>CAVMJV010000114.1:0-631944 GCA_963681835.1 Meloidogyne enterolobii
GAGGATTCTTTGAAAAAGGGGGGTCGGGCAGTTCAGTGCCAGATTTTCAGCGTGGGATTTTTAGTGTGGGACAGTCAGGGACAATTGATCACTGGACAATTGATCATTGGGACAATTGATCGCTGGACATTTGGTCCAGGGACAATTGAATACTGGACATTTGGTCACTGGACATCTGATCACTGGACATTTGGTCACTGGACATCTGATCACTGGAAATTTGGTCACTGGACATTTGGTCACTGGTCATTTGGGTCATAAGGGGGGGGGGGTAATTCAAAGGTCTAAGTCAACGTCTAAGGAAGCCTATGCCTAGTGCCCTACTGTCTACACCTATTGAATAAGAACCCGTGCCTTTGGATATAACTGGCAGGTATGAAAGCCTGATCCTATGGAGAGGATTCTTTGAAAAAGGGGGGTCGGGCAGTTCAGTGCCAGATTTTCAGCGTGGGATTTTTAGTGTGGGACAGTCAGGGACAATTGATCACTGGACAATTGATCATTGGGACAATTGATCGCTGGACATTTGGTCCAGGGACAATTGAATACTGGACATTTGGTCACTGGACATCTGATCACTGGACATTTGGTCACTGGACATCTGATCACTGGAAATTTGGTCACTGGACATTTGGTCACTGGTCATTTGGGTCATAAGGGGGGGGGGGGTAATTCAAAGGTCTAAGTCAACGTCTAAGGAAGCCTATGCCTAGTGCCCTACTGTCTACACCTATTGAATAAGAACCCGTGCCTTTGGATATAACTGGCAGGTATGAAAGCCTGATCCTATGGAGAGGATTCTTTGAAAAAGGGGGGTCGGGCAGTTCAGTGCCAGATTTTCAGCGTGGGATTTTTAGTGTGGGACAGTCAGGGACAATTGATCACTGGACAATTGATCATTGGGACAATTGATCGCTGGACATTTGGTCCAGGGACAATTGAATACTGGACATTTGGTCACTGGACATCTGATCACTGGACATTTGGTCACTGGACATCTGATCACTGGAAATTTGGTCACTGGACATTTGGTCACTGGTCATTTGGGTCATAAGGGGGGGGGGGGTAATTCAAAGGTCTAAGTCAACGTCTAAGGAAGCCTATGCCTAGTGCCCTACTGTCTACACCTATTGAATAAGAACCCGTGCCTTTGGATATAACTGGCAGGTATGAAAGCCTGATCCTATGGAGAGGATTCTTTGAAAAAGGGGGGTCGGGCAGTTCAGTGCCAGATTTTCAGCGTGGGATTTTTAGTGTGGGACAGTCAGGGACAATTGATCACTGGACAATTGATCATTGGGACAATTGATCGCTGGACATTTGGTCCAGGGACAATTGAATACTGGACATTTGGTCACTGGACATCTGATCACTGGACATTTGGTCACTGGACATCTGATCACTGGAAATTTGGTCACTGGACATTTGGTCACTGGTCATTTGGGTCATAAGGGGGGGGGGTAATTCAAAGGTCTAAGTCAACGTCTAAGGAAGCCTATGCCTAGTGCCCTACTGTCTACACCTATTGAATAAGAACCCGTGCCTTTGGATATAACTGGCAGGTATGAAAGCCTGATCCTATGGAGAGGATTCTTTGAAAAAGGGGGGTCGGGCAGTTCAGTGCCAGATTTTCAGCGTGGGATTTTTAGTGTGGGACAGTCAGGGACAATTGATCACTGGACAATTGATCATTGGGACAATTGATCGCTGGACATTTGGTCCAGGGACAATTGAATACTGGACATTTGGTCACTGGACATCTGATCACTGGACATTTGGTCACTGGACATCTGATCACTGGAAATTTGGTCACTGGACATTTGGTCACTGGTCATTTGGGTCATAAGGGGGGGGGGGTAATTCAAAGGTCTAAGTCAACGTCTAAGGAAGCCTATGCCTAGTGCCCTACTGTCTACACCTATTGAATAAGAACCCGTGCCTTT
This sequence comes from Meloidogyne enterolobii, assembly GCA_963681835.1. Classification (NCBI taxonomy): domain Eukaryota; kingdom Metazoa; phylum Nematoda; class Chromadorea; order Rhabditida; family Meloidogynidae; genus Meloidogyne; species Meloidogyne enterolobii. The sequence goes on from CAVMJV010000114.1 coordinate 1,944, forward strand.
GGATATAACTGGCAGGTATGAAAGCCTGATCCTATGGAGAGGATTCTTTGAAAAAGGGGGGTCGGGCAGTTCAGTGCCAGATTTTCAGCGTGGGATTTTTAGTGTGGGACAGTCAGGGACAATTGATCACTGGACAATTGATCATTGGGACAATTGATCGCTGGACATTTGGTCCAGGGACAATTGAATACTGGACATTTGGTCACTGGACATCTGATCACTGGACATTTGGTCACTGGACATCTGATCACTGGAAATTTGGTCACTGGACATTTGGTCACTGGTCATTTGGGTCATAAGGGGGGGGGGGGTAATTCAAAGGTCTAAGTCAACGTCTAAGGAAGCCTATGCCTAGTGCCCTACTGTCTACACCTATTGAATAAGAACCCGTGCCTTTGGATATAACTGGCAGGTATGAAAGCCTGATCCTATGGAGAGGATTCTTTGAAAAAGGGGGGTCGGGCAGTTCAGTGCCAGATTTTCAGCGTGGGATTTTTAGTGTGGGACAGTCAGGGACAATTGATCACTGGACAATTGATCATTGGGACAATTGATCGCTGGACATTTGGTCCAGGGACAATTGAATACTGGACATTTGGTCACTGGACATCTGATCACTGGACATTTGGTCACTGGACATCTGATCACTGGAAATTTGGTCACTGGACATTTGGTCACTGGTCATTTGGGTCATAAGGGGGGGGGGGTAATTCAAAGGTCTAAGTCAACGTCTAAGGAAGCCTATGCCTAGTGCCCTACTGTCTACACCTATTGAATAAGAACCCGTGCCTTTGGATATAACTGGCAGGTATGAAAGCCTGATCCTATGGAGAGGATTCTTTGAAAAAGGGGGGTCGGGCAGTTCAGTGCCAGATTTTCAGCGTGGGATTTTTAGTGTGGGACAGTCAGGGACAATTGATCACTGGACAATTGATCATTGGGACAATTGATCGCTGGACATTTGGTCCAGGGACAATTGAATACTGGACATTTGGTCACTGGACATCTGATCACTGGACATTTGGTCACTGGACATCTGATCACTGGAAATTTGGTCACTGGACATTTGGTCACTGGTCATTTGGGTCATAAGGGGGGGGGGGTAATTCAAAGGTCTAAGTCAACGTCTAAGGAAGCCTATGCCTAGTGCCCTACTGTCTACACCTATTGAATAAGAACCCGTGCCTTTGGATATAACTGGCAGGTATGAAAGCCTGATCCTATGGAGAGGATTCTTTGAAAAAGGGGGGTCGGGCAGTTCAGTGCCAGATTTTCAGCGTGGGATTTTTAGTGTGGGACAGTCAGGGACAATTGATCACTGGACAATTGATCATTGGGACAATTGATCGCTGGACATTTGGTCCAGGGACAATTGAATACTGGACATTTGGTCACTGGACATCTGATCACTGGACATTTGGTCACTGGACATCTGATCACTGGAAATTTGGTCACTGGACATTTGGTCACTGGTCATTTGGGTCATAAGGGGGGGGGGGTAATTCAAAGGTCTAAGTCAACGTCTAAGGAAGCCTATGCCTAGTGCCCTACTGTCTACACCTATTGAATAAGAACCCGTGCCTTTGGATATAACTGGCAGGTATGAAAGCCTGATCCTATGGAGAGGATTCTTTGAAAAAGGGGGGTCGGGCAGTTCAGTGCCAGATTTTCAGCGTGGGATTTTTAGTGTGGGACAGTCAGGGACAATTGATCACTGGACAATTGATCATTGGGACAATTGATCGCTGGACATTTGGTCCAGGGACAATTGAATACTGGACATTTGGTCACTGGACATCTGATCACTGGACATTTGGTCACTGGACATCTGATCACTGGAAATTTGGTCACTGGACATTTGGTCACTGGTCATTTGGGTCATAAGGGGGGGGGGGTAATTCAAAGGTCTAAGTCAACGTCTAAGGAAGCCTATGCCTAGTGCCCTACTGTCTACACCTATTGAATAAGAACCCGTGCCTTTGGATATAACTGGCAGGTATGAAAGCCTGATCCTATGGAGAGGATTCTTTGAAAAAGGGGGGTCGGGCAGTTCAGTGCCAGATTTTCAGCGTGGGATTTTTAGTGTGGGACAGTCAGGGACAATTGATCACTGGACAATTGATCATTGGGACAATTGATCGCTGGACATTTGGTCCAGGGACAATTGAATACTGGACATTTGGTCACTGGACATCTGATCACTGGACATTTGGTCACTGGACATCTGATCACTGGAAATTTGGTCACTGGACATTTGGTCACTGGTCATTTGGGTCATAAGGGGGGGGGGGTAATTCAAAGGTCTAAGTCAACGTCTAAGGAAGCCTATGCCTAGTGCCCTACTGTCTACACCTATTGAATAAGAACCCGTGCCTTTGGATATAACTGGCAGGTATGAAAGCCTGATCCTATGGAGAGGATTCTTTGAAAAAGGGGGGTCGGGCAGTTCAGTGCCAGATTTTCAGCGTGGGATTTTTAGTGTGGGACAGTCAGGGACAATTGATCACTGGACAATTGATCATTGGGACAATTGATCGCTGGACATTTGGTCCAGGGACAATTGAATACTGGACATTTGGTCACTGGACATCTGATCACTGGACATTTGGTCACTGGACATCTGATCACTGGAAATTTGGTCACTGGACATTTGGTCACTGGTCATTTGGGTCATAAGGGGGGGGGGGTAATTCAAAGGTCTAAGTCAACGTCTAAGGAAGCCTATGCCTAGTGCCCTACTGTCTACACCTATTGAATAAGAACCCGTGCCTTTGGATATAACTGGCAGGTATGAAAGCCTGAACCTATCTGAGTTTTGGCAGTTCAGTTTGGAATGCTATGATAATAGATACATGAATTCAAGGTACTGATTAAGGGGCCTTTAGAGAAAAACAACGAAGTTCCGGAAGTTCTAAACACAAGGTCATTTTAATCTGATTAGTTTTGAGGATTAACGATGTCTTAAACTCTTTGAGAAGTGAGGTACGCCCGGGGATGAGGGAGGGGAACCCCTAACAAGTTTTAACCAAACTTGTTAGGGGAACCCCTAACAAGTTTTAACCACAACATCCAATTTTATATTCCATATTTCAAAAATTAACGACTTAATATTTAATGACGAGCTATTGATACGGTTTATCTGGCAATACATTTCGTTTTACTACTATAGGTTGTGGTCTTCTTATATTGTTTTTACTAGTATTAGCGGCCAACGATAGATTTGTCAATTCAAGTTTATCTGGATACATGCTTGCTTTATGATTATTAGTCTGAAACAGTTGAGGTGGTGGTCCAAACAGGAAAGAATCGTCTGATTTGAATGCTCTTAAAATGAACAAATTATAGCTGCATTTATTTGCTTTCTTACTTGATTTTATCCAATTCATTAGTTTCAATGATTTCAATTTCTTTTTGTTGTTGTACAGGGTGTAAAGGAAATTGAATCAAGCCTTTTTGCATTGTATATTTTACAACTGACATAGCCTTGACATTATATTGAGACTCTCGAAATTCATTTGTGTCTTCATATTCATCATAATTCTGTTGATTTAGTTCAGGCCTGTCAGCTTAAATGTTGACTATTAATTACTTGTAACGATGTATTTATTAACTCTGAATCCTATTTACATTGCTTTTGCGTCAAATATATTTCTAATAATAAAATCCTCACTTAAATTGCTTTCACTTGTGCTCTTGCCAGCTTGTCTAGTCCATTGGCGCAGCTGCTGCGTTACTCGAGCATATCTCTCATCATCATGCTCTTTTTTCCAAGATGAAGAAAAATTGGAAATGTTTTTATTAGATTTGGCTGAGGCTCCTCGAGAAAGTGGATCGATATACTAAATGGTATTTTTCAGATCTCTTGATAAAGTTTAATGGTATTGTGAATAGTATTTTTACCGCAATATTTTAATTATATATTTTATTCATTAATATTTTATTCATTTATTTTATTGCATTTATATGACCTTAATTATATTTTTATTCAAGACTTACTGAATAAAGATGTTGTCTGCCTTCGTCCTGATGCTTAGGTTGCTTATTCTCTTCCTCTTTGTGCCGCCAATTGTTAGTGCCAAAAACATCTTTTATTGGCTAAATTTGTACTAATATTGAGAATATAAATTTCTTCTTACTTATTCGTTTTAGGTCATATCTTAAATCTTAAACTATTTGGTTGAAAGTTAGAATAAACAACTTATAATAGTACATATAGAAATATACCCGATCATTTCGAAATGCCTCGATGATATTCCAAATTGCTGCTCCTGGGACAATTAGTAGAGGTCTGTGTTTAAAATAGCTATAGTTATTTCTACAAAGAACGAAAAACATATTATAGTATATTTCAATAAAATATCGTACGCTTAATTCTAATAATCATGTATTGCACATACCCAATCATCGTAATCCAAGCGATCATTTCAAAAACAAATGGCAATTCTACGTTATTAAAGCGTACCCTCTCGTAACTCAAGATGGATGCAAATAACAAAAGCTAAATTAAGATAATTATATTTTGAACTCTCCAAATTCATTATCTTTAGTCAAAGCGGTGGTCACTTAACCTCTTACAGCAAGTTAACGTCTTCTAATAATTAACAACTTACTATGAGGACAATGGGTGCAAATAAACTCCACATCCATTTGATATATCCACCGCATGGACCAAAGAAGTAACAAAATCTATGCCTTAATAAAAATATAGATAAGTATATGTAAACGAGATTTTTATTTATGGGTCTACCAAAGAAACTGTTCTCGGCTTATGCCCGTAATAAGAACAGGACGTGGCGGTTTTTCTGCACGCAACATTTCACCAATGTCTTCGAGGAAATTGTCTACACCATAAACATGGCAAACAACAAGTACTTGTACAAGCGATAAAGAAAATGAATTCCAGTTTGAATTAAGATTTTCGATTGCATGAAAAATATATATCCCGCCGCGAGTACAAAAGGGGATGCCACAAAGACAACAGAAAATACATAGTGAAATTAACTGAATTGTGAATAATGGATCAAATACATAAATTGAAGCAAACTAGGCGATTTTCAAGACGTTTCCTGTTTAATTGTACAATGGTAAATAAAGAAAGATCCATTTAATTAGACTTAGGGCAAATAATTTATGAAATTCCTTAAATGTCCCATTAAATTGACCCCACCTGTCTCATTTTTCGGGGTTAAAGCAGAAATTTAAGACCTTTTGCTGCCGAATTTGTTCATAATACTGTTTGCAATCATTTCAAGCCTGGAAGAACGGATAGAAACTCGTATATTCTAGAATTTTAATTAAAAAACTTGCCAAGCAAATTCTGCATCCAATGCCTGCAAAATGAGGAATTAAATTATAATTACATTTAATTTCAAAAATTCGTACAGAAAGAGTCAAAACTGTGTAAAAAAGAACAGCCCATATGAAGCCCCACTCCAAATAATAAGTCACACCGGGATACACTGTGAATGCAATGTACGTTGAAGGAGAAGTAAGTTGGTCTGAAATTAGATTTAAATCGCATTATTGTTGTCGCTCTATCGATTTCTTTACATTTTCGATTTGACTAAGCAAAATTTTTACGACCTTATTACAGTCTCACCTTGAATGTCGCTAATACGGATGCCCTGAGCTGAAGTCATAAATCCGAAGAATGAGAAGATTACCACTCCACATAGAATACTTGTAAAGGAGTCTCTGAAGAATAGAATTAAATTTGATATATATTTATGTATCTCGGCCCAAATAATCAATAATAATATGATGACAAACATGATAACAAGAAGAACCGCATCTCGATATATATTGTTTCGGTATCTGCTAAAGGATGCCTAAAACTTGTTTGCGAATAACACATTCAAAGAATATACCATTGATATCAGAGGACCGGCATCTATGCCCAATGAGTAAAAGACGCATTCTGCCGCTTTTCTCCAAATCTTTTTAAAAAATTTATCTATTAGTATTATTTATATACATACCCTCAAGCACCAAAGCCTTCTTATATCCGGTATCTATGAATTAAGTAAAACCCACGACAATTATAATACCGTAAACAAATATACAAGTCCTGAATATGCCCCCTTGAGTGAAATGCCTCTCAGAAGAAGTATTATTAACTAAAAATTTAAAAAACAAATTTTGTCATATGGTTATTTCATTTGTTACCAAAAGATAGGGCACAGTTGCTGTAATTGACACCGCCCATCCGATCGAGCCTAAGCCTTTAAATACGCCAAAAAACACTGAAATTTTAAGTTAAAGTATCAAAATCGTCAAATAACTATACAATTTTAAAGATCTAACTAAACCTAGAATCCAAGAGAAGACGAGCGAAATGACCAAGTGATCTTGAATTTGGCCTAGCGCAGGCTCACGAATATTCTGGCTATATATGATCTATTTATATGTATTTATAACTCACCAAGGTCCGATTCAATACCTGTTTCATAAGTAAAAATTTTCTCCGTGGGCATTATACAATATTCAACCTGGAAACTTAATAAGAAATAATAAATATTTCAATATAAAATTTTATATCGACTTTCTCTAATAGTTTTAAATTTCTTAAATTCGTATAAGCAAATAATTTGATCTTATTCAAAAAAATCTTTCAAAGAAATTTTACAAACAGAATTTTTAATACATACTGAAAGAATGCTTCAGGTGCAGTTATTTGGTTTGTTTCGTTAAAAAAGCATCGATGCCGTGATAACTCGCAACAGTTAAGTTTATTTATCCAATCGGTTTGACACTTTTCCCAGACGGATTCATGACCACCTGCGGCCACCAGTCCTTGCAATGCAAACCATAGATAAACTAAGCCCCAGACAACGTAGAAAATATCTCAATATTATATGTACAATCCCATTATGTTATTTCTATCTTACAGTAGATGGAAACGGGAACAGAAAGAAGCACAAGTCTAAATTATATTTAGAATATTTTTTTAAATTAAGACAAACGCCCATCCAAGTCCAGAAGCAATCGGCATCATTTTATGGAAAGCGGCGTTTGCTGAAAGGCCTAAATTTTACATTTTTGATAACTAAAGGAAATTTTAGTTACCTGAAAATTGTCCAATGGCTAAATGCATATAAACAAGTGGCAATCCGAAGATGACCATGAATATTACATATGGTATAAAGAACGCACCACCAAACTCAAAAATCTATGATTATTAAGAATGTATTTTCTCAGAAATTAAAAATAAAAATATTACCATTGCAGGAAATCTTAATGTATTTCCACCACCTACAATAAAGCCAAGGCATGAAAGAAAGAATTCGATTTGTGTGCCCCAAAGATCGCGTACTCCATCACGTTCGCTAGTGATTCCTTCCCTATTTGTTCGACTTCTGCCTGTTAGACGGTTCCATAAACTTGTTCGCAAGCGCCCACTCCTGTTTATATTTCTCTCACTGTTGTCTTCCTGAGTTTGAACGTCTCCATTGAAATGAGGCTGTAGGATTTCGTTACTTGCTAACAGAGGATTTTTTATAATTGGGGTTGGCGGTGATACTAGGATTGGGATCGGACTAAGATGATCCATTTCTTCGATGAGAACAAGACATCTATAAATAAGTTTGCGAAATTAAAGCTTTCTTACTTCACACAAAGAAGAGCAGATGCTTCATAATTATCATGTTCAATTAGCTTTTCTAACTCCATTAATAGTAATTCTAACTCCTTAACAAAATTTTAGTCTTGAATTTTCCGTTAATTTCCAGTATACTAGTCCGGAACGTAAATAATCAGTATACAGAACTGCATTTTATTTATTAACTCACCTGTATTTTTTCCGGAGAAATTTGCATATTATTTTTAAATCTCTCCTTATGACTATAGATTTTATCAATTTGACTACGCAATGCCACCTTGCTGTTGGTATTTGACGGTGTATCAAAGTATGAAGAATCCGTGGTAGAGATTCGAGACATTCAATCTTATTTTAAAGCAAAACAATATGTATTTTCCTGGATTTCGGAGATAATTATAATTTATAATGATTGATTAACCTGAAAACTGAAATTTTCAGGTTTTATTTACATAATGTATTAAAGATATTATATTCGAGAAAATGTTTCAACGTTTTGTATTAGTAGAGTTCATAAATGTGTTAAATTTAGTTTTATGTATAGTATATATGTATAATACTTATAATATCGATTTATCAACACCCTGCTAAGTCGATTATCTCGATTTTTAATGCTTATTTTTGTTTCTGCGGCTCTTAACATGGTGTTAATTAAATATCAATCAAATGACTAATATCGGTTCAAATAACGTGCGCCCTGCCTCTGACTGAATCATCATTAGGCCAGAGGCAGCAGTCAAAACCTGTCTTTCCTCATGCTGAAGAGTAGAGTCAATTGAAACTATAGGTCTGCGCAACCATAACCGATATGTCCATTCAACCGCAAAGAATGTAGCAGCGTTTGCAGGAAAAGCTTTTTAATTAAGTTAAATTATAACAATGTTGTTTAAACTTTTCCTAAGTTATTCCTGAAAAGTACCTCTGACTAAAGTAGAACCTAGGCCAACATAGAAGGCACGTAGACCACCCTCTAGATATATTCGACGAATCACTTCCGAATCTATATATTTTTCAATGTTTTCTTGAAATAGTCACTTACAATTTGAGTATCTCTCGTCAGCTTGGAAACGAGTCTTGATAATATCAGAAGGATAGTTAGCCAACCAAGAGAGCTAACTTGGAAAATCTTATATTTATTGGTTAAAATTATATATAGAACCATTCCTGCACCACCACCGGCTAGTAACAATTGCCAAGAATTAAGCCCCTCAATGTTGTTAGTGCTACTAATTTGACGACCAATGTATTCGAATGAGGCAAAATATACACCCATTGCTGGGCAATCACGTACTTGCGTCGAAAGAAAACCTCTACATTAAATTAGGTCAAAACAATAAATTTAAAAAATAACCGAGTGAGATAACGCACGCCCTTCTCACGAAGTATCTTCCTGAAATATGAAGTTCAGTTAGAATTTTTCGAACAATCATTTAACTAACTTGGCTATATCAGAAGGGGAATTTGATATTTCCACTTCAGTTTGTATTTGTAGGCGTATTTTAAGCAGTTCCTAATTTAAAATTGTTAAACTTCAATTTTAAATGTTTTTCTCTGACCATGGGAGATACGACAAACGCCTGACAAGCACCAGCGGCAGCACCAGCGAAAAAATTTGTTGTAATGGAGTGCTTATCAGTAAATTGTTTTGAAACTTGGTCGTGTGCAGCAAAACATAAAGCATTCACCATTGCAATGCTGAGAAATTGAACTAGATTCGTTAAGTTTAAATATAAAATAACCTCGCAAGAGGGCTTGTCATTCCTATTATGATATTGGAAAATATTGATAATGAGTTAATTAAAAACCTTTATACAATGCAATTGGACCCTCCTGCGATATAATACAGCGAAGACAATGGAGTATACCGTTGTATTGAGGAAAAGTGACATTCTGTGTTTGAAGGCGGACCTTTATTGTATCCAGGGGGTATCCTGCAATAACGCCGGCGAGACCTATAAAATATGTGTATGCTTTGAAGTTTTTTCAGATAAAAATCGTATAAACTTAATGAAAATATGTACCTCCAATTGATCCTGCAATGAGAGCATTTAAGATTTCTGCAGACATTAAGAGATAATCGTGATTTACAGTTATTGATAACAGAATCTGCCTCCTTTAGCATTCGGCAATGAACAAGGTTAGCAACGAATGAAATGTCGATTTTATAAATAATTTGATTTATGATATTGAAAATTAGAGTAAAATATTAGAAATTATATTCATAAGAAACTTGTGCTCGTACCATTAGTTTAAAAAGTAGCGCCTGATCGATCACCATGACGTTCTCTGTCGCTTGAATATTTAATTGTCAATGTTATGTTCCTCAGTTTTTATAAATTCAGTTCTCCTTTTAATTTTGAACGTAATTTTCATGGCCGCAAAATTAATGATTTATGCTATGTTAATGATGTGATCATATATAGAAAATGCCTAGAATACTATGAAACTTTTACATACATATTGTTAGTACATAAAATGCTATTTTTAGTTGACTTCAAACTAATCTTAGAAACGTTATTTTACCTTTGTTTTGTGTAGCGTAAATAAAAATGCGCAATTTATTGAGTTCTGATTGAGTAATTGAATATAAACTGGAAATAGAGTTGAAAAAAACTAGAAATAAAAAATTACTTTACACATTACCTTCATATAGAAAGCATTTGTGAAACAATATTTTAGTAGTTTATAATATTTAGTAAGGTTAATTCCTAGCCTTTTAAAATGAACCCGGCCTTTTGGGTAATTACAATACTTCTTTTTTTGTTGCCCGCTTTTGTTCGACTTATAATCATCCGCTTTCGTAGAAAACGTGAATTTGTGCGCCTGATCGACAAATTGCCTGGACCAAGGTTTTTTGATTTTAACACTTCTTATATACGTAATCTTTGGAGATCATTGCCTGTGGTCGGATGTGCATTGGAGTTCTCGCCAGATAATGAAAGTAATTTTTGACTTATGACTAATTTATCAATACTAGAAGCAACTTACCAAATGGAATATTATTTCCGCAAATACACAGAAGACAAGGATTCTCCAGGTCTGTTTATAACTTAAATTCCAAAATGAAACAAGTATTATAATGAAGATTTTAAGGGATAATGCGGATCTGGCTAGGACCAAAACCGATTGTGATAGTCTACAAACCTGAAACTGCTAAGATAATTCTTGAAAGTGTGTCTATTGCTTATATTAAAAACAATTTTTATTATTAAAAGGCAACGAGCTTATCTCTAAACCTTTCGAATATTCTGTAAGTAAATCCATGCAGATTTTTTAACTAGTATATGTTTTATAGCTGCTTCAAGACTGGCTGGGCACTGGTTTGTTTTTACAATTTACCTTAATTTTAAAAAATACTTCTACATAAATTAATATACTATTAGATTATTGGGACTTTATGACCATGTTTTAAACTGTTACTCCGAATAAAATTCTCAAACTATGTAGTATAATTTAAGGTTTATTGACAAGCACAGGTGAAAAATGGCATAAAAGAAGGAAGATTCTCACACCAGCATTCCATTTTAAAATTTTGCAAAACTTTATCCAAGTGTTCAACCGGCAGTCAAATGTATTCAGAAACACTATTTAGTCATTAAATGATAATATTCAGACTCTTGTTGAGATTTTGGACGAATTCGTGAGCCGGGGATACCCTTTCGACTTTTATAAGTGCATAAAACTGTATGCTTTAGATATAATATGTGGTAAAATTATGAAGAGCAAGTATGTGATTTGTAGCCTAAATTTTAGAAGCTGCTATGGGTATACAAATGAACTCACAAAAGGGTAAAAATGCTAAATATGTGGAAGCTGTCAAAAAAATGTGCGAGATTGGCTTTTATAGGTGAATGTTTATTTTGGCACAGCTACGTATTAGGGCTATTACGTTAAAGTTTAACATTATTATGTCGAATTAAAAAGGATGCGATCTCCTTGGCTTTGGCCTGAAATTTTTTGGCGAATAAGCACAAGTGGAAAAGAATTTAAAAACAACCTCAAAATTATTACTGAATTTACGCAGGGGGTTAATTTTTAAAATTTCCTATATCTAATCAACTCAAAGGTGATTTCAAATCGTAAAATGGAACGAAAGATAGAAAGATTAAGTGATACCAAAAAAATGGAAACTGAGAAAAGGACTAATTGCTTTTTGGATATCTTGCTGGACTTGCAAGAGCAAAATGATTTTACTGACGAGGATATACGAGAGGAAGTAGAAACTTTTATGTTTGAAGGTGAACATTTTTATTAACATTAATTTGACTTTTTCATTATACAGGTCATGATACAGTTTCTAGCAGGTTAAGATTTGAGATTATTATGTATATAAATCCCAAATTTTACAATTAAGTTTGGGATTTATGGTATTCTGGTTGGGTCATAGAGAGAAACTTCAGGAAAAGTTACGAACAGAAATGCGGGAAATATTCAGTATATACATATTAACTATTTATCTCAATATAAAATTCTTAAGATAGTGATATTGGGCGGGATGTGACTCTAGACGATATGACAAAAATGCGTTATGCGGTATCATTTAAAAAATAAATGAAAAAAATAATCAAAAGAAAATTTTTGCCATCAAAACTCTCTTTCAGGAGTCATGTATTCGTGAAACTATGCGTCTTCTTCCCACTGTTCCAGTACGTTCCTACGATTTCATTAGAATTTGTCATTTAGATAATTGGTCGTGTGATTACAGAACCCACAGAAATAGGCAAGTAAATTATAAAGACAAACATAACTATGAGTTTATATAGGTGGATTCATAATTCCGAAGGGGGTGACAGTTATGGTGCCTCCCTTTGCAATTCATCGTGATCCAAGAGTATGTGACTATTTTCTTTAACAATGCTGAATTATTCTTGGTAACTATTAAGTACTTCCATAACCCCGATGAATTTGATCCTGATCACTTTACAACTGAACGAGTTATTGTAAGATTTGAAAGATAATAATTCAAAATGGATGAATAAGTTAAGATACGCAACAGGGAGCCTTATGCTTATTTGCCTTTTTCTGCCGGACCGCGCAACTGCATAGGCAAGTTGAAATTTTTGCCTACAAAATTCAAAAATGCTTAAAAATATCACACATAATATTTTTACACGTATTATATTATCTTTATTAAAGGTCAAAAGTTTGCTAGTGCTGAACAGAAAATTACGGCCGCAAAAATATTCCGTCGCTATAGAGTTATTTCGACAACTCACGAGCTGGAAAACAGAGGATTGCCAGAATTAGTTCTGAAGCCGAGGTATCATCTAAAATCAAAATCTTATTCAACTACCTATAATAACTTTACTTTTAAGCAACGGTTTTTGGATAAGGATGGAAAGAATTATTTGATCGATAAAAATACAACGAGAATTTTTAAATACTTGCAAGTAAATTAAAGATAAAGAGGATCATCATAAGCATAAATCTCTAGGCGCATCATTCCTAACTGTCCAAAATTACTGCAATGTTCTTTGAAAATTGGATGTCTCAATAGCAAATCAACCTAGTATTTATTTTGTTAGTCATTTGTTCAACTATTAAATAAAGCTACCCGCAAACGATCGTTTTGATCAGCACGCACTCTAAGTCTAGCAAACCCAAGATATTTGTTTCTGTGATGGAATTCATTCTTTACGAATACATCAAATTTAAAATTTATTGTAGGACATAAACTAAAAGAAAATGTACATGAAAAAATCCTTCATAGTAAAACCTATGGAATATGAAGGATTCCCCATCAAATTTAAATAATGTTCCAGATAAGGATCGAAACGCAACACCTGTTCTAATTTGTTCGCCAGTGCTAGATGATAAGCGACAAAATAACTCCGTAGCTGATAATTAGATTTTTAACAAAAATTACATATACAACCTGTTATTTTATTATGCGAATGGAAGAGAATTTCTTGGATCTGCAGCCGGACTAAACAACGAAATCGAATGCCAAATTTATTTAATGCTAGAATAACAGAAGAACACTTTGGGCAATAATTGTTGTACATAACTAACCAGATACCGGTGTATCTTCTTCCAATAACCTTGGATTCATTTGTTGAGTTGAGTAGATGCGAAGCAAAAATTCACCTTCCTCTTTAGGAGCAAAACTTAATTGCGAATTGACAAAAACACGAATATATAATTAACCTAGACGGTATCAGGATATCTAAAAATGAATATTTTAAGAGAAGAACCTCCGCAAAACATACATCGACCAGGAGTAAGCTTATCAAGATGTAAATGAACTGAGCGCCCAGAACTGTACTCCGAAGTAGCTGTACTCGGAAGGGGCTATGAAAGTGAAAGTAGAAAGAATTATTTAAAAATTTACTCTATGAAGACGGTGCCGTCTGTTAAATTCAACACGCATGAGTTGCATACCAACGGCAAGATAAGGTAGTCTTCTCTTACCATAAAACTTATCGGGTTGATTGAGCGCAAGAATCACTTCAGCAGTTCCAGGCCCAGAAAACTCTAGCAGGAATTGTGGGTTAAAGCAGAATGTAGCCGTAAAGTTTGGACATCTGAATTCAGAATTAATCTATTTAAATTCATTTCTTAATTTGTAAATTATTCGAATGAAAAAACTTACCCTCCAGACCGATCTTGTGGTGCACCACTCTTAACTCCATTAGTCGTCCAACGACCGTAAAAATCCTAAAATAGTAATTTAATATTTATCAATGTCAACCCATTCGTGATATCGTCGATTCAAAGGAGTTCCTATAGTTGCGTTAGATCGTCTGCTGGCCTTGATTGATGGTCGTGATTTTATTTTCGACCGGACTCCCAATTCCAGCGGTATCAGCATTTGGCACACACTTATATCGGTGAAGTATTCTAAGAATTTTTCCCAGGGCATCTAAATTTTATAAACATTAACGTAACACTCAATATATAATTCATTTGATCTTGTATATTTATAGTATATAAATGTAAATAACCCAAAACTCGCCGTCATCATTTGCCGTAATACCTAAGCGGGACTTTTGCACATTAGTCACCTATGTAAAAAAAAATTCACAAGAAAGATCAAACTAAACTCACTTGCTCCCACTCAGCTGAACCGTCACTCCAGGGTCCATTCCATTCCTTTTCGCCCCAAGGATTTTGAAGTCGAACCCTAAAATCGAATAGCATTTAAGTATCCACTAATTAATTTTTAATTTCATAAGCATAAACGAACATTGCCTGTCGCTTTCCAGTTGTCTCTAGTCCTCGGTCTGGTTTACTCTTATTAATTAGCTGCAGAGCATCAAGTTCAATAAACTGAATTGAGGTTAACGCATAAGCATGTCCCATGACTTAATGACTAATGTATGCTTTTCATTACATAAAAAATACCCAATCCTTAAAAATATCTAAATGAAAAACTTTAAAAAAATGCTTACCGCACTCAAGGCTTTTCTCAACTTCATCATTTTTAGCCTATTAAATTAGTATTGAATTTTTTAAAGCAAAGCAAATATTAATTTCAGAAAAGACCGAAATAGCTGCAACAATAAGTGCTTCGCGATTGAACGCATGTTTAAGTGTGTAGAAAAGTCGTTTTGATGCAGAGATTCCAGTTTTGTAGACAGAAAGTGAAGTTAAATTTCCGTTAGCCAAATTATTTAGCCTTTTAGATAAATGTAAGTCATCGGTACTATTCATTCCATTCAGTATTTTTTTATGCTGGCTGATAAATCTATGGACAATAAGTGTTTCAGCGACTCCACCAGAAACATCCTAGGTCAAAAAAGATCCAAATTGAAGGATTTATTATATCTTGGTAGGATCAGTAATCATCGATTTTCCGATTTACCGATATTTTTTTTTCTATCCAAACTTCAAAATATAACTTGATTTCATTATTTCGTTCTTAGATTTTTTAATAAAAACACCTGAAGCGCATCCGCTAACTGTCCTCCTACTAAATTCTCGTAGCAACCATAAAACCTTAACAATGTAGATAAAATAGGAAGTACTATTTTTACTTGGCAAAAGCCTTCTCCAGTAGTGCACTCCAAAATTCATTATCAGTTTTTGATCGCGCAAATAACAATTTGCCACTCCTACATGGCAGTAAATCATCTATAATAACGTCGATCCACCGACCAAACCGCCAAAAACAAAATTGAAAAATTCCTGCATAATCATTGCTCGTCGAATCCCATTCTTGGCCATCCGGAATCACCTTAAAGTTTTCAATTTTAAAACAACTACACAAGATGGATGTTTGTTTATAACAACCTTACATAGAAGTGCATCACTGTTTGTTAATGCTGAACAAGCTGAGACGAACCTGAATTGATATTTTGCAAATCTTAGACAGTAGAACATTCCTTTGATATTTTAGAAAATATGAAATAAAATCGTACCAGCAATTTCCAAGAATGCCTTGAGTAACGTCAAATGGGCTAGCTCCTTCTACGAATAACCTTGGATCATCAACAATTTCCTTCAAAACATTATTTTATTCAAACAAAAATGTAAAATATTCACGCCCGGTCTCTTCCACTCGATCTCCAAGTCAGCCCCGCTCCATCTACTTTCATCCAAAAACAAGGACTCGTTTGAGGGTGGAAATTCTGATAGAATTAAATGTTATCGTAAAATTGAAAGAATTACCAGAATCGATAAATAATTTGCCCTGTTTCAGACACTCTCGCTTCAACCTTCGATAAGTTTTTGATGTTTGTGAAGGAAAAAATGCGCACTTAGATGTCATAGGCGAGGATCTCGACGTTGAAGGATGAAATGGATCAATGGTAGCAGCGTTTGAATCTAATACAAATTTCGTGTTTTGAAATATGTCTATAATCAACAAATCAAGAACTTTAGTGTACGTTACCGAACAAGTTCATTATTTGTGATTATCCTTGCTTACCGTTTAACTCCTGCTTGGAAGAGAAAAATGATTTAATCAGCGGAAGTATTTTCATCACAATTATCTTTTTAAGTTCACAGTTACAGTTTATTTTAAATATTTACTAAAAATAAAACATTTTAATTTAAATATTTTCAAAACAGCATATGTACAGACGTTAGTCAAGTGTATTGATGAGTAAAGTTAAATTACTACATAAAAATACGTGGCGAGATGTCGTCATACCATTAACAACCTTTTCTCAATATAAATCGAATATCAAATCATTCTCTCGCCCGTTTTATTTTGTTCTCGACTCTCCTTAAACTAACTTAATACGAATATAACTAAAAGTGGAACAACGCAAGAAGTTAAATACCTCATGTGTGCTTGGAATGTCGTTTCTTGCAATTGTAACTCATTTAATATTCGGGATTCAAAAGTTTACCCGCTATTCCCCCTTATTTTTTACTCGTTAATAGACACCATAAACGGTTAAATGCATAACTAAGTTATAAAATTCTAGTTTATAACAATTTTATTTTATAGAACAAATTAATCCAACAATCACTAGATCTCAAGTTTTCCGACGGAAACTTTTTGTAGCAAATTTCTTAATACCATTATAACTACGATTTTTACCCACTGTTTTCCGTCTGTGCTTCCGTCGTCGCATTTTATCTGAATTCTTCAACATTTTTATCCAAATTGCGGGAGAGTTTCCAGATGATTTAACAAATGAGAGCAATTCCTCGATTCCTATAAAAAATTTTTATAAAATCATAATTTGTGTGGCAAATAAGGATAACAAAATTTGATGACAAAATTTATTTTTAAATTAATAAAAAAAACTTTTTACCACGTATTTCGATAAGTTGATCCAACAGTAGAGAATTCGCTTTTCGTGTTCGAACGGTAGAAGTGTCGATAGGTTGAGAGAATACTGCCGTTAATATTATATTCTAAATTTTAGTATTTGCATGATTAAAAATTATAATTTATATGAAACCTTGAATTGATTAAACATAAAGGATTGCATTTTTGAACAAGCAGTGCGCATTAAGCTGTAAAGAATAAAAATAAAACTATTGACTGTGACCAAGCACGTATCCAGAGGTAATTTTAAATGATATAATTATTAACAGACCGGATGGCCAAAAGTCGAACACTCGCTTCCTTTTCTGAATCTAATACATCATTTACACAACCAATAAGCTGTGTAACCAATGTCGTAGAAGACAAATTTCTCAAATGTTTGCGGGTTAAAATATTCAATGCAATAAGTGCGCAACACAATTTATTGATATTATCTTTCGAACACTTTTTAACTGTAACAAATAATCTACAAAAGTATGTGTCCAATGGATTCGGTTTGTAAGAATTCCTGAAATATTTATAATTAGCAAATCTAATATCAATTCAAATACTAACTCTTCTGTGGACCAAAGACGCAGTAGTTTTTCGAACATTTCTGTCAAACAATTCGCCGATTGCTGTCTTGTAGATTTACTATTAACATTATTTAAATGATCCATAATTTCATTGTAAACCAAATCGCAAAATTCAACTAGTTTGTCAAATACATTAATTGAGCTCAAAACCTTAAAGTTATGGATTTATATTACAGCAACCACGATTTAAATTTGCTCAATTCTATCCTAGATTAGATAAAACTTTAAAACCAACGTTTCTGTAAATTGCAACGCGCCAAGGTAAAGAACAGCACTAAAGAAAATGATTAAAATTAAATTATAAGCAAACTGATGTAGCAGAATAAATATAATTGCAACAATAAGTACCTGAATTTTTTCATAGCCTGAACATATTATTTCCTTCAAAAATGGTTTATTATTCGCAAAAAACGATTTCAAGTCATCCTCGTTTATTCTATGATAAATCTGTGCCAAAAGTCTAATACAAAAAAGTATTTTTAAAAAAAATTCAAATAAGAACCTGTAAGCTTTCTTTTGAGGCCTTTCAGACGAATCAAACCAAGGTTTAATAGAATTAAAAATGGTTTGTAAATCATCAACATCGGCAGCAATGCACATTGCAGTAAGTAAATCAACAAGTAATATCTAAAATTTTGAAAACAGTGCATATTTAAAATATACTTTTTGTTCGGAAATTATTTTTTGATCATTTAATTTCGTCGTTGCCAATGCAATGTATTGTTTAAGTAATGATTTAGGAATTGCGTGCATGTAGAGACGTATGGTTGCCAAAGTTGATTGATGAACAGCATTAGGATCAACCTTAGTTATAGGCTTGTTTTCTACAAACAAATCTTCAACACCATTAGTATATATACTGAACAAGATAGGAAGAAAATTCTTGGCATACTTTTCCATAATTTTTAAATCGTTCTCTTTGTTGATCTGAAGAGCAGCACGAATCGAGGCGAGGGAAATACCACAATATTCAGGTTCGTTTAACGCAGCACCTTATTAAGTAATTCAATTTGTTATTTGAATAGAATATAATTACCTAGAACAGGCACAAACATAGGCAAAGTAGTTCTATAGTCACGAGAACATGAAGATAAAATGTTTGAAGGCAACATCTTCCAAAGCAACTGGTCGTGTTTTGAAAATCGTGTTTGATTCAAAGATTCCAATGGCATTTTCTTAAATATTCAAGTAAAAAATCCACAATGATAGCAACTGAGAAGCGGACAAGCAATTTCAAAATCTAATACTTACAGAATGTTCAGTTGATCGTAGAGTGCTTTCTTCACTCCTTTGTCCAACATTTTCTTTAAGAGACATTTGATGCTGAAAATTAATATTTATAACAACAAAACCAGCAACATACAATTGGCAAATGTTCATCAAAAGCCTTATCATCGCCATCTTCAATAGTTTTAAATCCATCGTTAATACTACCCAAAGAGGAAATATCAATCAGCCTTTTAGACCTATTAAAATAAAAAAAATTACTCATTAAACCTAGTCAACTTGGCAACACTCCTATGCTTTGTCACTTTTGAGTTGCTCGAAGAACTAAATTTATAATAGCTTTATTGTAATTTAGAATGAAAAAAAACCTTCCATTAGATGGCTTGAAAGCCTTCGAACCTCTAACTCGCAAACGAAATTTTGCCATAACTACGAAATCCCCAAAAACAATTAAATGATTGAAATTAAATATATAAAAGTAGTTGAATAACTAATAATAACAATAATAAATAAAAATATTCTTGTACCATATATTCGATAATAAATAAAACAAAAATTATGATTGAGATCACTAAATAATATATATGTATAGACATAAGTTAATGGAATTCATCTTTTAAAACCCATTGTGAATTCGGTAAAAGTTTGGAAATATTCATAAGAATCGATCGAAAAACAAAAGAATCGGAAGGATGAATATGCTTCTAAATTTCAAAAATTAAAAAGATTAAAAATAAAAATCACCTTAAACCGTGAGAGAATTTCATTTGTACTTGCGCGACCATTATTTACTGCTAAAAAGTTACGGAGCTCTGCAGCTAACTTCTCATTCTTATCATTAAACGTTGATTGAGTCTGCGTTTTTGGAAATGATGGATATTCCTAAATATCTAATTTAGCTTCAAATATTGAAACAAAAAACATCTGATTCGTCATCCTCGTCGTTACAATTCTCATTTATATCTAATTGTTTTTCTTTCCTGAGTCGGATAGAACGCAGCAAATCAGCGCCACTAACTTCCTTACACTCGTCTAGAATTGAAGTTCCTCCAAAAGGATTATCTTCCATAAAATAAAAATGATAAAAGAATAAATAAATATTAACCATGTCCATCATCCTCAGCTTGTTGATTATGATGCTCAGTAACGCCATTTGTGACGTTATTAATATCAGAATATTCAGGAGCTCGCTTTTGCCCAAAAAGTGATTTTTTCGATCTCGGGGCAATCCCAAATTCTGATATATTTTCAAGAAACGCTGAATGCATTCTAAATATTAATTAAAATTTAAAATGTTAAGGAATTAAAATTACGTTCTACTACGTTTCAACACATTTGCTGCCCTTTTTGCAACAGCATTTGCTTCATCCTCAATTAGTTGTATATCAACTGTTGAACTCGTTTGAATAATTTCATCATGCATCAATGTAGAATTAACTCCGCATTTGCTTTTCCTAAGTAATTTTCCCAGAACATAATCATCCTTTTTATTTTTAAACTTTTAAATATTAAAAATAAGTTAACCTGCTCTTTGCTGCAAAAATTTTCACTCTCTTCTGCTTTCAATTTTGAAACAACTTGCTGTTTTTTCAACATTGGAACTATGATTTGACCATCGAAAAGATCACTTGATTTCTTTTTTTGGATTTCACGCTTTCCATTACCAAAATTTCTAGAAATAACATGAACATTGTAAAATAAAGGAACATTACCTTGCATATTTTTTTGCCAATAAACGAATTTTTTCTCTGGTTTCTTCATTCAATTCACCATCCTTTGAACTAGAAGCCTCAATCACCTTTCCATCGCTTGTTGAATTTATTGCGTTGTTTTTATAACTTCAATGAAAATAATTGAGTAAAATAATAACTTAAAAACCTTTTCGAATCCTTTGCACTTTGTTTAGAAGTTGCCCTAGTTACAGAAGACGAAGCTGAATTGAAAACAGCCTCAGTTTCAGTGCCGTATTTCCTGTCGCTTTTTGAAGAACCCAATGTAAACTACAATAGAATAAAAGAAAATCTTCATTATTTTAAAATATATATAACGAACAAGTTCATGCAAATCGTTTGTTTTGAAAAATCTTTGTTGTTTAGGATTAACAAGGACACGATTCGCCAGAAAATGTTTGAATATTTGCCTTTGGTAGATTTTCTCTTCGATTGTACCGCTCGTTAAGAGTCTATAAACTGTAACTGCTCTTTGTTGTCCTATTCGCCATGCCCTCTCTCGGGCCTGAAAATAGAATTTAGAAACTAAACAAATTTAAAAAAAACCTGTGCGTCCGTAGAAGGATTCCAATCTGGGTCATAAATTAAAACTCGATTGGCACCTGTTAAATTTATGCCTAAGCCACCAACTTTTGTAGTTAGAAGAAAAGTAAAAATATCTTTATCCTGTAAATAAAATAGATGAGATTAGGAAGCGATACAATTAGGCACCGTGTTGAATTCGTTTACAAGATCCTGTCGTTTTCCTATAATTTTTGTTTAATAGTAATTTAATTTTAATCGTATATTCCTCACCTATTGGAGTAGTGCCATCCATCCTAAGGTATTTATAACTTAAAAAGGTAATCTTAAAGATATAAAAAATTTTATAAAGTTATACTTCTCTCGTGACATAAATCCTTCAAGTATTGTAAGCATTTGGCGGCTTTGGGAAAAAAGAAGAACCTTTTGTTGCTGTTGAGACCAAAGTCGAAGGAGAGTTTTGACAACTATCATTTTTCCACTCCTTTGATATGAACCATATTCATGTTCAGGATTCTTGTCGTCTTCTAAATCACCATATTTGTTTGGACCTCCAGTTACTAAATCAGGATGATTACAAAGCTTTCGTAGATGCATTAACGCAGCAAACGCCATGTTTTGCCCGTTTATCAGATCTTGACAAGGTTTGGATGTTATATATTCCTGATATAAATTCCGTTGCTCAGAAGTTATATCGCAAAACAAAATCTGTTAAAATATAGATTGTAAAACAAACATGGTTTTAAAAATATTTAATTTGGAAATAATTCAAGCGAAAAATAGTCTATTATCTTAAAAACAAATTAGACAAAGATATGTACCTGTTCAGTTTTTTCTGGTAGCTGAAGGATCATTTGAACATCCTTTTTCATCCGTCTTAAAAGATAGGGACTGATAGCATCTCTAAATGAAAAAATAATTTTAAAAACGAAATAGAAATTTTACCTAAGAATACAGGCACATTTATAAGCAGTTTTGACTTGTATTGACGTTGCGTTTGCATAACCACCCTGGGTTATTGGTATTGAAAATTTTTCAATAAATTCTTTCAAGGAACCAAGAAGTCCAGGATAAATAAAATCAAACAATGACCTAAAAAGATTTTCTCGGCGTAAAATAAATCTAGCAAAGTAAAAGAAATCTAGAACAAACCACAACTCCCTGAGATTGTTTTGAAGTGGGGAACCGCTCAGAATTAATCGATGAGGTGTGCGTAATTCCTTCAGTGTTAATGTGATCTTTAAAAATTTAACAAATTTAATTAATTTTATGTTAGAATACCTTCGCTTCTGGATTGCGTATTTTATGTCCTTCATCCAAAATAACATAGTTCCATTTAGCAGCTAAAATCTTTTTATAATCTAACATATATGTTGAATATGAAGTAACGAGGACAGAACCATCGCTAGAGAGGAACAAATAAAATTAAAAGAAAATAAACAAACCTTCGAAATTCACTCATTTTTCTAATTAGACTATTCTTTGTGCCAGAATGTGCACCACTCGAATGTAAGACTGCAACTCGACACAAAGGAAACCATCTATTGAATTCATTTACCCATTGATGAAGTACAGTTGCAGGGCAAATAACAAGTGAAGGTCCCAGACCTTTCCAACTGATTTTAATAAGAAAAATATTTTAACCAAAATGTATAAATAAATACCCAAAAATAGATGAAGGCCTTTGACTTTCAGCCAATGATCGCAAGAAAACACAGATTTGCATAGTCTTACCCAGACCCATTTCATCAGCCAAAATTCTAAAAATGGAATTTATTTGTTAAACATTATTTTTTGTTTACCCTCCAACGCACTGATTATGTAACTCGTATAGCCACCTTATACCTGTTTTTTGGTATCTAAAACCAACATTTAATTATTCGTATTTTGTCTTACTTGTAACACAAATCCCAAACAGGCTTTGAAATATGAAAGCCGTCTTTTAACTCATGATAATCAAGCAAATCTTCAGAATTGGTTTCCGCTTGGTACTGCCTGAATGTTTATTTTTTAGTTAAATTTTGCAGTTTTATTACCTAATCCTTGCATCAAAATAATTGTTATCTCCATCATCCTTTCGCATTCTTATTGTAAGTTTATTCCTCTTTTTTATATTGTTCTTATTATGTTTGCTAAGCTTTTGAGTAGATTCGTCGAGTTCTTCGCTTATTTCTGAATTGTCTGACACATCAGAACTTTCGTCATAGCTTTCATCTTCAACATCCTGCTCATCAAAAATCCGTTCTTCACGAGGATTATCGGCCCTCTTAAAGTAACATGTTGAACAATATTAAAAATAATAAATACAAACATATCTCTGCTGTGGTAAGTTCGGTTGGTTTTGATTGGAAGATTTGTTTTGTCCGAAAGTTAATCCACCCCTTTCTATCGTATTGCATTTTGATTTAGAACCAGCCAATTCTTTCTGCTTGATCAATTCAAAAGGTGTTAGGTCTCCTTTCTTTATTGAAGAATTAGTTTCTTGTACTAAAACCTCAAGATTCCCATTCTTTAATTTCTTACTACGATCGTCTCTAAATTGCTTTTCTGCCTGGAATTTAATACAATTTACAAATTTAATACTCTTAAAAAAATACCATATTCTCAATTAATCTGCCTTCAAACTGTGCAGCATCATATGCGTCGACTTTTTCCAAATCAAGCTGTTTAACATCGTCATTTGGAGCAATATCGGTAAATTTAGAGCGATCAAAAGTTTCTAAAAATATTGTAAAAACTGTTTTAAAAATAATACCTTCGACTGATTCATCGGAGATCTCCCCATCTTCACATTCCTGATCTGAATAATGTCTTTGGCCATCCACTGATCCATCGTGCATCCTTGGTATTTTAACTAAAAAAAAATGAATTAGAGCAAAAAACAAATCCAAAACCGTGAAATTCTTGCAAATTTTAATAAAAATATTAAAAATCTATATGTTTAAAGATCAATCGTGAATTTCAAAAATAATTCAAATTTTATTTTTACACTTAAAAGTTAAATGATCACAAATAAAACCATAAAATTATTATAGAGGCTAAGAGTCATGGTGAGAATTAAATTTACCATGATGAAATGGAAGTACGAAAACAAAACGTTCGTGAAGATGACAATATAGAAATCTTCATTAAAAATATATAACTTTAAATAGAAACGTTAAAACAAAACACTAGGCAAACTACACAAAAATTTAAAGTGAAGGAGATATAAGATTTTGTAAAACGACTAGTTATTCAGGAGGTTAATATATTATTCGTCGTATTAAAACTTTATAACATTGTTGGTTGTATTCGAAGGAGGCATCAATGGTGGAGGTCTGCGTGGCGCAAACATGTCAGGAGGTAGCACTCTAATTTTTGTAAATTATAAGGAATTAGAATAACTTTAAAAAACGAACTTATTAATCAAAAAATCCTCAAACATGTGCTGTTCTTCTTTGGCAAGTTTGTGTCGCTCATCTGCTTCAGAAACATGCCTCTTAGCTTCACAAAAACTTAAATTGCCTGTTGTTAACAAATAGGTATATGTAAAAAGAATACCTCCTCGGCTCCGAAGCAAATAACCGTGGATCTAGACGACTAAGCCTAAATATTAACATTTCACTATTAAAAATCTTTGCCAAATAAACATACAAATGTGAACCGATTAGTGCTCGAAAACTTCCTCCTTGCGCCTGAGGCAATAGACGATCACGAAGCTGACGGTGAAACTCGTTCGCTTCCCAATGAAAATAACCACTCTCGGTGCTATTCAATTGAAGCTCAGCCATATAATCCTCATCGAAAATCTTACGGCAAGTGTCTTCTACAATAAAAAGAATATGAATATAAAGAGTTTTAATACCTTTGAAGCGTAAATAGCGTGCCCAACTTCCTCTAGAAATGTGAGCCTGTGTCGATGGTGCACTTTCTGCCATCCAATAACGTGTAAACAATTGCAAATTAGGTTTTAAATCATCAGCCGAGCCGGTAGCATTTTGTTTAGGATCTTTCGCCTCGTGTCGCAGTCTAGTATTTTGTTTCACATCAACTTGCCTATCTGACGAAGGAACCAACTGAACATCAGGCTTAATTGACTCCAAAACGCGCAGCGCTGCCACAGGGTGCAACAATGAAAACGAAGACATAAAGATAATCCGTAAAACAGGAATTAGTAAAACAACAAAAAATTTGAGTTTCATTCTTCAGTTGATTTGATGACAACATCACAGAATAACTTCCAAAATTTCCATTAATTATAACTAGTTAAAACTAAAGAAAATCATTAATGTAGACAAAAATGCAAAAAAATACCAAAAATGGATCAAGATTTTTTAATCAGCCACAACCGAAAATGAAGATTATTCAAAACTAAGAAAATCAATAAAAATGCATAAAATCGTAGGGACGATTCAGTACCGTCGCTTCAGTATCTGGGACATATATTGGGCCATAACTTGTTTGATTCTTAACCGATTTAAATAAGTATTATATCAATCAAAAGTTCTAAAAGTGGGGATTATTTTACCTAGCAAGATTGATTTGATCAGATCATCCAATGAAAAGTTACAGCCGAATAAGTGAGGTCAATCGTATTTGGCTTTAACTTCTGTAGAATGTTCAGATCAGTTCATTATTAAAAGATGCCGCATCTCGACTTTCGAATTACATAAGAATTACTAGAATAGGAGGGAGACCGAGAAAGTTATGACCCAAAATATGGCCTAGAATCGGCGATACTGAATCGTTCCTATTCGGAATAAAAAAGTAGGATCAAAACGCACAATTTCGAAACGTCCAATTATAAATGCCAATGTTCCTTTTAATTTTAAAACGCAATATTCAAAACAGCAAACGAAGTGCTCAAGTACAGAGCCCAACTCCGGATTAAAAATATTTAAAAAATAATTAACTAATTTTATTGATAGATCCAACAAATGAGAGTGACAGACAAATTTTGGAAATAACAAAACGGATCTAAAGTATATCCAATCAAAATTTGTATTTTTAATTATTCATAGGTCCACTTAGCCTGTGCCGAGTCCCAATCCACAATTTCCTGTGGATTAAACCAATGCGCAATCTCTTGTTTGGCCGATTCAACCTAAAAATAGGCTTTTTATTCCTTTGACTCAAGCTTTGATCACTTACACTGTCAGATCCGTGGCAGATGTTCCGCCCAGTTTGAATACAAAAATTCCCACGAATCGTACCAGGCATGCTAGACAATGGAAAGATTTATTAGTGAATGCATAATTAGTAGAGAAAAACCTTGATAACGGATCAGTAGCGCCAAGCATAACACGCCCCTGTTTTACAGCATCCAAACCTAAAAATACTGTTCATTACAATTAAATAAAATCCTTCAGACCTTCCCAAACCATCGCGACGATTGGTCCAGAGGCCATGTAATCAATCAGAGCCGGGAAGAACGGCTTCTTACTCAAATCTTGATAATGAACTTCAAGATGTTGACGAGTTGCTTTAACCATTTTCATTGCCACAAGCTTGTATCCACGTTGTTCAAATTGTTTGATAATTTTGCTTACAAGTCCTCTCTGAACACCATCAGGCTTTATGGCGATAAACGTACGTTCCTTGTTTGACATTAGTTTACGATAAATTCTGGTAATTCTATTTAGCTAAAAATAAATTTTAATTTTGTTTCAATGTCAAATTAAAAAATATTAAAATGAAAAAGTAACATAACAAGCAATTAAACAAAACGTAAATAGTCAAATATTTTATCAACCAAATAATTTATACAAGCAATAAACTAAATGCGTGCTATATATAAATAGCATGATGTCCTTCAATATGCATCAATAAGTATCCTTAATCTCAATGACAAAAATAATACTTTATCGACTCGTTAGAGACTGTTAATAACTAAAAACAAGTAGTTTGAGTCTCAAATATTTTAGTTACTTGAAAAGATTTGCTTATGCCCATCCCAACACCAACACGTGTAACTTATAAAGACTTACAATTAACATGGACATTTTTCAATAATTTAGAAAAGAAATTCGTGATAAATAAAACACTTTTAAATAATTTTTCGCTACTATGATAATCAGCAATATGATTCAATCCCTAAGACATATTCCCTTGTTCATCCTTAAATTTTGTTTACGGTTGAAGTTTCATAATCTTTTAAAAATTCAAGATTTGCCGATAATTCTGAGAATGATTTAGATGTTTCCATTTCCTGTATAAAAAATACAATCATACATATTTAACTTAAAAATTCAATCATACCACACAGTCTTCATCTTCTAGAATAACAACTTCATTTATTCTTTCACCTTCTGATGCTCCATCCATTGTTTCGTTTACATATTCATTATTATCTACGTCATTTATAAATAAAGGACCACCGTCATACTCATAATGCGCTCTCTTAGAATTGGCTAATTCGTCTAAAAATTTAAAAATTTTCTGAATATTAAACCCCCCTACCCAAGCCTCTTTGATTTACACCTTCTCGTGCTGTTTCCATCCATTTGTACCTGTCTGTTTCGTCCATCAGAAACCCACCAAGTAATAATAACGCTACTGAAATTAAAAAGTCCATTAAAAATTTTAAAGGAAATCCAGAGGATTAACCTTTAAATGTTTCAAATTGATCGTCAGCAACGGGACTTCTTGCTACGCCATTCACACGTTTCTTACTCCTTAAATAATTCACATTTGATTTCTAAATATATGTAAAACCTGTGATTAACGCCTTTAAGGATGGGCAGCAACATTTTTCGTTGAAAATATCCACGCGGCCAGAGAGAATCTGCTATCATTTGACCACATCGTCGACCATTCACCAAGTCTCTCGAGCAGTCAACGCGGTAGATTTTTTCTGTTACATCGATACCCCGGTACATCTCCAAATAAAATAATTGTAAACAGAAAATTAACTAAATGTCTAACCACATGCTTTCCCGCTTCAACAAGTTCTCGACATTTTGTTTGACAGGCTGAGAAAATTTCGCTAGCTCGCCAATGAAATATTGACTTTTTACATCCGTTTATCGTCAACTAAATTAATTAAGAGAAATTTAAAAAAAACTTAGTGTCCTTGATTACCATCATCCCAACTTCTTTCATAAATTTATAAGACAGCTCCCGGCGTCGTTGTCTGTATGCATGTCTCGATTTTCGAGCTGTTTTTATTGGATTGTTTAAAAACTTAATTGGATTAAAATTTGTCGGAGATTTGCCAGGATCCTGCGAAAATAAGTCATTAGACATCTTTAACCCATCTTTCAAAGAAGTATTTAATTGGGAAGGCATTTGCTCTCTAGCACAAGTTAAATCCGTTGAATGTTGTTTTGAATTGTTAGAAAGTCCAGTAATAATATCTTTTTCAGAATTGTTTACATGATGTTGTTGAGGACTTTTTATTGCGAATTTAATTTTATTTAAATCGTTTGTAAAAGATTACCTATCAGTTAGCGAATTCTGTGGCTATAAGAAAAATAAATTAATTTTATTAGTAAAAGAATTAAATTGCTAAAATGAAACAAACATGCAAATTTAGTTGAAATCGTCTATTCGAATTTTGTATTCTCGTTTGATTCGAACTTTGAGAAGTTGTTGGAGACGAAAAATTGCGATGCTGCTGCGAAAGTCTTTGTCTTAATAATGAACGGGAAATTGTTGATAATCTTGAAGATTCAGCAAGATGTTTGCCAAATGGTTCTAAATTAAACTGCGATTGTGCTGAAGTTCGACAATGATTTTGAATGGGTTGTTGTGCTTTTGTAATAGAACCAACTGAATTCTTCAAATCATCAACACTTTTGGTGAGTTTTTTAAGTGTCTCATTGATCGAATCGAATTTTGAATCAATATACTCAGAGAATCGGCCCTAAAATAAAATTTGGTAATGTTTTTTGAGGTTTAAAAAATTCAGACCGCAACTTTCTCGACGACAGAATTGATGATAGAGTCATCCAAATGTTTTGTTACATCCTCATCAGCATCGCCAGCTGATCGATTTTCCACTTCAAATGCATCCTCATCTAATTGATCTTCGTAATTGCCATTGTAATTGTCAGTAGAAAATAAGCGAATGGAATGATTATTCAAAATGTTAGACCAAAGCATCTCCATTGGTTGTGAAAGTGCTTGTTCTTCGTTTAAATTCGAATCATTTTGAAAATGAATATCAGTAGAACATTCTCCTGTTTTCTCTTTCGTAAGGACCTCTTCAGTCAATGATGAGAAATCGACTTCTTGCTTTACTTGAATTTTTCCGTTATTATGAGCCTCTGATGGATGTTGAAAATCTGAAAAAAAATCAAGGAATTCATTTCAGTATAAATTTTGTTAAAAATGTACTTGTATTCAGTGAATCTTGAGGTTCATCATGATCATTGTTGGTAGTCTGTGAAGATTGATCCGGTAATGTTCCGTCATCAAATTCAGTAGGGACAATTAATGGCCCGTAAAATTTATGATCATGGGGAAAAGGCAAAACCTAAAGTTAGAAAATTTGTAATTTAAACTAAAATTCACAAGTGAAAAAGGCAGAAAATGTGTCAACCAAAAACTTAACCTACCTCTACAATTTTGTGACCACTTCGGCGATTATGTCGAACACGCATTTGTACTCTACACGCATAGCCTTTTCGCCTTCTATAGATACAAGCATATTGATCAACGATCTAAAGTTAATAGCAATTAATGTTTAAATAATTCAATCACACGTCTTCAATAGTAACTCGACCCTTTTGTACACTAAAAACAAAAATAAAAAATGTAAAATAGGTATACGTAAAATCCAGACTCACATGCCCCACTTTCTATTCTGAGCATTTAACCACTTTTTGAGCTGATCTTCTGTTTCAAAACGATCAATTTCTACGTACTGATTCCTACCTCCAGTCGAAATTACCGGATGATTCTGTTGTTCGTCTTTAAAAATGTTATTTATTACCGTAAATCTAAAAAATTAACTTGACGTATGGCCAAATATTTGGTCAAGAATTTGAGAAGACGAATTGTCCATTTACGGCAGACTTTATATCTCAAATAAAAGTAAATTATAAACAAATTCTGGAAAAGTTCTTAATCCTGTTTGCTATTTTTTAGCCCTAGAAATATGTAGTAACAAATCAAGCTAAATTAACACGTTATTACTTTTACAATATAGAAGGATGCATCACAATGACAAAGTTGTGACTAATAAATGAGAGCCCCAAATCGATCGGAATGTTGTTGGTTGGTAAAGACTGCTGCTAACGACATGACAGGGGAAACTATAACAAGAGAGGCAAGGCATGCACCCGTATTATAGCTGCAGTCAACAAGGCCATTTGGTGAGAGGAATTGAGAGATAGATAGCATGTTTAATATATTAATGTCATACCACCAATGAGAAAACAAAAAATGTTTGAACGTAACAGCTAAAAGTCTTAGATTAAAACATTAATTCATCTCTTGTTGAGCATCCTAAGATATTTTTGTGCATATGGTGATAGTAGTACATGGTTATTTGTTAGTTTGCGGATTACATATTTGCGGATAATCAACTGCAATAAATGTACACCTATTTTTACGGCGGTGACATAGACATTTACGCAAATGTCTAAAAACCGTAATAAGTACTAAATATATCAAGTTATATTAATTCACATTTTCTAATTATTATTAAGCGAAAGCATGACAAACACCTGCTTTTCACTTTTAAACCACCACATTCATTATAATTACTTTCAAACATGTAAACTTTATTAATAAAATAATTCATTTTATAGTATTTATGTAATAAAACAGTTAATAATGGTTCGAAAAATTGAAAAAAACAATTTCCTCTAAAAAATTTAATTTTTAATTCCGAAGTACACTTTTAACCGTTTCTAAGTCAATGAAATACATAAGCCCTGGTTTAAACGCTTGTCTTTTATTGAGTTCACACGTCAGTCTGTCCAGGACTTAGTCTAATTGCCAGATTATCGCCACTTACCACGCATTTGCTTTACTCATTTTTTCTAATAACAATTAAAATCAAATTACACAATTTTTTAAAGTTTCCATTGAAAGCAACAAAAATTTTAATAAATCGAGCGCAATTAAATTAACACAAATGCCTTAAGATTTTTGGTAACCAATTAAAATTTCATTTTCACAATTATAGCTATAATCTATAGTTAAAAGACTATATCTCGCCAAATTATTTAAAATATCAAACAAATAAACATTGGAGCTACCTAGACAAAAAAACTCCCAAAATTAACCCATTTTCATAATCTAAATTGATGCCATATTCAAACATTGTTTTAAGCACAAAAAGCATTACGCCTCAACGTATTACATAAATGAATATTTATGTTTTATCGCTATATTAAATCCTCTCATTTTTCCTTCTTCCGTGTTCGGTCCCATTTTATGCTTATTTTCCTAAAAGGCAATTCGAAACTTTACCACAATCCTTCCATTCAAAATGTGCCACCATTATGCTTTATCGGAGAGCACGCTCTTAGAAAGTCGTTGGCTTTTGTTATAAGCTTTTCATCCAAGTTATGCTTCCAAAAGAGGAAAGCAGCGCCGTGAATAAACATCAAAAATGGGTATGAGAAATGTAGGAATATTTTGTGTTCTCAAAAATCATTGCTTATGTTGGCTTCCTAATGTGGTCATTTCCATGAATTGAATTGGCCAAATTTACTAAAAATAAACGCTCAAAAAACAAAAGGAGCATTTCTATATATAAAAAATGTTTTAAAAATTTATAAATCTCCCCAAATCCACATTCCCATTAGCTTAATGTTCTCATTGTTTTAGGTTTTTGCTGAAATGCTTATATTATTCAGCAAGATGTATAAAAAGAACTAGCGATGGGTTTGGCCACTGTTGTTGATATCAGGACACTGTGGCAGTAAAATACATCGGGGGGTTCTTTAGGTTACGATACTTCTGCCCGTTGGAAAGCCTAACGGCTTTGGGGGCGCGCTTCGCGCGCCGCTAGCGATTTTTTATGCCTGGAACAAAAGATAAGCCTTCATTGGGACTCATCCTTCCACTTAGAGTCACTTCGGGACTTCGGCCCTCGTCTTCCCCTCATTTAGACTCATCCTTCCACTTAGAGTCAATTGGGCCTTTGGCCCTCGTCTTCCCCTCGATTGGACTCACCCTTCCACTTAGCTTCACTTCGGGCCTTCGGCCCTCGTGATCCCTTCGATTGGACTCCTCCTTTCAATTAGAGTCACTTCGGGCCTTCGGCCCTCGTCTTCCCCTCGATTGGACTCGCCCTTCCACTTAGAGTCACTTCGGGCCTTCGGCCCTCGTGTTCCCTTCGATTGGACTCCTCCTTTCAATTAGAGTCACTTCGGGCCTTCGGCCCTCGTCTTCCCCTCGATTGGACTCATCCTTCCACTTAGACTCATCCTTCCACCCTTTGGCCCTCCCTTTTAGATGGGTGTCAGCTCGGGCCTTCGGCCCTCGCCCTTCCTTTTAGATGGCTGTCAGCTCGGGCCTCCGGCCCTCGCCCTCCCTTTTTGTCAGCTCGGGCCTTCGGCCCTCGCCCTTCCTTTTAGATGGGTGTCAGCTCGGGCCTCCGGCCCTCGCCCTTCCTTTTAGATGGGTGTCAGCTCGGGCCTTCGGCCCTCGCCCTCCCTTTTAGATGGGTGTCAGCTCGGGCCTTCGGCCCTCGCCCTTCTTTTTAGATGGGTTGGACTCCTCCTTCGATTGGACTCCTCCTTTCAATTAGAGTCACTTCAATTAGAGTCACTCGCCCTCCCTTTTAGATGGGTGTCAGCTCGGGCCTTCGGCCCTCGCCGAAGGTCTGAGTGGAAGGATGAGTGTTGGGACTCATCCTTCCACTCAGAGCCACTTCGGGCTCATCCTTTCACTTAGAGTCACTTCGGACTCCTTTATTCGGACTCATCCTTTCACTTAGAGTCACTTCGGACTCATCCTTCCACATAGACCCTTGTCTTTTCTTTATTTGGTCTCATCCTTCCACTTAGAGGCACTTCGGACTCATCCTTCCACATAGACCCTTGTCTTTCTTTTATTCGGACTCATCCTTCCACATAGAACCTTGTCTTTCCTTTATTTGGACTCATCCTTTCACTTAGAGTCACTTCGGACTCATCCTTCCACTTAGACCCGTCTTTCCTTTATTCGGACTCATCCTTCCACTTAGAGTCACTTCGGGCCTTCGGCCCTTGTCTTTCCCTCGATTGGACTCACCATTTCAATTAGAGTCACTTCGGGCCTTCGGCCCTCGGCTTCCCCTTGATTGGACTCGTCCGTTCAAGTAGAACAAAATTTCGAAGCAGAAACTGCTTCACAAAGCATCTCTGCTTCGGATCCATAACAGGATCCAGCTTATCCCCCATAAAATTTCCCCCAATATCAAAATTCACCTTTAAACTCTTCTACGGTTTGCCCCCATGGTCAGAGACGGAGAAAAATTTCTCCTCTCTTCCTTACATTTGACCTGTCAATCATTTTTCCTCTCTCCCTCCCATCATTCTCCGGGTACGGTAGTCCAACACTATAAATTTTCGAACATTTGTAACTTCGTCAAAATGTACCGAAAAATTTTGAAAAAAATATTTTTATACCCAGCTCAATAAGAGCTTTCGAATGATATCTCATTTGCCACATATATTTTGATTTTTAAAATTAAAATTTTTTGGCCGGAAATTTCTGCCTGAAAAATTCACTAAAATTTTCAAAAAATCATATCTCACCTAAGTATAACTTTTTTAAAGATTTTAAAACCTTAGCAGATGCAGAAAAATCTCTTTTATCCAGGAAAAATACCTTCGGCCCGAACCGCCGCCAAAAATCCCGAAAAAATTTCGAAAAACCGAAAAATTTTGGGTTTTTCGAAATTAGACCCCTACACCTCAAATTTTGACTTTTTTCGAAATTTTTTGGGCTCAAAAAATACCTAATTTTTTACTGTATTTTATAAAGCAAACCCCATCCCATTTCGATAATCCCACAAAAATTTATACCAAATTTAAAAATCCCCCAAAAGGGGTACCCCTTTTGAAAAATTCGAGAGGTCAAAAATTTTTAATTTTGACAAAAAAACGTGTTTTATAGTGTTTTCGTACACGCTGAGTACGAATCCGTTGTTGGAAAAATTCTAAAAATTTTTTTAACAAAGTTAGAGTCTGAAAACCATTTCAGTCCCAGACTCAAATCCCAACCCACAAACTTCGAAATTAGATATTTTGGCTAATCCCATTAGAATACCCTTCTAATAAGCTTTCGAATGACTACTCATTCGACTATATCCTTTGAACTTCTAAAAGTTCAAATTTTGACATTTTTATTAATCCCAGTGAACTCCCCTCACTGCCCGCTCTCGAATGACTACTCATTCGACAATATTCGGAATACCGAAAACCCCGGATTTCGAAGTTCGACTTTCGTACTTCGACTTTCGATATTATCCTATATCCCATTGATCTCCGCTCATTATCCCCTCTTGAAAGACTACTCATTCGACCATATTTCTACCAACTCTAAATCCCGGCTTTCGAAGTTCGACATCGAATTTCGAATTTCGACATTATCCCTTATCCCATTTGACTCCTCTTATTATCCCCTCTTGAATGAGTACTCATTCGACCCCACTTCCCAATCCCGAAAATACCGGATTTCGAAGTTCGAACTCCGAACTTCGACTTTAGGCTTAATCCTTTATCCCATTCGACTCCCCTTATTATGCCCTCTTGAATGAGTACTCATTCGACCCCACTTCCCAATCCCGTAAAACCCGGATTTCGAAGTTCGAACTCCGAACTTCGACTTTCATACTTATCCCGTATCCCATTAGACTCCCCTGAACATCCCCTCTTGAATGACTACCCTCTTGCCCATATCCGCAACACCCGAAAATACCGGATTTCGAGGTTCGAACTTCGAACTTCGACTTTTATGCTCATCCAGTATCCCTTTAGACTCCCCTCACTCCCTGCTCTTGAATGACTACCCACTTACCCATATCCCTCAACTCCGAAAAACCCGGATTTCGAAGTTCGAACTCCGAACTTCGACTTTCGGCTTTACCATATATCCCATTCAACTCCCCTCATTCTCCGCTTTCGAATGACTACTCATTCGACCATATTCAAAAATCCCTAAAAATCCCGAAATCCCGGATCCCTAATTTCGAAATCCCCATATAATTCCCCCCAACTAACCTTCACTCAACTCGAAACTTGCTTTAGTTTCGAGATCCCACAAATTTTAACTCGAAATTTCTCCTATCAATCACAATTTCTCTCTCACCTATGAGATTTGCCCTTAGGATTTCCTCAATTTAGAGAAATCCGACAATTATCGGTAAGACAGTTCTCTTACAAAAATTTTTGCCCCCCCATAAGTACCCCCAAGTTCGAATTTCGATTTTGAAATTTTTCCTACATATATCTACATATCCCAACTTAAAATCCTACCAGCAGAAGTTTTCCCATATCTTTATCCGTTTTCGAGTTATTTTCGAAAAACTCGAATTTTAAATCCCGACACATGCGACAATTCACCGGAAATGTCTGAATTTTGTGTCAAGCATAAGTACCCTCCAAATTCGAATTTTGACTTCGAATTTTTTCCTACATATATTAGCTTGGTCCAACTTAAAATCCTACCAGCAAAAATTTTCCTCTATCTGCACCCATTCCGGAGATAGCCCCGGCACCTCTATTATTTAGGTACCAAGGAGTTCCTCAAATCTTCCGTCTATAATTTTCCTAGGTGCGGCATAAAATTTGACCCCGGACATGTCAAACTTTCAAGCCCGTATCTCTACTCTGGAAAGAGCTTTAATTTTTCCGACACTTTTTACCAATACTTTTATATATATATATAAATAAAAAATAATTTTAATAATTCATTTAAGATTCTCTAAATTTAATTCATTTTTATTTTAATAATTCAATAAAAATCCCATCGAGGAAAAATATTTATTAAAGGCATATTGTTCTGAGTAAAAAGAGCAATTTAATATAGCAAAATTGCAAAAGTATTTAATATTAAATATCAATCCCGCTGATACTAATAAATGGTTCACACTACATTAAAAAAAGAAAAACGGCATTTAACCAGACAATGAGCTACAATCAATTTTTAATGCAATTCTTAGAATAGGCATAAGATAACAAATTTAGTTCCGTCATATAATCCCCTCGTTTTTCAAAATTTAAAAGCTTGGAAATACATAAATCTTATTCATTTTTTCAGAGATTTGTAAAAAATTTACTCTAAAGTTGTATTATCAACATCATCTGTCGAAAATGAACTCAAACATAGGCACACCTCGTCAATGGCACTTAATCCTAATTTCAATTTTTAGTGAGTTTAATACAACTAATATATATATAATTGAGAAACTTTTACCTAATAGTAATTGTAGAAAGCTTAGAACACCTTCAAAATCCACAAAATTTTAAACAAATTTTATTCTTTTAAAGCTGTTGCTCTTCTCGTATCAAGAACTTGCACCAAATCGCTACCCTTAAATGCTAAAAGTGAATTGGAGCATCCTTTATATATGATAGCGCGCCCATGGACAGACTATGCCCCGGCTTCTGCCTGGAACGGTCAATGGATTCGAAGGCCTCAAACCGCTTTAGAATCGAATCTTGGAGAAATAAGACACGACAATTCACTTCAGATACAGAAGAAATGGACACGACTAGAACCATCAATTCGTTTTTATTGAATCTCAAATCTTGCA
The DNA here is from genome assembly GCA_963681835.1 of Meloidogyne enterolobii. Classification (NCBI taxonomy): domain Eukaryota; kingdom Metazoa; phylum Nematoda; class Chromadorea; order Rhabditida; family Meloidogynidae; genus Meloidogyne; species Meloidogyne enterolobii. The sequence continues at coordinate 38,995 of CAVMJV010000114.1, forward strand.
AAACAGTAAAGTAAAAAATTTGAAAGATTATAGCCTCTTATTTGTTTGCTCGGTCCCAATAAAAAACATAAATATTTTAAATTGATATGGTTTTTTGATATTCTGATTAATTTCTGAGTTGATTTTTAAAATTTTTAGTCTAGTCGCATTCTTGATTCATGTGAGATAAAAAACTATTGTTTAAGAGTCACTTATTTAGTTATCATTTAACTTAATTCTCTTAACATTTTTGGAACGAAATCTCTATAATTTTGTCTAAAAAACTAATCTCCTTGGCAACAAAGAAAAATATTATTCAACGACCTTTTCTCCTCACATCCGTTAAATTGTTTTCAATTTTGTATACTCTTAAAAAAATCTTTTTTCTAAATTTTGTCCATACGTTGTAATTTTTGCCCATACAAATAAATGAAAACAAAATTTTCCCAATCAAAGTAGAGTTAAAAATAGCGATTACCACTTAACGTGTATTTAGATGTTGACGGATAGAAAGGTGTAAGTCGGAAAGGAAACATTTCAATCATTCATTTTCAAGTTAGATTTTTTGTAAAAGAATTTAATTCGCTTTTGATTAGTCTTAAAATTCCTTATAGCAAAATTTAAGCATTTTAAATTAAAATACAGGCTGAAAATAATAACAAAAATTGTACTTCTTGTGCTTTTTTAATTTTCTTGAAAAATAAAGTGAGGAGAAAAGTAACAAGTCATTTTCTCATTGAATTTCGCGCCCCTCACAATTTCATAATACACTGCTATTCTGGGTAAACTCACTTTCTCCTCATTAAAACGTCACAGTCGCACTATCCTCCTAGCCCTCACTATCGCCAAAAATATAGATTCACCGCAATTTTCTATCATTATCTTAAAGTTTCCTGTTTTTCATTACTTTTTACTTGTTTACGTCTTTTTTTCAATTTCTTTCAAATAAGCCCACAGGGAAGAAAAATTGAATAGTAAATTTGACAGCCGACACTTTCTTACCATCTGTTAAAAATTAAAAAATTCGATCCATTAGTGTTCCTTATTAAATTAGAAATTTCCAAGTCTAGAAAAATGACTTCCTATTAGATATGACAATCTCTTATACTTTGGATGTGTCACGCAGGACCGGATGGGGCAGCTTTATAAGAATCCTTGCAAGATGGAGAGGTTCTGTTTGGAAGGCAGTATGTATTGAACTAACACTTTGGTTGATCGTCTATCTATTAATTTCACTTATCTACCGTTATTTACTATCATCATTTGGACAAGAGAAGTTTGAACATTTAGCACACTATCTAGATGCAAAAATGGATACTACTTTACCTCTTACATTTATGCTTGGTTTTTTCGTAACGCAAGTAGTTTCTCGTTGGAGTAGTATACTTAATGGACTGGGATGGATTGATGAGTTAGTGAATTTATTAATTCTTAAATCTTAAATATTTAAAGTTCGGCGCTTGCATTTGCTAATTACATCCGTGGCGCTGATATAGAAACACGCATTCTTAGACGAAATATGATCAGATACATGGTTTTGAATCAGGCAATAGTGCTTCGAGACATTAGTATGCAAGTACGAAAAAGGTTCCCAACTTTGGAGACACTTGCTGCTACTGGTAAGAATGCAAACAAAATGTTTTACTAATATAAGTAATTTTTTTAACAAAAAGGCATAGTTTCTATGAGTGAGTTAGAAATGCTTGAGCGCGTTCATGACCCTTACTCGCGTTATTGGACACCAATTCACTGGTGCTATGCATTATTGTAAGCGTTTATGAAAAATCAGTTAGTAATTTGCTAGATATGAGGCTCGACTTCATGGAAAAGTAGCTAGTGATTTTTTACTGGACAAGATAACGTCGGTAATCTTCTTAGAATAATCTAATCCTTCAAATGAAAATATCACATTTAAATTCTCTAGGAAATTCGACAATTCCGCCATGGACTTGCTTCATTGTTGAAATATGACTGGGTAATTACATTTCAATTATTGCATATTGTTTTAATTTCAGGTGCCCATCCCACTTATCTATCCACAAGTAATTCAAAAAATTCCATATACTTGATAAAATTAAAACAAATTATCTAGGTAGTATTCCTTTCTGTTCGTATTTATTTCATTATCTGCTTAATCAGTCGGCAATTTATTACCAGGCAAGAGTCTCCGCTCAAAAGCGAAGTAATTTTACAATATTAACTTAGCCTAAAACTGAGCAAAACTTAGATTGATCTAATAATACCCATCGGTACAATAATTCAATTTTTCTTCTATGTGGGTTGGATGAAGGTTGCTGAAGCTCTACTCAACCCGTTTGGCGAAGATGATGATGATTTGGAATGCAATTATGTTATAGACAAAAACTTGATAGTATGAAAATATTTATTCTGTCCAACTAAAATTCTTTTAATAGACTGGAATGACACTAGTAGATCTTGGGAGCAACAGAATACCAGATCAAAAGAGAGATTACTTCTGGGATGAAGACCATATAGTTCCACTCTATTCACTAGAAGCCGCAAAACGTACTGTTCATCCTATGATAGGATCAGCATCTAAAATAAAGTTTGAGCTTACTTAAAATAAAAAATCAAAATACTTAAAAACAGAAATCACAAAAAATCCTTTTAAGCCTGGTGGAAAAACAAAATAACGTAACAATGGCACCACACAAAAGCAAATTGAGTAAAATGGATGAACAATCGCAAAAAGCTCATATTCATATTATAAATGTGGAAGCACACAACAGAAGACACTCAAATGAGTTAAAAAATGAAAAGGGAGCTATTGATGATGATACCGCACTTTCGAAAATCAGCAAAAGAAAGTAAGGAATTCCAAGTAAAAGTCATGTTTAATAATATTTTTATGTTTCGATTTAGCACAAAGCAGAATTGGTTTGGAAAATTGCTTCGTCGACGTAAACAGAAAGGTCATCAGATACCAGTTCAATATACACCAGGAGTTAATGAAAAGCGTCACGATAGCCCCGCAGGTTATAAAAATGAAGTCGAGAATTTATCAAAACGAATTCAGCAAAAAATTTAAAACATGACCTAATGTTTCTAAAAAATTCCCTCTTTTAAATTCAGGCGATGAGCATTTACCTTATTATCAAAGATCACCTCCAAGAAGCCCACCACTCGATTATACGCTTGGCGAAACAAGACGTGACTATTCACCATATGGTAACTAGATTTTAAAACAATGCTAAATTATTTTTAAGGACAACGAGGATCTGAGGGAGGTACACTCGGATTGAGAAGATATTAAATAAACTTTTAATGTTCGGAACTCATTAACACACAATTATTTGAATAACCCATCATAAACCAAATAAAAATCAAGAACACTAGTTCAAACACTAGAATAAGTTTCAAACAAACAGGAATTCACAAATGCAACCAAAAACCGTAAAATTCTTGGTTCAGAATACCGATATTTCTAAAATTTTAAAACCTACTTTAATGAACAAGATAAGCGTCCAGTCTTTGACTCGTAAAATATCCATCAAGTTAAATACGCTTTCTAACACCATTAGATTCACTCCCAGCAAATTCAGAAAGATTAATGATCATAAAACCCAATTTTTGCAGATTACGTCCAGCACTGTCTTCCTAAAAATGTTTTTCAAAATTAAATTTCTAGAAATTAAAAAAACCTTTCTTAATGAAATTTTGCATCGACAGGCCTAAAATTAAGTACAAAATTAAAGAAAACAAAATTAAACAAAACCTCAAGTTCTCCTGAATATTTAGAATCATAAGGGATATAACAATAAAAAGAAAATGGTTGTATGTTCTTTTCAGCATAAGCCAAATTTCCAAGTTCAACGATAAAGTATTCAGGCTAAAAAATTGTTTAAACAAATTTTTCGAAGTTTCAGAATTTTAGAGAACCCAATTTTGCTCAAACCTTCTTAACCCATCACTGATATAAACTAGAGCTCAGATCGGACAGAGACTAGATCTCGTTCAAAAATATCCGATATGAGATAAATATTCTTATGTACTTGTGTGAACTAATATGAAATCCTGTGAGAGCTATCCAACTTAAATAACCAAAAATCCACCCAAGTCTGAAAGATCTCAAATAAAGGAGCTCAAATAAGCAAAAAATAGATTAAAGTGTACAAAAAACATTAATAAAAGACCTGATCAGAATCGCGACTTCTATTCTGTATTAGCTCATCAAATTCATTTTTAATCCCATATTCTTCTACTAATAAATGCTTGTATTTTCGATTGCGCGCTTCAATTTGCTCCAAAAATTTTTGGTAACTTGCTTCATCAATTTGGCTGTTTTCTGCTTGTGCTTTTAAAGCTTCCTCGAAATCGTCCCATTTACGAGGCGCATCGTCTAATTCACGTGGAGAACGTTCAGTTAAAGAATGTCGCCTTTCAATTTGTTGAAATTTTCTATGAGAAGCTGGAGACGAAGAAAATTGTTAATGTTGTTGTTGTTCTTGTAAAGAATTCATGGAAGAGGCAATAGAGGATCCATCAATTATGTCTGTTGTACTGCGCCTAAAAAAGGAGAAAATGGTCATTCGACTCTGATTGGGCTTATTGTGAGATAATTTTGGGTTTGATAAGAGAAAATTTAAAAATTTGATAAAAGCAATGGTAAAAGTCGCTTACAGGTCTTTTTTCCTCCTATGTTTATTTACTATTAAAGTCCAAAATGGTCAGACTTTATTTACTTTACTCGTTGCCAGTTCCAGCAATTAAAAAGATCAATTTTTATTTTGTTTTGACTGGAAGAAAACGAAGTCTGAGCATTTTCTCATTTCAAAAGGAAAAGCTCAAGGATAAAAAAAAGGGACCTGTAAACAACCATTTCAACAAAGAGCAAGTCTTTCAAATACACAACCCCAAAATTTTAATAAGCTAAAAACCTATGAACATTTGCATTTGGATAAATTTGTCCACTGTTTGTCCTACTTCTCATGCGAATATTTGAAGGTGCAGAACTATTAAACCGTCTTGAAACTGATGGACTCATAAAATCAACTTGGTGGGAACAGACAGGCCTATGCAATGTAGTGCCAACAAAAGAACCACATTCGAGTAGACGAACCTTTAAATTTTATAAAATTTGAAAAATAATGAAAAGAGAGCAAGAAAATCGTGACGGCCATATCGGGACAGCTACTCTACTAGTTTCACGCCCTAAGCACAGGGTCCTCAAGAACCAACGTAAATACACAAGAAGTTAATTTTGTCGCCTAAATTCCGATATGTCCGTTCCAGACAAGTCTCCCAATCCCAAAAATTAAAGGACAAAAAATACCTTTGCAAATATCACAGCATTTAATAACGGAACATCAGTCAATTTTTCCACGACCAATGCAACACTGAATTTAACCTTCTTTTTTCGAAGAAAAGCCATCTACTGAAGTTGATCAAATATAAAGCAATAAATATATAATTTTTTAAATGCAATCTAAAATGAAAGGAAAGTTTTATTTTAATGATGAAAGAGAAGAAAAAAAGCTGATTTCAAATGATTCAGCAAAAATGAAAAGCGCAAACAATGTGGAATATGGAAAACGGTGGAAAAAAATGAAAAAAAGCGCATGGTGAAAGAAATATCGGCGGGGCAGTGAAAATTCTTTAAAGAACGCTTTAAACAAACAGTTTAAAAGTTTAAAAAAACGTCAATCGGAGACCTTATCTACACACATAAGGAAAGTAGCACAAGCGTTCACTGTTAATAATATTGCAAAAAAAAGTGAAAAAAATGCCCCAATACAGAAAAGAAAGTGCTTCCCCTATTAAGTAACGAGAAAATAAGCAAGACTCAAACGCTCCTTTTAAAGAAAATTTCTCTGACATCTCTAACAACGCTATTTTTTAATTAGGATAAAATGTCACATATATAAACAGAATGCCAAAAATTTAAATTTAAAGAAAAAGAGCGGCATGACCCCACTCCAAAGAATATGTCAACCCTGAATTTTTCACCCCTAAGCATCTTAACCCCCATAAGATTTCGTTTCAAACACATTTTTTTAAAAAACTCTCACAAATTTTTGACCACCATATTTTGACCATACGACAGAGAAGATCAACCTGTTCTAGAAAAAAGGCTAAAATTGAAAAGACAAGTTAAAAATGAGTGGACAAAGACAAAGGACAAAGACAAGTGAAAAAATAGGCAATCCCGGAGAATTGGGGTCCCTGCGAAAAAAAAGTTTAAAAATAAGAAAAAGGATTTTTCTATGGTAAAAAAATATGCTGATTACGAATCCGAGCTCAGATTTTGGAAAAGTCGAATCCCGAACCCGAACCAAATTTCGAACCCTGAACCCGAATTTCGAATATGCGAATGATAGCTCGTTCGAAAGAGCTCGTCGAGCTGAATCGATTGACACCAAAATCAACGTGATTGAACCTGTTTAAACAAAGTTATGACATAAAGTATACTTATGGAAGTACTGTAGGAGTCGGCGACTTATGTCATAACTTTGTCAAAACTTGATCAATCACTGTAATTTTGGTGTCATTCGATTCAGCTCGACGAGCTCTTTCGAATGAGCTATCATTTGTAAAAACTTTTTTTTACTCCAAAAAATCACCCATGTGGTTTACAATATTTAGGGGTCTGTATCTCGGTTCAATCCGGTCGGATTTCATTGATTTTGGTGTCATTCGATGCAGCTCAATGAGTTCTATGATTCTATTGAAAGACTGGCCATTTTGTACAATGTCTGATAATGTTCGGGGTCAAAAGTCCTGTTCGGGATCAAAAGTCCGAATTCGGGTTCGGGATTCGACTTTTCCAAAATCTGAACTCGGATTCGTAATCAGCATATTTTTTTACCCTAGAAAAATCCTTTTTCTTATTTTTAAACTTTTTTTTCGCAGGGACCCCAATTCTCCGGGATTGCCAAAAAATACACGAACAAAAAAAGTAGAGGGTAGCGCTCGCGCATTTGAAGTTTTGCCAATTTTTTTTGTTTAAAATTAAAATTTTTCGTACCAGAGCCAGTTGAAGTGTTGAGACAGCGAGCCCACCATGTTGAGCACCACAGAGCTGGAGTTGCACAGCTGGAGTTGCAACACACATGCTTAAAAACCACCCCTCCCACTTTTCCCTTAATTTAAATAAAAACTACACCACTAAACCATCCAACCAAAAGCATATTGACCAGCCATAGCATGTTCTCCAACCACCCAGAAGCATGTTCTCCAGCCAACCAAAAGCATATTGTCCACCAACCATCCAGAAGCATGTTCTCCAACCACCCAGAAGCATGTTCTCCTCCAACCATCCAGAAGCATGTTCTCCAACCATCAACAGCAGGTAGACCTAGCTAAAAATACCCACCCTCCTCCCTTATTTTTTATTAAAAAACGACCACACCGCCTTCCACCATAAAGCATATTGACCAGCCCATCCATGTTGACGTCCTGAACAAAAAAATCAGCCATAATTGAAAGACATCAAAAAACCATTGTGTTGAGTCAGCAGCCGTCTTAAAAGAAAAATGGAAAATTTCTAAAAAAATTTACAAAATCAAAACCTCCAAACATCCATTGAAGTTGGACCGCCACCACTGGGTGAAGAGCATGTTGAAGGCCACCATCCAGAAGAGCATGTTGAAGACCACCATCCATAAGTGCATGAAGAACACTGAAAAATCAAAATTTTAGAAAAGTATTTAAAAACACAAAAGGTTAAACCACACCACCACCAACATCAGCAGGCCAGGATGAGCATGCTGGAATTTGAGGGGATTAACTTTTTTAATCAAAATTAAGTTTATTTTTAAAATTTTACGCCGCGCGCGCATCAAGGGGGATAAAAAACACATATAAACACATAAAAACGAAAAAAATTGAAAAACCCGTACCGCGGTACGAAATACCCCTAGAGCTCGAAGAAAAAAAACAAAAAAATTGTTTTTCTCTAACCTGCTCGTTTTTGTATTTTAACGCTTTTCCATTTTCACATTTCGTGTCGAAACTTTTTATTTTGGCATACTGTATTTATTATTTTTTATTTTAAATAACTATACTATTTCTTTCTTCTTTGTCTCTCTGCCAATTTTACGTTAAAATTTTCCAAGCGGAAACACACGTTTTTATTTTGTTGGAAATTTTTGCTTGTTTTTAACTGTTTTATTGTTCTTTTTTATTTTAGATTGTTTATTCTTTAATTCTTCGCCGTTTGACACTTTATTTTTAATCAGAACATGTCTTCAGATTTTGGCAATCCTTTGAACAAATTCAAGCTCTTATGTATTTCTTGGAGAACAAAGCGGTTTATTTTTTTTATTCTGGGTTTAGTTGTCCTCCCTTAGTTTTAATATTTGCCCAATTTTTCTGTAGACTTTTTTGAGGGTTTTTAAATGAATATAGGCTGTACCAATGCTTGGATTTTCGCCTTTCCCTAAAATCAGATCCAGGGGTTTTGGTTTATCTATACATCGGGATTTTTGTTCATTCGACTTTTCCAGCTCCCAGATATTATTTAGGACAACCTGGCCAAACTCGGGGATTTTCTCTGCTTTCAGGCCTCTCGAATTCGTTCAGTTTTCGTTTATTTCCTTCTTTAAATTACTTTGAAATTAACTTTTTCTTACATTCCGTCACCTTTTTTATAAAATTTACTTTTTTTCCAGTTGGCAAGACTTCCCTCATCACCAGATTTATGTACGACAGTTTTGACAACACATATCAGGCGACAATTGGCATCGATTTTCTCAGCAAAACAATGTATCTTGAGGTGAGCCTTTTTTTCTATTTTCTGGATTTAAACAATTCAAGTTTAGGTTCGTTTACAACTTTGAGACACCGCCGGACAGGAGCGTTTTCGATCTCTTATTCCTTCCTATATTCGTGATTCTACAGGTTTTTTCTTTGCTTTTCTGAATTTTTTAATAATTTTTTAAATTTAGTTGCTGTTGTTGTTTATGATATTACAAGTTTGTTATCAATTTTTAAAACTTATTTTTAAAAATCTGGGGAAATCTTGGATAAAATAACATCGGTATTTTTGCAAGTTCTTTGAAAAATCGAGACTGGAAAATGCTGTCTCGGGATTTAGGCAATGATTTGGACGGTTCAATACATGCGTAAATAGATGATCATGCGAAAACCCAGGTTTATGGTTCCCCTTCTTTAACACGTCGATACAGATTTCAGAGCCATTTTGCGGGCTTCCCCAGAAATACCCCCTCGATCTTTAAAAATGGCTCAGAAATTTGGCCTGCAAAATGGCTCAGAAATAGCCCCTCGATCACTTTCGAAAAAAGTGCGGATCGTCTTTCGCCTTTTTTGTTGTTTCGTCTTTTCTTTCTAAAATCAGTTTCAGCACACTCCTGATCCATACTAAATTTTTCCTTCGTATTCATATTCAGTTTTCCTCGTTTTTTGGGCCTAATTTTATTATCCTACTTGCTTTGTAAAAAATATTTTTTTTTAATTTCAGACGCCAACTCTTTCCATCAAACTTCCAAATGGATTGACGATGTTCGCACTGAACGCGGAAGTGACGTTATTATTATGCTTGTTGGAAATAAGACTGATTTGACTGAAAAACGGTTTTTTATTTCTCTAAAGTCTAATCTAGAAATAATTTTTTAGCCATACTCCTCTTAAGGAAATTTCCATGACATCTCCAACAACGCTATTTTTATTCGGATAAAATATCACGTCTAAAACAGGATGCCAAAAATTTAAATTTAAAGAACCAGCACATTCAATTGAATTTTAGCCAATTTTTTATTTAGAATTGAAATCTTTCGTATCGATGCCAGTTGAAATCCATAAAATTGTTTTTATTTTTAAATACCCTTTTATTTTTCCGTCCTTCTCACTCTTACTTTTAAACCTTTCTTCATATAAGCCTTATTCAAACAAATAGAAAAGCAAAGCACATGATGCGCGATTTTGCAATCAATCGTCGGATCTCATAATCGGCATCGAGAATCGAGAAAGCTTGGCAACAATGTGGAAGAATGACAAAAGGCAACCAAAGAAAAATATGGTAGTGAAAATATGGGTTCTCCGCCAACTGCCAGATTAGCAGTAAAGCGAGCGCATTTTGGCCTTTTTGTGAATGTTTGTCGCCGCTGATCGGCGATACTGCAAACAAGGACATGTCATCATCGCTATTTTATGGCCACATTTATCGAATAAGGAGAACCCAATGGAACAAAAAGGGATAAAAGAGGACATAACCATGGATCCGGAGCTGGGGCAAGAATTTATGTTATTTAAAAATGTCTGAAGTAATAAAAATATTGAACTTTTTTACTTTAAATTGTATTTATTGGCCTTTTTTAACCTACTTAATTCTTAATAATCTTGACATCAACATTTTCATTCAATGCTATTATAATCCACAGCTTAACCACTCATGACTGCTTAGAAATACATATAAACACAAAATGAAGAGGATTAGAAAATTGGCGATAAATTAGCGATTGGGGAAATTGATAAGCGAGCATTTCTGATTTCAACACAGATGTGTTTGTTTAAGTGTTATTAAACATTCTTAATCCGATAAAATTTCTTATTGTTTATTTTTGCATAAACATATCTGAAAATGAGAAAATGATTTTCAAAAAATAACTATTATGAATATTTTGCTCTTTATTACCCACATTATATATCAATTGCGCCTCTTCTTTCAATTTAAAGTGAATGAATGCCTTTGTGGTCCAAGTGCCAAAAATAATATCCGCCAAAGGCAAGAAAGAAAGTTGTTTTAGGGCATTAGACAGGTTTCTTTTCCAAATTTTTTGCAATTTGCCGATGGAAGGAACCACCAAAAATGGAAGATGAGAAAACAAATTTGGGAAGTAATCATAAAATCCAGAGAAAAGACTAGTTAAATTAATTCTAAATAAATCACATGCAAATTATAAGGCAGTGGGAAAAGATAATGTCAAAAGATGAAAGTGTTAAAATAGTGTCTAAAAATAATTAAATTTATGGTTTTCCTTTTTGTGTGGGCCGTTTTGTGTAATAAATAATCACATTTTTTATTGGAGACCTTTAGCTTTGGGCCAATTTTTTCTAATTTGCCGTTCGCGCTTTTTAAGTGTATAGGTCATCGGGATCGTAAAATCTGAATAACGATGATTATAGAGGGAAATTTAAGAGTTGAAGGTGTTTTTGTCAAAATAAAAGAAAAACTAAGGAATATTTCTCAATGGTTCGATGAAAAATAGATAAAGTCAGAGATGTGATAAGATTGCAAATTAGATATTTAAAATGATAAAACAAAAATCTAAAGTGATATTAGACGATTAGAAAGTTTTCCCAAAATCCAGGTTCTATAAATTGTGAGCATGTATACAAAAACTTTCTTTGAACATGCATGGACTAAATTTCATCAAAAGTGTGCTCTACAACCAATCAGAGGCAACCAACTACCGAACCGCACGCCCATCGCACAGACACCGTTGAATAGTACAAGTTCTACTCCCGTTTGACTAGCACACACATCCACTTTTCTTCTTTCATCGCTTCCACAAACTAGTGTATGCTCATCACTCGCTGTTTGCTCCCGCAACTAAAAAAAACTCCGCCCAACCACTTTTTTTAACCACCATCTTCACAAAGCTATAAAAGCTACCTCTACATTTTCCCAACTTTTTATTGTTAAGGAAAAAAGGAAAAAAGAATCATCTATATATCAGCATGACAAATAACACAAGTGTTGGCTCCCGGTAAACCCCTTTTGTTCGATCGCTTACGAGAACTGTCAGCAAACTCCTTAAACATAGTAAAAATTCTCGTATTTTAAAGTGAATTATTCATATATTAATGTAGCTTTAATTCATTCTGTCACGCTTTTATCTTTGTATCCCTTCATAAATTTTTCTTTTTTCGTTTCACTAATTAATTATCGCAGTAATAATTATCACACTAATCATTTTGTTGAACTCTACAGTTGAGTCAACAATATAAGTGAGAATGGACCTAATTATCACTTCCATTTCCTTGTTATGATAAGAGTTTTTAACATCAAAAGATGCCGCCAAACCACTTCCAGTCATTTTATTTTTATTTTTAAAGTTTTTATGGTCCTACGCTTTTTTAGTTTTCCTTGAAAATCAGCTAAAAAATCTTTTAAATGCATGAAGAAAATACCCCAAATATGCTCAAAATGTTTAGATAACCTATCAACTAGTCTTTAAAAAATGTTCAGACTGAAAGGCATTTAAGAGCATCTTTATACCTTAAATAGGGCATTTTGCACTTTCACAGCTGCTCAGTTATTTTACAACCTTAAAGCTAAAAAATTAAAAATACAGCCTTTAAAAATTACAATATAATTTTCTTTTTCTCGTTTACTGATTTTTTGCCAATTCATAAAAGCCGCCGCCTGATTATGCGCAGAAGCGGCGCGCATTGACTCTAATTTTGGGCCGAGCCGGAAATTGGCTAACAGGATGGGAAAGATGGTCAATAGAAAAAAATAAAATGAGCAAGAGCAAGGGGAGAAAAAACTGAAAAAATGGCTGGCAATTAATATATGCAGCTGAAAATTCTATAGGAATTAGAAGAGATTGTTGGAAAGGAACCCGGCTTAGATTTTTAAAATATTTTGTTATACTTAATTTTCATTCAAATATTTTCAGATGTTTTATTCTCCTGACCAGCCTCATCATCATAAACAAAATCGCAAAAAATGCAATGATAATACGCCTCAGACTACTGTTCCAAATGGGGCATTTCCTTACGATATTAATTCAATCTACCCTCTATTCACAACGACAAATACGATGCCACCAAATTTGTCATTCGGGATTTTCCCATCACCGCGCTTTCATTCTCCAGCCTTACTCCCATTATTGGCTTTACAAAATATGACAACACAAATTGCCAATTATTCTGTGAATTCACCAGCTAACCAGACTACAAATAGTAGTATTTTTCCACAATTGCCTAGTATACAACAAAAACAACAAAAAATACTTGAATGGATTCAGGCCATGCAACAACAACGACCAATCGCAGAATCGATGGTACATCAGTATTTAACGCCAAAAATGCACGAAAATACTAACTCAATTTCAAACAGTATTCTTAAAAATGAAACAAACGTCGTCAAGAAATTCGACTTTGCAGATATTTCTTCATGTGTTGGCAATGATCAAAAATACAACAGAGGTATTCTTGCTTTTTATTTTTTTATTTAAATATTCAAATTAAGAGATAAAGACAGAAGCCGAAGGTTTAGAGGCAAAAGATTCTGCCTTTACTAAAACGCACGTCTCCCCTGAAGCCTCCTCTGCTTCACTTTTTGAAGCAGCAATTGTAATTGCTGCGGCCGCAGCTTCCGCTGCAGCTGAACAAAAAACTACAGATACATTCATACAAGTGAATATTCATCAAACAACTGATAATCAATCCCACACGTAAATTTAGAATTATTCAAAGTTTACATAATTTTTAAATTAAGCAAGACTGTGAACAAAAATACACAATCCGCTGTTAAAGTTAAGCCAGAAAGAGGGATACCCCCTTCGTACCCCCCTCGCTCAGTAAGAAGTCGGCGACAGCGCAAGCAATTTATTTGTCGTTATTGCGGACGCCAATTTACTAAATCTTATAATCTTCTGTAAGTTTTACAAACAAACAAATCCAAAAATTAAAAATATTTGACAGTATCCACGAACGCATACATACTAACGAGCGTCCATTTCCATGTGATGAATGTTCGAAATCGTTCCGTCGCCAAGATCATCTACGCGATCATAAGTTTGTTTTTGTCCCAATCATTTCAATTTATAAACTCTATACTTCTTCAGGTTCACACACGCCAAAGAGAAACCTTTTAAATGTAGCGAATGTTCACGTGGTTTTTGTCAGCAACGTACATTGTTGATTCACCGGCAACGAGACCATGGTGCCAATGTCGTTTTGCCTCCACGCAAAAATGCTAGTAAATTGAAGATTCTTAAAGAAAAAGTACAATAGATATAAAAATTTTTAAAGAAATTGTGACACTTTTTAATTTTACTTGATTGATAAACAAGTTTATAATACTGTATTATGTGGCCCTCAATCACAAGACTCAATTTCCCATATTCATGGGACTCAAGCGACACGAGAATTTTTCAGAAAAGCCTTTTTTTGGGCGTCATTTACTTTTTTCCCTTGCTTTAGATTAATTTTCTTTTTTTTAATTTAGAAATTTGATCTTATAATGTAAATCTTCAAAATAAATTAGAAAGATGTTGGGAATTCCATTTCTTTCCACTTACATTCAACGTATTGTTAAGGTTCAGGCTGTAGCTGATTCAGTGGACTGGCTTAATTATTATTGTACTTCTGTGCTTCTAGCCTTTTTTGCATTGGCAATTTCAGCTAAACAATATTTTGGTTCACCTATTCAGTGCTGGACGCCTAATGGTTTTGTATTACCTTATTAATAGTATCGAATTGTTTTTTAGAGTTCAAAGGAGGTTGGGACAAGTATGCAGAGAATTACTGTTTTGTGTCGAATGCTTATTATGTACCTTTTGATGAAGAAATACCGAGAGATTTGTCACACCGCCAGGATCAGATTAGTTACTATCGGTATATTTTTTGCTTAAAGAAACGATTGTTTCCTTAAATTTAAAGTTGGGTCCCCGTCGTATTAGCTGTGCAGGCTCTACTCTTCTGGTTGCCCAATTGGATTTGGAATATTCTACATAAACAAACAGCTATAAATCCACGTTGTCTCCTCAACGAAGCGCAGAAAAGTCGAAAATTGCATGGAGCTGACCGTGATAAAGAAATTGGTGAAATTGCGTCTTTTGTCTCTGACACAGTTTGTTTTTTCCTTTTTTCAAATTTTACAATTTTAATCTATCAATTTCCAATGTAAGCTTTCCAACTTTTCACCTGACGAAAAATTTGGTTATCGATCCCGACATCCTTCAGGGTTAAATGCTACTTTTCTTTACCTTGCTCTCAAACTTCTTTATATTGTAAACTGTTTTGGTCAATTAATAATTTTTAATCGTTTTCTTGGTGGCGAATTCCATAGCTGGGCATGGCAGGTATAACAAATTGTTGAAATTTCAACAAATTTAAATTCAGGCCGTTTTCGACTTGTTCAAAGGTGTGGATTGGGGGGAATCTAAATTATTTCCTCGTGTTATCATGTGTGATTTTTCAATTCGACGTTTGGCCAATCCTCAACGACACACAGGTTGTTATTGATAAATATTGTCATTTTTGGTTTTAAGTTCAATGCGTAATTATGTTAAACATGATAAATGAAAAGTATGTTTTTTATCTTTTAACTTGTTTATTTTTTTTTATTCGAAGGCTCTACTTCTTCCTTCATTTTTGGTTTTTGTTTGTTGGTATTGTAACACTCGTTAACTTTTTCTACTATTTTGCTATGCTCATGATACCAAGGATGCGTACAAATTTTATCCGACAAAATATTAACAAGCATCAACAGAAGGTAAAATTTTTTGAATGTCTAGATTACTTCCTGAATTTATTCTAAATTTTTTAAGCTACGTGGTTTTGGTCGTCGTGAACTCCACCGATTTGTCCAGTGTCGTTTACGCCCGGACGGAGTTCTTCTATTTCATTTTATACGGCAACATGTTGGTGGTCGCTTTACTTACGAATTGCTTAATGAGTTGCTGCGTCTACATTGGTTGGCACAGACTAGTGGGGCAACACATCATGGTAGACTTGGCAATATTAATATGGTTAAAGGAAGTTCTAACACTGCAACAACAGCACATTTTATGGGTAATGGTTCAGATGGAGTCGAAAGCACCACTAACTCACCAGGTCGTGGAGATATTCTGACTATTGGACATCAAGATGAAAACAGTTTTTCTCGCCAAAACACTTATAAAGTAACTTTCTTGTTTTTTTTTAAATTTTATTTTATAAATTTCAAAGCCTACCGCTTATGGGCATTCACTTGGATATGCAAACATGTCTATGGGAATCAATAAGTCATTATCTGATGTACCAGTTGCGCTACATGAAACACAAAATTTTCCCATAATGCATCAGAATGCCTTTAATTCTGCCTCTCTTCTGCGCACTATCAGTGGGACAGCTTCTCCAACCAATGCTTTTGGACAACCAAAACTGGCAGAAAATCAGTATAGTGCACCACCAACTTTACAATTCGTTGATGGAGGTGATGAGAAAAATCGATCGAAGCAACATAATCAGTCTATGAATACAACTCCATTAATGCAACCTCGACGTTCAAAATCTCCATTGGTTTAATTATTATTTTAATAATCTAATTAGGTTTTTTCTAAAAGGTGACTGGTCTTGGCAAGCGTCTTTTGCAATCTCCACAGGGGCTGAACAATATGGATTCTCAAACAAACAAAGAAGATGTTTCATCGAATGATGAAAATAACACCAATACCAATTCTGATGTTTGATTAAAAATAGTACAATTTTTGAAAGGTTTGATCAATATTTTTTATCTAATTTATATATTTTGGCTTTCTAATTTATTTTTGAATCTCCTAACTTATTATATTTTTTACTGCCATTAATTCTTATTTTTAACTATACTCTGGGATTCTAATTCAAGTATTTCACTTTAAACACCAATGTTGCTTTAACATTCCATTTATTTTTGCATTTATGAGGATTCTACCTAATTTTATACTATAACCTTAATATTTTCTAATTTATACTTTTTGTAACGCTGATATTTTGTAACGAATAAATATTTTTCAGTTATTCTGCCATTTCTTTCTTTTAACGGAATTCCTTAATTTTACTTTATTGAATAGAAAGCTGATGATAATTGTGAAACTAAATTTAATAAAATTTTAACAGATTGACTGTCAAAAATAACTAAAGTTTTAACTTGTTAACTTGTGATGGAGGTTGAAAAAGGCGTAGTGCGTCGATGTGTTTGTTCAATAGTTAGGCAGGTTTGAATTTAGAGCTTTAGTGTTTTTTGTATTCCAAGGTGATTTTGGCATATTCCCTCGGGTTGCCTTTTCGTAATAAATTCAAAATTTAAGTTTGACTACAAAACAAAGGAAATAAACGCAAAAGCTCTCAAAGAACTTGTGGGAACCGTACGAAGAATGGAAAGTATAATTCCTTCATTTGTTGATATTTTGTTTGAGCAACTCCGTCAAACTGATTGTGATGTACGACTTTGTGTTCTGCACGTTTCCGGGTATTTCTTTCAACGTTCCCACAGGTTTCGTATTGAGTTGATCAATGGAATTCAGGTTTATTATTTTTATTATAAAAGAAAATAAGGCTTAAGGATTTCCTTGTCTACACTTTGGAAACTGACCCTCTTCATTACCCTTTGCCTGGACCGCCTGAGGCAGCTTGTTTACTCAAAAAGGAAACAATTACAATGCTTCGTTGTTGGATCGACAAATTTGGACTGGGTTATCAAAAATTGAAATCACTTGGAAATTACTTGAATAAATCAAAAAGTCTGGATTGGGAAAATTCCAATACTACTTCACATGTATTTTGTTATAAAATGAAGTAACTTTAAAATTTTTAAGATTGAACGGGAGCGTGCTGCAAATGAGGCTTTCAAACAAGAAGTGAATGCTCGAAAGGTTGTCGAGAAAATTACCAAACTTTTTGATGAGTCACGAGCCGATATTGAAAGGATTCAGGTTGAAGCATTCCAGGTTAGATAGCTTTTTCTAAGCAATTGCCTAAAGGTTTTAGTTATCAGAGCTTTTACTTCCAAATTTTTGTTCTTTTGATAACAAAAAAGAAATTGGTGGTTCTTCAGAAGGAAACGAAAGATCATTAAAGGTAATTTTTGTCACATAACTTATTAAAACCTAATAAATTTAGACAAATTCCGTCGACTCACATGAAGCGTTCCTGCCCAGCACTGATGTTACAATATATCTTAAACCACAAGTTGAAGTTGAAAAAAGCGCTGACAATGTTGATCTAATCCATCAATTGTATGAAACCACTAAGCAGCTTGAAAAATGGACTAACAACGTTAACAATTGGTATTGTGAAGTTGCGAACTTTAGTGAATTAGAAATATTTTAGGCTTAAAAAACTGTCTCAAATCGGAAGTAATACACAAACTTCAACAACCGCCATTACAAAACGGTTAATTGATACAAAAAGAGGATTAATGGAGGAACTGGAAAAATGCAAAGAATTTAAAATTAAAGCAAAAACTGATGGAGATATTGATGGATCAAGTTCCATTGATTCTGAAGATGAGGAATTTTTGGATGTTGAAGAAAAAGAAGGTTTTTAATTTTGAATAAAAAATTGTTTAAAAAATTATTTCCTCAAGGTTATGAAGCAGAACTAATGCAATATTCATCTGAAAATTCAAACAAAAATGAGGATCCTCTCATCTGTTCCACAATTCCAGGCCCAAGTAATTATTATACACAACACAAATCTTCTCAACAATTTGACCAAGCATTGTTAATTAGAAAAGATCAGAAGAATGAAAAGAACAATTTAAATAAACCAAAACGTTTGGCAATGGGTTTGGATTTATGCTATTGGGGGGAAGATTCAGGACGTATAAATCCTGAAACACAAAGGGTAAATAATCAAGTAGCTGATGATTGTTGGTGGAGAAAACATTCTGAAGATGATAAGTGAGTTGTGTTTTATTTCATTTTTAAAATGATCTGTTAGAAACGGAATATTTTAGTTTCTTTTTTTGAAATTTTAGTTGCAATAATGAAGCGCGTGACAATTGTGATGAGAAATCTTATGTTCCTAGACAGATAACATTTGTTGGTGAACTGCCAATTTTACAGAAAATGTGCCGGTATCGCTATATAAAATATAAATTTTTACTAAAATATAACATTTGCAGTGCACCATTACCTAGTGGTAAACTCTGCCCACGAATGGAATACGATCGTTGTGCGTTACACGGGTCGATCATTGACCGAGATGAACAAGGATTCCCAATGGAAGAGCAAATTGAGTAAGTACTTTGTATGACAAAATTCTCATAATTAAAAAATAGGGCTGAAAATGCTGACAACAAGAAAGCTGATAAGAAGAAAGCTGAAGATGAGGAGGCCTATATCCGAGACATTGAAGATGCTACTGGCATGAGATTAGCAGGAACATCTTCGAACTCGCTCAATACCAAAAAGTGCAATAAAACTGCAAGACAACGACCAAAACCAGAAGGTTTATTGGGACGAGAACGCTTAAAGGTGTAGTAATTAATTAGGAGAATCATTTAGATTTTTATTTAGACAAAATTGTTCGACAAGCGAGCACTCAAAAGGGTTTCTGAGACATTAGGGCAAATACAAAAGGCTAAAGCTGAAAGAAATTTTTTACATCAATTTAATTATGCTATGACTAGACGATAAGAGTTAGGATTTATGTTTAAGAATTTTCTAGTTTGTATTTTCACCCGGTTTAAAATTTTTTATTCAGTAATTTATAATTTTTTAAAACCTAAAAATCGTCATCTGAATCAAATACATCTCCGCTTCCAGAATTTTGTTGTTGCTCCTTTTCTATTTGTTTTAGTTTCGGCAAAAGCTCACCACTAACTTTTTGTATATATGTGAAGAATTTCTTCTAAAATATTTGAGAAATTATAACTGAGGCCAGTTAAAGCCAAACTTGTAGCCTTTCGCTGTCTTCTGTACTAAAGTTTTGCGATGCCTGTTCACATACAAGTTCGCAAATCTGACCAATTCGAATTTGAATTTTTTCCAGTTTAAATATTTCTGCAGCGTTTTTTTCTCCCATTGCACCAAAGTCAGCATCCATTAGCTTTGCAAGGGAATCACGAAGAAAATTTGAAGATCTTTGTTCTAAAATTTTGAGGTTTATTGACATTTTCTCCCAACATACCGCCTATTGTTTTGTCCAATCCATATTTGATAGCAGCTAGGGCAATCTGGGACGGAGGATATAACAACATCACATCACCATATAAGCACATCTAATAATTTTTGTAATATTTTTCAGTCAATAAGCTTTTTACCCTAAAAAACTCCGTAGAGAATGGCCTTATTGCCTCAATGTCAAATTTGAGTGATGAGAGCTGCAATCCCATTCTTGTTTTTATTTCGATCATGTGCCCTTCGAAGGGACGAAAAGGTGAATGCACAGCCAAGTAATAGTCCAGCTTAAGCATAATTTCAGGTTCTAAATTCAGCACTGTTTCGATGTTTGATTCGCGCGTGCCGCTGCTTAAAATAAAATTTCAAATACGCTGATTTTAAGTTTTTAAACCTGAGATTGTCAACAAAATTGTCAATGGTGACGTTGAATTCATCTACCTTTAAATTGGATTAAAAATAACTTTAAAAATATCAACCTTTGCTGCAAGATAATAACAAGAAACCATAACATTCTTAGGCGAATACTCCATTACAGAATGTCTCATGTAGAACCGTTTGAAATAAGCAAATGCAGTCCATCTAACTGAAGGCCACATCTCAGGGCGGAATTCGTCTCCAAAACTAAATAATTGTTTAAAATAAGGAAAATAGGTAATTTACCGAATTCCAGTTTCAGTCACTATTCGACAGAAAACGGCTTCTTCATCGGCAGTAAGAAAGTCTTCCTCACTTGCTACATAGGGATATTCCGCCAATATTGTCTTAAATCTTTAATATTTGAGTTTGATTAGTTGATAATAAGTTTATTACCTGTCAATGTGTGCTTTATTAACTGCCTTTCGCATTTCTGATAGTTCATTTTTGTTCCCAAAAATCCAAAAACGTTTTTGTGTACTCGTTGGAAACATTTCTAACAAAAATTATTAATAGGAATATTCCACTCAATTAAAAAAGAAAATTCCTTACATATGGATATTTAAAAAAAATTAATTAATAAAAAACCATTTATTATCAAAATATATACTGAATAAAAACTGTAAACTTTTCTAAATAATATTTTAAGTTGTCAATTGAATAATCGAATTTCTTATTAATTTCCCATAAAACATATATAAATTGTGTCTTTACAAATACGAATGATCTCGATTATTTGAATCTGTAGGAAGAGTTGTATTACAATTATTGCCATCATCACCTTCAGTATTTTCTCCCTTCTCCCCTCCCTCATTTACAACTTGATTGAGTTGCATTGATTCACCGCCTTCTTGAAGTTTTTGTTGTGACGATTTGTCCTCCTTTTCTTGCTCTGATTCTTGCTTCTTTATCTCCAATTCCTTTGAATGAGTAACAGAAACTGACTTTTTCGGCGAAGAAAGAATTGCAGAACGAACTGGTTTCTTTTTTGGCGATGGATGCGGACTATAATATTTGTTTGAAAAAATACTTTAGTTAAAATAAAGTATACCTTGAAACATACCCTGGAAGAACTGGTCCCAAAATATTTCGTTCACTAAATAAATTAAATTTTTCCACTCATATCAGAACATAAAATAGTTACTTACATTTTTGGATCTGGATAATACGGTCTTGGATTTGTCCAACTAACAATCTAAAAATAATTTGTATTAATGAATATATAATTAAAAATTACTTTGCCAGTTGAATACATTATACGACCAGGATTATAAGGATCAACCAGCTGCGTGAGCATATCAGCCTTTTCCTTATCCATACACGGAACGTCTGCTCCCGGTGCAACTTAATAAGAAAACTCAATAAAATAATTTTTAAGTTATCACTCACCAAATTCATCAGGTGCCAAATTTAATTTCTCACAATATCTAAGTTAAATTTTATTTATTGTTATCTTTAGATTTTTTTTACCTATACATTAAATGAACACGCATATCAGAGCAGAAGAATGCACCAGCATCGCAAAGCGAGCAACGAACACGAATAACTCTAATATGCGAAACCATATGACGACGACCATCCTTTAGGATTGTAAATAAAATATAAATAAAATTTTAAATATTACCTTGATATTTTTGCGAACATCACCACACTCTCCACATTGACATAATCCATCCGAACTAACATTCTTGTTGAAAAGCGGTTTCAATGGTTTAAAGAAAAGATCACGCTGCGTTTCCGTTAAATAAACTGGAATTTGTGCAAGATCCTTAAAATAAAAAAATATTTAATCAAATCATTTTTTAAACTTTAGGTTTTGGTGGTGGTAACGGACGATTTCCAGATGTATTTGTTACTGATGGAGAAAATTTAGTTATTTTCTCTTTCGCATTACTAGTCCCAAGGACTGAAAGTTCTCCATCCGCTTCTTCATTGGTTAATTCGTTCAAATTTTGTTTTCGATGAGAAGACGATTTGTCTTAAAATTGTTTTTTAATGTTAATTTACCTTTGTGTAAAAAATATACCAGAAGTGGTCGAAGTTTTGGTTTTAGTCTCTTTAAGCACTTTAGCCCGTGGAGTATAAAGCACCAATTCTTCTTTGTACCGATCAGTAATAACAGAAGGGAATTGTTGCTTTTCCTTTGTTAAAACTGGTGGAGTTTCAGATTGCTCCTCATTCGCAGAGTTTGAGTCAGTTCCACAAATTTCATCCAACATACTACTTGTTAATTAAAAAATGTGTTGGAATTTTCAATATTTTAAATAAGAACACAAAAAGGTTCTATAAAAATCATTAAATAATTTTTTATGTATACCGATCAATTTGTTGTTTTGTTGTTGCCGCAACGCTTCCTCCTCTAGCACCATTGGAAAATTCTGTTGGTGTTTCACTTCCTGATTTATCAGTCTTTATTGAATCGGGAAGAACAAAATCTCGAAATTCGCGAAGAGCTGCTGCTGCTGTTGTCGGTACAGTTACTGCTTGAGGCGCCTTCTTTGCTTTAGTAAGATCAACGTTTTCTTGGTGAACAGCTTCTGCACTCGATGTAACAATTGGAATTTTTTGACGCTTCTGTCTCATTCTGCGTTCAGCGGTTCCGTGAGACAAAATTCTTCGTTTACCAGCAGAAAACACTTTAATCGGTGTTTTTTTCGCAGTTTTTTCTGGACTTTTTGGTTCTTGTTTTGTTGGTGTTTTATCGGACTTTTGCTTTGGTGCTAAATAAAACGATTTTATAAAAAGAAAATGTTTTAAAAATACTTCCTGATCGTTGCTTCCGTCCTCCCTTCTCACCACTGCCAACAATTCCAACATTTTCATAAATATCGTATCTCGTATTCGGACGACGCTATTAAAATTAGAAAAATTCATTAATACCTATTTAACAAGAAATTACCGAACGGTGTGGACGATTTATCAACAAAAGGTCACTAGTTGCCGGAGATGGAGTGCTAGTATTGCTCCGATCAGCCGATACTTCACTTGCATGACCATTTTCTTCTTCTTCTTCTGGAGCTTTTGAATTTAGCAGCTAAAATTGTGTGTTATTTAATTTCGTGATTTTTCAAGAAATCATTTCTTCTGGGCCCTATTTCAATTGTCCACAGATTCTGCGGTCTGCGTTCTGTGCACAGACCACAGAACCACAGAAATTCTGTTTCAATTATTCCACAGATTCTGCGGAAAAAGAAGTCCGCAGATTCTGTGGAAACATGCACAGAATCTGTGGAAACATCCACAGATTCTGCAAAACATCCAAAAACATGCAAAAACCACAGAATTCTATTTCAATTATTTTTCTGTGCACAGAAAAAAATCCACAGATCTGTGGCTTTTTTAGTCGATTCTGTGCATTTCTGTTTCAATTATTTCTGTGGTCTGCGGAAAATACACAGAATTCTTTAAAAAATCCACCCTAAAATTTTTTCTGCGAACTTTCTGTGGAAAAACTTTAACAATTTTTTTCTAGGCCTAGGCTTAACCAAATTTCAAAATTTTTAAAGATTATTAAAGTTTGAATCATTCTCTATTTTTTGATATAAAAATTATAATTTTATTACCTAAAATTATTGCTTAAAATTAATTTTGAAAAAGGTACATCTTTTTTACGCAGTTTTTGTTATATTCAAGCAATAAAAAAATAAAAAACGTGAGAGATTCTGAAATTTAGAGCTATGATGTTCTAATCATCATGGATATCTCTAATGAGGGGATGTTTACCAGGATCTATAGAAGATATCTGTATAGCGTATACTGGGATATCTCCCATGATCTCTCATTGATATCCGTCATAATCTCTCCTCCTATTTAATGATAGATTTCCTCCTTAATCACTCCAATATATTAAACCTCAAAATCAATGGATATCCCACTTAATCACTCCTCTACGATTTTAAAGTTCCGATTTGACTATAATTTTGGATTCCAGGCATTTTCGATTTCCAGGAACCTCAATTTCTGACTAAACAATCCCCAGTTTTGTAACATTTCCCTCCCTTGCAACAACTTCTATCGTAGTTTGAAAAAGCCACATGTCGGATCGACATCTCCTGATTTTTCCGATCCGAACCCTGCTTTAGGACATTAATTTAATTGGAGATTTAAGGATATTGGATGAACAAGAAAATTAAGCGGTATATCAGCGGTTTTAAAGTGATATCAAAGAGATTTAAAGGGATGTTATGTGATTTGGAGGGAAAATTTTTAAATCTTTACAATATTTTTCAGTTTAATTTAAGAATTTTTAAAGTTTTACTTCAAAAAATCAGGTACCATTAATACTGCGGTAGTACCGAACTGTCCAAACCATTTTTCGTTTCAATAAAACTGTTATTTTCAAAAACGCGGAAATAAAAAATTTGAATTTAGAAGAAAAAATACACAGAACCACAGAAAAATAATTGAAATACAAATTCTGTGGATCAGTGGAAAAAATCCACAGATTTTTATATTTTCCACAGAAATTTTCATCCACAGAATCTGCGGAATGTTTCCACAGAATCATTGGATGTTTCCGCAGAATCTGCGGGCACCACAGATTCTGTGCACACAGAATTTAATTGAAACAGAATTTCCACAGAATCTGTGTTCTGTGCACAGAATGCAGAATCTGTGGACAATTGAAATAGGCCCCTGGTTTCGTTTTATTTAAAATTTATAAGATTACCATATCAATTTTACGAGCTTCGTCTTCGTCAATAAGTCCAATTTGCGTTGAATCACTCCCAGTTTCAACATCATTTAACATGTCTTTTGAACACGTAGGTTTGTCGTCCAAATGAATGTCTAATGATGGATTAACTCCTTCACTTCCTCCCATATCATTACTTGAATTTGTCGTTTCATCGATGTTCCCAACCCAATCCTTTCGTTTTTTCGCTTCAATAAGTGCATAAGTAGCAGAAAGTTGCTAAAAATTAAGATTTTTTATCTCCCCTATTATTCAAAACTCTTACTTGTTTAATCTCCTCCTGTTGAGTTAACCTAGCCTTTGATGTTGGCCTTGTGTATCTGTTTCTTTTCGTTCTTGTGCTAGTAAACCCTCTCTTCCTTGAAGGTTTAACGATAATTTTCTTTTCGACAGACTTTTCTTCTTCAAAGTTTTTAACAAAAAATGGACTGAGACTTCGTGCGCGATAAGTCGAGACTTCTTTATCCTGAGCAATTGGAGAAAAATTTAAATCAGATACACTCATTTTTATCAATTTTCTTTAACTAAAAGTGATAGTAGTAGCCGTCTCATTGAACTTATTTTTTAAATTTTTATCTCTCTCACATTATTAGCCTTTCAAGTTGAATTTTATCGAGAAAAATATTTCAAGACTATCCCGTTTTGCTCAAACTTTTTGAGAATCAAAACGCCTAATTCAAGGACTATCAGAATCGCTAAACGAAAAAGATGTGTTAGATAAAAAATTTAAAAAATAAGTTGTTCAATGAGATGGAAATAAAGCTGAAAACAATTATAAAATTTAATCAAAGCAAGGACTGATCTCGGAATCGGCTTCAAACTTTTTGTTTAATTAAGAACATTTCGCCAGACTCAATGTAAATAAAATAATTTTAAATTTTGTGACTTACTCTGCGCCTACTAGAGTCTGAGCTAAACTTTTCAAAACGAGCTTTTATGTGTTGTTCACGAACAGATGTGTGAACAGTATTGAAATGTTTTTGAAGATCTTCTAGTCTAGAAAAAGAGAATATAAAATGGAAAATTAAAAAAAATTTAAAAAATGAAGAAATTTTAAACTTTTTAAACGCAGGTTCATCACACAAAAAGCATTTAATGTGTGGTGCCGGGTTTTTCAACAATGCTTCTTCAGTATATTCAGTTTGATGTTGAATTGCAAGATGATGAGCGAGAGCAGCTAACATAGTAAATGAACTCTGGCCATTTGTTGTGCATCTAAAATGGTTTATTTTTTTAATTTTTTTGGTAAATTTTCCTGAAAAGTTGGTCAATTTTTACCTTTCATCTTCACAACGTAAATGAACAAAATCAACAGGTATTGCAGATGGTATGCGTTCCAATATGGCAATCTATTTGGAAAATATAATTATAAATTTATCGTTTAAACTTGTTCCAATGTCAATTCATGAAGTTCCGCGTCTCCATTTCCACTGTTTCCACCTCCATCCCCGCCATTAGCCAATTTCTTCAATTGTATAGATCGTCGACGCCTTAACTGCATTTCGCCGCAACGTGTGCTGTTCTCACGTGGGATAACTAACGCTACGCGGTTTTCCGGTATTTGTTCCTTTATTGTCATTCCAACGGGAAGCTGTTCAATAACCTAAATAAAATTTTGTAGAAATTCAGAAAAAAATTTTTTTAATCGTAGAAAAATTACTTGTTTTCCATCAATAATTGTAGTTTTTGCTACTTGACGAATAACTTTTGGTAAAGTTTGTATCTCAATATTGGACTAGAAAAAAATTTTTTAAACAGTTAAAAACTTGAAAATTCTTAAATTATTTACATTAGCCTTTTCAAGATGAACATTCACTGGACGAATATGCTTTGCAATATTCCCTACTGGATTAAATCGACGCAGTGCTCGAACATTTTTTACATTTCGTTTTGCAACAAGGTTATTGTTTCCATTATTTCCTCCACCATTAGCACCAATTTCTTCGTTTTCTGGTTGTTGATCACTAGTTAGGCCTTAAAAATTTATTTTTCCTGTTTCTTATTAACTTAAAAATTACCTTCTTTGGCGTTTTTGATCACCTCAGAAAGTTGTTCTGCTTGTATATGTGATTGTAAAGAACGGCAAATCGTACGCTTGTGAGCGATAAAGTTGATAATTGAACGAAAAAGAGCACGACAATAGCTAGAATTGAAAATTTAAAAATATGTTAACTGAAGATTTGGCATCTTTTAGATCAATATTTAATATTAAGGCTGTGAAACGGACTGTGAATAATTTCTAGGCATATTTTGTTCCTAGTGGATTTTATATTTATAAGAGATATTAATTATCCGAAATCTCTTAAAATTCCAATATAAAGCAAAATTAATGTTTGAGTATTACCTGCACTCATAAATCACACAGCATTCGTTCTTCAACAAATTCTTCACTTCCTCGGTACCATTTTGGTAATAGCGAACAATTGAATCGACACCAGAACTGCCAGTAGAAAGTGTTGGCACTTGAGAAGCTGGATCTTTTATATAATTTAATGACATTAATATTCAAAACTGAAAATTAAAAAATATGGATGTGTTAAAATTTGGAAAAAATAAGAGTAAGAATGATTTTGTGGACAGTGGTGCCTCGATAATTGAAACACCAAATTTCTTAAAAATGTATAAAGTTTGTAAAGTTTAAGCGTTCATTAAAAATAAAAAATCGTTTGATTTCAATTTATGAGGCAGTGGCACTGCTCATTGTTAAATTACATAGGATAAGGAAAAGAACCTTTACATTTGTTATAAATTTGAATGAATTTAAATTGCACATTTCTTTATTTATGTGCAAAACTGTTAAAAACCCTTGGATATCAGTGCCATAAATCTAAGATGTTTGTATTGGTGGCTTTCTCAACTGCATGGCTTATTAAACTGCACATGGTTTCTTTATCAATATTTAGGTACAAACTGTTAAAAACTCTTGGATATCAATGCTATAAATCTATGATATATGGGTCAGTAGTTTTCCTAACTGCATGGCTTAGAAGACGTTTACAACACAAAAGCAGATGCCTACGATCTTAAATCTAAATCTACAAATGCTTGAATACTCTTTCTTAGAATGCGCAAAGTTGAATGAAAATTAATCACCTATACCGATTTACTGATCGCAAGCGGATTTAATGGTATTTAATCAAAACGATTAAACTTAAGCAATGTTTATGTCAAAGGGGACTTTATTCTATAGATCTATTCTATAAATCCTTTTAAAACTTGAGTAAAACCAAAAAATTGTTAGCGCATAAAACAGTCAAGTGTTTATTTTTTGAATACCATTTGGATAGCGTTTTATTACAAGACAAACTTGATTTTGTCCAACATCGCAAAAAACTTCGCAGTCATATAAACTATTTGAATGTGCAAAGGTATGATTCTACGTGTGATTTTAATCAAGCAACTTGATTTGCGTTGGTTAGCACTTTCTGTATTGTAACATACAAAAGAATCATTATTAACCGTTAAAAGTCCGTTTGTTATGGGCTTCGAATCTTATTATACATTTGTACTTAGAATAAATTTTATCAGTTAAAAAGTTATTTGGAAGAAATCATAAAAACAGTGAAGACGTGTAAACCTTGTTTTAGACTTTTTGCATTCTTAGCGTTGCAAGGGCTAAAAACTTTTGCTTATTTTATGAGGAATCACCCATTGATGTTTTATATCTTCCCGCGTTTTGGCACATTCTACTGTAGTGACGTTCTGCCAAATTACTGTATAATACTGTAGAAACCCTTTGAGAGACCCCTACATGTTCGTCTAGTTCGATATCTGAGATTCAATTGTCGAATTTATAAGTAGTGAAGGATGCGAAACAAATAGACGGTGCGTAATTCACATCATTGGGTATTTAGACAGGATTTCAAATGATCGTGAGAATGACAAGTCTACAAGAGTGAAGAGCAAAATTGCAGAAGTTTAAATCTGGAGGCGACTTTTCAAAGAGAACAAATATCAGGAGCTAAGTTATGACTCTCATCTTAATCGAGATCTCTCGTGCAATACTTGCTGTGCGGAGTGACAAAGGATGAAGGGAATGGATGAAGGGATTCTTCCTTCATGGTAATCATCCTATGAAGGTAATGTATAAATATCAATAAGTTTATTTAAAAAACATGTATTTTTAACCAAAAACTAATTCAAAAATGAAAAACAAAATTTAAATTAAATCACTACTTTTTGACATTCTTCTTTGCAATTTTATCCGGTCTTCGCCATCTGTTCGCCTTTTTGTTTCTATTTTGTTTCAAAAATTGTTTGCCAACTTGTTTCTTTTTTTGATTCTCTTCCAAGTCTTTTAAATCAAATTCTGGATTAACAACATTATCCTCATTTAATTTTTTTGTCTGCTGACTGAAAAAAGATTTTTTAGAAGTTTTTTAAGTTTTTATTTCTAACCTTAAACATTGATATTCCTCAGGAAACGGATCTTTCGAGATCAAAATAAACATTTCTGGAGTTATTAAATTTCTTTCTTTATCATTCTCGCTTGATTTATTGTTGCTCTGAGTTTTTCTTAATACATTCCATTGAAAAATAGGTTGTTTAATTTTTTGTTTAAAAACTTCAGCAAAACAAATACATTTTTCACAACCACTGCCTGTTCCTTGAAAAATAAGTTTTCTAATATTTTCGTCCTTTGAAAAAAATTTTTTTTGAAAATTTGAAGAAAATTAAAAAACCGAAAAATCCTTTTCTGCTCTAGCTATAATTCTTTCAAATTTTGTATGTTTTTTTAAAACAAAGATTGAAACATTTTTTATTAGGTCTTCAGGGAAAGGCGAATTTGTTGATAAAATGGTGTTGTTACGTTCACTGCAACTGCTATCATCAGAAATTTCCATTCCTAGAAAGTTTTTGCTTTTAATTAAAATGAGAGAAATTGGGTACACCCAACCCAAATCACCGAGTTATAACTTCGTTCAAAATTATCGAATCCGGGATGCCTTCGTATGGTTCGATGCACCTCGACCGGCTGAATCGAACCATAACAGGGTGTCCCGGATCCGATCATTTTGAATGAGGATATAGCTCGGCGGTACATTGGCCTGCTCCCAGAGAAATTCTAGTGAAATTTATAGAATTGCAAACTTTTATTTTTTATTTTTTTTATTCAGTTTAATTTTAATTTTTGAAGAGTTTGCACCAAAGTGTCCAATTTAAATTTGTTTAACAATTTATTTTTTTAGAATAATTTATTTTTAAATTTCTTTTTAGGATAAAAAATGTATTCGAGAAATGCTTTCCTTCATCGATTTATTTATTCATGCAAAATCAACTACAGAAATATTCATAATGATCAACTCCTTTCAAGTTCAGAACAATTCGAAAATTTTGTACCAAGACAACGATTCGAACTTCCTGTGAAATTTGATCGGAAAGATTGGTCTGTTTTATTTTTAATTTATTTTACCCTTTTTTAATTTTAATTAAAAATTACTGTTGTGGTGTAGTGGTTAGTGTCTCCGACTTGAATTTGACAAAACGACCCGGGTTCGATGCCTGATAGTGGATTAAGTGTGTGTTTGACTTGTTTATGGCAGTTAGCCTGCCCGGTATTAGGATTATGTTAGGCACAGTTCGGTACTACCCCTGTACTACCTTCAGTATCGGTGCCGGTATTGTTCGGTACTCCCGGAACCGTACCGATGAAATTTTGTAAATTTCGGTACTCATCGGTACCGGCACCTTTCGGTACTCCCGGTACCGGTACCAAAAAATTCATTATCCCAACACTGGTTTAGGATATCAAGGGTGTTATGCTTTTAAATTGATCCATTTTTTAAAAAGTACTTCATTGGTTAATAATAAAAAAATTATTTTAGGTATCCAAAACATATGCATATTCAAATGAAAGTAATGGAAGGGAAGCTTCGAACAGTTGACTTGATCTTGGAAGTTCATGACTGTAAAACATTTTTTTAATGTTGATATTTTTCTAATTTCAGCACGAGTGGCTCTCTCAGGAAGGAACTCAAATTTTGCTCAAAAATTGTTTTCAGTAAGACCACATATTTTAGTAATGAATAAAAAGGATTTAATCGATCAGGAAAGATACAGGTTTTCTTGAAATTTTTTTGAAATTCTTAGAGCTTGTTAAAAAAATTTTTTTAGAGAACAAATAGAGAAACATTACAATTATCAAGGTGTTGAAAACATTTTTTGGACAGATTGCACAAAGCGTGTGGATTCACAATGGGATGCTTTAAGAGAAAAAATGTTGGAATTATTACAAAAAGAACTTCGATTTAATAGAACGGTTAAAACAGAATATCAAGTAATGGTTATTGGAATTCCAAATGTTTGTTTTTGTTTTTTATAAATGGAAAAGTTTCGTTTTAGGTTGGTAAATCTTCTCTAATTAATGCTTTTAGGAAAAATAATTTGGGATATGAAAAGGCCCATGCTGAAGGTCCTTTTCCTGGTGTCACTACAAGAGTTCAAAATCGTGTTAGGATATGGCAAGTTTTGATATTTTTTTAAATAAATTTTTACTATTTTTTATAGGGATCGACCAGCAATTTATATTTTGGATACTCCTGGTGTATTAAATCCATGGTTAGTTTTTTTCAAACCTGATAAAGAAATGTTAAATTTGGTGATTCCTTGATGGAATGCTCAAAGTTGATCATTTTGATTGATGATATTCTGGGCATATTTTTACATTTTCGTATAACTTGAGATCAACCCAGAAGGCCACAACCCAGAAAGTCAACACCCAGGAGGTCAAATGCCCAAAAGGTCAAGGATTCATTGTGATAAGGTGGAAGAAAGGACACAAAACGGAACTGTCTGATGAGGCAAATGGAAATAGGCAAACGTATTTTTGATCTTTATTCAGCTTTATCCGCTCAAATATTTAGATTTGACCTCCTGATTTTGACTTTCTGGGATAGACAAGATTAATTTAATTAAAAAACATTTTAGGGTTCATACAGTTGATGAAGCAATGAAATTATCAATATGTAATTTAATTCTAGAAAGTCATACAAGTCCCTATTATGTTGCTGATTATTTGCTTTATTATATGAATAAGTAAGATAAATTTAAAATAATTTTTTTAATTTTTTAGGCACAAAGATTTTTCTTATTTAAATCAATTAAAAATGGAAGAGCCAGTTGATGATATTAGACAAGCATTAATCCAGTGTTGCAAAGCATTCAATTTACGAGTAAAATCAAGTGTGTTCCAAACAACTGAAACAAATAAGGATCTTTGGGATGTTTTTGGAGCTAGCACACATTTTTTAAAACTTTTTAGAAATGGGCATTTTAATGATAATTTTTTGGATAGAGATTTACTGTAAGTTGAAGATTTTTAGAAAATAATTTTTGGTTAATTTAAGTGGCTTCCATGATTCTCGAACTTGTTTATCTTCGTCCAGAAATACAAAGAAAATGAAAAAAATGTGATCAAAGTTTTTTAGGTTTTAAATTATACATTTAAATTTAAATATATTTTTTGGTTTGTTTTTATTTTGTGTTCATCTTGGATTAATTCCAGAAAATTCTTTTGATTTTGCATTATTTTATTTTAATTTTTATAAAAATTTTTTGGTTTGACACTAAATGCCGCCCATTTTGTTTTGTCGCAGCATTTCTCGCGTTGGCACATTTATTGGCAAACAAACCTCAATAAACTCAGCATGTAAATTTTCAAATATGGAAGCTGATACGTTTAAACTTCAGGAATTTGCTGGAAAATACCTCGGGAATAAAAAGGTTTTAGAGATTTTCTTGATTTTTTCGAGGTTTTTTTGTTCTTAAAGGTTCTGTTCACAGAAAGACTTGAATTTAGAACCCCGAAGGATTGCGATGCAATGCCGATTTATCGATGTGTTGACTCGAACGGAAATTTTTTAGATGAAAATGAAGAACCCAAATTTACAAAGGTTTTTTTTATTTTGAAAAAGGATTATTGTTTGGTTTAGGAGGTTGCTCAAAAAATTTATATGGAGATGACAAAGTTGAATACTATGGATAAGATACTTTACGAATCACAACGTCAAGGCCGTATTTCATTTTATATGACTAGCTATGGAGAAGAGGTTGACGACTAGAAAGTTAAAAAGAAAAAAATTTTGTATTTAGGCAAGTCATCTTGGTTCAGCAGCAGCATTAGAGCCCAGAGATTTGATATATGGACAATACAGGGAGACAGGCGTTCTTCTCTGGCGCGGATTTAGCCTTGATCAATGCATGAACCAATGCTACGGAAACAAGCTTGATCCAGGTTTATTTTATTTTTTATCGAATTATTAATTTTTAAAGGCAAGGGAAAACAAATGCCCGTTCATTATGGCGATGCTGGACTAAACTTCGTTACCATAAGTTCACCTCTGACAACACAATTACCGCAGGCTGTTGGATGTATTTTATTTTAATTAGATTAAAAAATTATTAATCTCCTTTAGCTGCTTATTCCTTTAAATTGTCAAATTCCACCAAGTCGTCTGACCAGCAACGCATAGTTTGTGTGTATTTTGGAGAAGGAGCTGCTTCGGAGGGTATGGTTAAAATTGGCGATGAATCGTCCTTATTTTTATTAAGGTGATGCACATGCTGCGTTTAATTTTGCTGCAACATTGGTATATTTTAAATTATTTTTTTGGGGAAAAATTGAAATCTTTTTGTCATTAGAAATGTCCAGTAATATTTTTCTGTCGGAACAATGGTTATGCAATAAGTACGCCTACATCAGAACAATATTCTGGCGATGGGTAAATTTTAATTTTCAAATTAAAATTTTTTGTTCTATTCAGAATTGCCGGCAAAGGTATTGGATACGGAATACACACAATTAGGTATATTTGATCTTTCAAAAATATTTTAAATTTTAATTTTACCGCTTAGGGTTGATGGTAATGATGTATTTGCTGTATATAATGCAACAAAAGCAGCTCGTGTTTTGGCATTAACAAATTGTCCAGTTCTCATTGAAGCAATGACCTATCGGCTCGGACATCATTCAACTTCAGATGATTCTACTGCTTATCGGTTTTTATTTGATAAAATTTTACTCAATTTTTCTTTTAGTTCCGCAGACGAAGTTAAAGAATGGACCGAACTGGATTTACCAATTTTACGCTATAGAAAATTTTTGGAAAGTAAAGGATGGTGGAATATGGAAATGGACAAGCAATGGATTAGCAAAGTTTCTTTTGTTTTTAATTTTTATGTTTATAAATGTTTTAGATAAAATCTGAAGTATTGGAATCGTTTAACAAAGCAGAAAAAGTCAAAAAATTGCCGCCCGATGAACTCTTCAACGATGTTTATGCCGAAATACCGGAAGCTCTTAAAGTAATTTTTAATAAATTTAAATCTTTTAATTTCATTACTTAAAGAAACAAAAAACGGAGCTTTTGAATCATTTGGAAAAATATGGAGAAAAATATCCTGAATTGGAAAATTTTGAAAAATAACTTTATTGTATATATTTTTACATCCTGTGATAGTATGCCTTGCACATTTTTATTATTAGTCTGTATTTAAAGATCTGATTTCGTGCAGTATTTCTTACAATTAGAGCGTTTTAGTGGGACGAAACAGGAGTAGGACGAAGTGAGGTAGGCCGAATCTGGGTAAATATTCAGTGGGACGAATCGAGGGTTTTTGTTAAGAAGGACGAATTGTGGGTGGGACGGATTGTAGGGATCCTCCTAACTGTTTGAATGAGATTTTAGATGTTTTTAATTTGCGTTTTGTTTAAATAAGACATTATATCCCTTTTTCTTTATTTCTTACGGAGCAGTTCAACTGAGTCCGCACGATTGAGTCCCCACGATTGAGTCCGCACGATTGAGTCCCCACGATTGAGTCCCGGCACAATTGAGTCCCCACGATTGAGTCCGCACGATTGAGTCCCCGTTGTATATACCTCAATTGAGTCCCCGTGGATTTAATTTTAAAAATTCCCGGTTTTCTTTTGGGTTTGCAACTAATTTTGTTAATTAGTTGACCGAGCATCCACTCAAGTCCATCCGAGCACTGAATTTTCTCAATGAGGACGAGAGGGAGGACGAGAATCTTGTGTAGGTAAAAGTTTAATTTTTATTTTTTAATTTTAGATTTTATATTTCAGGTTGGTCTAACTTTGCTCATCACGTGTCGGACTTCATCCCACGGCTGCAACGATGGGAAATTTGAAAAGGTTTGGAATTTTTATTTTGTTTTTCGTTTTTATTTTTAAACTTTTTTAGTTGATTTTCGTCAGTTTCTGACTGGCGATTTTCAAGTTCACAGTTTCTGAAGGAACGAAGGTGGTGAACTTAGGAGAACAAATAACGAAAGAAAGGCCCTTCTTTGGCACACTAATTGAAGCTAGACTTTGGTTTTTTTTAATTTTTTTGATAAAATTTTTAAAAAATATTTTTTTATTTTTTTTTTCACATTTTGATTTTCTCCCGTATCCAGGTAAATTCTGCCGGAGTCCGGAAATTAGGAAGGAGTTTTTACGTTCGTAATTTAGATAGTTTCCCCTACCCTCCATAGCAGCACAAAAAGTTTTTCCAGCGAAGATTCTGTTGGTCAAAATTTGTTCAGAATCATTCAATCAACTTGATTTTGGTCTTATTCAACTCATCTCGTCGATCCCTTTCGAATGAGCTATTTTTTGTTTATTCGAATGTTTCGCAACAAAAATTCCCCATGGAATTCCACCAAAAAATCCACCATTTCGAGCCCCATATCTCGGCGAGAACTTGTTCAACAATGTTGATTTTCGTGTCATTCGACTCACTACTTTCGAATGAGCTGTCATTCAAAAAATCTCTCGATATCCCTCCTAATCCCCAAACCCACAATATCCATCTTAATCTCTCCGAATTTGTTGATATCTGCCTTAATTCAACCGATATCCCCGCTTAAATCTACTTATATCCCTTGATATTCACCAATATCCATCTTGATACCTCGATGTCGCATACAAGTCCCCTGATATTAACATTAATCCCTCCAAATCCCCAAATATCCCTCTTAATCTTTTTTAATATAATTAAATCCACGGGGACTCAATTGAGGTATATACAACGGGGACTCAATCGTGCGGACTCAATCGTGGGGACTCAATTGTGCCGGGACTCAATCGTGGGGACTCAATCGTGCGGACTCAATCGTGGGGACTCAATCGTGCGGACTCAATTGAGGTGTACCGTATTTCTTAGATTATTTTCCGGCTCCCATACAAAATCTCTATTCCTTAAAATCGCTATTCCTTAAAATCTCTACTGGGCTAAAAATGCTTAAAATCTCTATTCCTTAAAATAACTATTCCTTAAAATCTCTACTGGGGTAAAAATAATTAAAATCTCTACACCGCGCAAATTGACGGTTGAGTCTCAACAAAAGTACCATCTGAATCTTTCGCTGGAAAAACCAGACTTGTTAATGGATATGGATACAATTGGTTTAAAATGGCTGCCATATCCGCCTTATCCGCCTTAAATATCGAAAATATAAGACACGACTGCTTCGCTGCGGTCGTGTTCATTTTCCTTGCGTTGATCGTATCGAAGCGGCTGCTGTCGTCCCGCTAGACATGCCTGGCTGGGTTCATCCGCACCGGCAAAAACTATACAAGCAAAATAATATCAAAAGATAATCCAGAAATCAGAACAATGTTTCCGCACTTAACGTTGGTACTCAAAAGGCTTCAATGAAAAATAGACATTTTATCCTATATTTGGCAGTGTAGAGATTTTAAGGCATTTTTCCCGTGTAGAGATTATGAGGAATAGAGATTTTAAGGAATAGTTATTTTAATCATTTTTACCCGAGTAGAGATTTTAGTGCATTTTAGCTGTGTAGAGATTATAAGGCATTTTAGCCCAGTAGAGATTTTAAGGAATAGAGATTTTGAGGGGATACGTATTTTCCTGTCTCTCAACTAAACTGCATGTCTTACTTTTTTCAAGTGAGGGAGTTATGTTCCTCTGATTTGTTGTTCTTGGATTTTTTTTGTTATTCAATGCTGAACTGACATAGAAAAGGTGAGTTAAATTTTGATCGTTGTTTACATTATAAATTTTATTTTGATAAAGGACACACACACATTAATCATTTTTATTTTCTCTTCTTGCTTTTTCATTTTTATTAACAACAAAATTACAACGAAAATGGAGCAGATTAATTCAACTGACAATCTTTTAGTAAATGGAAAAATTTCAGATCAACCGATTGCCTTACTTGTAGATGAGCTTTTTAAGGTTTACAATTAATTTTTTATTTAAAATTTATGAATATTTAAGGTTGATTGGAATCCGTTTGTGGAACATAGGCGGTATATCACCATGGAAGGTATAAAATAAACATTTTTCGTATGTAATAAAATAAATTTTCAGGCCATATGGAGGTGATTTTATTTGATTCTTATTTTTATTATTTCCAACTTCATTAAGATTTATAATGCGAATGAGGAAGATCCAGAACAAATTTGGAAAAGACTATACTTTCGCACAAAAGACGGGCGTTTTCAATGGTTTGCGGTTCGTTATTTTTTTAAAATTTTTATTAACAATGCTTTTCTAGAGTCATTGTGCAGATGAACATCCAATTTCAGACGTTCTTCTCACTGGCACAGAAATCAAAGCTAATCGAGATGATTGGACACTTTTGATAAAAGGAGGCAAAGAAAACGCTGATTTATTGGTTCGAGTGCCCTCAAACGTTTTTGATAAATGGCATCAGGTATTTAAATTTAGCATTTTTTACTTCTATTTTTTACAGACACTGTTGAGTCATTCCAGTTCTTCCCTGGTAGATGCGTATATCCAACCAGTTTGGCCAGCAGTCCCGCATCGCACAAATGTAATTTATATTTTCATATTTTTTTATAAATAATTTTTAGAGAATAATTTTGCTTGAAATTGGTGGCCATTCCTTACGAGCTGGAATTCTTACTCAAAAACCCGCATTGCCCTATACTTTTATTCCTCTTCTATGTGCTTTACATTCAGAAAATGATCATCTCAAATTTGTAGCTTCTGGAAAGGAGGCAATATTGGCTGGAAAGCAAGAAAATTTCAATTTGGCCCAACCGATCAGGGTTTGTATTTTTTTAATTTAGCTATCGTTATATTTTTTAATAGATTTCCGAAGAGGAAACTTATTTGGATCGGGCAGCTATGATTTTCCTTTTGCAACGGGTTATGCAAGATATGGCAACGCAGGCTCGTGAGATGGATATTAGTTTCAGGCCACAGAATTTTTCGGTTAATTTTTATGCATAATTTATTTAGGGATTTTCTTTGAATAGGTTCTTATGTCTATTCCTGAATATATGGACATTGAAGCTGCTTCTGATATCTTAAAAATGCTGCTGGATAAATCTTTTGGCTTTAGGGTTGCTTTTAAAAAATTTTTCAATATTTGATATTTTTAATTTAAAGAATGTAGGAATTGTTCGACAACCAAGTTTGGTCCTTTATTCTTATGATGTGACAACAGGTGTTGTTGTTTTTATCGGAGAACATTTCTCGATTGTTCCTATTATTGATGGTATATTTTCAACTGATTTAAATTTATTTTTTTTGTTTAGAGTTTGTTGTTCAAGATGCTGTAAATTTAATACTTCCTTATGGAGCTAAACAGATTAGAGACAAACTACGAACTAAACTTGACTTGAAAGGATGGTTGAATGCCTTAGATTCTACTAATTCCTCTTCGGCAACATTTGAAGAGCTTTTGTTGCGATTTCTTGTTGAAAAGGTTGCACAAAAATGTTTTTGATTATTTCTTTTTTTCAGTGTTGTTTTGTCGCAGCCAATGGATATGATTCTGAGAGGCAAAAAGGTTCCAAAGAAATGGCCGTTGAATTGCCTGGAACATCACTCTCGCTTAAAGTTGATGGTGAAATTAGATTTTCCGCTCCAGAGGGCATTTTCAATCCAAGTCTGTGGGGAAAAGAATCTTTAGCTGGACTTCATCAATTGGTTTATTTTTTACCTTTTTGTATATTCTCAATATTCAGGTGCACGAAGCGATTCAAAGATGCCCGATCGACAGTCGACGACCTCTCTATAGGTTAAAAAATTTAATTGTTTTTAAAAACATTTTATTTTTAGAGCAATTTATTTAACAGGCGGTTGTTCATTATTGCGAGGATTGACTGAACGACTTGAATTGGAGGTTAACTTTTTTTTAATTGACATTTTCACAAGTGTTTTTAGATTTCAAAACTTGTCCCACCATCTATACCTGTACAGGTATTTTTTACACGTTTTATTCCTTTATTATTCTCCCTATCCTCTTGTAGGTATTAAATAGTCCTTGGCGGCGGCATTCTGCATTTTTGGGTGCTCATCAAATTTCTGCCGCCTCGGATGAATTTCCGAGAAAATGTTGTGTTGGAGAATCGGAGCTTGACGATTATTTGCGTCGTATGAGCACTCCCACAACAATGGAATAGAAAATTTTAAAATCCTTTTCTGGCTTTTTTAGGTGTAAATTAACCTTTTTTAAACCTGTCTTCCAAAAAATTAATTTTTTGTGCTTTTATTACTCATTGCCAATAACCATTATTATTAACACATTTATTTCTCACACTTGTGATTCTCTAAAAACAATTAAAATTCGTGCAGCTAAAAAAACCTTCGTAATATTTTAAGACCTCTACCAAAACTGCTCAAAATCGTTTGGAAAATCAAAACTTAATTTTGATCGTTTAACTTTACTTGATATTGAGCAGTTTTCTTTTTCATTTTTACCATATCTTTATATTTATAGTTACTATATGTGCTTATAACAAATATGTATGTAGCATAATCTCTTTAATTAACACTTTACTAAAAAATAAACGAATTTTCTTAGATCATTTTATAAAACTTTCAGATTCCTATAGCGTTTTTATCTATAAATATAGCTTTTTTTTTAATTTTTCCTATGGCCACACAACTAATAAAAATAAATTACTGCGCGGATTACAGCTTCAAATACATTCATTATGTTTCCATGCCAACGTCTGCGCAGCAGTTTTCTTAAGGATTTTTCTCATGCTATCAAAATTTTCTATTGACGAAATGTGTGACTGAAGCGCGACTTTTGGCACTCATCTTCTTTTAATTTTCTAATTAGAAAAAGTGTTTTTTGGCATCCTTCAATCCTTTCGCACTCTTTTTTGCTTAATTATCTTGAAAATATTAGAGAGGAATGGCTAAAAATTCTTAAAACAGTTAAGCCGGATTTGTATGAATTTTGAGAGAATTCTTTTCAGTGTCCGGAAAAGCTTGTCCCCCCAGTTATTACTATTTATATCAATATGGCAGCCACTCAACTTTATTACTTCCCAAGATTAGTTTGCGTAACCATTAAATCCCTCTATACTTTTTAGTAAACAAATACTATATTTCTCTTTCAATTTTCGATTAAAATTAAGTAGTCTTGGTGGATAATAATTTTAATGAAGACATAGTAGTTCTTCCTTATTATTTTTATTTGTCGTCTTGAGGCAGGGTTTCAGAAATTTATTTTGAATTTTTAAAAATTTAAATTTTTTAGATTTATTGAAAGAATTTTTAATTGCTTCTATTTTTATTTTAGCTGAGCAATTATAAATTTAGTTTTTTTTCTTTCATCTCTTTTTATGTTTTGAAAGAGTGTGCCACAACAATGGCCGCCCGTGATGGAAGAAGCAGGCAAAATTATTTACAAGAACATTCAATTCCTCAACTTTTTGAGGTAAAAAATGCTTTCAAAAAAGGCTAAAATATTTCCATTATATAAACTTTTTCAAGGGTTTGATGACTGGACTTATATACAATCAACCAATCGATCCTATTCAATTTTTGGAAAATGCAATAGCTAAACTTCGAAAAAATCCAGATCTTCCATTAAAGTGGTTTGTTTTAACGAAGCTAAAAATTTTGAAGAAAATTTAAATTACAGGGATACTTTTATAAGTGTTTCGCCTCAACAACAACAGCAACAACAACAGACGAGAATGAATTCTGGAGAAAATGCAGTTTCTTATAAACAAACCACTCCAATTGAAGGTGATTTTGAATAATTTTTAAAAAATTTTTAAAAAATCTCCGAATTTGTCCTATTTTTTAATAGTAAAAGCACGTGCTCCCATGCAAAATTGATTTAAAAATATAAAGTATGGTAGAAATATTTTCCTTTTATTGGTCTTTCCATGCCCCTAAATTGTTTCCGGTTGGAGTCTAAGGAGTATTATATCTCATATTTAATGCTAAAATCTTTCAACAATGAAAAATTATTCCTTTTTACTATTTATTATATTTCCCCTAAAACCGCCAATAATTTTTTTATCAAATAATTACTATATTCCTTTAAAACGACTCTTAATTATTTAAAATTTTTTGGAATTCAAAAAATATTTCAAAAATTTTATTTTAAATTGAATGAGTCGCTCAAGGTGTTTATCTCGACTTAAAGTGCCTGGTTGGGAACGTGCGTGCTTAAATAAAAACTTCTGAAAATTTTTAATTTTAATAATATTTAGCAAAACCTCAAGTAACTACTGCTGCTGAAGCAGCTTCTAGTATTAGAAATTCGGGCAAAAGAAGGTATAATAATTTGACAAATTCATTCATTTTTCTTTTCAAAAACAGTCCTTCCTCAACTCGCAGCAATAAAAAGAATAGTGGGCAAACTTCTGGCGTTTCAAATAGCGGTGATCAAAATCGTCGAAGGCAAAATGGAGCAACCAATTCAACAACTGAAAAAGCTTCTTCATCTTCACGTCCAAATTCTTTAGCTCAAGCAGCAAATAATGCTTTTATTGTGCCTGATGCACCTATTATTCTTTTCATGGGTGGGCCCGGTGGTGGTAAAACTCGTTATGCTACTCAACTTCAAGATCAACTTAAAGAAGAAGGGCTTGTGCATATTTGTATGCCTGTAAGCAAAGTTAGATCTTTTTAAATAGAATATTTTTAATTAAGGATTTGGTTAGATCAGCTATTTCTCGTTATAAAGATAAGCTTCCTGAATGGAGAGCAGCTGCAGAAAAAGGTCATTGATCTTAAACGACATTTACCTATTTTAATATTTTCCAGATCAACGTGGAGAACTAATCCCTAATGAATTGGCCCAACAATTAGTGGTTGCTGAAATGGGAAAGCATACACAGGCGCGTGCCTTCTTCCTTGAGGGATTTCCGAGAGAGGCTCACCAAGTGGAGGAATTCGAAAAGAACGTGAGTAAACTTCAGTGAAATCTTTATTTTTTCAATATTTCCCAGGTTCGCCCAGTTGATATGGCATTAATTCTTGATTATGATGAAGATGTATTGCGTCGTCATATGCAAGCTCGAGGACTCCTTTCTGACGTTATTGACCGCAGAATAAACGAATTTAAAGAAAAAACGCTTCCTACTGCCAAATATTTTGATGACCAACAATTACTTC
The DNA here is from genome assembly GCA_963681835.1 of Meloidogyne enterolobii. Lineage (NCBI taxonomy): Eukaryota > Metazoa > Nematoda > Chromadorea > Rhabditida > Meloidogynidae > Meloidogyne > Meloidogyne enterolobii. The sequence goes on from CAVMJV010000114.1 coordinate 81,249, forward strand.
ATTTAATCCCTGGAGAACGTTCAGATTCTGTTATAATTGAAAGGATGAAGAAGTTAACATTACGGGCAATACATGCTGGTGTTGGAGGTTTAATAACTAGTAGTAATTCTGCAAGTTCTTCAGCAACCGGAGGTATATATACAAGGGACGGTATTGGAAGTAGAAATAAAGAAGGAAGTGCTAAATCTGTTTTGGGAACAGCAATTTCTTCAGCTACATCTAAAGAAGATGTTATACCAAAAATTATAAATGGTGGTGATGGAACTGAAAATGGTAATAAAAATTTCTAATGTTAACTAGGGGTTTGGAAAATTTTTTTAAATTTGTATCCTCCTATTAAGTTTCTAGTTGACCCTTTACCTTTTCGATAGTCATTAAAAATAAAAAAATTTATAGCTAATCGAATCCTCAACACTCCAAAAGTTATTTCAGCTACTCCAATAATGCCAGCACCAACTCCAATTTCAACACCTACTAACTCTGTTATTCAACAACATAAAGCTACAAATAATTCCAACCCTTCTACACCTCAAAGACCTCCTTCTACTAGTTCAAAAGTTAATGGCTCAAGGAAATCCACTCCAGCACCTGCTCCTCCTCCTCCAGGACTTCCGTCTTCCATTTCTTCTTCACCTGTAATAAAAAATTCTGATGAGATGAATGATCCTTTCCCCAAAGGTCTTCCATCAGAAGTACCTGTTATTCTTATAATTGGTATTCTTTTTAAGTAAAAAATTAAATAAAATTTGTTTTAAAGGAGCACCCGGTTCAAATAAATCAACTTTTGCTCAACGCATTGCTCGCAAATATGAAGGTTTTGTACAATTAAGTATGGGTGAATTACTCAGGTTATTTTAGTTTCTTTTTTAATTATTAAATTTAAAAATAGACGCAAAGTCCTTGAAAATAGAGAAGATGCTCTTTGGTCCCGTGTTGGAAAGAAAATGGATGCTGGAGAAACAATTCCACTTGTTTGTTATTTTTAAATATCTTTTAACAATTCATATTCTTTTAATATTAAAGAGAATTTGTCGAGAACTTCTCTATACAACACTACACGAACGTGGAAAGAATGCTTGGGGTTTTGTATTGGAAGGGTAACAATTTTAAAAATATTTTTTGAAATATTTTTTTCTTTTAAAGTTATCCTCGTAGTGTTGTTCAAGTGGAAGACGTTGAAGCACAGGTTTCTTGATTCGTTTTTTTCTTATTTTTAAAATATTTCAGCTCGGCCGAATTGATTTGGCAATTCTAATAGATTGCACTGAACCTTTTTGTAATGAATCCCTAAGACAACGTTATCAAAGAGGAAAGGAAGAGGGCGCGGAAAGAGCAGGTTTATTACATTAACTTTTAACAAATCATTTTTAAAACGTCTAGATGATGAAGAAGGAATTGTCCGTGTTCGTCTAGCGCTTTTTAAACTCAACACGCTGCCCATGTTGAAACATTTAGGTAAAGATAAAATGATTATAGAAAAAAATTAAATCCAATAAGCTGCTCCTGTGGTGTAGTTGGAGAATGTTAGATTTTCTGTAATGTGTCATAGGTTCGAGTCCTCCCCAGTTAGATTTTTATTTTTTAGTAAGAAAAAGCTGTTTAATATGGGAAAAATTAAAATTTCATTTTTTCAGATGATCAAGGATTGCTACGAGTGGTGAGCCTGCAACTGCACGAACACGATCCAACAAATTCTGAGCACCAGGTCCGCGGCCTCAAAATTTTTTAGTTTTTAGAGAAAATAAGTAAATTAATGGCCGCTGACCAGACAAATTCTGTTCTTTACTTTCCTATCTTTTTTGGAATTTTTAAAGCTTTCTAGAAAATTTTCCATTTTTACACTAATCTCTCACATCTAAATTAACTTTGTTTTTAAATTTATAGAGTGAAGGTGATGCCGATGAAGAAAGAGTATTCCAGGAGATTTGTGCCATAATCGACAACACTATTTTTGTGCATGGTTTTTAATCGTTAATTAGAAATAAAATTAATCCATTAAATTCAGATGATGGCAATGGGATGAGCTTAGAATCCAGTCAAAGGAATTCGACAGACAAAGTATGAGAGAACAAGCCGGTCTACATAAATAGAGAAAAGTATTCAATATCTTTATAAGCAAATAATTGTAATTATTTTTGAAAATATTTTTTAATAAAATCATCCTGAAACCGATGCTTCTTATTGATTTTTCGAAAATATTCTGCATTTGTATCTTTGACCTTAGTTAACTTTTTAATGGTGGTCATTTATTTTAAGTTATTTTATTTTAATTTCTAAGCGAATAAATGAATAATTATATTTAAAAATGGTTGCTTTAATTTATCAAAGAAGTCCTCCACTACTTCCTCCACCATCTTTTTTCTGCAGTACTGCAACTGCTTTTAATAGAAAATCAATAGCAGTTTTAGGATCTTCGTAGTCTAAAGCGCTTGATGCAAACTTTGTATATTTTTTGGCCTCCAAGTAATCTTCAAGTTTTAGATCAGGCGCTTAAATTTAAAAAATTGTTTTTTTAAATATCGTTACTAAAAAACCTGCAGGTTGATAACTTGGTGTCGGACTATTTTGACCAATTCCAGGTTGTGGCATTGGTTGGGGAGAAGGTTTTTGAAATTGTTGCTGTTGTCCACGTTGTGCTGGAGAAGGCTTTGTTGGTGGTTGTTGACCTTGCTGACCTCCCGGCAAATTATTATATGTATTAAAGTCATCTCGGGGCTGTTGGTGAAAAGGTCCAACTATTGGTTGGAGACCTGGTTTTGGTGAATAATGTTGTTGCGTAACTCCACCACCAGCGTAGGGTTGAGGAGAATGAGAAGAAAAGTCCTAAAATATTGAAAATTTTGCCCTGTGGAAAGTTATAAAAAAACCGTTGGATATTTAGGAGCAGGCGGCACACTGCTAATATTAGCTGAAGCATTAAATTCAGCACTCAAAGCATTCAACTCATTGGAATCATCTTTAAAAGTTAAATGTTATTTAAAAAATAAAAAAAAACCTCCATCTTTTCCAGACATTAGTTTTCCAGATATTGGTTGTTCACCTCTTTTTAAACAACCAAAAATATAGGTGGCTCTCCATTTGGAATATTTTCTTGCTGACTAAAATGAAAAAAATATTTGAAGAAAATTTTAGTTTTAATTGATTGAAAAAGGTTTGAAGAAAGTATAAATGGCTATTTACATTTGTAGGATTAGAACCTGCAACCTTAACACACAAAACCAAGACGTTTCCAGCTAAACCACAGAGTCCTCATTAGATCGATATTTATTTTCAATCTTTGAATGCTCATTAATTTAAAATCAGACCTGTATATTTTCATCCAGTGCACCAAACATACTAAGAACATCAAACAAATACCCGCAAGTATAAAACGCTTTCATCATTTTTTGGTTAAATTGCCCAGAATCATCCTTAATATTTTTAAAATTTAAATTTTAAAACAAAAAAACCTGAGAATTTGCATATGTGAATAAACGTTGAGCCTGGTCTTCAATGTGTGATTGAGCGACAACATCTAGCCAAATAGCCTCATTGTCCTTATTAGCTTTTTTGAGCTAAAAACAAAACTCGAAAAATATTTATTTTAAACCTGCTCGAGAATATTCATAGCAACAGTCAAGAAATTTTTTGCCTCGGGTGAAGAGCTATCTGTGGCCATTGCATCTTCGACCGCCTTGAAGAGACCTAAATGAAAAAATTGTTCAATAAACTCGGCATGTCTTCAAAAAACTTACACCAATAGTAGACAACAATATCACGATCCGCATGTTCATTTGCTATTTTAACATAATGCGCAACAGAACGAATACTTTGAGGAATTGAGCCAAGTGGTATAGTTGGAGGTGCCGTCGACATTAAAATAATATATGTAAGTCTAAATTAAATTAAAATTTTTATTAAAAACATTCGGAAAAATAAAAATTGTGAAAGAATGACTAACCGTAAAAAAATAAAGCGGATAAAATGTCAAACAAACATAATGCCAATAAATTATTTTTATAAAAATTAAAAAAAAGTAGAAGTGAGTCCCGAATATGTGACGCCAAAAGAGTCAGTATTTCCCTCCCATTAATGTGAATATATTCATAGATTGAAACATTTCCGGGAGCCAGAAAAGTTGGGGCCACTAGAAACTGAATTGTGGAACCGTTTTAGTGTCGGAACCACGAGGAACAAGCTCCGGAACCCCAATACATAAATGTGCTCATGGGACAAAAATTTATCTCTACAATAAACAATTTTTTCAACGGATATTCAAACAAATACCCTATTTTCTACTACCAACAATACTAAATTTGCTTAATGCAATAGAACTAGCTTTCCATCTCTTTTGACGGTCTTGTTGGTTTCCTTTATTTCCACTTCTACCCCCAGGGAAGAAAGATTTTCTTCTCTTAAACTCTTCGCCGAAGCTGAAACGACGTGAGGTTCTTCGATGGCTTAAATTTATCTATTTTTAAATGTCTTTCATTCGACTTTTCTTACCCTTGACCCCAAGACAGTTTTCGACCAGTTTGAGAAGAATCCACTGTATCCATTGACGAGTCACGCGGATGTGAAACAACCTTAAATACATTATTGTGAATTTATCATAAACTTCAAAAAATTCACCACAATCTCAGGCACACAATCAGCTAGTTCCGCCATTTCTTTCTCATCATAAGTCGTCTGAGCAGGAGTAACTGGTTGACTTAATTGTTTTCTTCTCATTGGAACAGCTTGATTGGGTGAAGGCAAAGTTTCGCTGCTACTAACTTGTTGTTGAACATACCCACCTTTAAAAAAACAAAAATTAAAAAAAATTAAATTTTTGAACCATTTCTAGGTCCTTCTTTAGATGCCTTTTTATCTCTAAATACCATTTGTTGTTGGCTCACGCGTTCAGGTGCTGGGTAAATAGGCATTGCACGACCCATTTCAGCTGCCTGTAAAATAAAAATTAAAGAAAGATTGAATATTTAAAAAAAACTTTTGGTGAAGAGGAAGAAGTTGCCAAAGATTTTGGTGGTGCATGTACTTCTTGAACACGAGCATTTGTTTTGTATATAACAACAGCTTTGGGAGCAACTGGATTTAAACCCAAAGCAAGAGGAGCACCTCCAGTTTGACTGTCGTACAAAGCAAAACGATATTTTTGCTCTTCAATTATTTGCATAGTTCTTCTAAAAAGCGGAAATTTTTTCATAAATTCTGAAAAAAATTTTTTTTACCTAAGCGCTGCATTTTTCCCACCACTAGAGCCACGAACAAGCCATCCATTGGCATATAATGAAGAGCCAGAAGTGAGAAGAGATACCCAGTAGGCAAGAAAAATCATACAAAGTCCCATAATTATTGCTATTGGAATGAGAAAGCGGTTGAAGAACTTTGAGGAAAAATTTTATTTTTTGGATAATTTAAAGTTAAACTTACACTAGTAGTGGGATCGAACCTTCAAAAATAATTTTAACAAAAAAAATTAAAATTTAATTAACCTCGGATATTGTTCATGACTAATTATTTGCCAACCAAGTCCATGTGTAAGTTCACTCAATTGTGAATTGAGCATATCTTTTAGTTAAATAATTTAAAGAATTAAAATTTTAAAAAATACCAGAGAGAACCAAACTTGGAATCATTGGTTTTTCAGGACCTTTTTCTACTGGAATCTTTAACAGAAAATTTTAGTCTTTAAAAAATTAAAAAATTTACAGCATCATGTGGAAGAACAACATAAAAACGAAAATTTAATGCACGATTCTCACGCCGTGGAAAGCCTTAAATTTAAAATTTTTTGAAATTTTCTAATTTAAAATTATTTACTATCAAGCATGACCACTTGAAATTTGTTAAAAGTAACACTAAAAATATGGAAAAATAATTTTAAAAATTAAAAATAAAACCTTTTTTTAATTCCACAAACTGTCGGTGTTCGACAATGTCTATTCAGCATTCGAGCTATTGCCTCTCTAAATGGATCAACCAAGTCAATAACAGCAATTTGTTGACAATCTTTAAGAAAAGGAATTTAAAAATTTTTATTTAATTTTCTTACAAGCCATTCGAACACCACTAGTCCAACCAAGAAGAGCCAATTCTTAAAATTAAAAAAAATTTCTTTGCTAAAATAAAAATACAATACCTTGCTGTGTTCGATCTGATTGTTGCCCTCCAAGTGCAACTTGGCCATTTATACAACAAAATTTAATCAAAACAATAATGGTGATGGAAAAAATAATTTTAAAATACATGGGAAAGGAATGGAAAAAATTTTTTTAAAGAGGAATTTTAGAAAAGAAATAAACCTTCCTCCCTAACTTTTTTTAAAAGTAAAGCAATTTCCAAAAAACAATAACATCAAAAACATTTCTTTGCCAGTTTTATATAAACTGCAGAGTCAGTTGTTACCTTGATTTATATAAAAAAAGAGATAAAAGGAAATGGGAAAGTTTTGCAGAAAATGAATTATTAATTCTTCTATTACCTCCCTAAATTAAAAATCATAATTAAATTCTCCTTTTTATTTTCAAAAATAAATTTAAAAAATTAAAACAAACAAACGAGAAAGTAGTTCTCAATAAATTTTCTCAATACTTTTTAACACTCACACATCTTTCGTACTTGATCCAATGTTGGCATCCAACGCACATCTCCATAACAGACAAGAGAAGGCCGGTTAAGTAACATTGTATCAGCAATTCGGGCAATATCATCAATTTCGACGCGGTCTGAAATAAATTTTTCCTAACTTTGAAAAAAAATAGTAAAAAACCAATTTGTTCAGCATGTTCCTCAGGTGTTCTTCGCTGCCCATATACAAGCATTTGTCTAGAAACATCTTCAAATTGAACAGGTTTCATCTCCAAATGCATTAATAGTTGTGACTTTAATTGAACTTTTGCACGTGCCAAGTCTTCTTTTCGAATTAGACCTGCACTAAGGGAGCGCATTTGATTAACAAAAATCGTTGTTAATTTTGTGGCCTAAAATAATGAGAGAAAATAATAAACAAAACTTAATTAAATTTTACATATTCAGGGCTAGCACTTCCTTTAATACAAAATAATCCACAATCAGTATAAGAATGATATTGAGCAGTAGCATTATAGATCCAATAATGCCTAAAAGTAAGAGTAAATTTTAATAAAATAAAATTGGTAAAAGAAACTTGTTCAAAACATCCATATAAAGTTGTGAAAACATTCCTTTTCCTGGTCCACCAGCACTAAAACTTCCGCCACCACCCATTAAAGTTTGCAAAACACAAAATGGTACAAAATCCTCATGAAGCATTCCAACGCCCTTAAAACCATCTTCTGAAAATAAGTGAAAAAATAAATAAACCTGAAAGCCAACAACTAAATGAGCCAAATTAGGAAAAGGTGTCGGGCCCAATGCAACTTGAGATAAATCCTTTTCAACACGAACTTCACCGCCGGTGTACATAAAAATGAATAAATTTATTTAAATATTTTTAATAAAAAAAGTTACTGTGCCAATGAGTCATCCAACGGAGGAATATTTTTAAGTAGCCGTTCAGGCTGTTGAACCCAAGTGCTGTCTCGTGGATCGAAAAGTTCCTTCGCAACATCAACCAACCAGTCTTGATCAATACCGATACCTTTAAGAAAAATTTAAAGAATATTTTTGAAATTTTTATACCGGTAACAACAATTCGATCAGGCGTATAATATTGGCTCAAATAACTCAAAACATGACTTGATGTAATTTCCCCAACTCCATCTGACGGACAATAACGAGGAAGACCAATTGTGTTTGATTGAAATGCTGCTTGATGTATCCAATCAATAAGAAGAGGATCGGGTTCTGGTTGCCTTGCAAGAGTATCATTTTCATATCGAATTACGTCACGACAAATAGCGACCTAAAAACGAGGAAATAATAGATATTTTGGTACTTGTGTAGTTTACGTCTCATAAGCCCTGGCCCTTTTCTTCTCTCTTCCTTTAATTATAAAGTGACATTTGGGTCAATATTTTGATTTCTATTTATTTTAGCCTGTCGCATCCTGCGAATTACTCATTTAATTAAACTTATGAAATTACGAAATCTGTTAATCACTGAAATTCTTTATTCACTTTCTCACACAAACACATTACAAAATACTTTCCTGTAAATCAACCGCTATAAAAATAGCTGGCTTTTCCCCGTTTTATCGGTCTCAGCGGTCATTAAAATCTTTCCTTGGATCACAATCTGTCCCTTTTTATAAATTATATGCTTCTTCCTTTCTCAAATAAATTGTACTTTTCATTGCGAAATAAAGAAATAATTGAACGTTCGAATTAATTATAAATTAGGAGTCCCAAATATAGGAAACATTTCCTACAGCTCAGCCGGATCAAAAACCTGAAAAATGTCCGCACCGTGCTGTAATGAATTACGGCTCCTTGCCGAAGACGCTACCGAAATTTTGAACAATAAAAAAGAATTTAATCTCCCCGAACAAATAGGTAGCATTTCTCTCCACCGTGCAAACATTCGCTCCCTCAGTACATCCCTCGAATTAGAATTAGGACATGTATCCGAAACAATTACAGATATATCCTCAGCCCATGAAAGATGGATGACCGTCCGAACAAGTATGACAGGTGCAGAGCGCCAAGCCGACACCCCAATATACGAAGCATTTACTACAGAAACCCCATTCCTTAATAAACTCAGAGATTTAAAAAGATATTCCCGTAAACTCCTTTCCGAAAAGGCTAAATTAACAGAAGCTCTTCCCGACCCCTCCCAAATCACAAATACACATTTTCATCTCCCGAAGCTCTCACTCCCCAAATTTAATGGAAAATGTGTTGAATTTACTTCCTTTTGGAACTCATTTAAAGTTGGTGTCCACGACATTCCAGATCTTTCCGATGCCGTTAAATTTAATTATCTCAAGGAATGTTTAGATGGACCCGCATATTTACTGATAAAATCCCTTCCTTTAACCAATGCTTCTTATCATGAGGCAATCCGACTTCTAAGAGAAAATTATGGAAATTCCGATGAAATAAATAGGACCCTTCTCCATTCAATAAGAAAATTGCCTACAGTACATTCAAATAATGGTCCCGAAAATCTTTGTATGGAACTACGATCATTCGTAGACAAATTTGAATTATTATATTTACAAATGATTGAACAGGAATTTGATATCAACACGCTTTCCATCCAAATGGAATTAGAATCGAAACTCCCACCTCCTATTTTTGAAGAAATATTTAAAGCTAAGGAAGAAAATGGAGCAAACTGGCAGACCGATCAATTACGGACAACATTAAAACAAATACTGAAAAGAAAGGAAGGAATAAAAGCTCTAGACGACCAAAAGAATGAGCTAAACGAGCAGATAAGTCACCCTTGTACTCCAAAATCACCCCGACCCGTTAGACAGACTAGCCCACCTAACACACCACAATCCTCCCTAACATTTCATACATCTCAACAAAACAATAAAACAGGGAGGTTTAGATTCCCCTGTATTTTCTGTAACCAACCCGACCATTTATCCCACCATTGCTCTAACTATAATTCAATCCATTCTCGAAAATCCCGCTTATATGAGAAAAATTTATGTTTTAATTGTTATAAGCCCAACCATATTTCGAGGAGTTGTCAAAGACCAATTACTTGTTCCCATTGTAATAACTTACATCCCAGAGCACTTTGCTCGAAATTATTTAATCCACAAATTAATGAACCCTGTATAGATGAAGATTATAATGAAGAAACCATTATATCCCCACAAGAAATTCCCAAGCAACATACAATTAATCACTCACAAATAATGCCAATTACACCCCCACCTATAGCTCCAATCCCTTTATCGTTAATAAAATTGCCGGATAAATTTTATACCGCCAAGTCCTTTAATAATTCCTCAAAAACCGAAACCAAATCAGGCCACTTAAATAAAAAAGGCGAAAGTAAATCCTTAATGCCCGAAGAGTCACGATTAATCTATAGCTCAATTAAAATTTGCCCAAAAATAGACGACAATCAAAATCAATTACTTAGCCCCGATCCTATTAAAAATCCCATGAGTCCCATTCCTCCAAATATAATTAATCAAAAACACGGTCCACTGAAGACCATTGAAAATAATAAGTTAGAAATAAAAATTTCAGTTCCCACAGATAATGTGCCTAGAAGAAAAGGACTAATTAAATCTTCAGGCCCCCCAGGTGATGTTCCATCAGACAAATCTCCACGTCCGACTTCCCCCACAACAGAATTGGACTCTCATGATCTACCCACTTCCCCGCCTGTTGCTACTGACAAACATCAAACACAAAATATTCCGACTACAAAGCCACAACCGCATGCTCCTTCGAAACTGAAAATGATTTTGGATCCTCCACCGCCTCCCCCCAGCTCTCCAATCAAATTCCCAATCAGTCGTGTTCGAGTTCTCCCTTCTGGCTGTGTTGAACGCCTTCCAGCCTCCTCCATAACAAAAAATCAATTGTCAAAATTACAGAAGAATAAGAAATTTAAGAAAAGAAATATTTCACACATTCCACGATTAAACTCAATTAAATTTACGGTCCCCCCTATTTTGCCAAGCATTATAACTACTTATAACAATGTAAACCCAAATTGGCCCATTCCTAATCTTCTCCGTTTATTCAACATCCAGCCAATATTTTGTTATCTCCCATTATTCAATATCCAACCCATTCACTCAATGTTTGCCGCGGGAGTGTCGCATCCTGCGAATTACTCATTTAATTAAACTTATGAAATTACGAAATCTGTTAATCACTGAAATTCTTTATTCACTTTCTCACACAAACACATTACAAAATACTTTCCTGTAAATCAACCGCTATAAAAATAGCTGGCTTTTCCCCGTTTTATCGGTCTCAGCGGTCATTAAAATCTTTCCTTGGATCACAATCTGTCCCTTTTTATAAATTATATGCTTCTTCCTTTCTCAAATAAATTGTACTTTTCATTGCGAAATAAAGAAATAATTGAACGTTCGAATTAATTATAAATTAGGAGTCCCAAATATAGGAAACATTTCCTACAAGCCCTTTTCCTCTCCTTTTAAGGAAAGGGATAAAAAAAGTGAGGCTAAGGGACGTAAACTACACGAGAAAAAAATATTTTAGTCAAAAACCTCTTCTTCTAAAATTTTAGGCCTTAGAACAGCATCGGCAATCAATCGAAGAATTTCATAAGCATTGCTTATCCTACACGAAGAAGCATACAAAAATGTATCTTTGCTAGCCTGACAATCGACCAAAGCACCACATTTTTCCATAAGTTCAAGCGTTTTAGACTTGTCTTCAAAATTTTTTGTTGACTAAAATTAAAAAGTAAAAATAAACATAATTTAAATAATAACCGAAAAAGAAAGTTTTTCAACAAAATGTGAAGTTCCAGGAGGATAATAAACTTCAAATCGTGAACCAGCAGCAATAGCAACTAAAATTGTAAGATTATTCAAAAGTTGAACTATAAATTAAAATGTTTTCAATTCCCGGTAAATTTTTGGAAGACAAAAACCCTCCATAAAAACCGAACCGGTATAACTCTCCCCATAAACGCCCAATAAAAAATGTTAAAATAAAAATATGTCAAAAACCTCCAACTGTGCAAAACTGTCCATACGCAGAATGCGAAGCGACACGAAGACCAGTATCGAGAATAGAATGTACAGTTTCAATGCTGTTATTGCTCGTTCTTAATTTTAATAAGGCTAATATTTTTAGAAATTAAAAAAAACCTTTTCAAATTCTCAGCAGCTTTAACAGAATAACATCTTTTTAATTGAAAAGTTGACAATCTTCTAGATAAAGTTAACATTTCTGAAAAAATTTTGATCTAAAAATTTTGAAAAAAAAATTTAAAAAATTTGAAAAATCTTGATTTAAAACACTAAATGCTTTTAAAGAAGATAAGAATAAAGCGATAGAAGAATAAAACTTTAATTCTCGGAAAAACATAGGTAATCCTCGGATTTTCCGCTCTCAATTACAGCACTCAATCGTCAGTTTACACCTGGCCAGTTCCACACTTATCATGTTTGTGAAAAAACTTGCAAATCACTCAAAGACGATAAATCAAGCACCCGCCTTGCTAACATTATTTAAATCAGCATCTAATTGTATCTACAAAAATCTTGCTTTAGAAGAATGGATCTTCCGAAATAAAAATTTTTCTAATGAGGATATATTGTTTATATGGAGGTTATTTTATTAATTCTTGAAAGAAATATCCAACTAAAAATATTTTCAGAAATTCCCCTTCAGTTGTCATTGGAAGATATCAAAATCCCTGGGTTGAGGCAAATGTGAAATTTTGTAAAGAAAATAATATTAAATTAGTTAGAAGATACAGCGGTGGTGGGGCAGTTTACCATGACGAAGGTTGATTTTTTTGATAAAAATTAAAAAAAATTTCTTAGGAAATTTCAATATTAGCATTTTAACTTCCCAAGACCGTCATAATCGAAAAGGAAATTTACAAAAATTGGCCAAACAATTAAATATAGATTTCTATCAATATTTCAAACCTTTTAACAAAATTTGTGTAAATTCAAGGGATGATTTAATTTTTGAACTGAACAATTCGAAAATGTCGGGAACTGCTGCAAGGATATCCCAAGGAAAGGCTTACCATCATTTCACACTTTTGGTAAATCCAAATATGGAAAATTTGCATTTTTCGCTTCAATCACCGTTGAAGGTTTTTATTAAACTCTTTTTTGACCTAAAATTAAAATTTTTAAGGAGAAAATTGAAACAACTGCAACAAAAAGTTTTAGGGCAGCATCTGTTAGTTGCCTAACAAATGTTTTGAGAATAAAAGGAGAGAGATTAAAGGATAATGAAATTATGGAGATGACCGAGAAAAGTATTTTTAAAGCATTTTCTGCGAATTATGACAATTTGAATATTAAATTGGATGTTTTTCCGAATGAAGAGAATTTTCCAGGTTTTTTTAAATTTTTTCTTAAATTAAAACAAGGACCCTGTAACTCCTTTGGAATTAACCCAGGACTTCTTGGAGACCCAATTCCTTTTTTTAAAAATACATTTTTCAAGGAATTAACAAAATAATTTCGTTATTAAAAAGTGATGAATGGATATTTAATAAAACACCAAAATTCACTCTTAAACTCAACAAGGAATGTTCAATACAGGTTAACAATGGAATTATTGAAGAAAGTTTAGACAAAAATTTTCCTGTTGGTGAATGTTTTCAACAGGCATTTTTACGTGTTTTTAAGTGATTTTCTTGTTATTTTTTGTTTTGCTTTGTTGTTTTAAAATGTTCAAATTTTCATGTTAAAAAATTTAAAAGTGACTATTTGGGTGTTCACCCCAGTAAAAAAGGAATCTAAAATTCAAGGGGATCAAAAAGGATCCCGATTCAGAACCTACGTTAAAGGAAGGCGAACTTTCGAAATATTCATTCTAGTATTCCCTTGGTTCCAAAAAATAATAAAAATCTTGTTATTTCTGTATATATTTTATTTAATTTTTTTTGACATTTTAGACTTTAAAAAACAAAAAAAAACAATTATACCTTGAGAAAAATCCTAATATATGTCTGGCATCTGTTCATATTATAATCAAAAATTCCCGTTTCAACAATATCATAGGCATTTATTTCTTCGTTTCACTAGATGTTTCACCAGAGAATGTAGAGTATCCAAACGATCCAAACGACCCTGTTGATGAACCTTTGCATTCATGCTTAATTGTTTTAGTGTCCAAATCCCTAGTAATGGTGCATTTCCAGCTTTGGTTTTGCATTTCGTGCTTACAGTTGCTCCACCCCATACCAATACCTAGAAAAATTAAAATCGGGAAAATCAGAAAAATTAAAAACAAAAGCTGAAAACGTTGGATGGGAAACAACATAAATGGAAGTGAATGGGAATTTAAAAAAAGGTGCAAATTTCAGTAGCAGACATAGCCAAAGGTCTGAATCAAGACCAAAACCCCTATCTGTAAGCCCCACTACCCCTAATCATGGACACAGTTAAACAAATAGAAAATTAAAATCATTCAAAAACTAACCAATACCAGTTCCAAGCCAAATAGGCCATGTTTTCTTCGCTCGCGAAAAAACCAACGATACGATTGTCCCAATTGCTGCACCACCTAAATGGGAAAAATGTTTTATCCCACAAATTACATTTTAAAAAGCATACTTGCAATTTTTAACGCGGAATCAGCCATGCAATAATCTAATTTGTGTCCAAACACATCCTCCGATATTTCAACTTTCTGATCCTTTTCAGGTTGCGTAGACATTATTAAAGATTATTTTTTGAAAATACAAGCTCCAAAAATCTTTTCCTAATTAAAAAAAGTTAGTTAGCAAATTCATTCAGCCAGCAAAATATTGGCATTTTAACCTTAATTTTCTATAGATTAAATTTAAACCAGATTGCGTTTTTATACGTACATGAATGAATAGAATCTATAAAAAAATAAATGATCAGGAAAAAATTGAGTTTCTAGACCAAACAAAAACTTTTGGTAATCACCAAACTTTGAAAAAAATTTTGAGGGAATAAAATGGAAATGAAATTAGGAGCCGGCTAGATTACAAAATCTAAGATTTGACGATTAACGAAGCCTTGATCAAGTTTTTTAAACAAAATTTGATTAAAGCTTAGATTTTTGTGGGTTAATGTTTGTTTGGTCCAGTCTCAATTAAAATGAATGAGAAATAATATATGTTTTGGGAAGAAACAAAAAAAGAATAAATATATAAAATCAATCTCTCTCCAATCTTCAGCCAAAATTAAATTTAAAGCTATATTGTCCTCCGTCATCTCCAAATGGGTTAAAACCTTCACCAAACGGAAATCCTCCTTGACCACCAGACCATTGCCATTGTTGGAAACCATGATGACCACCACCGCCGCCTTGCGGATCCATTGGGTCCTCACCAGAGTCGAATCTTTAACGAGGAATTTTGATAAAGAAAATTGACTAGATAGGAAACAAGAATGTCAAGGGTTACCCGAAACCTAATCTGAGAAATTTTCCTAAACCTTACCCGACTTTTTCCCCTCCTACTCCTCCTAACTGACCTAACCTTAATACAACCCGAAGAGAATCTTGAAAACCTTACCCAACTTTTTCTCAACCCGTGACATCCCTGATAGGAAAAAAATGTTTTTAGAAGAATAAATACAAAAAATTATTTAAAAAACTAACATTCTCCTCTTCTCGGGGTCAGTAAGTACATCCTTTGCAGCAGCAATAAGAATAAACTTTTCTTGTGCACGTTTCTTTTCAGCATCGTCTTGGAAATTGTCTGGATGCCACTGTTGTGCTAATTTTCTAAAAATAAAAATTGATTCAAATCAATATAAAAATTAAACCTATAAGCTTTCATAATTGTCCGTTTGTCTGCATTTCGACGTACTCCAAGAATTTTGTAATAATCCCTCTTTTTAGCCTGTTTTTGCAATTTCAACGCTCTGTTCAAAGCTTCTTTTGCCTGTCTAGAGTCTTCATTTGCTTTAACAGCTTTTTGGAAGTCTTCGACCGCTAAAAAATTTTTTTATAATTTTTTTCAAGAAAAATTCCAAACCGCTATCATAATCCTCATTGAGCAAATAAGCCTCTCCACGGTTCAGCAAAACTTCCAAATCATTTTCATCAACATATTTCAACACTTCAGTACATTCTTGAATTGCCTCAGCAACGTGACCAAGCTATTAATAGGAAAATATTTTTAATAAAAAAATTTCCAAAGAAACCTTAACATTGCATTTACACCTTTGTTTATAAGTATCCAATTGGATCCGATCAACATCCTGTTCAAATTTAAGAATTGAGGTTGATTTGTCCAAACATTCAGCCCAACGTTCTTTTTGAATTGAATTGTCCAAATCTTTCCGCAATTTTAACAATTTTTTAATTTTCTTATAAAATGGGAAACACAAGGGATGTTCAGGATTCAAATGAAGACACTCGCGGATTTGTGTCATTGCATTTTCTGCATCTCCAGTCTGGTAAAATAAAAATTTTTATCAATAAAATAGCTCAACAACTCACTTCATAGTAGATACGGCTAATCTCCAAATAAACTTCTGTTGAATCCGGAACTAATTTTGCAACAGCTCGAATATCAGAAATTGCATTTTGAGTGTCACCACGAGCCAATCGAATTTTCCCACGTTTTCTATGCAAATCGGCATCCCAGTTACAATGCTAGAAAGTTTAGATTTCGTTAAAAATCAATAAAAGAAAGTCGAAAAATACCTCAAGCGCATAACTAAGAACTCGTTCGGCTGAGTCGTGATCTCCATTTTCATGATAATAATTCCCTGATTTAACCCATTCTCTAATTTGATCAATCATCTTCAATTTATCCCTAACTTCAGAATTCTCAAAATCGTGCCTCAACTAAAAACAATAAACAGTATAAAATTTATAAAAGAAAATAACCGCAAACGTATAATCATCAGAAGCTCTGTCCAAATTTCCTTGCTTGTAATAAATATTTCCACGTTGCAAACGTCCAGAAATAAAATCAGGTTTTAATTCGACAACTCTGTCCAAATCTGGCAAAGCAGCATTCATTCGACCACTAAAAATAATATTAAAAAATGCAAAGTTCCAGAACTAAAAAACCTGGCTAAATGAACAGTTGCACGCCGAAAATATATTTGGTAGTCATCAGGATCTAAAAAAATACATTTTAAAAATATTAAATAAATTATAAAATTAACCAAGTTCAACCGCTTGATGATACTGATGAAGAGCTTCTTGCAAATTTCCTTTGGAGAGCAGAACCTTCCCTTTTTCAAGTAGACGTTCAACTTCTTTCCGCCTATTTTCTTCTACTTTACCCATCGCTAAAAATTTTAGAATTAAAAATTTTTGAAAAAAATTTACCAAATTGATAAAGGCACAATGTGATGAGAGAATAGTAGGAGAGTTGAGTGAAAGAAAATGCTGTTCCGAGTGCACCCATCGGTCTGACCCACTGTTCGTCGTAAAAATATGTCATTTAAGGGAGAATAGTTTTACTGAAAAATTAAAAATAAAAATATTTTTTAAACGTTTGACAAAAAAATTTTTTTTCAGTTTTATAAAATTATGTATAACAAAACAAATGATATTTTAAAATTTCTAGGGGGATTAAAAGATTTTAATAAATTTATTGACTACTCAAAGTTAGTGTGACAGAAAAGAATTAATTTTATATAAAGATTATAGACAATAGAAGATACGTAATGAATGTACACGCGAATTAAATCATTTAACCAG
Source organism: Meloidogyne enterolobii (assembly GCA_963681835.1). NCBI lineage: Eukaryota > Metazoa > Nematoda > Chromadorea > Rhabditida > Meloidogynidae > Meloidogyne > Meloidogyne enterolobii. Next base: position 98,492 of record CAVMJV010000114.1, read on the forward strand.
TTAAAGAGGAAAACGACAAAAATTATAAAGCAAAATTTACTCGTAAGTTAACGTTGACAAAAGCATTACGCCAAAAATAAATTTAAAAATAACGGAGCAGTTCAACTGAGTCCGCACGATTGAGTCCTCACGATTGAGTCCGCACGATTGAGTCCCCACGATTGAGTCCCGGCACAATTGAGTCCCCACGATTGAGTCCGCACGATTGAGTCCCCGTTGTATATACCTCAATTGAGTCCCCGTGGATTTGATTTAAGAAAAAAGAGTAATTAAAGAATAAAATTGTAATATTATAATAATCTATTATTTCAAACAGGATGGCGGATATTTTAACTGAACGTGGAAAGCCTAAACTTGTTCATGATGGATTTTTATTTGTGTTTCATAAAATGAACAAGGACGAAGACATCAAGTTTTGGAGAAAAATATTAGTGAACTTGAAATCCGCAAAATATTAATGAACTTGAAATCCCTGATCGGTACCAAAATTATCAAAGGACAGACGAACTTTACGACCAATTTCTTCTAGCTGATTCTGGCGTTTATACTGAAAATAATGATCCAAGACAACATAGGTTTATTTTCTTTTTTATTTTTTTAATAGATTATTTTTTAGAATCCTCATATTTGGTCGTATGTCATCTGGGGAGTGGTCAGAACAAATGGAACATGTTTTTGTTGATGGGAGCTTTAGCGTTACTCCCCCTTTATTCTATCAAATTTTTTGTGTGCTTGCAAGGTTGGTTGATGTTAGTTTGCTGTAGAAAAAACAGTCGGAATTAGGAAAGGGTGGGGACTGGTTTTTCTATTTTAATTTCTATTTTAATTTATTTTTTCTATTTTTAATTTAGAAAACGGAAGTGGGTGTTCCCTGTGCTCTATGGGTTGCTGACGAATAAAACAAAATCGACATATGCTCGCTTTTTTCGACTCGTCAAAGAAATTTGGCCGCAGTTCAACCCACGTGTTTTCTCAACAGACTACGAACCTGGCCGGTTGTCTGGTCTGTTCCACCTGGTTAGGAATCTTAAAAAAGCAATTTGCGATGCTAATTTAATGCAGGTTGTTTTTTATTCCCATTTTCATTTGTACTCCTATTTTTCAGCGTTATAAAAATGATCCTTTGTTTGCCGCTGATGCCAAATTAATTACTTCAATAGCTTTCCTGCCTATCTGTGATATATCTTTGGCAATCATTGCTTTAGAGACCTATCTCCCACTTGAATTACAACCTGTTCTTGACTGGTTTGTCATGTATTTTAATTTTTATTTAACGTTCAGGTTTATTAAAAATTATACTGGCCGTTTGCGTATGGATGGTATGCGAAACCAACCGAGGTTTGATCCAGCAATCATGCGTTGGTCCAAACGTATCAGGCCGCAAATCCAAATTTTGATCACAATTATCAATTTCCAGTTGCTTATCCTATTCACCCAATTATTGATTTTTTAAGAGGTGTTTCTCATAACTATAATATGGATCCTTGAATTTTTATTTATTTGAGAATTTTGTTTTAAAATTAGTGATTATTGTTTATTAGATTGAATAAAGATTTTTGATAATTTTGATAAAATTTTTAATTGTGGGATTTTACAAAATATCCCGCAACATTTTTGAAATAATCACGCATGGGGGATTTGGAATTTTTTAAAAAATTTTTAAATTAAATCCACGGGGACTCAATTGAGGTATATACAACGGGGACTCAATCGTGCGGACTCAATCGTGGGGACTCAATTGTGCCGGGACTCAATCGTGGGGACTCAATCGTGCGGACTCAATCGTGAGGACTCAATCGTGCGGACTCAATTGAGGTGTACCGTAAAAATAAGGATCATTTGAGTATAGAAATCTCTCATTTAAGAAGAGAGTCGAGAGATGTAATAGAATGGGGAGAGTAGTCAGTTCTGGAGTTCTCTGTTCTGGAGTTCAAAAATCTGCGCTATTTGGCATAATGCAAAACATTAAGATTAAATGACACTTCATCCCAAAAATCAATAATCGATTTTTAATGACTCATCTAGTGTTCTCTGTTGTCCATTTGTAGCAAAGATGTGCATGGTTTTGCATGGCTGGCATTTCCTTTTTTGGGATTAACCTTTCTTAGGGATGTAGGGGTAGTAATGACTTGCGGACAAGACTTGCTTTTTTTAATTTTTAAAAAATTAATGCAATTTTTTTCAGTTGTTCAGCAGCCGATACAAAACGTTTGTTTAGGGTTAATTTTTAAAAATAGAATCCCATTTTTAGTGTTTGGAGCGGAGCAGCAAAAGTCCCACTCTTCGCTTCGGCGATATTTGGGCAGAAAAAGTCCCACTCTTCGCTTCGGCGATATTTGGGCAGAAAAAGTCCCACTCTTCGCTTCGGCGATATTTGGGCAGAAAAAGTCCCACTCTTCGCTTCGGCGATATTTGGGCAGAAAAAGTCCCACTCTTCGCTTCGGCGATATTTGGGCAGAAAAAGTCCCACTCTTCGCTTCGGCGATATTTGGGCAGAAAAAGTCCCACTCTTCGCTTCGGCGATATTTGGGCAGAAAAAGTCCCACTCTTCGCTTCGGCGATATTTGGGCAGAAAAAGTCCCACTCTTCGCTTCGGCGATATTTGGGCAGTCTGGCTTCACTCCAAACAGTGCTCTCGTCTACATTAAACTCCAATGCTTTCGTCTACATGGTTTGTGTTTTTACTTTATTAAATATCCGCAAGTCTTGTCCGCAAAGTTTCTCCCTTATATAAGTTTATCCCTTATTTGAATGTTTAAGCCAATCAAATGTTGGCCAGAACGAGAAGACGCACAGCAGATGTTCGATGGTTAGATGTATTGATTTGCTTGTTTTGATAGCTGATCTTTTGATAGGTTGTTTTTATTTTTAAGAGTTTTTCAATTACTTAATTTTCAGCTTTGAGAGAGTATTGAGAAGCTGTAAAAATTTTAAAGAGGTTATTTTTAATTATTTCTATGGCTTCAAGATTATTTTTTAGGCCGGTGAATTGTTGCGGGAAGACAATCTTTTTGATGAGAATGCTTTGGAAGAACAAGAATCAGCAGAAAAAATGACCGAAGAACTGCAATCTTTTGTTAGAATAACAGCAAATTAGGTTTGCAAATTAATTGATTAATTTGATTATTAGGTTTCCATAATTGTTTATTTTTTTTTCAAGTTCTGTCCCTTTTGGAACTTGCTAATTTAAAGAATCTCTGTTATGGATGTTTAAATCTCCTTCCAGTTGCTTCCCTTGGGTATTGTGACTTGTAGGGAGGTTTTTGTTTGCCTATCCGATTTCGACAAATTATAAGTCATTAGAAAAAGCTCATCGAGCTGACATGAGTCGATTTGGGATAAATGGTTTGGGCCATCCAATAAGTCAAGGGCGTAGCAAGGGGGAGCTTCTAGGGCTATAGCCCTCCCCCATGAAATTTGGAAAATGAACTCGGTCCCCTAAACGTCCGTTCGGCCTCTTCCGCCGAGCTATCGAATCAGCTCGCCGAGTTCTTTCGAATAACACCTCATTTATCAAAATCGGGTGTGCCACCAAAAACTCCCTATGTCACAACATTCTTCAGTTTTTCGTTACTGTCCATTATTCCTTTTTAGACATTTTTTCACTTTTGGTCTATCGGTATTTTGTTAAGCTTCCCCTTTTCGACTTATTCTTTCCGACTTTTAGGCATTCTTTCCAATTTTTCCATTAGTTTTCTTAATTTTCATTTTAGTACTACACAAGCCTCGTCATCAACTTCAACAACAAATTCCCGGCATTTTTGTTTCTTTGAAGAAGCGATGGAATTATAAAAGAAGCAAGTGTTGGCATAAAAGAAAAAATTGGATTTATGAACGAATATGGAGACGAAAACATAGTTTTTTTCAAATTTTTTTTGTTTTTAATAAAATATAGTCGAATTAACCTAAAAATCTTCGACATTTCTCAAAAATGAAGAAAAATATTTATTTTATTTTCAAATCTCTAATTTTGACTATACAATTATTTAAATTTCGCTTGTTTTTACCCAAATTTTTATGTGTTTGAATAAATAAAAAAGAATTTGTTTTTGCTGAATTACAATTTTTGTTAAACTTTATCGAGGACTTTAAATTGAAATTGACTCCTAGAAGAATTTAACGGTTTTATACCCTAATTAAATTCCAAAGAGACCATTTCTCATGTTGACAGACTCTTGTATTCCTTTTTTTTTATTCCTTTTTTTCTTACTCCTTTTCAATATAAGGTGGAATGTAGCATGTAGAGAAGGAAAATGAGTGAGGTAGTTGAGAAGTTGGGATGTAATGTTAAAAATAAATGACACTTTGTCCCAAGAGTTAGAGAAATTCTATAAAACAAATAGTGTACCTAGAGAAAAAAATAAATATCAAATGTTTAGGACGGTTCAGTGCTGAATTCAGAGAGTGCGAAGTTACTGTATTTGAAAATAATTTTTGATAAGAATTTTAAAAAAATTTATGTTTGCTCATTATTATCTTTCAAACGCCATGTTATAGGTTTTTAAGATTTTTCTAGGATGTAAGATCCTAAGAATTTAGTGTCCAGGTAAGATTTCTCCGGTTTTTATATTTACATTTCGATTGATGAGTATTTTTACTCAGTTGGACATTTTGAGATGTGTCATTTTTGGAGAGAGAATTTTTGGGTTTCTATTCATGGGGACATTTTCTGGGCAGTCCCTTGTTGTCTTTATAAACAAAATAATAATTTATACAAGGAGAATTGATTTTATTGATAATATATTAATCTTCGACAATTTTTTATAAATATTTATATCCTATTTAAAAGACCGCGTAATAAAAGATCACTAAAAGACCGAACGGTCAAACAGTGGTTAGAAGATCGGTAGTAAAAGATCGTTGCATTAAAAGACCGGAACGGGCAAAAAGTGATTAGAAGATCTGATAAATAAAAGAACGTTGCACCAAGAGACCGGAAAGGCCAAACAGAACTGGCGCAGCCAGAAATCGATAGAAATTGATAATTTCGAAGCTAGGCGAGTAATATCCGTTGCATGGCTTTTAAAAGCCCAAAAATAAACAAACATAAATTTTTTAAAAATTCTTATCAAAAATTATATTTCAAATACAGTAACTTCGCACTCTCTGAATTCAGCACTGAACCGACCTAAACATTTGATATTTATTTTTTTCTCTAGCTACACTATTTGTTTTATAGAATTTCTCTAACTCTTGGGACAAAGTGTCATTTATTTTTAACATTACATCCCAACTTCTCAACTACCTCACTCATTTTCTTTCTCTACATGCTACATTCCACCTTATATTGAAAAGGAGTAAGAGTAGTTCTCAATACAAAAAGGAATACAAGAGTCTGTAACATGAAAGACGGGCTCTTTGAAATTTAATTAGGGTATGAGACCGTGAAATTCTCCTAGAAGTCGATTTAAATTTAAAGCCCTCGATAAAGTTTAATGAGAAATTGTAATTCAGCAACAACAAATTCATTTTTATTTATTAAACAAATAGAAATTTGGCTAAAAAACAACCAAAATTATATAAAACAAAATAATTGTAATACAGTCGAAATGAGGATTTTGGCAATTAATCCGATTTTCTTTTCATTTTTGGGAAAATGTCGATTCCAAAAGTTTGATTGGTATTTCGACTGTGTCTAATTAAACAAAAATGAAAAAAAACTGTTTTCGTTTTCCTTTCCCAATTTTGATATTTGGTGCCCAGCACTTCCTTTTTATGTAATTCAATTGCTTCTTTATTGCCCAACGATCAGATGTTGTCTTTGTCTTTGTGGGCGGTCAACCCTTGTCCATGTTTGACCATTTGCTTCTCGTCTATACGTTCTTTAAACTGAAAAAATAAATCGTTAACGAAACAAAAATGTTAGAATTTATGCTGTTTGCAAACCCCTAAGCTTGGAAATCTTAAAAATAAAAGGAAGGTTTATTTGGTTCGATCTTGAGAATAAAAAGATCCCTGTGGCTATTATTTGCATTTTCGAATTTTTCATCCCAAAATCAGCTACTTTTGTTTTCAGGAGTCTGTAAAACTCGGTCCCTGTACGTCCATCCGCCTTCTTCCCCCGCTCAAGTCAGCCCGACGAGCTCTTTCGACTGAAGCATAATTGTGAAATCTGGTGGGCCAACAAAACCCACTATAACGAACACTACACAAGGGAAGCAATCGTATGGCGATTTAAACATCGATAACGGAAACTTTTTAAAACAGTAAGTTCCAAAAAGGGCAAACCTTGAAAAAATAAACGAAAAACTGTGGAAACCAAATAGTCAAACCAATTAATTTTCAAACCTAATTTGCTGAATTCTAACAAAAGATTGGAGTCCTTCAGTCATTTTTCCTTTTGATTCTTGTTCTTCTAAAGCATTCTCATCAAATAGATTGTCTTCCCGCAACAATTCACTGCCCTAATAAATACAATTGATACCATAGCAATTAAAAATAACCTCTTTAAAGATTTTATCAGCTTCTGGATACTCTTTCAAAGCTGAAAATTAAGTAATTGAAAAACTCTTAAACATAAAAACAACCTGTCAAAAGATCAACTATTCAAAACAAACAAGCCAGTACACCGAACCACCAAACATTTGCTGTGCGTCTTCATAAGAACCTGGCAATCTTTGATAGGCTTTAACATTCAATTAAAGGATAAACTTATTTAGGGGGGAAACTTTGCGGACAAAACTTGCGGATATTTTATAAAGTAAAACAAACCATGTAGACGAGAGCATTGGAATTTAATCGTAGCACTATTTGGAGTGAAGCCAGACTGCCCAGATGTAGCCGAAGCTAATAATGGGACTTTTTCTGCCCAGATGTAGCCGAAGCTAATAATGGGACTTTTTCTGCCCAGATGTAGCCGAAGCTAATAATGGGACTTTTTCTGCCCAGATGTAGCCGAAGCTAATAATGGGACTTTTTCTGCCCAGATGTAGCCGAAGCTAATAATGGGACTTTTGCTGCCCAGATGTAGCCGAAGCTAATAATGGGACTTTTTCTGCCCAGATGTAGCCGAAGCTAATAATGGGACTTTTTCTGCCCAGATGTAGCCGAAGCTAATAATGGGACTTTTTCTGCCCAGATGTAGCCGAAGCTAATAATGGGACTTTTGCTGCCCAGATGTAGCCGAAGCTAATAATGGGACTTTTTCTGCCCAGATGTAGCCGAAGCTAATAATGGGACTTTTGCTGCCCAGATGTAGCCGAAGCTAATAATGGGACTTTTTCTGCCCAGATGTAGCCGAAGCTAATAATGGGACTTTTGCTGCCCAGATGTAGCCGAAGCTAATAATGGGACTTTTTCTGCCCAGATGTAGCCGAAGCTAATAATGGGACTTTTGCTGCCCAGATGTAGCCGAAGCTAATAATGGGACTTTTTCTGCCCAGATGTAGCCGAAGCTAATAATGGGACTTTTTCTGCCCAGATGTAGCCGAAGCTAATAATGGGACTTTTTCTGCCCAGATGTAGCCGAAGCTAATAATGGGACTTTTTCTGCCCAGATGTAGCCGAAGCTAATAATGGGACTTTTTCTGCCCAGATGTAGCCGAAGCTAATAATGGGACTTTTTCTGCCCAGATGTAGCCGAAGCTAATAATGGGACTTTTGCTGCCCAGATGTAGCCGAAGCTAATAATGGGACTTTTTCTGCCCAGATGTAGCCGAAGCTAATAATGGGACTTTTTCTGCCCAGATGTAGCCGAAGCTAATAATGGGACTTTTTCTGCCCAGATGTAGCCGAAGCTAATAATGGGACTTTTTCTGCCCAGATGTAGCCGAAGCTAATAATGGGACTTTTTCTGCCCAGATGTAGCCGAAGCTAATAATGGGACTTTTTCTGCCCAGATGTAGCCGAAGCTAATAATGGGACTTTTGCTGCCCAGATGTAGCCGAAGCTAATAATGGGACTTTTGCTGCCCAGATGTAGCCGAAGCTAATAATGGGACTTTTGCTGCCCAGATGTAGCCGAAGCTAATAATGGGACTTTTTCTGCCCAGATGTAGCCGAAGCTAATAATGGGACTTTTTCTGCCCAGATGTAGCCGAAGCTAATAATGGGACTTTTTCTGCCCAGATGTAGCCGAAGCTAATAATGGGACTTTTTCTGCCCAGATGTAGCCGAAGCTAATAATGGGACTTTTGCTGCCCAGATGTAGCCGAAGCTAATAATGGGACTTTTTCTGCCCAGATGTAGCCGAAGCTAATAATGGGACTTTTGCTGCCCAGATGTAGCCGAAGCTAATAATGGGACTTTTTCTGCCCAGATGTAGCCGAAGCTAATAATGGGACTTTTGCTGCCCAGATGTAGCCGAAGCTAATAATGGGACTTTGTTGCTCCACTCCAAACACTGAAAATGGGATTCTTTTTTTAAAATTAAACCTAAACAAACGTTTTGAATCGGCTGCGAATTACTGAAAAAAATTGTATTAAATTTTTAAAAATTAAAAAAAGCAAGTCTTGTCCGCAAGTCATTACTACTCCCCACCCCTCAAAAAGGTTAACCCCAAAAAGAGGAAAAGCCACGCTCCAAGTTGTAGAACATCTTTACATAAATGGCAACAGAGAACACTAGATGAGTCATTAAAAATCGATTATTGATTTTGGGATGAAGTGTCATTTATTCTTAATGTTTAGCATTATGCCAAATAGTGCAAATTTTTGAGTTCTGAAATAAATATTCTTAAATGTCAAAGAACTTTTTTGTTTTGTAAAATTTATTTTTAATTCAATAAATTGATTTTCAAAATCAATAAAAAAATAATTAACTCTTCTTTAGTTATTAAATTTTATTCAAAAAGGCACAAGAAAAAGTCTAATTGGACAGATATCAAGAAAGTTATGGCTAAATACTGAATCGGCGATACTGAATCGTCCTTTACAACAACAAAAGGAACATTTGAATCCTAAATATAGGAAATAAAACAGGCACTTGAGTCTTATAAATAGAAGCTTCATAAAACAAGCAGGACTTAACGTTTCTAAATTTAAGTCTTTATTTTCATTTTTAAAGGGAAGAATTCTTTCTCAATATGCCTTCTGATGCAAAAAAGCAACGCGATAAAGCCAAAAAAGACAAGGAAAAAGCTGCCTCAAAACAACGTAGAGGAAAAAAGGGTGGAACAAATTCAGAACAGAATCCAGTTGAAGACGGATTGAATGACAACAAAATTGAAGAAAATGGAATTTCTCAAGCAGAAATGGATGCCGTTACGGACGTTTTGCATCGTGTTGAATTAGAAAATGCTAAAGCTCGTGCAGTTGCTGGCGTTTTAACTTCACAAGAAAGAAGCATAAATTTAAAAATTGATCAACTGACAATTACCTTTCATGGACGTGAAATTGTGACGGATACAACACTTGAAATAAATATGGGACGAAGATATGGGTTAATTGGACTTAATGGAAGTGGTAAGTATTTTTTAATTATTTTTTTTGACAAAATTTATTTGGTAGCCCCTACGGCTTTTAAGTTTTCAGGAGTCTGTATTTCAGTGTAAGGTGTCGTTACAATCGAAATTTTGATGTCATTCGACTAGTTCGATAAGCTCTTTTGAATGATTTTCCCCAATCCCCGTCAGTTTAGTTTTCTGAGATTTATTTAATTTTTTGGAGGATTTTTTGACCTCCAAGGTCCTTAGAATTTTTGTATTCAATTAATTTCAAAAATTAGGCAAATCTTCACTAATGCAAGCAATTTTCTTACGTGAGATGCCTATCCCTGACCATATCGACATGTTTCTTGTTAGTCGAGAAATGGCGGCCGTGGATTTGCCTGCACTCCAAGCTGTTATTAACGTTGATAAAGAACGTATTGCATTAGAAAAACAAGCGGAAGAATTGGCTGCTTATGCTGATGAAGGTTTTTTTTAATTAAGAATTTTTGAATAATTTTTTGAAAATTTTTTCTAGAATCCCAAACAAAATTGTTGGATATTTATGAAAGATTGGACGAAATGGATGCAGACAAAGCTGAAGTTAAAGCTGCTGAAATTCTTCATGGACTTGGTTTTACTCGTCAAATGATGCAAAAACGTTGTAAAGATTTTTCTGGTGGATGGAGAATGAGAAGTATATTTTTGTAAATTTTCAAAAAATTAAAAAAAAATTTTTAAAGTTGCTTTGGCACGCGCTTTATATTTGAAGCCTTCATTGCTTTTACTAGACGAGCCTACTAATCATTTGGATTTGGATGCTTGTGTATGGCTAGAATCTGAACTTTCCAAGTAAACAGAACTGAAATTTAAAAAAAATTTCTTCTCTTTTTAGATACAAACGTTCATTGTTGATTATATCCCACTCACAAGATTTTATGAATAATGTTTGTACAAATGTGATTCATTTGTTTCAGAAGAAGTTGATTTATTACACGGTAAAATTTAATGAATTCGAATTTAGTTAAGGGTTTTTTTTTAGAAATTTTCTTGGAAAGGCGTGCAGGGCCTAGCTATTTCTTTTTCGAAATTAAGTCGTCCAACCAATCTTGGACTTACAATTTTTCGTCCAAAAAAATCCTAGACCTATGTTTTTTAAATCTCTAATCTAACCCAAAATTTTAAAATAAAACTTAATTTTTAGGGTAATTATGATACTTTCATCAAAACTCGTTTGGAACTACTCGAAAATCAGGCAAAACGGTACAAATGGGAACAAGAACAAATTAAACATATGAAGGTTTTTTCATTTTAATTTATTAAAACTTACTTCAAAAAAGGAATACGTTGCTCGTTTTGGTCACGGAAGTGCAAAATTGGCAAGACAAGCACAAAGTAAAGAGAAGACAATGGCAAAGATGATTGCTGGTGGTTTAACAGAAAAAGTTGTTTTGGAACAGACAAAACAATTTTACTTCTTTGAGCCTGATAATATTCCACCACCTGTAATTATGGTACAACATGTTAGCTTTAGATACAATTCAAATTCGGTTAATTTAAAAAAATTTTTTTAAAAATTATAAAAATTTCTAGCCTTGGATTTACCAGGATCTTGATTTTGGGATTGATTTGGACACTCGAGTTGCTTTAGTTGGACCAAACGGAGCTGGGAAGTCGACACTTTTGAAATTGCTCGCAGCCGATTGTGAACCGACTGATGGAATGATTCGAAGACATTTACACTGTAAAATTGGAAAATACCATCAGGTTTTGAAGTTAAAATTGAACAATTATTCCAGAAATTTACCTATAAAGAAAAAAATCTATTTTTAAGCATCTTGTTGAAGAATTACCTTTGGAACTCAGCGCCCTCGAATATATGCAAAAAGCATTTCCTGATGTTCGAGAAAAGGAAGAAATGCGTAAAATTATTGGTCGTTATGGGCTTTCAGGTTTTCTGTCTTTGAAAGCTTTTAAAAAAGTTTTCAAAATATTTTCTTTTAAAGGAAGAGAACAAGTTTGTCCGATGAAACAATTATCAGATGGTATAAAATTCTTTGAAAATTTCTGAATTTTCCTTTCTCAGGTCAACGATGTCGTGTAGCTTTTGCCTGGTTAGCTTGGCAACAACCACACTTGTTACTTTTTGACGAACCGACAAACCATTTGGATATGGAGTTAGTTTTAAACTTTTAAGGAGATCTTATGTTTAATTTTCAGGAGTATTGATGCACTTGCTGAGGCTATCAATAATTTTGGAGGAGGAATGATTTTGGTATTCTTTTCATAATTTACGAATAAAATTTATTTGAAAACTTTCAAGGTTTCCCACGACTTTCGATTAGTTCAACAAGTTACTGATGAAATTTGGGTTTGCGATAATAGAAAAGTTACCAAATGGGATGGTGACATTTTCTCCTATAAACAACATTTACGTGATCGTATTGAAAATCGAAAAAGAATAATGACCGAACGATGAAGTGAAGTGTTAGAGGTCTTTTTTGTTATATCTAATGGTTATTGTTCAAGCCTTTCTCTCTCAAACTAAAAAGACGTGTAGACATTATTATAATGCTCCCGTGTTCGTTTTTTGTTTGTTGCTTATTTTTATGGTTATATAAAGATTCTGAAATTTATTTCTGAATGAATTCCTAAGATTCCTAAGATTCTGAAATTTATTGGGTATACCTGTCCTCATGAAAATGTTTCATTTTTTGATTTCAGGAGACGAAATTGGGGGATTGGAAGCAAATTTTTATTAAAAAGCTAGCTGTTTACTAATGAAAGACAAATATTATTTTAGTTAGTATTAATTTTTAGTCTTAATACGAAAAATTTTTCTTCATCTCGACACTTCCACTAAAGAGTGGATTAGTGTTGATGGTTGGAAAAGCATTTCAATCTAGAAAAAAGTTATTAAAAAGAATTATCTTAAAATTTAATAACCTGATCCACTTCTAAGCATCTTCCACCAAAACGATTTTTGAGAATCTACAATAAAAAGGAAAATTTTTTTAAAGAAATTCAAAAAATCTTACATAAAGAAACTTTCGAAACTTCCTCCGATCATCAGTTTCTCTTCGTCTTTGAATAACCAAAACATTTTCTGCCTCTTGAGTTATTTTTGCAGAAGGCCCTCCAATATGTTGAAGTTCATAATAGCCTTGCTTTAATTTAATTTTTCTTAGGATTAAAGAATTTATAAAAATAGGTAAACCTCATTTGGTTCTCTAACAGGATGTACAACCTTTTCAAAAAGTGCAAATAAAAAAAGGAAAATTAATTTTATACCAAAGTAATATGTAATTCCTGCGCGTTTGCCATTCTCCGTAACATTCCAACAAATCGATCCTTCAAAAAAATTTTTTTTAATTACAAAAAAATTTTTCAAAAATTTTCTAACCTGTTGATGTGTTCTTTCTGCTGCCGTCATTGGGTCAATATTCACTGTAGCCATATCAACAAGTGCTTGCTTAAAATAAAATTATTCAAAAAAAGAAAAGTTAACAACCAAATTATCAATAACCAAATGTTGAGTACCACAAGCCAAAGTTTGTTCTCTAATTGCCTTTAAAATTGAAAAAAAATTTTTTATTAAAAGAAACAAACATCGGCAATTTCTTTTAATGTTTTATCTCGAAATTCTTCAGTTTTCATTATTATCAAATCGCTATGAGTTCTTTCAAATCGATCCAACCACATTTCTACTGCTGAATGATCTTGGCGTTGTTGAAGAGGAACTCTGAAAATTTTGGGATTAAATGTCTCTCCTCAAAAATTTTTTTTCTTGTCCCTTCTCACGTGCCTTCCCACTATTTTTCCTCCAAATTATAAATAAAACAACATACGCACTTTGTTCGAGTAGTAAAAGTTCGGGAACGGGCAAGGCTGCGCACGTGAGAAGGACTGAAATGATAAGGACTTTAATCGAGAAAAAATTATTATTTTTTTCTTCTTTATTTTCTTTTACTTATTTTTTAAAAAACCCCTTCAATTAAAAAAATAATTTACATACCCAGCAAATTGAATAATCATCCATTTGAGAATCTGAAAAATATAAAAAAAAATTCTTAGATATTCAAAAACAAATAAACCTTTTCTTCGGGCATTTCAAAATTACAAAAAAGTGTTCGAATTCCTTGAGTAAAAAGATCCATAGCATATCTTAATTAATTTTTAATTATTCAAAATTTTTATTTTTCAATACTTACTCGCACATAAATGTTGTTTTGCCATAACTTCCACCACTTAAAATTGTAATTTCTGATGGACGAAATCCACGCAAATAATTATTTAATAAAGCATAGCGTTTCCACTTGAAATTAAAAATTTTTTAAAAATCAAAAAAAAAAGAAAGAAACCATTGTTAAACCAGAAAGTTTTGTTTTGCTCTGAACAATTTCACTTCGAACCTAAAAATTAAAAAAATAGTTTTCAAGTAAAAAATATTTTAAAGAAAGGGGAAGTCCGGAAAAAGAAAAGATAGCCTAAAACTCAGCAAAGTTCTCAAACAATAAAAGCCGTAGGTCAAAGCTCAATCAAGGTTGGTAGATTTAAAACATAAAGGGACTGACACTTAAGTAGACATCGCCAACAGCTGCCAGGCATCGAACCTGGGTCTCTCATAAAGTATAAGTCGGGGGTGTTAACCACTACACCACGACAATGATTTCTCCAAAATTAAAAAAACTAACTGAATCGCGTAAATCTTGAACAGAACGGAATCCCTTATAACGAACACGAACAGCATCTTTAAAATATTCAAAAAAAAATTTCAAATAATTTCAAAACCTTGAATATTATGTAAAACTTCTTTCGCGCGATTATCACGAACTAATTCAACTGGGCGAAGAGATGCCCTAAATATTTTTGAAATTAAAATTTAAATAATTAAAAAACAAACGTAATAATGTAACAACGAGCGGCGTTTAAATAAGAAGCATAACTTAAAAAATTTTTTAAAATGTGAGAATTTTTATTTGAAAAAAACCTTTTGGCAAAACGTTCATGAATGTGAGGAAACCAAATATAAATCTAAAAAAAGACGGAAAAATAATTTTTTAAATTAAAAATTAACCAAATCAAAATCTTCCAAATATGGAATGACTGTAGAATCAAAACGTTCCCCTAATGGCAATGAAAGTGCTGGAATGCCATTTGAAGCGTCATATACTGCCTTTAAATATTTTTAAAAAAACAAAAATAAAGGGCGGCAAAATCGCATTCCCGAACTCCCGGGATTAGTTTCAAAAGGTCGAACGGCACTGGATCCCGTGGGATTAGTCGAGTAACTACCGTTTTTCGCTTAAAAATCGGGATCCTATAAATCTGTATGAGATCCCGCCCGTGCCGTTCTCTAGACTAAAAATAGTATTAAAAAATATTTACCAAAGCATCACGTTCATTTGTGCATAAAACAATTCTTAAAAAAATAAAAAAACAAAGTTAAAAAAAAAATAAAAAACCTATTATCAAATTGTGTAACCATTTGAAGTCCAAACATTCCAGTAAAACGAACTTTCCTTAAAAAATATTCTTTTAAAAAACCAATAAAAACAAACTCTGAACTTTCATCGGGATAATTTTCTTTAGTTAATTTACCACCAGAAACTCTTCGAATTACTTTTAAGCCTAAAAAAATTTTTCAAAAAAATTTTTTTTTTAATTTTCACAAAAAATTTCTCTTACCATTAGGAATTCTATTACGAGTTGAAGGACCTCTATAACGTGGATAACAAATTGCTGGTTGATCAAAAGCATCCATATGTCCTCTTACATGATACTGAGAAAGTGTTTCCGCGGAGATTTTCTGTTTTGAAAATTAAAAAAATTGAAAATTTTATTTTAATTTACATCAATTCCAAGTTGAGCACGTAAAGAACGAAATCTGAAATATTTTTAATAGAGTTCGAACTTTCACATTGACGAGCTCGGTATAATGAGAATTTTTTCTTTAAAGCTGACTTGCGGTTTTTATAAAAGACCCGGTCTCCGAGCTACCGGGACCGGAAAACTCGGCCTCGATCCGGGTTCGAACTCTAATTTATAATTTTAAAAACGCCCAAAAAAAAATAAAGTTTAAAACTATTACTCTGTTTGATCTTCAACATTCCTTATTTCACTCAAATCAACAGCTTCAGACCAAACATGACGAATTTTTGGATCCACCATACCTCCACTTGCTCCAATTCCTTCTAATGCCGTTTGTTCCTCTACACCTCTTTTTTGACGTGGAATGTTTTGTTCCTCCGTTTTATCAGCAAAACGCAATAGTGGACTCGTTTTACTTCTTAAAAGAAAAATATTTAAATTTAAAAATTAAAAAAACATTGTCGAAGAAGGAACTGCTCGTTGTGTATCTACACCCAGAGGAGTTGTTGTAGCCAATTCTTTCCCTTCAGAAAAATTATTTCGAACACCCCCACTGCGTTCCAACAAATTTTCAACAGAATTTGTATTTTTAGCTGCTGGTGATTGTCTTGTAGGTCCAGGAGAAATAGCAGCAGTAATTGAAGATTGTTGTTCACTACCAGCACCGCTATCGTCAAAACTAGAAAAGATGAGGAAATAAAATTTTTAAAAATCCAAAACTTTAAAAAAGAATTTTTTACTTCCCCTTTCCTAAAAATACAGACAATCAATTTTTTTAAATTTCTAAAAATCCTAAACTATTAAAATCCTAATTTTATGAAAAATAATATGTAGTACTTTAAAGAATTTAAAAGAATTTTTTGAAGGTGTTTTTGATAGAAAATAGTTTCCTTATATTTTTATTTCCCCTTCCGTTTTTGGAAAAATAAAAATATGAAAAAGAAGAAAAAGAAGAAAAAGGCCAAAAAATAATTGTTTCCTTTGCAGGGTGGACAATTTTACTTTTAAAAAATACAGAAAAAATTCTAACAATAAGAATTTGTAAAAACGTCTATAAAAAGTGCTAAATTGGTTAAGAAAAAAAACAAGAAAAATGACATCGTTTTTGAGCCAAGTTCTGTTAAAAAATTTTTTAGAGAAAATACAACCCCTTCCGAAGTATCCACCCCCCCCTCCTCCCCCCAAATTTTAAATATCCACAAACAGTCTTCTCCTTTCCACAACAACAAAAGCTTCATCCGGATCTGTATCTGATGACGGAGCAATAAATACACCCATTTCCGTAAAGTCTATAGGAATTGCTTTAATACTTTTTTGGCATCTTCTACTTCCACAACTACTCCCAGCACGAACTTCACAATCAGCAATACCTCTATTTACTTTTAAAATAGTTAAAGGTAAACGGAAAAGAAAAGATGCTGGAGCAGATTCTGTAGAAGCTTCCGAAGTTGTTGATAAAGAGGAGGGAGAATGCCCTAAAATAGGACTTTGAGTAGACGATGACGGTCCCGGGGAAGACAAATTACTGCCATAAAAGTGTTGAGGAGGCCGAAGATGATGAGTTTTTGAAATTTCTTCAGACCTCGTTTTGCTTCTTTTATGAGGATCTTTAATTTGTTTTTGAGAAATTTGTTGATATTTTTCTTCTCTAAATTTGTTTTCATCAAAATCGTCTTCAAATTCATTTAAAGGAGAACAATCACCCAAAGCACAATTAGGCAAAAGAGAACAATCACACATGTCCAAATATTTGTATGTTTGGTTGTCTACAGGAAGGACAGGGGAAATTTTAGAATCTGAAGGAATAAAAGACGATTCCCTAAATTCTGTTGTTATTCCAGCCGTTTCAACAGACAATGCACGTAGTGGTGGGGCTTGATGATGATAATCTCTTCTTTGACCATTTTGGCTATTTTTACTAGTCTGAGAAATTTTTTGTTGAAAATCCAAAGATTTTTGTCGCCTCTTTCCCGGCAAATCTACATCTGTTTCCTTTAATTTTCTTGCTCAATTAGCTTTTTAAACCCTTAAAAACCTCAGAAAGTGATTGATAACGTCGACTTTGTTGCAAAGGCATTCGAAATGAAACGGTTCGTTTAGAGGGAATATTATTCATTAATTTATGTAAATTTTTGTGGTTATTAGGAGTAAAAGGAATTTAAAATAAAAGGAAGATTGAAAAAATTTCTTGTAAAAACTTGAAAAAAAATTTTTTAGAAAAATTATAAAAGGAACATATATTTTGTCTCGGAGATAAAAGACAATTTTGCTTCAAAATTTTATTTTTTTATAAACTCTTAGAAACATCGCCTTTTACCTAGTGACTTTTTATTAATAAAAGACAGCCTAAAAAACTCTCCAACTGTGCTTCCCTCTTTTTCTAAATTTTTTCCCCGTTGGAAGAAATTTATAAAAATTGCTATTTTCCCAAAAAAATCCTCCCAAAAAATTTAAAACTAACGTTGGAGCCATTTCTCCTGTCACTGTTGTTCCTCCACCTCCTTCACGAAGATTTCCCATACTGTGAAACTGTCGTCGTTTTCTTTCAAGTTGATGTGCTTTTACCATATCTAAGCACGCAACACGGTCGTAAAGATCAAAATCAGGCTAAAAATAGAAAAATAAAAAGAATTTTAAAATTAAAAAAAACCTCGTCTAATCCAAGCACAATTCGTTCAATCTCCTCAAATTCTTCTTCATCCGACATTTTTTCCCTAAAGTTCTTGGCTGTACAACTAAATTAAAAAATAATAATTTTTAAATGAGTTAAAGAAAAATTCTTTCCTTAAATTTTGTGTTATGTTTAAAACTAAATGGTCATCGAGAATATAAAAGGACGGAAATGTGCCATTATACCCTACGACGAAAATAAAAATTGGGTAAAAATAATATTAGAAAATGATAAAGAAAAACATGTGGGGGCAAGGAAGATTTAAGAGAACTAAAACAAATAAAAAGAACAACCTAATCCATGCTATTGCTGTTGTAAGGCAAACCCAAATTGTGCTTCAGATAGCCTCTCCACCTCCATTTTTCATTGCTTCATGCTTCAGCAACAGTTTCTCAGATAACCACCCCCACATAAATTTCTGAAAAAGTCAAAATTTTAATTATAGGTACATTCTAAAAATTAAAATTATCCCAAAGAAATAAACTTAAACCGCAAAATCTGAAGGACTTTAATTGTGTTACGACCCAACAAAGTATTTTTTCCATGTTTTTAAAAACATTTAAATAACAAAAAAACAAGAAAAAAAATATTTAAACTTTATTTACAACAAAAAAATTTTTTTTGACTAGTTTAATTAATTTATAAAAATGTAAAAAAATATTAAAAACGTTGAATTATTTCAACGATATAACAATAATTAATTTTTCGGCTCTTTATTTTCAAGCTTTATTCTTTTTGCTTGTTTGACATTTATTCTTTTATTTATTTTTTTGTTTTACAATAGAGCCATTTAAAAAAAAGAAATATGCAAATTAACATGCCAATTTTTTTATTTTTTCTTTAATAGGCCAGAAATATAGTCGAGTCGATATTTTTAATTGATTAAAAAATCAGAATATAATTTTAGACTATTAGACTTGTAAAACAAATCGACTACATTCCTGTTTTCTATGCCTCGCAAAAATATTCTGCTTATTAATTTTGGGGTCTTCACGACTTTAAAAAAGTAAAATTTTTTCCGAATTTATCCAAAAATTTTTTTATAAACTCAAAAATAAGCAGAACATTTTACCACAAACAAAACTAAATAATAATCAGAGGGGTCATGTTTTGAACAATTAGAAAGGGACAGGATGTGTAATGTTTAATACTAATAAATGTTATATTTTTATTTTGTGCGCTTAAAATTAAAAAAAGGACAGCGCGTCTTTTAGGAGGTTAAGATGAGAGAGGAATGCCATTCATTACATTTTTTAAATAATATCATCAAACCTTTGTTTTATTTTTAAAAATACCAAAGTTGTTTTCCCAACATCAAAAAATTATTTTTTTTATTCATCTAAACTATCGCCCATTTCTTGTTTAACATCAAAATCTTCTTCAAGTTCAATTTCACCATCGCTTCTGTGTTCATCATCATCATCCTCTTCCTCTTTGTGTTCTTCATCTTCATCATAATCTAATGAGGCAAGTAAATCTTTTGGAGTTACTTGCTCCTTAAAAAAATTTTTTCATTTTTAAATTAAATTTTATAAAAAATAAACTAACGGATGGTTTTCTCTCTCCATCTGGAATAATTGGTTGACCGTTGCTGACACTCTTAGAAACTGGTGCCCATTCAATAGTAATGTTTGCATTGGGAAAAGGTGATGTAGTCGCATGCGAAACGGCCTAAAAAATTATTATTTATTATCAAAAAATTAAAAAAAAACCTTTTGAGCGGACATTGGATCCTTGTATGTGAAGACCATAGGCTCCGTATTAATATCTAAAAAATAAAAATTTCATTTTTTTAAATATTTTAATATAAATCAATCAAACCATAGTCAAACAAATCTCCAAATTTTTCCATATAAACTAAAATTTGAAATTAAAAAATATACAAAAAATATAAAAGAATTACCAATGAGTTTTTCAGCTTGTTCTTGTGGACAATTCAAAGCATAAACCACACGGCACAATTTGAACAATTTTTTATTTGGCGTTTTTGGAGGAGAATTTCCAATTGGAGCTCCTTGTTAAATTTTAATAAATTTATTCGAAAAATAAAAAAAAATAAACAATAAACAAACCCTCCTTATCCAGTTTACTCCCATCATGTCCAATAGCATTTTCATTTGTCAAAACAAGATTTGAAGTCATTCTTAATTGTTTACCAGTTTGACGCTGTTCAACAATACGAATCTTATTTGCCAACTGTTCCAATTCAGTTTTAGTTCCTTGTGAAGTACTTTCCGACTTTTTAACAAGAGCTATTAATCGTTTGCGTTGTTCTTTGTCTTCAGTTCCTATTTAAAAATAAATATAATCCTACCAAAAAAACAACAAAAAAGACCTTTCAATTTTTCAAGCAATGTCTTTTGTTGTTCCACAAGTTTAGCATATAATCCAGTCTTCATTCGTTGAAGTTCTTTAAGTCGGCTAAGAACATCACGATCCATTGATTTTCTCTTTCCTAATTTCGCAAAAGTTCCGGCACGACTCTTCCCAGCTTGTGTTGCTATTGAAATATTTGAAGTACTTGAAGCAACAATAGTGGAAGAATTGGTAGTCGTTGATTGAGATGTCTTTGCGAGCGAATCATTTCCTTCCAATCCTTCTGCGCGGTCAACAGCAGGTGCAGATTCTTCTATTGTTGATACTGTTTGAGGTTTGATAAACGTCTTTTTGTAAGTTCCCTGTTTAAAAAAAATAATTTTAAAAGTAATAAAAACTAACTAATGGACGCAAA
Source organism: Meloidogyne enterolobii (assembly GCA_963681835.1). NCBI lineage: Eukaryota > Metazoa > Nematoda > Chromadorea > Rhabditida > Meloidogynidae > Meloidogyne > Meloidogyne enterolobii. Next base: position 119,129 of record CAVMJV010000114.1, read on the forward strand.
ACAGGTCTTTTAGACAACGGTATTGTTGGGCCTCCAGTTGATGTAGTATTCGGATTTGTATTTTCAGTCATCCCAGCATTTCCATCCTCAGTTGTCGAAGCATTCTTATCATTTTGCCAAAAGATTTTAATAAAACGATTGTTCAAAATTGGTTCAACAGACTTATAAGCAGCCATTGCATCACGACGTGTTTTAAAAGTAACTAATGCTGTGTCTGGTCGACCTTCAAAATGTTAAAATTTAAATAATCATTTTAAAATAAAACCTTCATATTGAACTTGAATATTTGTAATTTGACCAAAACGACTAAAATGCTGATCAAGTTGCGCAATTTTGTTCAAATCTTGAGGAATTTTTTTCACCTGAAAAATTTTTTAATTAAAATATTATGACTCAAAACAAACCAAAAGGCTTCTTGATGTTTGATTACGATTTGCAGGAAAACTATAAGGCTTAAAACGTCCTCCACGCATTGTCATTCCTCCTCCGCTATTTGCAGTCCCAAATCCAGGATTATTTTGTCCAACGCCACCAGAGGTTTGAGAACCATAAATTGCAGTTGTTTGGGTTGGTAAAGTTGAAGCAGTTAATGAAGTAACAGTTGCTGAAGCATCTTGACCTCCACTAATTTGAGATGGACGAAAATGAACAAAACCGCCTGTCGAAGTCGTTCCACCTCCAAATGAAGAAGGCAATAAAGCATTCATAATTTCTGTCGGAAGTTGCTGTTGTGGAGGCGGAATAGTACCAGGCGGATAAATAAGATGTTGAGATGCTGAAAGTGATGTTGCTGTACGTATTTGATGAGGTAATATTGGAGGTGGCGGAACTGAAAAGTCAATGCTCGACATCGATGGTGTTGTAAGTGCAGGAGCCTCTGGATTATATCCTAAGGGAATTTTTCAGTTTAAGGAAAATGAAAATATATTAACCTTCAGAAATACTTCCTCCACCGCTCAACGGTTTTCCACTAGACCCAGAAGATTCAAGTCCCGGTGGAGGTGGGTTTACTCCATAAGAACTACTTGTATCAAAAACAGATCCACTAGCACGAACAATTTTTTCCAAAGCAGTGGCATCGGCGACAACAGGATCCTTAAATGGACGTTTAAGATATATCAATAAAAGTTAAATACCGGTCCGTGATCATATGGACAACCATCCCCACGCATGCAAAAGCCTTTCTCATGGAAATCACGACAACGATGACGACGTAATGAACGCAGGTCAAAATCAGCAACTAAGCGTTTTTCCTTTCTAAAAAAATTTAAAGAAAAATAGTTTAAAACAAACCTGCTAACATGCACAGGTGATCGAGAACGTTCACGACTCTTTGAACGTGCTCGTCTAGTTTCACGGTAATGTCTAGTAGTAACACGCATAGAAGGTCCACCACTAGTACTATTGCCAGTTTCTCTCCCAATAACTACTCGTCTTCTGGCTACAGGCGAAACACGACGTTCTGCTCCACCTCCACCTCGACGTTCTGCACTGTTAGAACGTGGAGGAGAAATACGTTTCCGGAAAGGTCGACCAGTTGGCTGTGAGGCAGTCTGTTGTTGTTGCGTTGAAGAGGTTTTTGTGGTTGTTGCAGTCGTCGTTATAGTCGACGTGTGTGATGCATGTGTCGTTGTACTAGTTCCTGTAGTACTACTTCCACTAGTTCCTTTACTACGAGTTGTTGATGTGGATTCCTTGACTGAACGGCTTGACTTGCTACCACTGTGTGGAGACGACTTGTCAGTTTTACCTTTATCAACTCGGTGTTCATCACGAATGGATTTTGATGAAGTTACCATGCCTAAAATAGAGTTGGTAAACATTAAAATACAACAAGATAACCTGATGCTCTCGTTTGTGTCTTCTTTTGATGATCCTCTTTCTTCTTTTCAACAGGCACTTGTTCAGGACTGTCAGGATCAGTCAAAACCAACTTTAAACAAAAAACGTTAAAGAATAAATAAATTTAAAAACCTCATCAGTCTCAGCAGTTATTGCATCCTCGTCCTGTTTTGTTTGTTCAACCTGCTCCTTAACATATTCTTCTTTTGCCTCTGCAGCAGTTACAACATCCTCTTTTTGAGTTAGATATTTTTCCGATCTTAGCGTAGCGAAAAGTTGATTGACGAAAGGTTCGGTATCTAAAAAATAAGGTTACCTATTAATATATTAAAAGTATTTACGTGATTGGAGAAAAACAGAAAGCTTTTCTAGACACAATTCTTCAAGAACATTTTCAGCCAGAGGCTTCTTCACCAAAGCAATAACATATTTAGCTAGAGCATCTGGTTCTGCGTCACTTCTAAAAATAAAATTTTTTAGAGGAAAAAAGATAGAAAACATACATGTCCTCAACAATGTGTGAAATCCAAGTTTTTAGGCGATTCTCATCTTGAATAATCATTTTTAATGTTATTTCTAAAAAATGACAAATTTTGAAGAAACTAATTATTAAATGAAAAAAGAATAAATTTTCTTCTAGAAGAATAAATCAAACAACACGAGGGAGAACAAAAAAACCTCTTCGATAATTAACAAGTTTTCTCCACAAGAATATTACTCTAACATTAATTTACTTTTATATTATCTGTAAAGTTTAGTAGTGCAAAAAAGCTAGAGAGTGTAAAAAGTTGGAGATTATTAGAGAAAAAAAACAAACGAGAGATTATGATAGATTGGCATTCTTCAATTTCAAAATGTCAAAAACAAAAAGAGTATTGCTAAGATTTATTGAACATTTTGTTATTTTTCTCGTCTGTAGACATTTTGAAATTATACATTTTGTTTTCGTCAAGAAACATCTGTTTTGCTTCTCTTCTCTATTACGAAACCTTGCAATTTTTCTTGTTTTATTGGTTTGCTGGCAAAAATTTTTTTTTAATTTTTCAGGAAATTTTTCGTTATTGCTATTTAATTTAATTTTTAAAGCATAATGGCAACTCCTGGGATTGAAGGTAATTTTATATACTTAAAAATAAAATCATTTTTAAGCTTCTCACGATCCTGCAGCCAATTCTGTTGATGGACAATTGACTGAAGCTGAGCGTGAATTGATCCTTGAAGAGTTGAAAAAGGTTTTTTTAGATTTAAATTTAGACTTTCTTTATTATTTTTTAGACCGAGGATGAAGTTGCAACACTTCGTCAAGTTTTAGCTGTCCGTCAAAAGCAAGTAGCACATTTAAAACATAAATTGGGGATTTCTCCTTTTAATGAGCTGACAAGTGAAATGGCGCAAGGAATTCGGACTGTTAAGGAAACACCAGCGTAAGCTTTTTCTTTAATTTTTAAGTGTATGAGCTTTTTGGGCTTAAACTTGTGCAAGAACTAAACTTACAATTAGGTGTAGAGATCGAACTCGGTTTGGGGCAGGCCCATGGAGGTTTTTTCTTTTCCCAAAGCCTCGGGCTTTACAGGTTTTCCTGGACGCCTTCAAGCCAGTAGACTCAGGATGCACCCTGATACAATGGATTCGTAAATGCCCCAGACTTTCAAAAAATCTCGATCCCCTGAGTGGACAATTTTTAAAAATTGTCAATGACTAATAGTAAGTTTTAGGGTATTTCTACCTACTCTCAAAATCTTACTTCCATTAAATCATCCTCAAAAATTTTCAGATTTCAGAAGACTAGTGAATTTGTTGGAGGAACTGCAGAGACTGTTGCCAATAAATTTAATGATATTCGCAAGTCTTCATTTTTTAAATCATTTGAAACTAAGATTGGAAGTGCTGTTAACAATGTTTCTTTTTTATTTTTTAACCTAAAAAATTTTTTTCAAGGCAAAAATGGTAGCTTCAACTTCAATTGATCATCTGGCTAATGTTGCTGGGGGTGGATCGAGAACTCCTCAAGAAACTGGAGAACGTAAAGTTGTTGGGTCGCCTCCGCCGCCACCGCTCTCATAAGAGAAATTAAATATGGACAGATATTAAAGAGGAAAATATTCTAAAAAGACAAAAAAGGTTGTAAAAATTATTATTTTTTTCTAAAAAAGGTTATCCAAAAAAGTATTCGTTGAGGTACTTTTTGGTTATTTTTCTTAGTTTTGCGGACCGATTACTTCATATAAATTTTTCCACTTTTTCTCCACTTAATTAGAGACTCGGGCCAAGCAAGATGATGTTCCCACTGACTGAGAAATCCTTTTGTGATTGTTGAGAGAACGAAGGTTTGCTATTTCGACGTTTTGGCATATTAAGAGAATTATTAGGGCTTGGGAACCTTTAAGTATTGGAATTTTCTAAAAATCCGTTCTGTCCGCAAAATTATTTAAGAAAATATCGATAAAAGTACCCCATCTTCCACCAAAAAAATTTTTCTTAAAAGGATCAAACACCTTAATTTTTCCAAAAAAATCTACTTTTTTGTATTTTAGCAAAGGTTTCTTTCCTTTCTCTACATTATCTTTTTAATATTTCGAAAATTTCCTGAACTTTATAAAGGTGTGGCCTGGAAGGGAAACTTTTGCTTCACACAGAATTTCTTTAAAGATTCATTCCTCTATTTTAAAGCCATCTTGTGTCTATTTTAGCGTTCTTTATAAATGTATTTTATTTAACAATAAAAAATGAAAAAATTTTGGGAAAATTTTTAAAGATATTTTTAAAGCCTTTCCTCCCTATCAAGAATGCCACTGAGTAATTGAGACCCGAAACTCAGACTTCTTCCGATCCAAGAGAAAATTTGAAACCCCCGACCCGAATTTTTCCGACCCTTAACATCCCTGGTTCCTGTATTTAAAATATATTCCTCCCTCTCCCTTTTTCAGTAAAAAAAATTTAATTCTCGTCTCTCCTTTCCCTTTATTTTTTATTTCAAGCAATTTTCTTCTATTAATTTAAATTTTCCCCCTCTCTTTTCCTAACATTTAATTGCTTATAAAAATTTTGTTTTTAAAAGAAAAGGGAAGAAAATTGGATTACAAAGAAATAAAAATACGAATTGCCCTAAAATTAATTTTTTTCTGAACAAAAAAATTTTGTCCAAAAAATATTTCAATTACATTTTTTCCAATTTTTAATTCAAAAAATAATCTTGGAAAATAAAAAAAAATTTCGGTCTTTTTAAAAATCCTTTTAGATAATTTAATTTTGAAATTAAAAATCCTTCTTTTCTTTCGCTAACCCTCTCGTCATTCAAAATATCATTTTTAATCCCTTGGGAGAAGAAAAGTAAACTTATCAAAAATAAAGCAAATTTTCTTTAAAAATTTATAAAGCCTAGATTATTTTTCAGCACTTTTCTATAAACGTTTTTTTTATTAACCCTAAACCTTCATAAAGTGAAAGCTTCCCCTCCGATCTTTTTCCCAAATTCTTACAAATCCAGTTAAAAATCAATCCAACATTAAAAATTGAAAAAAAAATTCAAGTTAAAAACGACATTAATTTAAATTATAATCAAATTTTTTGAATATTTATTTACGTGCATATGAGCGAAAAAACAATTTTTAAATTAATAAGTATACAAATATTAAATGCGTCATTTTTATAAAAACATCCGCCCACTTTATTTTTTATTTATAATTTGATTAGACCCCTCCTCTTGACTTTCTTCGTAATAAAAATTTATCAGCCTATCGTCTACCCCCTAAAAAATCTTTTGCCCCACAAAACTAAAAAACACAAAGGGTCACATTCAAAAATATTTTTCTTAGCAAATTTTATCAAAACGAGGCATTTAACTCACTTAAAATTTGCCTTATAAAGGCCTTTTTTAAATTATTTTCTATAAAATAATTTTAAATTAATTGGTCATAAATTTAATTATCAAAAAGAAAAACCTTTTTTCTTTTCCTTTCAATTACTCTTCCAAAAGTTTCTTAATCTCCGGCTCCAACTTTTCCGGTTCATCAGTCGGTGCATGTCGACTAACTGGAATTCCTTGCTTGTTAACCAAAAATTTAGTGAAATTCCATTTAATTGCGTCAATCAGAGTACCTTTAAATATTGTATTTTTAATGATAAAAATGAAAAATTAAAAAAAACCATGCTGCTCATGCTTCAAAAACTCCCAAAGTGGATGAGCGTTTTTGCCATTCACATCAATCTTCGCATACAAATCAGGAAAGAAATTGAACTTCTCATTAATAAATTTCTTTATTTCTTGATTAGTTCCTGGCTCTTGGCTATTAAACTGAAAATTTGATAAAAATGTTAAATTTTGGGATCAAATGTCATTTTTTTTTCGAAAACTGGATTCCTTAACGTAAGGCGATTGGAAATGGGTTTCTAAACTTGGTTTCGAATCAAAACAACCTTGCTTGGGACAAAATGGACAATAATACAAATTGGGATCAAATGTCATCCTTTCCCCAACAATGGGAGTTACCCAAAAAATTAATTTTAAATCATAAAACAAACCTGATTGCATGGAAAACAAGCAATAGAAAGTCCCTTATCCTTATACTTTTCAAGCAGAACCTTCATCTGTGGATAATTGGTCTTGGTAAATCCACATTCGGAAGCCACATTAACAATTAAGACAACTCGTCCCCTTAAAAATTTTTTAAAAAATTTTAGAAAAATTTCCATACTTGTAAACATCTCCCATCTTAACATCTTTTTCGTCAATATCTTTAGCCACAAAATTATAAATTGTGTTGGTCGCCATTTTTTCAGTATTTGTGCTAGCACAAGAAATTTGATTAAAATTTATATTTTTAAAAGAACTGCGTAATAAAGAAAATATTTGGAAATGATTGCTCAGCAATGTATGAGAAAACATTTTTATATTAATCTATAAAGAGGGGGAAAAGAGGGGAAAAAAGGGAGGAGAGGTTACTTTTCTGCTGATAAAAAAATAAAAATAATGAAAGAGAGAGGGAGTTTGTTAAAATAAGAGAGAACAAAAATATTGAGATGTTTACTTTGGAGGGAGTAAACAACAAACAAAAATATACCCAGAAGATCAACATTAAAGAAAATAAATGATGTAATGTCTAGGTGAGTCATCAAAAAGAAATTTTGATTTTTGGAGGTTTGACATTCTGGGATTTTTTACACCCGATTTTGAAACCTTCCGATCTTTTGGACCAACCCTGTATACTTTGCACTATTACAACTCTGGCAAAAAAAATAAAAATAGATAAAAAAACAGGAAAAACAAAAAGGGAAAAAGTTATTCAGCGAAATAGGCATTTCAGTCTCGCCGTTTCAGTCTGGGACTCTTTTCCAGACTGAACCGTCCTCTTCCGCATTTTGTGGATAGAGGACGGTTCAGTATAAAAAAGGCAGAAAAAGTTACAGTATATTTTTTCTCAAGTTTGGTTTCGGATATCCGAAGAATTTCCAGGAATCTACAACTCTATAAGTAAGGCAAAAGATGTTTTTAGGGGAAATTTTTAAGAAAAAAAGTAGAGTAAAAACTTGTCAATAAAAAATTTAAAATATTACAGAGGTTAGGTTAACCTTCCCCTTGATTTTTAAAATAATCTACACCATGCTCTAAAAAATTTTGTTCAATTCCCCGACTTTTCTCCCCATCTCTTCTTTCCCCCTAAAAATTCATAATTTTTGCCAAATTTAATTTAACATTTTTATTATTCATCATCTCTCATAATTCCATTTACTCTTCATTGGATTAACAAGGTACACACAAGTATGTGCGCAATAAAAAAAACGCCAAAAATCCGAGGCTTTGAAAAACGCCAAAATTTACATTTCCACTCACAAGTCTAATATAAATATTATTACTTTTAATCCATCTGCGCATAAAAAAGAGCTTCCTTCCCCCTTCCCTTTCCCCCCTATCTACCAATTTTTTTTTATTATTTTCCCCACCCCTTTTGACACGTTATTGACGCTAAAAACAAATGAAGAGTGAAGAAGCCTCTCTCTCTCATAAAAGCATATAAATGAAATGCCAACAACGGATTAAAAGCGACAACTTTTTTTAATATAATGTACATGTAAATATATTTTTTTTTAAAACATTTTATCAACTTCTCCCAATGGGGATAAAGGAAAACTTTTTATTATTTTTATTTTTAACATAACGAAGTCTTGGGGAATGAGGAAGTAATGAGGGAAGTCTTAGCGCTGAAGTGTCGAGTGACGCCGGAACTGATTTCTAATTCTGATTTTTTAATTCTGATCTGTTCTGATTCCTAATTCTGATTTTTGTTCTGATTTTAAATTCTGGTTTTTAATTCTGATTCTGTTTTGAATTTGTTCTGGTTTTGCTGATCTGTTCTGGTTTTATTCTGATTCTGTTCTGGTTTTTTAATTCTGTTCTGTTCTGATTTTAACCACACACAAAGCTTATAATGGGCGTTCACAAATCGCTCTCTAATTTGTAAATGTCAAAATATATCCCCCACAAAATAAAAAAAACAACTCATCAAAAATAAAACTGTCACAGGTCTACCCACACACAAAATTTAAAAAAATTCATTAAAAAAATTTTTCATTAATATTATAGTAAACACTTTTCTCTCCTTTCGATTACTAAAATATAATAAAACTTGTTTTTTAAAATAAAACTTTACAACAACACACAATTAATTGACTTTTGTCCATCTTTGGAAATTAAAAAAAAAACAAAGAAAAGAATTTTTACGCTCATTTGGGTTGGCAAAAAAAGCAAAAAAAGTCAATCTCGATAAAGGAACTTTAAATTTATTTTCTAAAATTATTCAAAAAATTCATTAATATTTAACATATTTCAAAAGGTGAACATTTAATAGAGAAATTCTGATTTTTAATTTTAAGTTTGTTCTGGTTTTTAATTTAATTCTGTTCTGGTTTTTTATTTAATTCTGTTTTTTTAATTCTATTCTTTCTGAACTCGTCTTTTTTCAATTCTGATTTTATTCTGGTTTTTAAATTCTGTATTCTGGTTTTCTGACTTCTTAATTTTTGTATGTTCTGATTTTAAATTCTGGTTTTGTTCTGATTTTGAATTCTGGTTTCAATTTGGTTTTTATAGTTCTGAATATTTATTTTATTCTGGTTTAAAATTCTAATTTTATTCTGATTTATAATTCTGATTTTTATTTATTTTTATTCTGATTTAATTTTATCCTTCAAGACTACACCAAAATATGCAAAAAATAAATTCTATCAAAGCCGTTCAAAAATTCCTTTTTTCATTCCTTTATTCCCCCTTCCTCTCTCTCCTTTTTTTCAAAATTCAATTTCCAGTCCTCACCCAAAACTTTATATAAAAATGTTTCTATTTTTGTGAAACCTCATGTGTTTTTTGTAGTTTAAAACTTGCACAAACCAAAAAATTGTTTTTTCTTTTAAAGAAAATTTATTTAAACTTTAGAGAATCACAATTTTTATTTTTTCACTTTCCTTTCTCTCCCATATTCTCTTAATTTTTATTTTCCCAAAAATTCACTTCAAAAACAATTTTTACAGTCTCGAACAACCCCCCCCCCCCAAAACAAATTTACAATACTCCAAGAAGAAATGTCATTTTAGTGTAGTGGGAAAATGCTTGGTTCTGTAAACAGAAAGGGCGAGGGTTCGAATCCCATTTGCGGAAAATAATTTTTATTTAAACAAAAAACTCTAATTTTTAATATAGACTTGTTTTTCTAGCTCTAAAACGTTTTTTAGATTTTTTTTCACAGAAGCAAAAAGTGCTGTGGGATATAAGTCTCCTGTCTCCTTAATTTTTCTAATTTTTAAAAATACCTAATAATTAACAATAAGCCTTAGTTAACATCTTCTTTCTAAATTTAAAAAATCAAAAAAATATTTAAAAAAGAGTAAAAAAATTTTTTTTAAGAAAAAACCAGCTGTGCCAATAAATATACTTAATAATTATTTTGTGACGAAAATTATTTTATTTTACCCCGCGCTTTTTCCGGCCTTTTTTCTCTTTTTTTCTCTTTTGTTTTGTAAAAATAAAAATAAATATTCTATAAAATAAATACTATAATCTCTTTTTTGGACCTTTCAATGAAAATAATACCCCCATTTTTTGGTTAAAAATTGATTAAAAAAATTTTTTTCCTGACTTTATAAGGTCAATAGAATATATGTATATTATACCCCCTCCCCCACACGTCAAAAAAGTTTATCTTGCCCTCTCCCTCTCTTTCGAGGATTAATATAGATCAATCAAATAAAATGCCCCAGACACATGGATTTTCACATCTCCAGTTGCAGACAAAAATTGCGGACGTGAGGGGGTATAAAATGTGATAGTACCAGAAACACTCAATACTGAAAAATTTTCTCTTTCAATTCTGATTCTATTCTGATTTTATTAATTGGTTTAATTTTTTCCCCTAAAGTAGCATCCTTATGTTAGTGAGATTTGACTTATTATAAAAATAAAATTAAAAAAAATTTTTCAAATCAAGCACACATTTGTTCCTCCTTCCCTAACCACATCCTCCTCCCTTTTCTCCCCCCAAAAAAATCAATTTATCATTTCATTATCTTTTCAATTTTTAAAAAAAAGCTTGTCAACACACACACATTTTTACGTTAATAATAATTAACTAGTTTTATGTGAAAAATAAAATTTTTAGAGAAGAAAAATATACGTTTTTCCGGTTAAAATTTAAAAAATAGAGAAGAGAATGAACAGAAAAATTTTAAAAAAATTAAGAGAGAAAAAGTAAAAAAATATTATTAATTATTTTAAAGGATTATAAATGTTTTTTTAATATAAAAAAATTAATTTAAAAGTGATTAATTTAAAAATCCCAAAAATAATCTAAAAATCCCTTCTATTAAAAAATAAAATAAAAAATTCAGGAATCCAAAAATGTCCATATAAGTTTACTTTTTGCTTCTAAGAAAAAAATAATAGAATTTTCATAAGAACGAAAAATTTTCGAAAAATCAACGAAAAAATTTTTTTTCAGATGGGAAAGAATAACAGCAAATTTAATCGGAATAGTAACACAACCGGCGGAAGGACAACAACCACAGAACAATTAACAAATAAAAATTCTTCGAATTGTGGGGGAGGTGTTGAACAAGAAACAGAAAATGTGCCAATAGGGAATGGGTCAAATAATAATTTAAATAATGGAGATAACAATAATAATAAACAAAAACAACAACAAAATGGTGGGGGGAATAATAATAGAAGATTAAAAAAAGAAAAAAGAAAAAAAGCAAATAAAAAATTAACACCCGAAGAATTAAGCGATTTGGAACAAAAAACTTATTTTACAAGAAAAGAATTGAGAAAGTGGTATAAGGTGAAAAATTTTACGAAAAAATTAAAAAATTTTAAAAAATTCGAAAAAAGTTTTTCAAAAAATAAAAAAAAATTTTTGAATTTCAAAAAAATTCGGAAAAATTTTTTTCAAAAAAAATTTTTTTAATTTTTCAGAAAATTCAAAAAAAAAATTTTTGGAAAAAAAATTCTAAATATTTAAAAAAAAATTTTCTTTTTACAAAGGATTTTGTACGTGACTGCCCTACAGGAGAATTAAAGGTAAAAATAAATTTTCTAAAAAATTTTCTAAAATTTTCAAAAAAAAATTATTTATTCAAAGCTTGACGAATTCCAAAATATTTATCGCCAATTTTTCCCAAATGGAGATCCCTCAAAATTTGCAGCCTTTGTTTTTAATGTTTTTGATGATAATAGGGTAAATTTTTTTGAATTTTTTTTTAATTTTTAAAAAATTATAGGATGGACATATTTCATTTAAAGAATTTATTGCAGGTTAGAAAGTCAAGAAAAACGATTAAAAAATTAATTTTTTTTCAAGCACTCTCAATTACTTCGAGGGGGACATTAGATGAAAAATTAGAATGTAAGTAGAAATTTAGAAAAAAATTTTAAAAATTGTTTTGCCAAGTTGCCTTGGCAAAAAAATATTTTTAAAAATTTCTGTGAGAAAAAATATTTTCAAAAAAATATTCTGGTATTTAAATTAGTTGTCTAAGCAACTAATTTAAAAAAGAAATTTAATTTATTTAAAAAATAAAATTTTTTATAGGGGCATTTTCTCTATATGATGTAGACAAGGACGGTTTTATTACAAAGGCAGAAATGGCAGACGTAAGAAAAAAAATTTAAGAAAAAATTTTTTGAGATTGTGAGAAAAGATAATAAAATTATTTTCTGATATTGAAACAAAAATTTTTGAGGGTGAGAAAAAAATAAAAATATTAGAAAAATTCACACCCAAAAAATTAGAAATATTTTCTGACATGAGTGTGGAGAAAAAATTAAAAAATATTTAAGAAAACTTTGCAGATATAAATTTAAAAATCTAAGAAAAAATTTCTTTATTTCCCTCTAGATTGTTGATGCAATTTATAGCATGATAGGGAATATGTTGGAATTACCCAAGGATGAGGATACTCCCCAAAAACGAGTGGAAAAAATATTTGCAAATATGGATTTGGTAAGAAAAAAATTTTAAAATTTTTAAAAAAATTTGAAAATTCCAAAAAAAAATTTTTTTAAGAATTTTGATGGTAAACTCACAAGAGAAGAATTTAAACAAGGCTCCAAAAATGATCCATGGATTGTCCAAGCATTAACCATGGATATGAATAATGGTGAAGAAGTAATAAGCCAAAAAGCATAAAAAATAGAAGAATTCTTTTTTAAAATTATTCCGCCGGTTTGACAAAAATTTTCTTTAAAAAATTATTTTTTAAATTTAAAGTTTGTCCATTTTTGGGAATTTCATTTTAATTGTTTTTTTTGTATATATTTTTCAAGCATTCCATTTTTAGTTATATTTTTCTCGAAATGAAGCTCTGACTCCCTTTTCTCCTAACACTAGGGTTGGCGGTCCTGAGATTTTTTTAAAATATTTTTTGGATATCCGGCCTTCTTTGGATTCGGATTCGCCAACCTCTAATCCTCCTATCTATTGTTTAAAAAATTTTCCTATTTTTCTCTTTTTTCAAGTCAAAAAAAATTTTTTAAATGAGCTTTTATCATTTAAAAAATTTTCTATTGAGAAAACCAGTCATTTTTATTTATATATTTTAAAATCATTTCAATTATAAAACTATAAATTTTTTTATTTAATTTTATACTATTATTTTTTTGAAAAAATTAAAATAAAATCAAAAAACTCATTTTTCTACTAAAATGAGACCAGAAAAATATTTTTTTAAGTAAATATTTAGTCATTTAAATAGGTCACCAAGTACTCGGTTAAAAAATTTTTTTTTCAAATAATTTTTAGGTTCTTTAAAAAATCATAAAAAATATAGAAAAATGAACCAAGTACTTGGAGATAAAATAAATTTTGGGAGAAAACTTTAAAAAATTATTTTTCACATTATTAAAATATTTTCTTTAATTAATTTTTTTATTTATTTTTCAAAATCTTTACCTCTTTTTCTTTTCCTTTTTTGTTGTTTTTTCTCATCATTTTTATTTTCCTCCAACATTTTCTTTTCTTTAAATTGTTTTGAAAGTAATTCAAAGGGAGCAAGTACTCGAGAACGATAAAAATCAAACAAAGTTTGGACTGGCAATAAATGCATTTTTAGAACTTGATGGACTGGATTCTATAAAGAAAAAAGAATTTAAAGAATTTTTTTGATTAAAAACTACTCTTTAAAAATTTTAAATTAAACAAAAAGGTGTTTTTTAACAAGTTTTTTACCACTAATTAAAAGTTTAAATCAAGTTGGAATCGAACCACCACCCTTTGGGTATAAAAGACCGAATCATTAACCACTCGACCATCCCCACTCATAGAAAAATTATTTTTAAAAGGCAATTTAACAGTTTTTTAACACTGAAAAATAGACTCGAACCAACAATCCCACAAAAGAAATTCCAAATCGCTAACCACTCGACCACCTCACACAACACGACAATAAAAAATATAAAACCTTAAATTCCGCTGAAGGCTTTCCTTGTTTCAGTCGATTTCCCAACATTTTAAGTTGTTCACACATTTTATTCAATTTTCCATCCAAAATTTTAGTTAAGGCATCAATACTTCCTCGATCAATTTCTTAAAATTATTTAAATTAATTGTTCATTTTTAAATTTAAAAAACCAGAAAATCCATGAAAGAAAGCACAACAACAAACAGAAAATTGAATTGATTTTTTAATTTCATTGTCATCCAAGGGGGAAGGCAAAGGTTGTAGTGAATTGTTATTACTACTAGAACATTGCTCTTTGCTTCTAAAAATTGTAAAAAATTTAAAATGTCAAAAATTAATGTTTAAAAGCTAAAAATGTCTAATCGATTTATTTGTCAAATAAAATCGATTTTTAAAAGTCTAATTTTTAGAATGAATTTTTGATTTCCCTAGTGGTGTAAGGAAGGAAGATACTTCTGGTTAGCATTTAAAAATTTACCGAGTAGCAGTTTAGAATTAATAAAAGAAAAACTGAAAATAGCACCTGCACATGGTGAGCGATACTAGCAAGGGAGGTCGCAGGATCGACGCCTGTTTTAAGCTAAACCTTTACCTCTCCTTCCTCTAATCTAAATATTAATTTATACCTCGATTCCTCGTCAATAACAGTCGTCTCTGAAAGCTGTCCTTGTACCACCACAGCCTTTTTTGATTGAAAATTTTCCATAAAGCGAAGTTGAATCGCCCAAACTGTGCGTTCATCAATCCCAAGCCTTATAAAAATTTAATTTATAAAAATTTTTTTTAAAAACCTTAAAAGTTGTTCAGGTTTTAATTCATCAACATTCATTTAATAATTTAATTAAAAAATTATTCTTTCAATTGATATATACAATAAAGCTTAAAAAGATTAAAAAATTAATGATAATTGTTGGTGAAGTTGGTAAGTGAAAATGGAAAAAATATTTCACTTTAAAAATTATTTATAAATATAGTAATTGATCCTTATTTGGATAAATTTTGTCTTAAACATTATCTACCTTTAAGATAAAAACATTTTCCACTGATAGGATTCGAACCCGACACCCTTAACTACTGGAAACACAACACTAACCAACTACACCAACCGACACATTAAAGATCGATAAAATATTTAGCTTGATCTTAACTAATAAAAGTTATAAAAAATACAAAAATAATTTTATTTCAATAAAAAAATATTTTAAGCATTTTTTAAAGAAATTGAAATTATAGAAATTTCATCTCGTGGACGTCCACTTTTTTCATGAACAGGAACTTGATTGATTTTCTTTGAAAAAAAAATTTAGAAATTATAATGGAAAAAAGCAAAAAAAAAAGACGGTAAAATGGCCACCTCATAAAGCCGTCAAAATGTTAACAATGAAAATGACAACTAAAATGGCAAACCCACATCCGTTGTTTGAACAACATGTTGACATTTCGTCAGTTTTTGAGAGTTTGGTATTTCAATAGTTTTTGGGGTTGTCATTTATACGTTTTGCCATTATGACCCGCTCCAAAAAATGTTTATAAAAATGAAGAAACCTGTACAACATTAAACCCTTCCAAAACTTGTCCAAAAATTGTATTTTTTCCATCTAACCATTCAGCTGGACAAACTGTTATAAAAAATTGTGAGCCATTAGTATTTGGTCCAGCATTTGCCATTGAAACACGAAATGCTCTGTCATGCCTCAATTGTGGATGAAATTCGTCTTCAAAATCATCACCCCAAATTGAATTTCCTCCTGTGCCTTTTCCTGTTGGATCACCAGTCTTAAAGAAAAGAGAATTTTAATGGAATGACCCACACCGTTACTGTGCTATATATGTAGTTAATAGATAGGATAAGGGTCTTATCAGGGTCCGATTTAAACAATATAATTCGCCTAGGATCTCAAAATCCTGGCTGCCTAATGCGGTTGGTTCGATGTTAAGACGTTTAGGGTCATAACAATGAACACGCTAAAACACCTAGGATTCAACAAATTTCTAAACATTCTTAGGCGAAGGGGTGCTCTTTGAAAGATCGGCCAATCCCAACCAAAAAAATTAAAAAAAACCTGAATCATAAAATTTTTTATAACTCGATGAAACGAATGTCCATTATAATAACCACGTCTCGCATGCGTACAAAAATTCTCGACAGTTTTGGGTACTTTGTCTGGATACAATTCTATAACAATATCCCCATATGTGGTGAAAATAACAGCTCTTTAAAATAAAAAATTATTTTTAAAAATTTTGTAAAAAAACTGTGTGCTCAATTTTGATTGTTGCATAGCATTTTCATATTCAACAGCAGTTATCATATCTTCTTTCAAAGGTTTTTCATTAAATACATCTCTGTTATAACTTGTAGAACCATCAATTTCTTCTGCATAAGGCTCTACATTTGTGAATAAATAAAAACGATTTTTTCTGTAAGCGGTGGCGACCTTTTTGAAGAAAATTATTTTAGAAAAAAAATTTTTTTATACCAGCATTGGATCAGGTTCTGATATCCTCAAATTTGGATTTTCGGCTGCTTCAACACGCACACTTGTTGCTGCGCCTTGTAATTTTTCCTTTAAAAATTTAAAATTTTTAAGAATAATTATTAAATCAAACCGTAACACTTGGAACTGCTCGACACAATGCAATGCCTTAAATAAGTTTTTGAAAAATTTTTCATTTATTCAAAAATTTTCCACAAAATGTTTTAAAAAATTTACATAACGACAGCAAAATAATAACCACCGATCGGATTCGAACCCACAACCATGAATAATGGAAAACTAAAAACTATCCAACTTAACCAAAAGAACAAAAAGATTTTCTCAATTTTTAGAAAAAATTTTCAAAAAATTTTTCTAAAAAAATCCTCTCATGAATGTTAATTTACAACAAACAAACAAACCAAATAATCTCAAATTTTCACTCGTCCCAATTTGTCTAACCAATTGTTTTGTGACCAAATTATAAACAGAAATTCCTAACGGAGTTGGATAAATAATAAAGTTGCTAGAATCATCAAAAATTAATTTTATGTAGCGAAACACGGAAGAATCCCTTGTCGCCATTTCCTTTTCTAAAGCAACTCTACGAGTCCATTCCATTGGTGGAAGTCCATTTCCTCTATTTTTAAAATAAATTTTATTCAGTTCCAGAATTTCAAAGTGGGTCATTGGTGAACATATAAAATAATGGCCATCAATCGGATTCGAACCCACACCCAATAAATAATGAAAACTGAAAACTATGCAACTTAACCAAAAGGACACAAATGGCCATTTCAGTGTGCGAATTCAATGAGAGGCATTTAAATGCGGTTCTCATACATATATTGTTATTTAATTTTTCATTTTAAAAATAATAAAAATCATTAAAAATTTCAAACTTTGTTTCATTTCCCATTTGAATATATTTTTCAATCGTTTCATCCAATTTTAAAATTATTTTGCCACTTAATAAATTAAAAATATAAATAAAACAATTGCTAGCAAAAATGGCAAATATTCTTCCATTTGGACTTATTGACATTGAACGTGGAATTTGTTTTATCTAAATTTGAAAAAAATATAAACTGAAATTCCCAAAGGAGTTGGCTAAAAATAAGACCACGAACGTTATGATAAAATAATGAACACCGACCGTATTCGAACCCACAAGATGAATAACGGAAAACTGCAAACTACCCAACCTAAACAAAAGGACATAAAATGGGCAAAACATTTAATAAAATAACGATATAAAAGAGTTGAAGAAACTTATTTTTAAAAATTTTTACCTTACAAAATTCATACAAATCTGTATCCATTTTATATTTGAAATCAACAGAAGTAGGAAATTCATAATTTGATTTTGTTCCAGACCAATATTCAATCTAACAAAATTTTTTAATTTAATAAAAGAATAAAATTAATACCATTCCCATGTCATCTATAGAAATTGTAACATCGGGAATTGCTGCATACTTAAAAATTGAAAGTTATTTGAGAAAATAAAAAGTTAACACTAAAGAACGTTAAAATAAAAATATGACTAGTGAACGGGTTCGAACCTCAACTAGTATAAAAATGGAAAACTTCCAAACTACACCCACTTTACCAAAAAACTACAAGCTATCCAACTTAACCAAAATGCGATAAAAATCAAGCTATTTAATTTCTCGAATAAAATAAATCCCTCGAGCGGATTCGAACCTACAACCATAAAAACGGAAAACTACAACTACCCAACTTAACCAAAATGCCATAAAATGGCCAAACATTTAAACAAAAACCTGCATTAAAATAACAGGCCGTTGGTGTAGCTTATCAAGCAGATAAATTGGTTCATTATTCCCATTGGAGTCAACAATAATTATATTACCAGAACGGGCATCAGAAACAGCTAGAGCATTGACAAGATCAGAACCTAAAAAAAATTTTTTTTAATTAGAAAATTAAAAAGAAACCTTGATGAACAAAACAAACAATTCTTGGATTAAATTCAAATTTAAACATATTCTAAAATATAAATTAAATTTTAGAAAAAATTCTTTTACTTACAATCATATCAAAATTAACGACATCAAAAACTTTGACAGAACGATCTTGTGTGCAACATGTAGCAATTAAAGAACCATTATGGTTGACAGTTATATCAGAAAATTCTTCTAAAATGTTTATATTTTTTATAGGGAAACTAAAAACTATCCAACTTAACCAGACATTAAATGGGCAATTATTGTTTAGTGTCAAATAAAATAAAAATCTCGACCGGGTTCGAACCCACAACCGAAATGGAAAACTACCCAACTTAACCAAATGACAAAAAGCTTCCAAATGGCTCGAAATAAAAAACAGAGGACAAAATACGAGAATTTTGAAAATAAAAAAGGGACTCGTAAGCGACATTACCACCCAATTAAACTTAAGTTTAAAACCCTGGATTTCCCAGAGGAATTCCTAAACTAATATAAAAAATAAAAAATATACTTAAATGACATCGAAAATGTTTAACAAATTCAATTCCTTCATTGTGCTTTTTCTTCCAAAATTTCAAGTGTCCATCTTGACTTGCCGTTACTATAAAATCTTTTCTAAAAAATATCAAAAATAATTTTTTAAATTATAAATTAAACTCTGTTGCCAAAACGTGTGTAATCGTATCTCTGTGCATAAATGATTTTTCATATTGCGAAGCCTTTGGAATTGCACGTAGATAAACTTGTTCATATTTTAAGGCTTAAAAATGTTAAATTTTTATTAATTTTTTGAATAATCATTAGAGAAATAGGTCAAAAAATGTACATGTAAAAATTCGTAAATTCTTAAACACTGTGGATAAAACTTAGATTATTGGAGCGCTTGCTCATTTTCGCCCGCCATATTTTCTGGCCAAAGGGTTCTAATTTACAAAATTCAAAAAAAAACAAACTTGGATCGTTCCTCAATTTCTTAGGTTCTGGGGAAATTGCATCCTCTTTTCTTGATATTTTATGTATTGAAAATGAGGTTAAATCAGCTCCATCACCAGCATCATGAATAGAACATTGGGGCACTTCTGTTTCCTCCGAATTGTTTTCGACAATATTTGACATGTTTTAGCCTATCTAAATAGAAAAAAATGTGAAGAAACAAAAAAATCAATAGGCACCAACATTCAAAGAAATCAAATTGTTTTACATCAATTAAAAAACAAAAATAAATGAAAACATATTTTTATCTAGAGGTATCGCGAATTACACAATTAAAAATCTAAAATAATATTTTTATTTCCCAATTCTTTGTAGTCTTCTTCCTTTAATTTTGATGCAGTGTATTTAAACTTGAAGTCGTAGCAAAATATAGCACCATCATGCTTATACTCGAATATTTTCATGCAACCCCAACTTCCTCTATTCAAAATCACCTTTTCCGTTTTATAATTCCCCAGTTTTTGTTCGACTTCATTTGGATCAATTTGTTCAACTATTTGAATAAATTCCTCCACTTCCTCAATACAAAAGGATATTTCATCGAAGTCTGCTATATGTTTACTGAAAAATATTCTCAATATAATAAAAATTATCAAAAATTACGATTTTGCTTTAAAAAGGAGATATTCATCCAACAACCCTCCAGAACATTCAATTAAGATTTTACTAAGCACAATGATGGCACATTGTGATTTCACATCAATAAAAAAATTTTTTGCAAAGTATCTTTTAACGCAACATGCGAATCCACCCCACAGCTTAAAAAATTCACATCTAAATTGGAAATAATATAAAAACCTTTTCGATGCATTGATTTATTTCCAAATTCGCCTTACATTCACGAGCCTTTTTCATCAAGTCCATAGGCAAATATTTCACCTATTTTGAAAACAAATTAATACAAATAAGAAAGGAATAAAATAACTTTTTCAAATCCATTCTCAGTATATTCATAAAACACAAAATGCTGATTCAATAGTTCAAAATAAAAATCAGCATCATAAGCAGACTTTCTCTTTATTTTATCCAACACAGAAGGGTTTTGAGAAGCAAGAAAATCACGGAAATTTTTTAATTTCCTTTCAATATTAAGCGATCTTTCAAGAGAAACCTATAAATAATAAAATAGAAGCAGGAAAATTATAAAAAAACCTCAAACGTTTTTATTATATGATCAAATTCCTCAGCCTTCTTTTCTACTTCAGAAAACTTTTTTTCTTCAGCAAAAATTTTGGCAAGCAAATCTTTTAATTCAATATTTTTCAACTCCTCCTTTTTTAATTGAATATATTCCGATTCGTCAATAGAAACTCTGCTTGATGGCGTCTAAATTAAATTTATACAAAATATAGCAAAAGCAGAAAATAATAAACCGAAGCATTAGACGAATTTGAAGCTGAGAATGGCGAGGATGAATTGGATTGGCTGACTGAATTCTTCTTTCCTTTCTCATTTTGAAACTAAATTTTAAAGATTAGCATAAAGACATAAATAAAAAGATTTTCCTCGACATTGACAGTAAAAGTCGTTTGGTGGAATAGGCCCCAGGGAGTCGGTTTCCGGAGGGGGTAAATACGCTTACATATTAAGAGAAAAATAAAAAGGCAAAAAACCTTGTTATTTGAATCCAACGCTATAGTAGGCTTTGATTGTTTTTGAGAAAGTTTGTCCTTGTTTGAATCAACAACTTTTTCCTAGAAATTTAATGATTTTGCAAATATTATTTTTTAATGAAACCTGCACATTCTGCCTATCACCATAAACATTTGTGATCTAAATTGAGATAAACAAAAAAGATACAGACAAAATGGAAAATAATGCAAACCTTAGAAGAAACAATTTTCAGCAAATGCTGCAAATTTGAAGGTCTAGATGAATTGCCTTGTCCATCAAAATTTTCTTTTCCCTCAGCCTAAAATATTAGCATAAATAAATGTTAGAAATTCCAAGCTTCGTGCCACCCCCCATTTTTCATTTAATATATACATAAATAATGATCTGTTTTCTTCTTTCTCTTTTTTCACTTTATTCCCTTGTAACAAATTCAACTAGGGACATTGATAGAGTAATTAATTTTATGGTCGTTTAATTTTTGTTTCAGGAAAACATATCAAGGAATTTCTGTTTAAATGCAAATAAAGAGGAAGGAGAAAACTGATCATTATGTATATTATTAAGGAAAGAAAAGACGGAAAAGTATGGGGTTTGGTAGGCAAATGAAACTAAAAAATGTAGAAAAACCTTATCAGAAGAAAAATTTTTTGCATCTGGAAGTGACTGTGATTCTTTTGCCCTCGAGTCATCAGTTTTGTTTGTCACGTTCTGTTGAGACTTTGTACCCTAGAAATTTAAATTGATTTTTATTTTAAATTATGAAATTACTTGAGCATTTTCTTTGTTATCTCCGGTCTGTGGTTGAAGAAAATTCCTCCCTCTTTTCGGTTTGCCTCCCATTTTTTGAAAATTTTTTTTTAAAAATTGCAATATCAAAGGATCTAAAATAAAAATAATTGCTAGTTACAATTATGCACGGCGGAGAGGGCATCTTATATTGTTGCGTTGTGACGAGAGAGGAAATGGATGTAAAGGAAGGATCTGGACTACATCGTGCCAGAATAGGGAGTTTATTCGATTGGTCACCGACCCAATCATTACAGTCTTAAGTTTCAAGCGACCTGTAAAAAAGGACCTTTGCGACAAAGTGGTCCCGACAAAGTGACCCGCGACAACGTGTCCGTTTTTAGCTTGAATAGAAAAAATTTGAAAAAAAAAATCAATAGGCACCAATATTCAAAAAAATCAAATTGTTTGAATCAATTAAAATACGAAAATAAATGAAAACATATTTTTAAAAGAGGTATTGCGAATTATACAATTAAAAATCTATTAGAAAAAAACCTAATTTATGTCAACAAAAAATTAAATAATATTTCTATTTTCCAATTCTTTATAGTCTTCTTTATCCAACTCTGATGCTGCATATTCAAACTGGAAGTCGTAGGAAAATATAGTTCCAGAATGCTTATACTTGAATATTTTCATCCAACCCCATTTTCTTCTACTTAAAAACACCTTTTCTTCTACTTTGTAATTCCCCAGTTTTTGTTCGACTGCATTTGGATCAATTTTTTCAACTATACGAATAAATTCCTCCACTTTCCCAATACAAAAATATAAATAATCTAACTCCGATGTTTCGTAGTAGGACGTGTGGTTACTGAAAAATATTCTCAATATTTTTAATAATAAAAATTATTAAAAATTACGAATTTGCCATAGAGAGGAGACGTTCATTCAACAACCCACGAGAACATTCCATTAATATTTTACAAAGCACACTTACTGTACTGTGTGATTTTACATCAATAAAGAACTTTTCAGCATAATATCTTTTCACACAACATGCGTATCCACCCCACAACTTAAAAAATTCAGTATATAAATTGAAAATAATATAAAAACTTTTTCGCAGCCTTGATTTATTTCCAACTTAGCCGCATATTCACGAGCCTTTTTCATTAAGTCCATAGGCAAATATTTCACCTATTTTGAAAGCAAATTAATACAAATAAGAAAGGAATAAAATAACCTTCTCAAATCCATTCTTGGTATATTCATAAAGCACAAAGTGTTGGCTCAATAGTTCAAAATAACGAAGAGCATTATAACCAGATTTTCTTTTGATTTCATCCAACACGGAAGGGTTTTGAGAAGCAAGAAAAGCACGGAATTTTTCCAATTTGCTTCCAATATTAAACTTTCTGTCGAGCATAGCCTATAAATTAAAAAACATTAGAAGCAGGAAAATTAAAAAAAAACCTCGAAAGCTTTTTTCATATAATCAAATTCCTCAGCCTTCTTTTCTAGACCAGGAAACTTTTTATCTTCATCAAAAATTTTAGCAAGCAAATCTTTTAATTCAATATTTTCCTTCGCCTTCTTTTTTAATTCAATATATTCAGATTCGTCAATAACTTTGCTTGATGGCGTCTAAATTAAATTTATACAAAATATAGCAAAAGCAGAAAATAATAAACCGAAGCATTAGACGAATGTAAATTTGAAGATGGCGAGGATGAATTGGATTGGCTGACTGAATTCTTCTTTCCTTTCTCGTTTTGAAACTAAATTTTAAAGATTAGATAAAGAAATTAAAAGATGGTTAAATAAACCAAAGGGATGCTTAAATCAGTTAGGCAAAAAACCTTGTTAGAGGAGTCCAACGGCATAGTAGGCTTTGATTGTTTTTGAGAAAGTTTGTACTTGTTTGAATCAATAGCTTTTGCCTGAAATTTAATGATTTTACAAATATTATTTTTCAAGGAAACCTGCACATTCTGCCTATCACCATGAACATTTGTGGTCTAAATTGAAATAAACAAAAGATACAGACAAAATAGAAAATAATGCAAACCTCAACAATTTTATGCAAATGCTGCACATTTGAAGGTCTATATGAATTGCCTTGTCCATCAAAATTTTCTTTTCCCTCAGCCTAAAATATTAGCATAAATGTTTAGATAATCAAAAGATTTTTGTTCAAATGAAACAAAAAAATGTACAAAACCTTATCAGAAGAAACTTTTTTCGCAGCTCGAAATGACTGCCACGCCCTTGCATTGGAATCAGCAATCTTGTTTGTCATATTTTGCAAAGACTCAACACTCTAGAAATGTAAAATTGCTTTTGTTTAAAATTATTGAAACACAAATAACATGCAAAAACCTTATCAGAAGAAACATTTTTTGTATCTGGGAGTGACTGAGAAACTTTAGGTTTCGAGTCATTATTTTTGTTTGACACATTCTGTTGAGACTTTGTACCCTAAAAATTTAAAATCGCTTTTTATTTTAAATTATAAAATTACTTGAACTTTTCCACTGTCAGGTTTTCTTTCCATTTAAATCTTTTTTGAAAATTTTTTAAAATTGTAATTATCAAAGGATCTAAAATAAAAATAATTGTTAGTTACATAAATAAAAATGAAGAAAATATCAAGTTTAAGAAACAATAAAAAAAACGCAAAATGAATTATGGAAAAATTTGCTCACAAAAAAAACGAATCATATAACTTTTAATATTTTTATATAGGGAACAGAAAAAGTGATGTTCTAACAAAATTCGACTGTACTTTAAAAACAACAAAAACAAAAATATATGTATTTCAAAATAATTCTATTTTTCTCCTCGTCTTTCTCCAATTGGAATCATATTAGCACCGGTTCCAGCCTTTCTTTTACTTTTAAATTTATTTGTAATTTGATTTGAACGGAAATTTTGTTGTTCAAAAATTGGTTTGAACATTTTTGGTCTATTTTGTTGTAAAATTCTTTGAGGAGAAGTTTTCAATAATTTATTTTCTTTTAATAATTCAACATTAGTTGTTGCTTCTTCTTTAATTTTTCTTCCAATTTTTATTGCTTCAGAAAACATTTTCATATAAAATTCAATTGAACTTATTGAATCATCATTTCCAGGAATTGGATAACTTATGTAACTTGGGTCTGAAAAAAATTTTTTTTTATTTTGATTCTGATAAAATTAAAATCATTTCCCACCAAAAGGATTCGAACCCGAGACCCCCTACATTCACAAACGAAACTCAAACCCACTACACCACAAAACACAAATATGAGATTCATGCACTAAATAAACCCCATTCTTAATCACTTATAAAAGAAACCAACACTTAAAAAATTTAAAAAAAAATACCACAATTAGAATCAACAACAGCAACAGTTGGAATACACAATTTTGCTGCCTCAATTATTGCTGGATGTCTTTCCATTGCAGAAGTATGTGTATTCAAAAAAATCATTGCATCTGGAAATCTAACTGGACCACCAACATGATCCTTTCTGTTTGTAAAAATATCTTGCCGCCAAAGGCGAGTATGGGAGAAATGTCCTAATTCTGCTGCTGTTTCTTCTACTAATAACATTGATGCTCTTAAATTTTAAAAAATTTTTTCAATTCTAAAAAAATCCGCAAATAAAATTTGCGGACAAATCTTGCGGACTTTTGACATAAAAAACAGGAATGTTACGATGTCACGCGGTACCCTATACTCTAACTTTTTCGACCCAGAATCCGATCCGTTAAACTTTCTAAAAACCTTTTCCCGCTTAATTCCCGTACAAGCCCGCTCCAAAACTCGACACAATTTTTTCTCACCCCGTTAAATTCCTGACACAGAATAAAAAAATACAAAACTAACTTGTTCGTCGTCAAAAATAAAATTTTTCCATCACAATAAGACAATGCAGAAATAAAATTTAAAGCCCTAACCATATATCTTTGAGTAATTTCCAAATCAAAAATACAAACACCGAGGCGTTCTTTAAAAAAACTTTTTTTTTAAATTAAAAAAAGAAAAACCTCCAAATAATGCCCATTTCATATTATCATTTAAAGTCCCAATCTAATAAATTTAAAATAAAAATAATTAAAAAAGGAAGGAAAAACCTTATGACCAAAATGAACTCTTGCATTCATAAGTTTTTCAATTGTAACAATATCCATAAAATTGTGCGGATTATCATGTTGCAATATTGGAACAGGATCAATGTATGGCCTAGAAATCTAATTTTGGTTGTCAAACAATTAATGCTAAAAAGCCGAATAGTTTTAGAATAAAGTCAAAAGTTAATGTTTTCTCCATTTCACATGCATGGAAAACGGGCACCGGTAAAACTATCAGATCTATAAAACCCTTCAGGTATCCGAATCTGAACTAAAGAATAAACCCAAAAAGCCCAGAACCTCCAACCAAACTCAAACCTCCCCCTTTATTCAAAAACATGCATGACAAAAGATAATACAAGTAGAGGATAGTCGGTTCAACAAAAATCTTCAAGTACCCGAACCTTAACCAAAGAACAACCCTTACAATCATCGGCTCTCGCCTTTAAACCCCAACACTTATCGTCGTTTAAAAAACAAAATATCACAAAGAAAACCTTAAAAGTTGAGGCCTAACTCTAGCAGAAAGCAATAATTCAGTATTTGGTTCATCTTCTTTAGTATCAAGTGATTCAATTTTGGGTTTATAAAAAGCTGGAGGTTCAAATGCTTTTGGAATATTTTCTGCAGAAATAAATTGACGAAGACCTCGCTGTTGAATTTTTGCAGGAGACAAATAAATAAAATTTTTAAATAAATTAAACTTCATCTAAAAAATTTTTTTTCTTAATTAACGTTAAAATAATTTTAAAAAATAAAATATTAGATTGCAAATATATTCACAAATATTTCACAAAATAATTTTCAAAAAAAAAATAAAATTTATAGTATAAGTAGATTTTTAAAAAAATAAATTTTTTAAGCCGTTAAAACTTAAAAGCAAAAAATGCGATTTAAAAAAAGGAATGGCTTAATAAAAAATAAAATCGCTTATTTTTAATGATCGGATTTGAACTAAAAATTCGTCAAAAAAAACAAAAAAAAATTCAAAAAAAAATTTTTTTAAATAAATCCGATCCTTATTTAATTTTACAAATTTTAGAGTTTCATAAAATTAAAAAAATAAATATATAAGCCTAAATATTGCTTAAAAAATAATTTAAATATATTTAATAAACT
The DNA here is from genome assembly GCA_963681835.1 of Meloidogyne enterolobii. Taxonomy (NCBI): domain Eukaryota; kingdom Metazoa; phylum Nematoda; class Chromadorea; order Rhabditida; family Meloidogynidae; genus Meloidogyne; species Meloidogyne enterolobii. Next base: position 145,941 of record CAVMJV010000114.1, read on the forward strand.
AAAAAGGGTGTCACAACGTTTAATCTCTCGTGAAACCGACAACCCTATTCTCAAAAAATATTCATCATCTTTTTTTAAAAAAAACCTCCTTCCAACATCTAAATTCATAATATTCCTAGTTTTATCAAGCAGTAAAACGATGCGAAAGAATTGTTGTCCCATTACCCCAATAGGCCAACTGAAAGAAGAAAATCTTTTCATTTTAATATTTAAAAAACCAACCAAATGAGTAACACCACGATAATCAACAATTTTAATTGGAGTACCACCGTGAGCCGACGGCAAAGGTAATTCACGTTCGGGAACATTATCGCGATAAAACTTTCTTAAAAATTCAAAAAAAATTTTTTTAAGTAAAACTTTTAGAAAAAACCTAAAAGCATTAAAATTGTTCTTTCCTCTCTTTGCCAATTCGTGTGCTTGATATACTGGCGCAGTTAAAGACGTCGCAATGTTTACAATCTAAAAAAGACAATTTTCAAATTATTTAAAAATATAAAAAAACCTGATGGGAATAACTTAATGACATTAGAAATGCTTGAAGTTCGTCCATAGTTATACCAACTCCGTTTTCTAAAACTGCATATTCTATAGCTTTTCCAGTACCCTAAAAATTAAAAAATTGTATCTAAATTGGACATCAAAAAATTAAAAAAACAACCTTTAGTGGTACATGAGGTTGCATATAAAATTCAGTCAAATCAGCCCGCACAATTTGTTGATCAATAACCGAACCTGGTGGAAGGTTAGCGCTGTCAGTTAGCCTAGGTCCGTTCTCGATAAAGAATTTTTTGAAATGACGCTATAAATGAAATTTTTTTTTTAATTTAAAATTAAAAAATCAACCTTAGTTCCGACAATAAGTAAAAAACGTGGACGATAAGAAGGATCATATTCTTTACATCCAATACGAATAGCTTCCAATTCTTCTTTACAAGCCATAGCAAATTGCCCTTCAGAAAGCCCATCACGTATAATAAAAATAAAAGGTGGACGACGATGTTCAGATCGTCGTTGCTCTAAATTACGCAAAATCCAAGAAACTCGATCAGCTAATTGACGCATGTCTAATGCTTCACGACGTGATTCTGTGAAAAAAATTTTCTGGATTATTTCTAAAATAAAATTTTTTTCCACCCTGATAGAAATAATCGCCAACAAAAGCGTGTGGATTGTCTGCCATATTTGCACAAATCTTTTAAAATATAAAAAATAAAATAAAAAATTTCATTTAAATTACCCCAACAACAGAAGGCTCCAACGAACTTAAACTATTCTCCCCTTGAGCCGTCAGTCGTCTCTTGTCTGCTGCTCTCATTGGTGAAGGATGAGCAACATCATAACCAATCGAAAATTTTGAAAAAAAAAAAAACAAAAATAAAATTTTCAAACAAATTTCTTACCACCAAAACTTTTCCAGTTTCAAGAGCAAAACGTTTACCAATATCTTCAATTTGTGGTTGATAATTTAAGCCAAAATTCTTCATATTCATTTTATTTAAAACATTTTCGAGTGTCTGACGTTGATTTTTATTGACAATATCCTAAATTTAATTCATGATAAATTTATAAAAAAATATAAAAAATACCCGAGCTTTCTCAAGCGTAACATGTTGTGTTACAATTGGTTTATACATTGCCTCGTATAATCTTAAAAAAAATTTTAAAAATTTATTTTTAAAAATTTTAAAACTTACTTCAACAATCCATGAGTGTCATTGCGTTTCATATCTATCAACATAATAAACTGAATCCGATTACTAGCACATTTTTCGAATTTACTCGACCAGTCACGATCATTATTCTTAAAAATTTAACAATTTTGGCTAGTTGGATATTTTTTGATACACGGTAAACATGGGTTCGAGTCCGGTCGCGGAAATAATTTTTATTTTTGTCGCAAAATATTTAAAATGCTCGACTAGTCATGATTATCGTTCAAAAATTGTTAAACGATTTTGGTTTAGTCGGATAATTCTGAGTTTTTATTCCTTGGACCCAGGTTCGAACCCGGTTGGGGAAATAATTTTTTTATTTTGACGCAGAATAATCGCATCGAAAAAATTAAAAATTTATAAAAATCTCAAAAAAATTTTCCAAACCTCCGAACAACTGAAAGGAACGATTTCAGGTTCTGCTAATTGCATTCCCTTTTGTCTCCCCATATCTAACAACATTCTAGCAAAACGATCAGCAAGTTCACCATCTCGATTAGAACACAAAATAATCCAATTGTGTAATTGCCCCATAGCCTGTAAATATGGAAGACGGCTTCCATCTCTACGCCATTCAGCTTTTTGACTATCGGGCTCAACAACACGATTTTTGAAACGTAAACGAGGCAAAGAACGAACACCAATAACAATCTTTAAAAAAATTTTTTTAAATAAAAATAACAAAAAAACCCGATTCGATTTTTGATCAATTGAGATACCAAAAGCATTTAATACAGGATTTCTATCGTGAAATAAGCCAAGATCCATTCCTAATCTAAAAAATTTTTTTTCAGATTAAAAAATTTTTTTCAATAAAAATACTTATTAATAGCGTCCATTCGTTGACCAGGAAGCATAGAATTAGCCTATGAAGGAATTTTGAAAAAATTTTTTGTTAAAAAATCTTACAACAAGCAATTGTCCCATCAACTCAGATGAAGTTTTTTGAAGAGGAACACGCTGATCCTCCTTTATGAAAAAAATTTTTTACAGACCAAAAATTTTTTACAAACCATAACATTTAAGACTTCCAAAGGAAAAACTTCAGGCTTCTTTCCTGGCGGTAAATAAGAGTTCTAAAAATATTCAAAAAAAATTTAAGAAAAGTTTAAAAGAGAAAACCGATTTAATACAAGGCAAGTCAAGATACTCCAATTTAATATTATATTTCCAAAGAAAATATTCTGCCAAAGACATTCTTTTAGTTCCTGCACCATTAGGCAAGTCAACATCAATACTTAAAAAAATTTTTTTAAGTTAATTTTTGGCTATATCTACATAATTTCAAGCCCCCTGGGGAACTTAGGACCTACAGAACTTAAGTTATTTGGGGGTTAATATGAGGAAATAGAGATGGATGGGAAGGGTCGTACGAGAAGATCGCGAAAAATATGACCGAGAACTTATTGTTTACAAGATTATAATCGAGAGTAAAGTCTTTGAAATGAGGACATGCCATTTTTTAGTCCTTTCTGATTTGGTAAATCCTAAAGGAAAACTAAAAATAAATTGTGAAGACTGGCAAAAATGACAGAAATTGACACTCCAATCTTCACAGTGCCTTATCCACTTGCTGACAAAAAAAACCCAGTTCTTAACCAAATTACAAAGATAATTTAAAAAAACCAACTATAAATCTCTCAAAGGTTTTTCAGTAAATTTGCCCAATTGAAAAGTTCTTGTACGTCTATAAACAACTTCAACACGCAAATCTTCTAATAAACGTTCAACTTCTTGCCAAACTTTTGGTGGATGATCTGAAAGACGTGTTTGACGACCATTTGATCTTGGTAGCATGTCCAAAACAGTCAAATGCAAAGCTTGTGGTTCAAAAAACAAAGCAACTTTTGCTAGAAATTTTTTTAAAATTATTTTTCAAAGAATTTTCAAAAGAATTTTTCAAGATGTATGGGGAAAGAAAATTCGTATTTGGATATTGAGAGGCAGAAAACAGTAAAAAACGCAGAAACCGCTGCCCACTTAATCCAATTTTTTAAATCACATAAGCGTGATCCCAAGAAATTAAACTCACAAAAAACAAATATAGGAACGAATTAACAATTTCCACATTTAAATATTAAAAAATAAAAATATAAACCATCCAAGACAACAGCAGCTCTCGGTCCTTTGTTGTTATTTCCTCCTCCATTTTTCCCATTAGTAAATGGGTTATCGTTCTTAATAACTTTAACACCCTTTGAAAGTCCTTTACGCAAATACATTCCATTACCAACACGCTTAGGATTTTGACTTGGATCAAAGTACTCGAAAAGTTTTCCAGCTCCAATTGATACAAATAATTCGCTAAAATATTAAAAATTTTATAAAATATGACTAGTCGTTTTTTTGGAAAATCGGAAACAGAAAAAAGGCAGTGATTCTTCGTGGACTAAAAACTCTGTCCACTTAGAGGATTCAAAACTCTGTCCACTTTTTGACTAAAGATGGTCAATTCAAGACCCGATCCACTTCTTGATAGATGATCCGGTCCATTCAAGACCCGGACCACATCTCTAAAATTAAAAAAGGAACAAACTTGTTTAATGCAAATTGCGATATAGCAATTTCAAAGAATGTTCTAAGGGAATGATCTTCATTGAATACGCTTGTTCCATTCATATATTGAGTAAAATCGTTCAAATCCAATTCCGGCACAGACGAATTTCTTTTAATATGAACAAGAAAACGAACATTTTGTCCATCACCACAATAAGCACGAACATAATCATTAACCTGGTGATTTTCTAGAATAAATTGATGACCTCCCTGTACATCAAATGGTTGTATAGGCATGGAAGTGAACTAGAAAATTGAAAAAATAAACAAAAATGGAGATTCGAAGCAATTATTTTCTAAAGTTATCGGGCAGGAATCGAAATTGAGAACTTCGGGGAGGTGCCTCCTAGTCAGAGTTACCGACTGGTGTGAGTGGAATCTGACTGAAGCACAATGGCTTAACCAGAGTCAGATTTCAAGGCGGGATCCAACCATCTTAATCCCTTGTGGAGCGTATCTTATTCCTAAACTCCCGTACAAATGTTAGCAAGCTGGTGGATCATACTTTCTGTGTAATTTGAAGAAACGAGGATAATAACTAAAAAGAAACAAGGCGGAAGGCCTATCTTTGTAGGCGTCCTTTAAATCTTTTTAATATAAAAAATTAATAACCATAACAGCTTTGCAATCATAAACAATCTCATGACCAACAGGCATTCCAAATCGATTGTTAGTTGTAAATGCCAATGTAATTAGTTCGAAGCACAGATTGCGATTTAGAGCACGCTGTCCACTACAAAAATACATTCTTTCAAATTCATTAAAACAAAAACTAACTCATCAGCTCCTCTTACAAGACTTTTGCCCTCATCCATAGCTCCATTACGTTTAGGCATAGGAAGTCGACTTATGTCAACATCATAGCGAAAAGCTCTTCGACCAGGCTCCACTTTAAGTGTATAAATGGAGCATATGCCCTGACACTTTTGGACGAAACCAGTTGCTGGTAGCATTGGCGGAGGACAGGACAACTATCAAAATTTAATCATTAAAATGTTTAAGAACAAAAAACCTCATCCACACGCTTCTGAGATGGCATCAACTCTTTCTGTTGCTGTTGAACTGGAGGAGCCATCATATGTGCGGGGAGCGATTGCTGCTCAGGCTGTGAAGAGGTGGATGAACTGCTTCTAGCCGGTTCTTCGCGATATCCCTAAAAAAGAATCTTTAGAAATTATCTAAATAAATTGATCAATAATCCTCTGGTTTACAATTCACTAAAAATTGGGGGTAATCTTCAGGGAAGTCTGAAAGCTAAAAAAATCAAAATAAAGGAACAAACCTTTGCAAAACTAAAAGTAAACCAAAAGATTGCCGTTCAATTAAATTACTTGTGAGAATCCTTGTGGTCCACGAGAACTACCACCTCCTCTATCCTGCCCTCCTCGAGGTTGGTAGCCTCCTCCACCGCCTCGAGATTGATAACCCCCTCCTCCACCTCCACGATGCCCACCACCGCCTCCGCCACCGCGATATCCACCACTACTTCCTTCATCACGTCGTCCGCCACCTCCACCGCCTCTTTGACCTCCACCACCACCTCCCCCTCGTGATCCACCACCACCTCCATAACCACGTTGGCCTCCTCCGCTTCTACCATCGCTTCGTTGCATTTTAGAATAACAAGATAATATATAAATGAATAAGCAAGCTAAAAATGAAAAAATAAAAATGGTACAATTTTGTTTAAAAATATTCTTTCGGGAGTATGACTAATAGAAAAAATCAATAAGAAAAGGTCAAATTTCAATGAAAATAAATTTTAAGACAAAATCAAAAAAATATTTAAATTGGATTTTAAAAAACCAACAAAAAAAGAAAAAATTTAAATGTCGTTCATTAATTTATCACAACAAAAAAAGGCAATAATAGGCAAAATGGTAATAGTAACGTTTACGGGCCCCCTTTTTCCTTCCAAGTTAATATGTCAAAATGGTCAGACTTTTTCCTTTCTTCCATCCCAAAATTTTGCTTTTCTATATTTTGCCAAAACTTAGGGGAAGGAAAAAAAGGTGGTCAGTAAACGATACTATTCCCGGCAAATATACACTGCTCCACATAATTATAAGTCCACCCCTTTTTTCGGGATTTTTTGACTCACAGTGATCCAAATTTTCTGGAAATTTAGAAACACACCTTTTAGTGAATAACTAACAAGGTGTGATTCGATTTTTGGCTGAATTTTTTTTAAAAAATTTTTAGACCAAAATTTGCGTTTTCGGCCTCCACAAAATTATAAGTCCACTTTTCAAAAAAGATATTTCCAAGTATAGGAAAAATCTACAAAAATTCTAGCAACAATACATAATGATATTATGAATAAATAAAAAAAAATTAGACCCGTATCTTTACCCGGAGCTGAGATCCTGAGACCTCGAAAATCAACGTAAAACGGGGGTAAGGTCTTCAAAAAAATTTTTTCGACCCCTTATCGATTATTTTCGATTTTGATTTTGGGCTCATTCGAAAGCCCTTGAAATTTGCTACAAGATAGCAATAGTCTTATTTCTCAGAAAAATTCCATAGAGAGATACAAGACGATAAACTTTCTATGTGTCATTAGAGGGGATTTTATGGGGGCATTTAGACGATTTTTGCTGCATCAGAAGATTAACGGCCCGTATCTTTCTAATCGAATTTCCTATAAAATTTCATTAATGCTATCTTGTAGCAAATTTCAAGGGCTTTCGAATGAGCCCAAAATCAAAATCGAAAATAATCGATAAGGGGTCGAAAAAATTTTTTTGAAGACCTTACCCCCGTTTTACGTTGATTTTCGAGGTCTCAGGATCTCAGCTCCGGGTAAAGATACGGGTCTAATTTTTTTTTATTTTTTCATAATATCATTATGTATTGTTGCTAGAATTTTTGTAGATTTTTCCTATACTTGGAAATATCTTTTTTGAAAAGTGGACTTATAATTTTGTGGAGGCCGAAAACGCAAATTTTGGTCTAAAAATTTTTTAAATAAAAATTCAGCCAAAAATCGAATCACACCTTGTTAGTTATTCACTAAAAGGTGTGTTTCTAAATTTCCAGAAAATTTTGATCACTGTGAGTCAAAAAATCCCGAAAAAAGGGGTGGACTTATAATTATGTGGAGCAGTGTATGTATGTATAACCAATAACCGGTAAATAAATAGAAGGTCCAAAAGATTGGTTAAAACAATTTGAAAGAGCAAATAAAATTTAAATAAATTCTCTATTGTTAACAAATCCTTTAGAGAAATAAATAGGATTTTGTATAAATTATTGCGAATCAGATTTGAAAAAAAAAAAACAAAAAAAGAGATTGAACCCTTTTTTGAGAATAATAAATTGAGAAAAAAAAATATATTATTTTTTTGGAATGAGATGAGAGAAAAATCAAGTCAAAAAATGAGATTTTTGACAATTAAAATAAAAAAATTTGTCCTCATAAATGAGAGTATATAACGGGTCAACTAACAATAATCTATTAACAAAACTAGCAGACAAAAAACAAACAAAACTTAAAGTTTAATTTTCGTCCATTCATTACTTGCCACATAATCAAAAGCAAACGGTCCCGCTCCATAAATGCGATCATGATGAGGAATTTTCGTGAATTTAACATCGCAAAATAATTTAGAATCTCCTTTTTTCTTCGGTAGATGAGTTTTAAGAACAGCCCGAACATCATCTATGTTAATTTGAGAAAAATAAAGTACGATTTCGCCAGCAATATCAATGTATTTCTCAACAACTTCTCTACGGTCTGAGCCACAATAAAAATTGACATGGGCACTTAAAATAAAATATAAGAATATAGCTAGCCTTGGGTTATTAAAATTTTGGGGTCCCTTTTAAGCTTAAGAAAGGACACACGAGTTTTTGAACCTTGTCCTTAAAATAATTCCAAAATAGTTAATAAATTTTACATACTTTTGAATAGTGTCAATAAGATAGTTTCGAAAATATTTTTGGTCATGATGAAAGGTGGAGAGAAACAAAGCCAATTTATTGATACTTGTATGTGAAAGAATTCTAATCTCAAATTCCAGAAAAAAATAAGCCAATGTAGCAACATAAGCAGACCAACACTAAAAAATAATAATAAAAGATAAATTTTTAAAAATTAAAAAAAAAACCATTTCCGAGCAAAGAACCCAATCATTTTCTAGTTCTAAAAATTGAATTGCCCTATCAATGCACATCTGTGGATTTGTGTATTCCATCTGACTAAACGCTATTGCACGAATTCGTTTGTTTTGTCTGATAACTTTTAACATCCTGAGAAGAAAAGCTTCTTTGCCGCTTTGTGTAGTCTTTTGTAGATAAGGAGTCAATATTTTTGAAGGAGCATTAAGACGGTGCAAAATAATATTCTCGTTCAAATTGTCAGTCCTACAACATGAGAAAATTGTAAAAAACAAAAAAATCACAAACTTGACAAAATTAACAAAAAATCCATCCAATTTTGGTTTATACAATTGAATGTAGCTAGATTGAGACGATTGGAGGTAACATTCCTTGTTCATTAACCGCGGAAGGTTACAAGTCAAAAGTCTAAAATTTATTGAAATTCAATTAGCTTTAAAAATTAACCGAGAAGCATTGTCCAAATATTTTAATCCCAACATTCCTTCAAAAAAATGTAATTTCTTCAATTTCTTTTAAACCAAATTCTCTAAAAATTAAATAGAAAAAAGTTTAACATGATAAAAGATATTTAAATTAATTTGAAAAATTTCAAAAAGAATTTTTAGACGTCTATCATCAATTTATTACAACAGAAAATACAGAGAAAAACGGATCAATTAAATATTCCTTTTCAAAAGTTACAACACATTAAGCTCCAAAAAGATCATCCAGAAAATTTTTGAACAAAAGAACAATTCAACAAAACTCTCCAAAATTTTTCTCAATATAATCATCAGCCTTCGTTAACATTTCTTTCATTTCCTCACGTCCAGTCAAATCCAAAGCATCAGATAACTTGACCCAACGAAAATCCAAATGTTCATGTGAAAGCTTAACTTGAAGATTAATATCATTTGCTTTAGCCAACCAATAAGTGACCTGCAAAAGAAAAATTTTAAATTGAAGAGAACTTGTAGAATTTTTTCTGCCTACAGGAAATAATGTAATGAAAGGGAAAAGTATAGTCCAACAACTTTTTGTTAGTCGATAAAGCGACTTTCCTAGCAATAAGAGACAGGAGCCGAAACCAAACAGTACAAACTAAGCGACCCTCTTTCCAATTATTGCTAAGGGCTTAAATCATCGATTAAACCCTTACTATCGACCGGGCACCGGAATGGAACAGGATAAATCTTAGACCCAACCTAAGCAGTTTATATGTTAGCCATTAGGATCACAACATTCCCCAAACAAAATTTATCCTATAGTGTATTTTAATGTCCTATCGTTACATGATATTAGGCAGAAGCCACAAATAATAAAGTTTAGCTCACCGGGCAGGAATCGAACCTTCGCATTTTGTTAGGGTCATCTATGCGCTTATTGCTAGGCGCTTCACTCATCACATACAAAAATAGGTGCCCAATGATGAGGAATAACCAGAAGAACTATAGAGGGTAGCGGTACTCGATATTGATAGGGAAAACGGATTTTCAAGACAAATGGAAAATTCCACAGGGTCTGATCCCACCCAATCAACCAATTGTTAACCGTTTTAATTCACAAACCCGCTTCAATTCCGAATTGACATAGTAAAACATTTCATGCTTAAAATCCTTAATAAGAGTCAACTTCTCATTTGCATCAATTCCAGACTCTTCCTTAACTTCTCGAATTGCAGCCTGCCACTCATTTTCGCCTGGATCAGCATGACCTAGAAACACGTATTTAATTAACACAACAACCCAAAAAAAACCTTTCGGAGGTGTACAATGATATGAATACCAGAAGATTGCAAAAGCAGGTATTCCACAAAATTAGAATTTTTCCTATAAATTAACAAGCCAGCTCCACGAATCGATGGTTGAACAGAATCCAAAGAAAATCAAAATAGTTCCGACCAGCTTTCTAGTCTTAAAATTTTCAAAAAAAAATTTTAAAAAATTCAAAAACAAACGTAGAACAACACAATCTTTGTCCACCACCATTTTGTGAAGGTGTACATTCAAATCCAGTAGGGCATATTCTTTTATTACTTGTTGAATGACAAACAACTGGACGTTTTCCATAAAGATAAGGGGAACGATCATTTGGACATTCAACAACAATGGTGAAGTACTTTATAGGTATCTAAATTGAAAAAAAAAGAACAAAAAATTATAAAAAATTAAAATTGGATTTTAAAAACCAACTAGAAAAAGAAAAAATTAAATGTCGTTCATTAATTTATCACAACAAAAAAAGGCAATAATAGGCAAAATAGTAATAGTAACGTTTACGGGCCCCCTTTTTTCCTCCCAAGTTTATATTCCAGAATGGTTAGACTTTTTCCTTTCTTCCATCCTAATTTGCTCTATTCCTGCCTACAAACAATCAAAACTTCGGGAAAGGAAAAAAAAGGTGGTCAATAAACGATACTATTCCCGGCAAATATATGTATGTATAACCAATAACCGATAAATAAAGAGAAGGTCCAAAAGATTGGTTATAACAATCTGAAAGAGCAAATAAAATTTAAATAAATTCTCTATTGTTAACAAATCCTTTAGAGAAATAAATAGGATTTTGTATAAATTATTGCGAATCAGATTTGAAAAAATAGAGATTGAACCCTTTTTTGAGAATAATAAATTGAGAAAAAAAAATATATTATTTTTTTGGAATGAGATGAGAGAAAAATCAAGTCAAAAAATGAGATTTTTGACAATTAAAATAAAAATTTGTTCTCATAAATGAGAGTATATAACGGGTCAACTAACAATAATCTATTAACAAAACTAGCAGACAAAAAACAAACAAAACTTAAAGTTTAATTTTCGTCCATTCATTACTTGCCACAAAATCAAAAGCAAACGGTCCCGCTCCATAAATGCGATCATGATGAGGAATTTTCGTGAATTTAACATCGCAAAATAATTTAGAATCTCCTTTTTTCTTCGGTAGATGAGTTTTAAGAACAGCCCGAACATCATCTATGTTAATTTGAGAAAAATAAAGTACGATTTCGCCAGCAATATCAATGTATTTCTCAACAACTTCTCTACGGTCTGAGCCACAATAAAAATTGACATGGGCACTTAAAATAAAATATAAGAATATAGCTAGCCTTGGGTTATTAAAATTTTGGGGTCCCTTTTAAGCTTAAGAAAGGACACACGAGTTTTTGAACCTTGTCCTTAAAATAATTCCAAAATAGTTAATAAATTTTACATACTTTTGAATAGTGTCAATAAGAAGTCGAAGATATTTTTGTTCATGATGAAAGGTGGAGAGAAACAAAGCCAATTTATTGATACTTGTATGTGAAAGAATTCTAATCTCAAATTCCAGAAAAAAATAAGCCAATGTAGCAACATAAGCAGACCAACACTAAAAAATAATAATAAAAGATAAATTTTTAAAAATTAAAAAAAAAACCATTTCCGAGCAAAGAACCCAATCATTTTCTAGTTCTAAAAATTGAATTGCCCTATCAATGCACATCTGTGGATTTGTGTATTCCATCTGACTAAACGCTATTGCACGAATTCGTTTGTTTTGTCTGATAACTTTTAACATCCTGAGAAGAAAAGCTTCTTTGCCGCTTTGTGTAGTCTTTTGTAGATAAGGAGTCAATATTTTTGAAGGAGCATTAAGACGGTGCAAAATAATATTCTCGTTCAAATTGTCAGTCCTACAACATGAGAAAATTGTAAAAAACAAAAAAATCACAAACTTGACAAAATTAACAAAAAATCCATCCAATTTTGGTTTATACAATTGAATGTAGCTAGATTGAGACGATTGGAGGTAACATTCCTTGTTCATTAACCGCGGAAGGTTACAAGTCAAAAGTCTAAAATTTATTGAAATTCAATTAGCTTTAAAAATTAACCGAGAAGCATTGTCCAAATATTTTAATCCCAACATTCCTTCAAAAAAATGTAATTTCTTCAATTTCTTTTAAACCAAATTCTCTAAAAATTAAATAGAAAAAAAGTTTAATATAATAAAAGATATTTAAATTAATTTGAAAAATTTCAAAAAGAAAAATTAAACGACTATCATCAATTTATTACAACAGAAAATACAGAGAAAAAACGGAAACCAACATTAAAGCTCATTAAAAAATAATTGGATTTCGTTCACATCTACATACTAAAAAAGCCAAATAAATGTCAATTCGTCTTCAATTTAAAATTAGTATTGAGCTTTAAACATTGGCAAATTAGAGGACGGGTGGAATGGAAGGAGACATTATTTGACATCGAATATGTGACGGAGCATATTAATTGTATTAGAATGACTTTTGACGAGAAGAGAGAGTCACATATTCAATGAGAAGTAGAAATTTCATTTTTTATTAAATAAATATTCCTTTTCAGAAGTTACAACACATTAAGCTCCTAAAAGATCATCCAGAAAATTTTTGAACAAAAGAACAATTCAACAAAACTCTCCAAAATTTTTCTCAATATAATCATCAGCCTTCGTTAACATTTCTTTCATTTCCTCACGTCCAGTCAAATCCAGAGCATCAGATAACTTGACCCAACGAAAATCCAAATGTTCATGTGAAAGCTTAACTTGAAGATTAATATCATTCGCTTTAGCCAACCAATAAGTGACCTGCAAAAGAAAAATTTTAAATTGAAGAGAACTTGTAGAATTTTTTCTGCCTACAGGAAATAATGTAATGAAAGGGAAAAGTATAGTCCAACAACTTTTTGTTAGTCGATAAAGCGACTTTCCTAGCAATAAGAGACAAGAGCCGAAACCAAACAGTACAAACTAAGCGAATCCTTTTTCCAATTATTGCTAAGTAAGAGCTTAAATCATCAATTAAAACCTCACTATAGACCGAGCACCGAGATAGAACATTCCATAAAAAATCTTTGTTCTATAGAGTGGATTCTAATGTCCTATCGATACACGATAATGGGCAGGAGTCGCAAATAATAAAGCAAGTTTAGTTCACCGGATAGGCATCGAACCGTCGAATATAGATAGGGTCATCCATGCACTTATTGCTAGGCACTTCACTCATCACATACAATGATAGGTGTCCAATAATGAGGAATAACCCGAAGAACTATCGAGGGTAGCGGTACTCGATAATGCTAGAGAAAACGGAATTTTCCAGACAAATGTAACATTCCACAGGATTTGTACCCCAACCAAGCGCCCAATTATCCCCCATTTAAATTTTTCACAAACCCGCTTCAATTCCGAATTGACATAGTAAAACATTTCATGCTTAAAATCCTTAATGAGAGTCAACTTCTCATTTGCATCAATACCAGACTCTTCCTTAACTTCTCGAATTGCAGCTTGCCACTCATTTTCGCCTGGATCGACATGACCTAGAAACACTTATTTAATTAACCCAACACACAAAAACCTTTTGGAGGTGTCCAATGATGAGGAATACCCGAAGATTGCAAAAGCAGGTACTCCACAAAATTAGCATTCTTCCTATAAATTAACAAGCCAGCTCCACGAATCTTTGGTTGAACAGAATTCATTAGAAATAAAAAAAATCTACTTAAAAGAATTAAAAATTATCAAAAAAATCATAAAAAAAATTAAATAAAAGGAGAAATAACACAAAAAAAAGAGAAAAGACAAAGAAAAAAATTTTTGGGATATTATGTCATTTAATAATAAAACGCCAATTTTTACATTATTTCAAAACAAAAGACACTAGAGTCTCACGACAAAAATTACAGTGAAGGGTCCTTAGAGTCTCACACCATAAATTACACGAAGGGTCATTCGAGCCAATTACCGTAATGTTGTTTCCCCTTTTAAAGACATTCGCGGAAATTCCTAAACATGTCGAACCCGAAGCCCGGTCCCCCTTTCAATTTCTTCATGTTTGAATGGCTACTTATTAAATTAAAACGATAATAGAATATTTTTGGAAAGTGAGTGAAGTAGAAGATTTGTATAATTTAAATATCACTTCTTCTCTTTCACTAAACGTAAAAATAAAAAAAAATTTAGGCCACTAGACTTTGTTTTTGATTCATCAAAAGAGAGGGGAAAATTTTCCCTTAAAAAAGGATTATTTTCTAAAATTGTGTAATATTGGTGATAGTCCAAAAACAATCATCATCCCCCTTTTTTCTCTCATCTTTTGTTAAAATTTTATTAAAATTTAGCCAAAAATGGTTCAAATTTTATTAATATTAATTTTAATATTTTTAAATATTTCTTTAACTTTTACCCAAATATTCCCTATGGGAAGTGCCCCTTTATATTCTAATCAAATTCAATGGCCCTCTTCAAATGGAGTAGGAGGGGGAGGAGGAGGATATTTTTCAGGTTTCTAAAAAAGCTTATGTCCTTTTTTCCCGTAGTCGAAACTTTAGAAAGAGCTCGAAAGAACTCGAAGCATTTGCGTATTCTACGTTTTGACCCTAAAAAAGAGCTGTGATGTTTTGATTTTTAAGAGACCTATCACTAGGTACCGGACTAGGTAACGGACCAAATTCTCTTCCACTCTTAGTTCCACTAAAGCTTTCTAAACTCTTTTTAATGTCACCATGCTTGGGTTTCTTCGACCATAGAAAAAAGTGCATATAAATAAAAAGAGCCAAAATTTTCGAAACACAATTTAGTTTTAACACCAAATTATCAACAACCCCAACAACAACAACAACCTTATCTTCCCCAACAATTAATTGTTCCATATGGTTCAAATACTCTTTGGCCATTTCCTCAACAACAATCAGCAATTTCTTCTTCCTATTCAACAGATGACCGAGGAAATTTAAATTTTATTGGAGGAGGAAATCCTCCTCTTCCTCCACGTTCAGCCTTTCAACAACAACAATCACCTTTAACCTTCTATGCTGGATGGCCCCAACAACAACAACAATTTCCTCCACAACAACAAAGAGACAATTCATCTCCTCTTAATGAGCTTATTTCTCAACTATCATTAGCACTAGTTCGCTCATTTGCTCAAATGCTTGCACAACGTGACAATACAAATAATGACAGTAGTAGTGGGGGTGGTGGTGGGGGTTTAATAAGAACACCTAGAGAAGGAGGAGGTTTTTTAGGAATTCCTTTTGGACAACCACCACAACAGCAACAACCGGCTCCATCGTTTCCAGGAAGAGTATCCACAAACTATGGTAAATTGAAGAAAAAATTTGAAAAACTTTCCAGGCACAAACTAACAGTTTTCCGACTGTCATCCAGAAGTGAATCGGAAATGACAAAGCTGCCGGAACTCGGAACTGTCTGAAATCGGAAATGGGTCAAAAATCGGAACTCGGAAATCAGCCTAAATTTTCGGAAATCGGAAAAATATCAGTTATCTAGAACTATATCTTTCCGGAACTTGTAACCTTTAACTTATAACCAATTATTATACATACATTCCCGAGACTATTGAAGCCTCACTTTTTCAATTTTCGGTACTTTATGGATATGTCACCCCCCTCCTATTTTGAGTCTCAGAGTTTTCCTTATACGTAGAAAATGGTCAGAGATTATTTTCTTCTCCATGTCAATCTTTTTTTCCTCTTCAAGTATTTTGCTTGTTTATTTTGCCTTTTCACATATTTTTGAATTTTGTGCTTACATTCTTTCACTCATTTCGTTTCCAGATCTACCACATTTCACTTATTTTGCTTGAAGAAAAAAAATGATTGACATGGAGAAGAAAATAATCTCTGACCATTTTCTACGTATAAGGAAAACTCTGAGACTCAAAATAGGAGGGGGGGTGACATATCCATAAAGTACCCAATTTTCAACAGGTTATGGTGTAAATGCTGGCGTTTTTGCTGGAACTTATGGCGGTAGCGAAAGCGTTGCTAGTCCCTACGGGCCCTATGGATCATTAAATAGTCAAACTGGTGGAGGATCTTATAGTGGATTGTCACCTTGGCCTTTAATTCCTGGGTATGTTGTTGAGACGAAATGAGAAAATTTGGTGGAAAACCTTGGAAACTTAGTCTCTTTTTAGAAAATATTTTTTACAAAATTAGTAGCAACTCTAGCCATTAAAATCTTTGATTTTTTCACCCTTCTGATAAAAATTTTAAATCGCTTTTTTGTTTTGCCAATTTTTTCCCCAAGCCAATTCAGACGACCACAACCTCCTTTACAACCCTCAACCAATGGAGGAAATTCATCTACTGGTGGTGGTTTACTTAGATTAGAAGAAACTGCAAGAACAGGACAAGGAACAATTAGACAAATACCCCTAACAGAAAATGTACAAACAGAAGCTGGTGGAGGAGGAGGAGGAGGACAACATGATGAAGGAAGTGGAGAAACTGTTTAATAAAATTTTTTTGGAAATTATATAAAGGAATTGGTACTATTTTCACACCATAAGGGTCCAGAAAAATTTTTTTAAATGGGCTATCCTTAAATTTGGACCAAAGGGTTATTCAGAATTTGACCTGTCGAATTAATTTATGTTCCATTAGACTCAGCTAGGCGAGAAGCGTCAAATGGTTCTCTCCTAATTTGAAAAAATGCCTGAGGGGATGATCTGTACGGTCACGGTTCCATGGGTTCCGCGTGGTGTAAACGACAATAGTACCAAGAATTTTTCTTTATCATTTTAAAATACCTTCAAATTTTTATATTTCCTTCGTCTTTCAAAAATTTATTTATATTTTGATTTTTTTTGTTTTTTTTGTTTGAATACTTTTCTAATTTTTGATTTTCTTCGTTAAAAAAAATTTTTTTTTATAAAATTAAATTTGTTTTTGCTTAATAAATTAAAGCTTCATTTAAAAATAATTTATAAATATATTTTTTATTTTTACATTTAAAAATCCTTCTCTCTTCATCATCTTCCTTTTTTATTTCAATCATCTGACTGAAAAAGTACTTGTTTTTCATCATAATGTTTTGTTAGAATTTTATTTTCTGTTGAGTTTTTAGTACCATTTTGTTGCTGTTTCTGCTGCAAATGTTTTTGTTGTTTCTTTTGTTGTTTTTGTAATGTTTCTTCATCTTTTTCAACAACTTTTAATAAATCTAATAATTTTTGTTTTTCATCTTTTTTTATATTTTTTTCTGTTGAAGAACCACCACCCTTTTTATACAGCACTTTCTTCTCTTCTTCAATTACTTCCTTTTTCTCGTCTTTTCCTCCCTTCACTTGTTTATTCTCATCATTCTCTTCTTCATCCTCATCTTTTCCTTTCTCTTTCCTTTTTCCATCCTTTTCTTCTTCATCTTCTTTGTTTTCCTCTTCCTCCTCCTTCATCCTCTTCTCTTCCTTCTTCTCATCATCATCTTCCTTCACCTTCTCTTCATTATCTTCCTTTTCCTCTTCCTTCGTCCTCTCCCCTTCCTTCTTCTTCTCTTCATCTTCTTTTATCTCTTCATTCTCTTCTTCATCTTCTTCAATTTGATCAATTTGTATAATTTGTGTTGTAGTTTCTTCCACAAGTTTACTACTGCCACTACTAGTCAAATTATTCAAATCCTCTTCTCCCTCTACTAAATCATTTAAAAATTCAATTTCAAAAAATGTTGTTGGTGGTGCATCATCAATATTATTATTTTTATTATTTTTAAAAAATATTTTTTTTTCATTTTCAATTTGTTCTTCAATTTCTTCATCATGTGCAAAATCAAATAAACGTTTTGACGATACATTTCCTTGAAAACGACTTCCTTCTACTTCCATACAAATTCCCTTCAAAAAAATTATTTTTTAAAGACAACACATTTTTTCGGTTCTATATGTATTGGAATAGGGACAAATCATTTTTTGTGGATTAAAAAAAATTTTTAGTCCGCAAAAAATTGTCCGAGAAAATTTTGTCCGCAAAAAAATTTGTCCACAAAAAAGTTTTCCGTCCGCAGAAAATTATCGGATCCCTTCTCCTACTATCACAGACCGCAAAAAATCCCTTCTCTCCAGTACCCTCTTCGGTACTTTTCCGTTTTGTTACACACCCCCATATATTAATGCTCAAAATGTCACATATAAAGTAATAAAAGGTGCTGAGTCGAACGGTACCTTTCTTTTTCCCAGGAGATGTCTGTGGACCGAGATATAGGGCTCGAAATGGTCAAAAACCGTAGGGGGGAGTAAGTTCATTTTTTGGGGTAAAAATTCGAATATACAAATAATACCCCATTCGAAAGAGCTTATAGAGCTGAGTCGAAAGACACCAAGATCAACGGAATCTGATTTGATTTGACCGAGATTCAGGTCCCTGAAAATTGAAGAACCACACAATTTTTTGTATCGTAACTCGGTCCAAACTTGTTCGAAGACGGTAATTTTGATGTCATTCGACTCAGCTCGTCGAGCTCGTTCGAATGAGTTATTATTTGCATATTTGAATTTTTTACCTCAAAATGGCCCAATGGTTTTTGACCATTTCGAGCCATTTATCTCGGTTCACAGACATCTCCTGGGAAAAAGAAGGGTACCGTTCGACTCAGCACCTTTAATTACCCTATATGTGCCATTTTGAGCGTTAATATAGGGGGGTGTAACAAAACGGAAAAGTACCCCCTCTTCTCTCTAACCAACCTTTTCTGTTCGATTATTAATATCATCGATCCTCAATTCATATCCTGGAGTACATTGACATGTCAAGCTTTTTTCACTACAATAAGCATTTTTGACGTTACATTGCTCTTCTGGCACAACAGAAGCTAAACAAAACCCTCCAATTGTCCCATTTTCTCTATTGTCAACAGAATCCATAAAGACAATTGATCCCAAATCGTAGCAACGCCCAGCAATTGTCAACATAGCCTCAGGGCATTGAAGAACACAACGAGATTCGTGAATTAAAAGAGGGGGTGGGCAGGCACAATAACCTCGAGTACAGACTGTGCCGTTTGAACGGGCTGTACATTGTTGGTCTGTTTCACATCCTGGTTGGCCAATGAAGAACACTGGAAAAAACAGATAAATTTTAAAAAAAATTTTCAACCCCCTCCCCATCCTTCCCTGGAAAAAAACAAAAGAACTCACTTCGTTTACAAAGCCCACCAATATTAATCATATTAGAAGGGCATTTACCAATACCATTATTAAAACTAGACGAACTATTTAAAGTTCCATTATTTTGTGTTGAATATTGAAAATTAAATTGTGGGTATTGTTGTTGTTGTTGCTCTATAAAATTCAAACAGAAAATTAATTTAAAAATCCTAGTTACTGAAGAGAGGGGGAATGTGCGTCATTCTTGTTGGCATTTTTCTTGCGGGTATTTATGCGAAAAAATTTTTTGCGAAAAATATTCTCGTGGACATTTTTTAAAGATATGTTTAAAAATGTTCGTGAAAATGACGCCTTCCTCCTCCTTCATTTAGCACCATCATTAGAAATTTTTCCCCTAATTTTTTTTAAATATACCAACCATCAGCTAAAATCGCTGCAGTATTAGCTTTAAATACAATACGATTATCTAAAGGTACAGTTGTACAACAATGAGCATTTCTTCCATCTGGGAAGTTTGAATAACAAGTAAAACTTGAAGGACATTTAATCCAAGTTGAGCAAGAACGGCCTAAACCTGTTGAAGAATCTAATAGGGGACGACTCCAAGGTGGACAACTTGCAACAAATAATGAGGAGGAGGAAGAGGATGAAGGAGAGGTGGAAGAGGAAGAATTTTTTGATGTCCCATAATTTGCATAAATTGAATGTAAAGCTGCTGAAGCCAAATTTTCTGCTGCTGAAATTGCTGCTTGCGAATAAGGATAATTATTTGATGTGGATGATGAGGATTGTTTTGGTTGTTGTTGTTGTTGTGCTAATTGTTGCTGGGCTATTTGTTGATTATATTGTCCCCCTCCTCTTCCTCCTTGCTGTGATTGTTGCTGAATTAATTGTTGTTGTTGCGGTTGTTGTGATTGTTGTTGATAACCCCCACCACCAACAACGCCACTCTGTTGTTGTTGTTGAAGTTGTAACATTTGATTAGCTGCTGCTATTTGTTGTGCCATTAGAGAATCATTGTTCTCAAGTCCATCACTCCCACAACCCTGAACAGTAGAAGAGACTTGTTGAGCTTGTTGCAATTGTTGTTGTTGTTGCTGAGCAGCTGCAACTTGTGAAGCTTGTAATGCCGCTGCTGCTTGAGCTGCTTGTTGTTGTTGTGCTGCGGTAGCAGAATTTCTATGATGAAATTGTTGTTGCCAATGTTGTTGTTGTTGCAACCATTGTTGCATTTGTTGATTTTGTTGTTGCTGTTGTTGACTTTCTCCTAGAAATTAAATTATTATTTAATCTAAACCTGAAGTGCATAAAATTTTTAACCCCCTCTAACAAATAAATGTAACCAAAAAATATTTTTTAGTAACCCCCCCCCTCCCCCACGTAAAAAATTATTTAAAAAATTTGAAATATTTTTAACCCCTTCCAAGTGTAACCAAAAAATTTAAATTTTACCACGGGAAGGAAATGCAGCAACATTAGCAATATTATTATTATTATTAAAATAATTTCCAAAACGTTGATGACCAACAGCAGAAGCACAACAAAAAGAATCTTGTTTTTCAGTTGAATAAATACATTGATATGGAGGTCCAATTAAATTAATAGAAGGACATGGATTTAATACTTGATGACAATTTGTTGGAATAATAAAATCTTCTTGTTGTAATTGTTGTCCACTATTAATTAATGGAATTTGTCCAGGAGGGCAATAACCATCATAACGATTATCCAAAGGTAAAGAACAACAAACATGTGTATTTGCAAGTGTTGAACGTTTACAACGATAACCGAGAGGACAAGTCTATTTTTGTTGAAAAATTTTTTTAATTATGAAGAATATTATTGGAACCACCCCTCCACCTAGAATTTTTTTAATAAAGGACTCCTCAACATAGAAAATTTTTTGATGAAACGTCCCTTCCCTAGAAAATTTTTTTAAAGGAGGCCCCCTTCCTCAGAAAATTTTTTAAATAAAATACCCCCCCCCCCCTCCCAAAAATTATTTTAATGGAGGCCTCCTCAACGTAGAAAAGTTTTTTCTCATGTCAGATAAAACACCTCCCCGTAGAAAAAATTCTTTTAATAGAGGTCCCTCCTTTTAAAAAGATTTGTCTTAAAACACACCTCAAGAGTTGGGTCACATATTTGATTTCTTCCAGTAGCTAAAAACATGGGAAAAATTAAAAAGAAAATGTTTCAAAAAATTTTTACAAGGATCAAGATAGCCAAAACCAGCAACACATTCAGGTGCATGATTTTCTGGCCTACAAAAAATTTTTTTCATAAAATTTTTCCAAAAAAAAACAAACGTAGAACAACACAATCTTTGTCCACCACCATTTTGTGAAGGTGTACATTCAAATCCAGTAGGGCATATTCTTTTATTACTTGTTGAATGACAAACAACTGGACGTTTTCCATAAAGATAAGGGGAACGACCATTTGGACATTGTAATTTATTTGCACGCATTCGACAACAAATTGCACGGTCTTTTGAACCTTCACAGCTTTAAAAAAATTTCAAAAAATTTTTCTAAAAATTTCAAAAGATGAAAAAAATACGTGTATCCTTCAGGACAATTATTTGCCATCCAATTACAACCCAAAGGTTTACGAGATCCTTCAACAAAAAATGGAGAAGCGCCTGCTGGACATCTATCCCATGCTGGACAACAATACTAAATTTTTGAAAAATAAAAATAATTAACAAAAAAATTTCCAGTAAAAAATTTTTGGAGTCGTTTTTACCAGAGACCTGCAACCAACACCGAACAAGTAGTCAAGGGAGATGTTCACCCCATTCCCTTCCCCTCATTTCCCCCAAAATCAGCAGAAAAAAATTAAAAATTTACAAATTGTTCATCAGTTCCCATTTCACATTCAAATTCTTCCGGGCATTCATCATCTCTATCTGCTGTACATTGTTGTGGCACTATAAAAAAATTAAAAAATCTATTTTTCAATTTAAAAAAGAAACCTCTACTTCCCAAAGCAAAAAACGGCAAAGCTCCATCCTTTGCACATTTTGGAACAATTTTGGGAACATGCGAAAAAGAGGTTGCAGAAGCCGCCGAGGAGGAAGATGAAGAAAGAGAAGATTCAGGCCTTCTAATTGTTCTTCTATCAGAATTTGAAGAAGATGAAGCCGAGGAAGAAGAACTGCTCCCTCTGACATAACCAACAGCAGCAGAACTTTCTCTTGGCATACAACAAATATGAATTCCAGATAAAGTTGAACGAGAACAACGAGAACCTTCTGGACAACCTGCTTCCTCGTCACCACAAGTTAAAACCTTGAAAAAAAATTTTTTTGAAAAATTTTCAAAAATAAATTGGGACAAAATGTCCATTTTTAGTAAATAACCCAAAAAAGTACAAAAAATTTTTCTAAATATTTTTCACAATTAATAGGACAAAACGTCCAATTTTCTCTTAAATTATCAAAAATTTAATAAAAAAAATTTTTTTTGTGAAATTTTTTAAAATGGGACAAAATGTCCATTTTCTCCTAAATTAGGCAAAAAATTTTAAACCTGTTTAGGCGCAATATAAACCGGTTTCCTTCCTTTTCTTGTACATTTAGGCTGTGCTTTACAACAAACACCTTTCCCACCAGAAGCAATATTATTATCACCAATACACAAATATCCTAAAGGACAAGCTTGTATTTGATTCACAACACATTTAGCTCCATTTGATAATAAACCACTTGGACATTTTAATACAGAATATTGATGTAGTTGTTGGTGTTTTTGTTGTTGTGCTGCATTTAAATTAGCAAGTAATGAAGACATTGCACGCTTTTTTGCAGCAGAAACAGCGCTAACAACAGCAGAAGTAAATGAACCAATTTTGGATCTTTTTAAAAATAAGAAAAAAATTTTTAAAGTTGAAATATTGGATTTTAGATATATTCAAAATAGCCCAAGAAGAAATCCTTCTCATTAGAAGTTGTTCTTCTCCTTTCTCCAAATTAATTGAAAAATTTTCCCGAAAAAACCTTTTTGAAAGTGACCCCTCCCCTTCCTTCCTCGTCAAAAAGTTTCCTCATCTACTTACGTACAATATACGCTTCAATCCAAGAGACTGTGGATGTGGAGAGCTGCCAATATTTTTCCCCTCTCAACCCCTCAAAGTACCCCTCTCTCAACGGCAAATACTCCCTATTCCAACAATAAACACCGTCATTTTAAAATAAAATTTTTACTCGAAAAGTGTATTTCTAGTGAGGTTCGAGGTTTGTATAAAATTAAAAATCGAAAAAAAACTTCTCTTACAATGAAGGCAAATCAGTATTTCTTCCACCACCACCATTGTTATAATTATTAGAAGAGCAACACATATAAAATCCAGGTACATTAGCAGACTGCATACATGAATATTTTGAAGGACAATTTTTATTAAAATTTTCCCCTTCTTCATCTCCACCTTCTCCAATCAAAGCTTCAGGTACACAAGCTACTATAGAATCTGAATTTGGTATTAAATAAGCATTTCTTCCATTTGGACATTGTGCTACAGAAATACAACAAATCCATTTTTGGCTGTTTTTGTTATTTATTGACTGAACACAGGAAGAACCTTCTGGGCATTTTTTATATGAAGATGAACCTCCGGCTCCATTTACTGTAAAAAAATTTTTTTATAAAAATACATAAAAAAATTTCTCAGAAAAGACTTCCAAAAATTTTTTTAAAAATTTCAGAAAATTTTTAAAACCTCAAAAAAATTTTTTAAGTTTAAAAAAAACCTCACAATTATTCAAAGGCTGACGGCAACTTTGTATTTTACTATTTCTTCCTCCTCCCCTTCCACCAGACGCTAATAAAGGTGCCATACCACGTGGACATTCATCACCCCCATCATTATTTATTAAATCTTGTTTATTTAAGCACATATATTCACAAGCTTCTCGTTCAGAAAAACGATTTGGAGTTCCACCACAACCAGAATATTCAAAAGGAAGGCAAGAATCTGTGTCGCTATCATAATACCTTTTAAAATTTAACATTAAAAATCTTCCCAAAAAACTTTCTTCCAAAATTTTTTTTGAAATATTCCCAAAAATTGCGAAAAAATTCTAAAAATCTTCCCAAAAAAATTCTAAAAAAAATACCAAAAAGTTCCAGGCCTTTGACTTAAACAAGTATGCCCAATACTTTTTTGACTTGAACAAGCAGTTTCTCCATGGGGGCAACAATAACTTTTTTGATTACACCAGCTACCGCTAGGGCATTGAGAATTATCATTACAACGTTGGACATAGTCGCCTGGATCGTTTAAGGGAGCAACACCATTACAGCCTAAAATTAAAATTTTTTTTGTGTTTTATGTGATATTTTGTAGTTCTGTCAATTGAAATATTGGTGTTTTGTCCTTTGGACATTTCGTCTTTTTTGACATTATGTCAGATGACATTTTGTCCTTTGACGTTATGAAAATTTGAATTTTCGGCGAAATGTACATTTTTCGCGTTTTTTTCCCTTTGAAAAATCGAATTTCCTTACTATTTTGCACAGAAGGCACACACTGCATTTCACACTGACTTCTTGTAATAAAATTATTTCCAGTACCTCCACATCCATAATATTGAAAAGCTTCACATTGTCCTTTATTTTGATTAAAATGGAAACGTTGAATAGTTAAAAAAGGGCCAAAACAAGGAACTCCAGCAGCAACGGGTTCTCGACAAACTTGCTCTTTAAAAAATTTTCTTTGAAGAAAAAATTTTTCAAAAAAACCTGGACTACTACAACAAACAAAATTGTGTTGTCCAAAAAGTGGTTGAACACAAACATAATGTGCTGGGCAAGTATCTGCTAATCTTGCACCATTTTGTTCTCCAGGACTACAACGAGCTAAAGATGGGCCAGCACGTAAACCTGTTCCTTTAATTAAAAAAAATTTCCCCCCTCAAAAAATATTTAAATAAACCTCCATCTGGACATTGCGATTCCAAACAAAATCCTTCACATTGTTCAAGAGAGTCAAAATTATTTGCATTTCCTCCACATTGCGAAAATTGAAATGTTCTACACGAGCCAGTTGTTGAATCAAAATAAAAACGAGAAATTGGAGATAAAACACGTGCTGGACATTGAATACCAGAATCATTAGGTAAGGAACAAACATGTTCTAGAAAAAAAAAGTTAACAAAATTTAATTAGCGTATGTCCACCAATTTTTCAAGAAAATTCTCCTATGGTTAAGTGGGATCTGTTTAGGGCTGCCAAATAATTTAGAGCAAGGTTCGAACCGGTTCTGAAATAAAAATTTTTGAAATTGGGCAAGGGTTTAACCCTTTTGGAGTAAAAATTCTTTAAATTAAAAGCTTTTAATGAGATTTCTTTTCAAAAAATCCTTACAAAGATTTTAAAAATTCTAAAAAAACCTGGAGAAGGACAACAATATTGATGTCCATTATTCGTTACACATTGGAAATTGTTTGGACACGGATTGCCGTTAGCTGAACATGAGGTCACTCCACCAAGAGGTGCCCCAACTGGACAAACACCTTCAAAAAATTTTTTATAAAAATTTTCAAATAAAAAACCTTTGCTAGGGCAGCAACGCCCATTCCGGCAGGAATATCCCATCGGACATGGATCAGAGGCAGAACAAGGATTTGGCCTAGGCAAGGGCGATTCACCTCCACAAACATCGATCGGGGCATTTGAAGTGTCAGAACAACAAATTCCGGTATTAAACATTGAAGACTAAAAATGTTTAAAAAATTTCAAAAAAAAATTTTAATTTTTAAGGAAAAATTTTTTCAAGAAAAAACCTGTGTACAAATAAATCCATTAGGACAAGAAAGTGGATCCGCAGAATTACATTGAACATGTGAACCAGTTGTTGGGTGAACAAAACCAGCTAAATAAACATATAATATTAAAGTAGAACATCATTAAAGAATAGAACCCTTGGGGCAGGAAAAATTTTATAATAATGAGGTGTATCTTAAATAGAAGTTTACCTTATATTGCAGGTATCTATTATAAAGGTATCATTTTAAAACCCTATAATGACCTTATAATGAGGCCCCGACAATTTTCAAAAAAGATTAAATTAAAAACCCGAATTTGCCGGACATCCAAAATCCCTTCCACAGCATCTAGTAAAAGCTCCATCAACCAAATTACATCCAAAACCTGTTGGACAACCAGAAGGTGAAGTTAAGGAACAAGTTTTGGGTAAGCCAGAAAATGTTTCAAAGAACGTCACTTGCAATCCAGAACATAAAGGAATATTTCCTTGTCCTCCTTCAGGTCCAATTGACTCAATAGAGGCTTGACAACAATAAGAAGTTCCAGTTCTTTGATGTAATGTACAAAGAAAACCTTTTTTAAAGAAATTTTTAATAATTAAAAAGAATTTTTTAACAAACCATCAGGACAACTTGAAATGCTTGGATTACACATCTTAAAGTAAAAAAGGGGATAAAATATATCATGAGCACAGAAATTCTTTTTTGAAATTTCTCAAAAAATTTAAAAAAATTTTTTCATACCACAGGTGCTCCAAGCTTAGTTAGTGGAATTGCACCAGAACAAATATCATCTGGAGCTTGAAACTGAGGTTCCTTCAACACATTTTCTTCATCAGTATTGTTGGTTTGAGTTGAAATGTTGGTGGTTGTAGTATTACTGTTTGTGTTTTGCTTCTGAAATATTTGCGAATTTTGACCGAAATGGTCACTTTTTGATTTTAGGCCCTAGGTTGAAATAAGGGATGAGACTGGTTAGTAGAATTCCAAGACCCGGACACATTTTTCAACCCCTAACCCGATCCAAAGAGAAATATCCACAGTTCAAACTAGGGTAGCTCTCCGACCCCTTCGAGGTCGAATGTGTCGGGGATCGGAGTTTCTCGGAGTAGACCCTTCGGGGCTAGTTCAAACCCTCCAATATTTTATTTTTAATAAATTTCCTAACCTTTAAAGATGTCTGTCCATCAATTAACCCTTCACTTTGAAATTCCCCATGATCAGTCCTTCCTCCTTCTTCACACCCCAAAATATTAATATTAAATATTTTTTCATCTGGACAGTCATGTTTTTCCAAATTTCCATTTTCATTACATACAAAATAGGAAGTATTTAATGTTGGATGTTTTGTTAATTTAAATTGTTTTGGATTACAGTTTTCTTCTTCTTCAATTTTTACAAGTTGACAGAATATTGTTGTTGAAAATAAATTAATTAATACAAATAATTTTAAAAATATTTTACTGTTGTTTTTGATATTTTGTTGAAAACATTTTGCTAGTTTCATTGGAATTTTGTGACTAAAAAAATTTTAAAAATAATTTTCTTTAAATTTTAAATTATTATTTTTATTTAAATCGTCCTAGATTAAAAAAAGGACGATTTCCCCTTGATTTTTCAAAAAACCCCTCAGTGGCTTAGTGGGATCGTTTTAGGCTTGATAACTAATTAAGGGCCAGGTTCGAACCCTCTCAGGTACAAAATTTTTTTAAATTAATTTTAAAATTAAAAAATGTTTTTAATGTTTTTTGACCAAGCTAAATGTAAAAAAAAATTCTCAACTAAAAAAATTAATTTTTCAAAAAAACCCTCTTCGTGGCTTAGTGGGATCGTTTTAGGTTCGATAACTAATTAAGGGCAAGGTTCGGACCCTTTCAGAGGTAGAAATTTTCTAAAGGTTTTAGCATGTTTTCAGACTCATTTTAAAACTTTAAAAAATTTCTTAGTCCTATAAAACATTAAAAATCCCAACTAAAAGTACATTTTTCCAAATTAAGTGGATTCGGGTTTTTTTTAACTTTCTTTTCAACAAAAATAATTTTAGATCAATTAAAGAATAGAAAAATTAGTAGAATAGTTGGTGTGGTCAAAACATAGGACACGACACGATTTTTTTCAAAAAAAAAAGTCCTCTAATTTTTCTTTTCTTTTTTCAATTTTTTAAAAACAATAGGCCAAAAAAGAGGACAAATAAAAACAGAAAAGGGGAGACTAACCTACAAAAAAATACAATAGACTCCCAACAAGAATTTCTTCTTTTTGGACAGGTCAAACTTGTAGGGGGAGAAGGGGACCACAAAATAAAATTAACAACAACAACCCCTCCCTAACCTTCTTTCCTTTTTTCCCTTTTGTTTTCCTCCTCCCCTAGCCCTCCCCCTCCCCCACCCCTTCCCTCTCCCATTTTCTCTTTTAAAAATTGTATTTTAAAGTATCCGCGCAATACTCCCGCACACAAATAAATAAATGAAATGCTTTCATCTCTCCTTTTCTTTCTATTTTTGTTCTTTCTCGTTTACCTTTTATTTAAAAGAATTTAAAAAAAAGGGAAGGGGGAAAAGAGAAAAATGCTTAATCTCTTTTGGCCACAAAAGTGACCAGTTTATATTTTTAAAAATTGATCAAAAAATAGAAAGTCAAAACAATTTAGTTAGTCAACAATTTATTTATAAGAATTTAAAAAGGGGCCAATTTTTAGAGAAACACAAAACACGAAAGAGAAAGGAGAGAAGAAAGGGAGTGAGATGAAATAAAGGGCGGGTAATCCCCCTATGAGTAAAATATCTTCCGGAAACTAGAAAACACAAAATCGACTTTTATGTGTAGTTTCAGAGAGATTTGGGGCGAGTGGACACAGCGGAAAATCAAATAAAAATTTTTTTAACCTTGAAGCGCAATTTTACCAAAAATTGTTCAACATCAAAATTTGAAGGCGTATTCAAAGGCAAACCAAAAGCAGATAAACCAAGACACCAAAAAGAAAAGAGGGTACTTTATGGATATGTCACCCCCCTCCTATTTTGAGTCTCAGAGTTTTCCTTATACGTAGAAAATGGTCAGAGATAGTTTTCTTCTCCATGTCAATCATTTTTTTTCTTCAAGCAAAATAAGTGAAATGTGGTAGATCTGGAAACGAAATGAGTGAAAGAATGTAAGCACAAAATTCAAAAATATGTGAAAAGGCAAAATAAACAAGCAAAATACTTGAAGAGGAAAAAAATGATTGACATGGAGAAGAAAATAATCTCTGACCATTTTCTACGTATAAGGAAAACTCTGAGACTCAAAATAGGAGGGGGGGTGACATATCCATAAAGTACCGAAAAGAGTTCACCTAACGCTTCATCATCTCTCCAACCAAATGCAAAAAATAAAATCAACTAAAAAATCAACAAAATTAACTGAACAATTAATTTAAACCTGAAAACCTCACAGAGTTGTTCCAATTAGAGCCCGGATCGAGAAAAATCTCGAAGAAAAATCTAGGCTACCGAGTCCGATATTCCTCTCGTATATTCCTCTCACACAAAGACCATCGGTTTCTCTAGTCTTCATTATATCCTCAACCAAACACTTCTCTCACAGTTTTTAAAAAGAAAATTAAATTTTAAATAACTATTTAAAATATCCGCACCGATTTTTACGAAAAAAAAATTTTAAAAAATAAAAGAACAATTAATTAACAATTTTATTAATTTTTTCCTAATTTTAAAACAAATTTAAATTAAATAAAAAAATAAATAAACCGGCAATTACACAATAGTTAAGTGAAATATTAATAATTAACAAATAAAGCCAAGGGAACAATTTTAAGTGAAAAATAAATTTTTTTAAAGGCCAAAAAATTTTTTTTAAAAATCTTCTTTATCAAATGATAACAAATCACCACAATCATCATTAATATTATTTCCAAGCATTCTAGGAGTAAGTAGTTTACGTTTATGGCGTTTACTGCTAAAAATAAAAATAATAAAAATTTCTGAAGATTTTTTTTAATTTTAAAAAATTTAAATAAAAATATTAAAATAACTGTTTAGAAAGTTTAAAAAAACAAAAATAATAATTTGGAAAAAAATTAAAAAAATATTTTCCACCATTGGGATTCGAACCCTAACCCTTTTTGTTAACGAGTCAAACACCATCCCACTACACCAAGAAGCAATTTTTCTCAAAAATTTTATTGAAACTCTATTTTCCGGGGAAGAATTTTATTAATAATTTGCTTCCTTCCGGATAAAAATTAATTCCCACCAAAAGGATTCGAACCTTAGACCTTTTAGGTTAGTGAGTCAAACATTTACCCACTTAACCAAAATTTAAAAATTAAACAAAACATTTATAAAAATTAATTTTTCAAACCTTTGTGTACATTTTTGCTTATCTTCACAACAACAAACAAGAATTAAATTTGCCCCATTATTTTTATTATCCTCCTCTTCCTTGAAATAATTTGTTATTTCGTCTGTTTGTGTTCCAAATTCTTTACTAAAAAATTTTAGAAAAATTTTTTTTATGAAAAATCTTTTCTTTCTTAATTTTAAAAATTATTTTCTTACCAATTATTTTTAACATTTTCTTCTAAAAAACGTTCATCCCGACAATTTTCTTTTTGTTGGTGTTTAATTTCTATTTCATTCAAATTATTTTTGATCAGATTTTTATTATTATCAACATTATTGGAAACAGCAACCTCCGTTACCTTTCTTGAAAGCCTTAAAAATTAAAAAAAAATATTAAAATAAATGTCTAGAATTAAAAAAAATAGAAAAATAATAATCACAGAAGGAATAAAAAAATATTTTCCACCAAAAGGATTCGAACCTTAGACCTTTTGGTTAGCAAATTAAAAATTATCCCACTACACCATATAACACACCTCTTAAAAATCATCTAAGGCATTTTCCCCCAAAAAAAATGAATTTTATTATTTTTTATTCTCTTTCGGAACAAAACAAAAAAAAATATTTTCCACCAAAAGGATTCGAACCTTAGACCTTTTGGTTAGCGAACCTACCACTATCCCACTACACCACAGCAACATCTTTTTCAAAAAATTTTAATTTATTTACCTATTAAAAACAAAATTAATTCTTGCTTTCTTTTTCAATATAATTTGTTGTTTTCTTCTTTTTTCTTCCTCTTCCTTATCTTCCCTTTGTTTCTTCAATAATAATTGTTTTTGTTCTTCTTCTTTTAGTAAATTTTTATTTGAGGAATTTGTTGCAGCAGCAATTATAGCCATTAGAAAGGCATTGGAAGAAGACAAAGACGAAGAAGATGAAGAAAATGAAGAGTTGAAATAAGGCGAATCTTTAAACGATAAATTTGAATTTTTTGAAGATGAGGAAGAAGATTTGAAGGAAGAATCCAAGAAGGAAGAGTTTGAAGAATTCGAAGATAAATAGGTTGGGGAAGACAAAGAAAATGTTGAGGATGGTGAAGAAGGCAAATTTGAAGAGGAAAACAATTTATTATTAAAAAATAAAGGTGATGAAGTAGCATTAGTAGAAGGTGTTGATGAGGAAGATGAAGAACAAAATGATGAAGAAGAAAATAGTTGTTTTTTGAATAAATTTAGACTGTTTTCTTCTTCTTCCTCTTCTTCTTTCCCTTCTTCTTTTATCTTCTTTTCTTCATTATTTTTTGAAAATTCTTCCAATTTTACTATTCCTTTTTTATCAAAAATTATTTTTTTGTTTAATATATCCTTTATATTGTAACTTTTTGGTGTAATTTCTTCTTTATTTATTTGAATTATACTTCTATTTCGTATTGTTGTTGTTTTATTATAACAAATATTTTTATAACATTTTAATTTAAATCCACCATTTTCTGCTTGTCTTCTGGCACCAGCTAAGGATCTTTAAAAAATTTTGGGAAAAATTTTTAGGTTTTTAAAAAAATTTTTTGTGTAAATTTTTAGAAATTTCTAAAAATAATTTTTTTTTTGAAATTTTTTTGATAAATAGTCTCGGTCATAAAATGCCAAAAAAATTTTTTTTTATTTTCAAAAAAAATTTTAAAAATTTTTTGGTACAATTTTTGATAAATATTTGGTTAACTAGCCCATATAAGATAACAAAAATAATTTTTTCTTGATTTTTCGATTTTTTAAAATTGTAAAAAAATCGAATTTTTCGGCGAAAATTTTGAATTTTTTTTCTCATTTTTTAAATTTCCAAAAATATTTTTTTTAATTTTTTGCCTATCACTGGCCTATAAACTCTAAAAAAATTTATTTTAGATTTAAAAAAATTTTTCCTTACTTTTTCAACGATTCCCGATTTCCAAAATTTGACCCTCCAGTCATCATCAACGACGCTGCTTCATTTATTAATTCAGTTAAATTAGCTTGAGGACATTCTATGGCAGCAACAATTAATTGGCTCTTTTAATAGAGAAAATAAATTTTTTTTTAAAATAAAACAAAAAACCTTAAAATATTCCAGCTCCGCAATCTTTAAAAAAATTACAAAATTTTCAAAAAAATTTTTTTGATAAAATCTACCTCATGTTCTGGTGGGTGGTTATGCTCTCCTTTTGAAATTCCATTTTTATCATTATCCCAAGTTTCAGCTCTTCCTTTACACCATGTACGAGTTCTAAAAATTCGATTTTTTAATTAAAAAAATTAAAAAAATTTTTTTTTTAATTTTTCGAAAATTTCAAAAAAATTTTCAGAAAATTTCTAAAATTTTCAAAAATTTCAAAACCAAAAAATTCCAAAATTTTTCAAAAAATTTTCAGAAAAAATTTCAAAAAAAATTTTTTTAATTTTTCGAAAAAGTTTTCAAAAAAATTTTTTTTTTAATTTTCAGAAATTTTCTAAAAAATTTGTAAAAATTTTAAAATTTCCTTACCCATTCAATTTTTTGGCACAAACACATCTCCATGTTTTTATACCTTTTGGAGGCACAATATGATGAATGTTATAACGATATCCCTCAAAAATTAATTTTTGATTGCCTTAAAAATTAAAAAAATTTTGAAAAAAAACCCGAAAAAAACCTTTAAATGAGCAAACATTTCGCGGAAGAGAAGGATCATAACGTTTAAACGTATACATCGAAACAAGAAAATAAGGCAATTTTAATAATATTAAAGCAAGTAATCCTGCAAAAAAAATATAAAATTATTTGAAAAATTAAGGAAAAAAAAATTTCTGTAAGCCGTAATACCAAAAATGTAGAAATACCAAACTCTGAAAAAAACACAACGAAATGATACAAGAAATGTGAATTGCTAACACCCTTCCACGAAATTGGAATGCCCCTATATATCAGGGATGGATAATTTTCAATTTTAAAAAGCGGCAGGCGTAAGCGGAATATAGCGGAATAAAATTAAAAAGTGGAAGACGGAAGGCTGAAGACTCGAAAAAGTGGGAATTCTGCGGAATGAAGAACGCGGAAGGCGAATCCATCCCTGCTATATATTTTTGTATTTTTAAGAAATTTTTGGGAATTTGGTATTTCAACGTTTGGTATTAAGGCTTGCCCCTTTCCATCAAAAAATTTTAGAAAATAAAAAAAAAAATTTTTACTAAAAAAAGAACGGCAATAAAAAAATGGCAACTATTAGAGCTAAATATTTATTTTTGTGGCGCGCAATGTCCCATCTCTAAAAAATTTTTTTACTAGAAAAAAGAATTGGACGTAATTTTGGGGAAATGCCCTGAGGGAAAATGCGCAAAAGCAAGTTATGGAATAAATAAAAAACAGCAAAAAACTTTTGTCTATCACGAAAATTGCCATTCCTTTTTTGGGGCCAAAGCCCCAAAGGCGGTCATAGAGAGAAAAAATATTTTTTTGAGTAAACCATGAAAAATAGCCCTATGAGAATGGTCAGAGCAGAACGAAAAGGAGACGAACACTTAATTTTTTTATGAAGATACTTAAGAGAAAATGTGTTTGATAAGAATGCCAAAATTCACGTCAGAAAATGACCCAGACAAAATTTGTTTTTTTCTTCGAGAAGACAAACAGAATTATAATGTATTTTATCGTGAATTTTCTGAAGAGGGACCGAATGTCCAAAAAATTCAAAACAATTAAAAATAGCCTACAAAGAAATCCTTTTTAAGTTCGCGCAGCTTGAAGAAGAAACTCGAAAGAAAATTTGAAAAATAAAAAAGCAGATAATTTTTTTTATTTAATTTTCTACGGGGGACCAAATGTCCAAAAAATTTCAAAAATTAAAAAAAAAATTTTTTTTAATTAAAAAACCACATAAAAATGTTGAACTTAGAAAGCTTGTTAAAGTTCACGCAACTCGAAGAAGAAACTTGAAAAAAAATCTCGAAAACAATTAAAAAAAATAAGAAATAACAATCTAAAGAAAAGCAACAACAACTAAAATACTTAATTTCTTCACTCTCTCCCTTTAATTTACAAATTCAGAGAAAAGCGCGCGCAATTTATGTGCCTTTTTATATACAAAAGTTGTTGGCTGAGTTTGGACAAAACAAGAAAAATAGGTACTAAAATGCCTTGAAGCAAAATGCCTTGGGGCAAAATATTTTTGTTGACTTAAGTCTCTATGGCATTAAAGGGGACCAAGTTTGATTAAGCCGATAACTACTTATTAAAAGTAATTTTTTCGTGCAGGAAAAAATATTTTTGAGGTAAAAAAAATTTTTTTGAAGAAAAACTAATTTTTGGATGAACAAAAGTATTTTTTACGAAAAAATTAAAAAAAGGATTAATTTTGTAAACCATGTGGATAAAAATTCCCAAATTAATTGTAAAATGTTCTGTCCTATTTTAAATGCTATAAAAAATAATTTCACCTCAAAAGGATTCGAACCATGGTCACTGTCTCTACAAAATCAAAAATTATCCCACTACACCAAAACGAAAAATTTTTCAATAGGATGAATTTTCTCAGGATTTTTTTAAAGAAACATTTTAAAAAATAATTTTTTCCTAAAAGGGGAACCATAGACATGCCCCCAAAAAATCAACGATTATCCCACTACACCAAAAAATTTTCTGAGAGTTTTCTCTTATAGCTGGCCCTCAATAAAAATATTTTCAAAATAATGGGACATAAATAAAAGAAAAAATGAAAATTCAACTCTCAATGGCAGCCAAACTTTAATTTTTGTTGTTGTCATTATATTTTTACAAAAAAGAAATTTCCCGCCGAAAAAAAATTTTTTTGTGTTGGTTGTTGTGCGGGAAAGCTGATCATTTTTAAATACAAAAGAGAAGAGAGAGAAATGCCTTCCCTGTGCATACAAAGTGTGAAAAAAAAGAAGAAAAATTAGAAGGGGGGAGAAGGAAGATGAAAGTAATGGCACACCAATATGTGAATAAATATATAAAAATGTTTTGAGGAGAAAAAAAAAGAAAAGGTGCAGACTGGCACTGATGATGGTTTTGATTTTAAAAATGTTGTTGATGGGTGGAAGAGCGAAAAAAGAATAAAAATACTATAGTTGCCGTTTAAATCGATCAAAAAAATACACAATTAAACAATTAAATATTAAGAAAATAAAATTTACAAAGAAATTTTAGGCGCCTATTTTCTCAAGTTTTCGGACCCCTTAATTTTCTAGGCTTTTTACCATTTTACGCTTTTTGACCAAAATTTTTACCATTTTGAACCCCTGTAAGTTTTTGCCTATTCTGAACCTTTCTATAACCAATAATGCTTTCGAGACTGATCTGGTGTAAATTTTTAAAGAAGAAAATTTTTAAAAGGTCAAAAGTTTCAGAAGATAAACATCCGTCCCCCTCTCGCAATCATTCAATAACCAAAAAAATACAAATCCGCCAGGTAACAAACAAGAAAAAAAAGAAAATTCAAGTTATTTAAGAAACGTTCTCAAAGAATTTTTTTGACTCATCACCCGCAAGGCTTGCAGACACTTTTCCCTTTTTTACAACAACAAAAGCCAGTTGACGCTATCACTAGCATCTTCATTTTTTCTTCCTTCTCCTTCCATTCCTTTATATTCTTTCTTTCCCAATTGCCATTTTCATCCAATTTTAATTCATCGGCTCGGCGTGATTTTTATATTTTCTTGTTTTTGTTGTTGCCGCTTTGTGACAATGTCAAAAGGAAATATTAGCCAGAAAAGGGAATAGGAGAGAAGAAGAAATCACACACAACAGCAACTAGAATAAAACAACTACAAGTTCTTCTTTACGTCTTTTTAATTTTTTTCTTCCCCCGATTGCCAGCTTACAAACAAAACAACAAAAAAATTTATATTTTGCCCATATATGTGAAGTAGAATGATGACTGCTTTGCCATTTTTCCATACATCGCCGCTAATTTTTCCTTCCCCTCTCTCCCCTTATTTTTGCGTAATTTTATAAAGAAAATGCGCGAAAAAATGTCGTTGTTGCCGCTTTTCTTTTTTTTAATTGAATTTTATTGAGAAGATAAACAAAACTAGAAAATTCAGCAAAATCAACTAGAAAAACTTGAAAAATCAACTTTTGGTCAAGTGGGTAAGAGCGCAGACTACAACTATAAAGAGGTCACAGGTTCGATTCCACCAACGAGTAGATGATTTATTTTTGTGAATTAAGGCTTGGGAAATGTTAAATAAACAAATTTAAGAAATTTTTGAGTCAAGAAAAATTTTTAAAAAATTTTAAAAAATTTCTGAAGGTAGTTAATTGAGAGAAATATTCAATATGGAAAGGTGTCGTTGAAGAAAGTAATTTTTGTTGTTTAAAAATGGAAAATAAAATAATAATGGAAATAAAGATGTATTTAAAAGGCAAATAAAACCAAAAAAGGCAAATATAAAAATTTGATGAGGGAAATTGAAAAAGTTTTTTTTCTGTTTAAAATGCCAACTCACAACAATAATAAAACTAAAAACACGTTTTTAAGGATAAAAAATTGAAGTTAATTTGTGAAGACGAAAATGATGATGACAATAAAGCCTCCTCTTTTTTTGTCGAATGAAAAAAATGAGGAAATGAAAAATTATTTTTTGGCAGTTTTTTTGATCAAAAATTTTATATTTTTTGGTGTGAAGAGATTTTTGCCGTATGACAACAATATTATTATTTTTACAAAGAAAAGAAGTAGAGCAACCAAAAGGAAAAACACTTGAGGCCAAAAATTAAAGTTTGATCTAAGGTAAGAAAAATACTTAATTTCACTAAAAGGTGTTCTGTTCAATAAGGGACGGACGTCCTAAAAAAGCTATGGGAAATAGATCCCTTTTTTAACCCCTAATAAAAATAACCAGGCTCTCCTCTGATTAAATTGAACTTTTTTTGACAGAATTATTTGGAATAGACTTTAATGAGAAGAAAAATTTTTTTGGACATATTTAAAATAAGGATAATGTCAAAAAATTATTAAAAGAAATATAGGCCAAACAAAAAAATTTAAAAATGGTTGATTCTAGCGGCGACTGTTATATCCCCTTCAACGAGAGAAGAACGACGAAAGAACTTTTCTAAGAAGGAAT
The DNA here is from genome assembly GCA_963681835.1 of Meloidogyne enterolobii. Lineage (NCBI taxonomy): Eukaryota > Metazoa > Nematoda > Chromadorea > Rhabditida > Meloidogynidae > Meloidogyne > Meloidogyne enterolobii. The sequence goes on from CAVMJV010000114.1 coordinate 183,446, forward strand.
TGACCATTAAGTGTATTTACAATGAGAGAAAAGTGCGGTAGAAAAAAGAACAAATATTTAATGTCCAAGTATGACTCAAATTAAAGCGCCAAAATGTTTTTGAAAGAATTCTTGTCTAGGCAAAAATTGAAGAGAACGAAGAAAAAGGCAAAAATTGGAAAGAAAGGTCATGAAAAAATGAGGACGTGACCTAGTAAATATTAAGAGGCCAAAACGAAGAAAAATAGAGCAAAGTAAGAGACAGATATAATTTGACAAAAAGTCGTTCTGTCAAGAAATGGATATCCTAAAAATCTACGGAAACTTTGGACGAATAAAACCCTTATGGCCCCAACCCTAATCAAATAAAAACAAAAAAACCTTCGAATTTCCTCGTAATTTCAACACTTCAAGAAACAGTCGTCTCTCATTTAAACTGGCCTTTTTCTAATTTTATTCGTCTACTTCTCCATTCGAAATTCTATTCCATAAACAATCCTACAAAAATAAACTTGATCTCTTCTTTAAAAAAATAATACCAAAATTAGAAATCTCGAGCATAAAGTTTGTCCAACCAAAATTTTGTAGAATTTGTGTAGAATTGGGTCACATTTGTCCTTCCTGTTGTCCATAACTTAAAAAAACTAGAATATTCCTTTTAAAGTTCTTCTTTTGTCCCGAAAAATATTAGTAGCCAAATAATAATAAATATAAATAAACTAGAATTAATACTAGTTATATTCAATTAACACAAAATTATTTCCAACTCTTAAAAAAGATTTATTTGTTTATTCAATTATTTTATTTAAAAAAAAAGAGATTGACAAGAATAGAAAAATCTTATAATAATTGAAAAATGTCTAAAAACAAAGAAAAAAAATTTTTTCAAGTTAACAGATTAATTGTAAAATATTCTGTCCTATTTTAAATGCTATAAAAAATGATTTTCCACCAAAAGGGTTCGAACCATGGTCGTTGTCTTCACAAAATCAAAAATTATCCCACTACACCAAAACGAAAAATTTTTTAAGGGAACATAATCTTCGCAGGATTTTAAAGAGAAAATATTAAAAAAATAAATTTCACTCAAAAGGGGTCGAACCAGAGACCTGACTTCATAAAATTAATAATTATCCCACTACACCAGAAATAAAAAATTTTGGGAAATTATTTTCACAGAATTTTTAATGAAAAAATAAAAATCCTCTTTTCATAATTTTTCTCTAATCATCCCATACAGAATTAAAACCATTTGTTTGTCTTTTTTGTTGTTCATTTCCATATAAAAGTTGAGGATCATTAATTCCTTCAATTTTTTCATAAATTAAAGGAGTATTTAATATTATTTGTTTTTGTTGTTGTTGTTGATTTTGATTTGTTGTTGTTGAAGTTAATGTTTGTTGTTCTCCTTCTACTCCTCCTTCAGTTTGTGCATTTGTTGGCGGCAAATGACGAAGGAAAAACATTAAAGGAGCATAACAAAAATTTATTGCCGCTATGAAATACATCATTCTATTTAATTAGAAAAATTAATTCATTAAAATATTGAAAGGTTATTATGGAAAAATATTTTAAAATTAGTTGCCATTTTTATCTTTGGGACATTTTGTCCAAAAAATAGGATTGGACATTTTAAGATTCCACTCGCTACCCTTGGCTGGGTGGACATTTTGTCCCTCAAAAATGAGTAAACGTTTTGTTTAAAACCCCCTTAATTATTATTCTATTTCGTCAATTAGGACAGGATTGGACATTTTGTCCAGTAAAAAATTTTGTCATGGCGGTTTACGGACGTTCGCTCGTTTTTTAAAAATAATCTTGTCCATAAATTAATAATTTAAAAAAATCTTACGTAGGAAAGCCAACAGACCGCACAAGAGGTCCACTAAAGAAAGGCCCAAGAAAGAAAGCAAAACAAAAAGCAGCATCAGCAATCGCATAAATTGAACCATAAACACCTTAGAAAAATTTTTTCCACTAAAAATTCAATAAAAAATTCATACCAACATGACGAATATCAACAATATACCCCATCATTGGAAACATTGAAGCGTCAATCATTCCAATAGAAAATCCCATAAAAAAGTTAGGTAAGACAAGTCCATAAATTGATTCGGCTGAAGGAATCTTTAAAAAAAAAATTTATTTTGAAAAAAAAAACGTTAAAAATACCAAAATTAAACAAAATCCAATTACAACAATTCCAATAAATGTACTCAACCATCTTAAATTTCAAAAAAAAAATTTTTAATTAGAAAAAAAATTAAAAAATCGTGGCCTACTGTTAGTATTGATTTAAAATTTTTCTCCGGGTTTTAGCTTTTCCTGAGGTTGGACGGGAGGAAGAGGGGAATTTCCCTTGCTTTACACTATCAAAAACCAATGAGAACCCCAAACAAATTTTCTAAATTATTTTTTCAGTCACCTTAAACTCCATCAAAGGGTATGACTAAAAAATAAAAAAAACTCCATAAGCCCAGGAAAAAAGGAAAGGTTAAAAAATTTCAGAGCCTAGAATAGACGCAAAGTCAAAAAGAAATTAAAAAATAAAAACCTTCCAATTTTGTGAGCTAAAGGTCCAAATATATTTGTTCCAATCATATAAGATATTGAAGCTGGCTAAAAAATTTTCAAAAAAAATTTTCAAAAAATTTTTTTGCTCACAAGAAAAGCAGCTCCTCTTTCAAAAGATGTTGCTTTAAATAAAATATAGAAAAATTTCCTTTTGAAAATTGTCCTTACCAGACCAACTTTCCATCATCCAAAGAGGAAGGGAAGGTTCAAGTATTGCAATACCCAAATTTCCAATAGTTATTGAACCTTTAAAAATGAAGATAAAGTTAAAAAAGTTTTCTAAATATAAGGAAATAGAAATATTTTTAAATTAGATTCATTAAAAATAATTCTCCCCCGAAAGGGTTCGAACCATGAACATTCTCCCCACAAAATCAAAAATTATCCCACTACACCAAAAACACAAAACGAAATTTTTTAAATACTTAACTTATTAGCAATATCATTAGCTTATTAGCAAAAAATAAACCTGCAGCAACGACAATATAAGGGTCCTTAATTAATTCCAAAATTGCTGTCCCTTCAGGTTCTCCTCTATCAATTTTAGGTTGCAGCAATAAAAATTGAACAGCTTAAAAAAATTCTTTTTTTAATTTTTAAAATAAAAACAAACTTCCATCAAACAATGCCAGCAAAGCAAGTAAAATAAATGGAAGTTCCTTTCCTGCCCATTGATAAAGCAAACTTGGAAAAAATTTTTAACTTAAAAAAGTCTTAAAAATACCCTCCGTAAGGCGGCCCAACAAGTACACCCAAAGCTAATCCACCCAAAGCAATACCCATTGCACTTCCACGTTCAGCATCATCTGGATAAGCTTGGGCAAGCATTCCCATACCTTAAAAAAGGTTTATAAATTTTTTCTGTTTAATTCTAATTTTTAAAAAATTTTACCTGAAGTGCTGGTACATGCAGAACCAACACCTTTAAAAATTTTTTAAAAATTATAAAATTTTCAAAAAATTTAAAAGAAACCTTGTAAAGCTCTAGCCAACCAAAGCGAGCTAAAAGAACTTCCAAATGCAAAAAGCAATGTTGACAGAAATAAAATAATGAAGCCGCCAAACATTGGTACTGTATAACCAATCCTTTTTTAATTTTTAAAAATTGAAGAATTTTTGAAAAATTTTCCAACTCACTTATTCGTCAACGGTCCAATTCTAAAATTGAAAAAAGAATAAAAATTTGTGTTTAAAAATAATTTTCCACCAAAAGGGTTCGAACCATGGTCATTGCCCCTACAAAACCAAAAATTATCCCACTACACCAAAAAACACAAAATCCGCAAATTTTGTCAGCAAAAAATTTTAGAACTTGCGGACATTCAAAAAACAAAAAAAAAACTTTAAAAAAACCAACAAAGGATTTGTAATCAATTGGATTAAAGCTTTTGACCCAAACATTAATCCAACGTGAACATTTTCATCTGCTAAAGTTTCATGTCGCAAACGTTCTTTTTGTAGACGATAATTTTGTTGTTGTTGTTTTAATGTGGAATTTTTTCTTGAAAATTTTGAATTTAATTTTGGTTGTATATAAAAATTGTCGTCATCTAATTGGCTGTTTTCTTCCTAAAATAAAGAGAGAAAAAAATATTTTTTTGTAAAAATCAAAGAGACATTTCATCCCATCCCTCGAATTTAAAGTCCAGGGAAACAAAAGCAAATCTAAAACCCAAAATAAAAAGGATTTGTAATTAGAAGGGTGACATTTCAAAAGGGTGACATTTCATCCAAATTTTAGAATCTCCCGTGTATCGTCTTTAAGACGTTAAAAATAGACTTAAACTTGCATTTTGTCCAATATTAATTGCTCCAGGAAGTGCTTCATAATCATTGGTGTTGTCATCTTCTTTCAAAGATTTTTCAATGAATTTATTATTAGCTCTCATCCCATTTCCTTTGTTACCTTTTGATTTTACCTTTAAAAATTAACATAAAATATTTCAAAGAAAAAATACTTTTGACTTTCTCCTCAATTCCTTCTTTTCATTAAAATCATTATTATCATCCCAATCAGGACTATCCCAAGACAAAGTTTGACGTTTTCTTCGTTGATTTTCATACAATTGTAATTCATCTCCATTTAAAGAAAAATCATCTATTTTATCGTTTAAAAGTAAATCTGTTGAATTTGGGTGCTGAATACGCAATAAATACTCAGGAATTATTGGTACCTTGATAAAAAGATACCTAATTAAAATAGTTAAAAACTGCTAAAAAAGCAAGCCAAAAATAATCAAAATTTAAAATGACAAAATATCCCAATTTTTTCATACTGTACTTTTCGTGTCGAAACTTTGCGTTATTTTTATTTTCAAAAAAATAAAATAAACTTACCACAGTTGTTAACAACATGTTGTCCAAAAATATTGCTACATAAACAATGGCAAGAAGCATTTTTCGATTTTGGCGATAACGAAGAACAAAATTGTTTATATAATCCATAGCTTGTTTAAATTATAACCTAGCTTTAGCTAAAAAATTTTTTAATAAAGATTCTGCCAGGCACCTTAACAAAAATTATAAAATGTAGGGAGAGATCAAGCTGACTATCATTTAAAACGCTTACTAAGCGGGGGCTTAAGATCTATTTTTAAAAAAAGAAGGTGAGGTGAAGAAGGCTGCCATTCAGCTGGTGAATGACTCAGTAGCCCCTAGTAATGCCAGGAAGGCCGCAGGATCGGTGCCTTCTCGGGGCTAGACTTAAATGGCGATTTATGCCAAGAAAAGCTCCTTATTTCTTAAAAAAATTCATTTTTAGGTTAAAAAACACAAAAAATAAATTTATTATTGAGAAGATTGTCAAGCTCTTTCTCCTATTAAATGTTCTCTTTGTAACCATATACTCCTTAAATATTTTTATTTATTTTTCTGAAAAAGAGCATCAAGCACAAGCAAAACAAGCAACCTTTCCGTTACAGGAGAATGCGTGTAAATGATGGGTTTTTTGTTGTTGTTGAGGTTTTTTAAAAAGAGGAAAAAATGCCAAAAATATATGAGATCCAACTAAAGCTAAAGAAGGGGAAGAAGGAAATTACCCACTTAAAAAATTGAGAGAATAAACCTTGTAAAAAATCTTTCTCTCCCACAAATCTCTCGCAATTTTCTCTCCTTAAAGGGGGAAAATGGGGGGAAAGGAAAGCTTTGAAAAAAAATTTATTTATTATTATTAGGGAGAGAAAAGCCTCTTTTTTTCTTGCAATGGATATGAGGGCCTAAAGAAAAGAATATATTAAAAAAAATCTTGGCCCAACAACAAAAAATAAATTCTCGATGGCGCATTTTCTCTCTTTTACTTTTTTTTTACTCAAGAACCATAAATAATAGTGTAAAGGGGCTTACTATCTCAACACACCTACGCAAAAAAAAATATTTTTTTATTACCTATGCTAAAATAAAATTTTTTTGTTCCAAACAAAAAAGGGAATATGGAACAGTTTACCCCCAAAAAAGTCTAAAGAAAATTATTTTAAAAATTTTGTAAGTCAGAGAATGGAATCAGAAGAAACAATGGTCAACTATAAGGAACTCTTATTTCTTTATACCAGGTTCCCGAAAATCGGGACTTCCCGACGATTTTCTGGGTCGGGATCCCGATTTCCCGAAATGGGGAATTTTATTTTTGTCGGCTCGTTCCCTGGTTTATAAAAATAAAAAGACAAAAGAATTAAATCCATAAATATTATACAACGGCAAAAAATCCTTTAAAAAGGGATACCTATATTAAATTTCAACACAACAAAGCCTATATATGCTTTGTTCTTAACTAATTTAAAGTAAAAAAAAGCTGTTCCTTTTTTTTTAAATGTTTATATTTAATTAAAAAAGAAAGAACAGCTTTATAGTCTCCAATTTCTCATTTTCCCAATTTTGGAAAGGTCCAAGATTTTTGGATTGAACCTTAAAGTGGTCCGTTAAAATTCCTTAAAAAGGAGGTTGTTAAATTCATCACTTTATTGAAAGGACAAAAAATTATTTTTTTTTGAAAATCAATTTTATATTTTTATTTTCAAAAAAAGAAAAAATATATCCAACAATAAAAGAACCCACGAAAAATGAATAATAAAATAATGCTTTTCTCAAAAACGTGAGAAAAAAAAATTTTTCTTGACTAGAAAATTGGATATATCATCATAATAAAGAGATAAAAATTTTTAAGTAAAAAATGAAGATTCTTGACAGTTATGCCAACCGAAAAAAAACAAACAAAAATATTTTTGAGACAAAAAAAACAATAAAAATAAAGAAAGACGAAGAAACTTAAAAAAATTTCCACTATAATGAACAAATTGAATAAAAATAAATTTCCCCCCTAAAAAATATTAAATATAAAAATACTAAAAATTTAAAAAATTGTAATATCGCATTATCGGAACATTTACATGGATTAGGTGATGGACTTTTAAATTTTAGAGTCAAAAATCAAGTCTAACTCACTCTATGTGGCTCACTCTATGTTCAGAATTTTATTAATCCTCTCCAGAGATCGTTCGGAATTTCAATTTCCGGAAGTTCCGATTTTCGACACCTTCGTCATTTCCGAACGCCCTCTGCGATCCTTTCCATATGAGAAAAAAGCCAAATAAAACAAATAAAATATGGACCGATAATGCAATAATAAACAAAAAATATTCATTCCCTCAAATTTTTGTTTAAAAAAGTTACCCCTATTTAATATATTTTGTATAAAATTAATTTTTCATTTAAATATTAGAATTTATTGCTGTTGTTGTAACTAAACCTGGAGGGGAAGAAATAATATTTGTTGTTGTTGCTGGATAATTTGAGAATGATGTTGAAGGTTGTTGTTGCTGTAATCCTTGCCCTTCTATTACAACAATACTTCCACTACTTGTTGGACCAACAAGTTTATTACGCGAAGAAAGAACGGAAAAAAGAAAAAAATTTTTTCGAAAAATTTTTTAATTAAAATTTTCGCGAAAATTTTCCAAAAAAAAATTTTTTAAAAATTTTTCAAAAATTAAAAAAAAACCTTTTCCCCCTTCAGTAGCTTCATTCCGTTCAAACCCTCTACTCGTAGATTGTATTTGTACAACATTTTCTTCTATATTTGAATTATTTGCTGTTTCATTTTCACATCTTGTTATAATTCCAATTAAAAACATTAATAAAAAGAAAGCAATTCCAAAACCTTTAAGGAAAAAAATTTCCAAAAAAATTTTTTTAATTTGAAAATTTTCGAAAATTCTTTAAAAAAAATTCTTAAAATTCTCTGAAATTTTTATTAAAAATTAAAAAAAATTTCCCGCATTAATTTTCAAAAAATTTGAAAAAAATAAGAAAAATTTTCAAAATTTTTCAAAATTACCAAAAAAAATTTTTTGAATATAAAAAATTTTTTCTCAGAAATTTTCCCAAAAAAATCTCCTACTCACCCAAAACACAAAAGAAAACAATTTTTAACCAATACGGATATTGCACATCCTCTCGATTATTTTTATCATTAAAATTATTTTTTGGTGTCAATTCTGTTGGTGGATAAATAAATGGATTTGTTGCTTCATTTTCGTCATTTAATAAAGGAAAATTATCTTTAAAAAGAAAAAAATTTTTTTTTGAAAATTTAAAAAAATTTTTCAAACTTGAAATTTCTGCTGTTGTTGCTATTTTTGTTAAATTGTCCTCCAAAATTTTATTTTCAAAATTTGTTTGTGAAATTGTTGTTGCTTCAATCAAATTTTGATTTTGATCATTTTCAATTAAATTAGGTGGCCATTGAGGGCAATCCTTTCAAAAAAAATTTTTTTTTAAGAAAATAGGACCCTTTAAAAATAACGTTTAAAAAAATAACCTTCAACTCTCCTCTAGAATTCTCCTTAAATTAATAACAAGTGAACTCCCGCTAATACGCCACTCTATTAAAATTAGCATTGAAATACCACTAGTACATCACCCTCGAGGACTTAAAAAGAACCTATACATATAAATAAAAATATGGTGAGATAGGGAGCTCGGGAGTTGTATTAGAAGGATTCTCCACTGTAATATACTTTTATTTCAAAACTCGTCCCCAAAAAATTAAAAAAAAATTCAAACTTTAATTACATCAAAAAATAAAGAATTTCTCCTTCCAGTCTCATTCATTAACATTTTTTGTTGTTGTTGTTGATTCTTTAAATTAATTCTTTCAAATAAATGGCTCATTAAAAAAGCATTTCTACCAGCTGCCAATGTTTCGTTTGTTGTTAATGCATCGCTATAAAGAGAAAAGAAGAGAAAAAAATTTGGAAAAATTTTCAAAAATTTAAAAAAAAATTCTAAAATTTTTTGAAAAATTTCTTTAAATTTTTCGAAAATTTCTAGAAAATTTAAAATTTTTTAAAAATTTCTAGAAAATTTTACGGACAATTTCAAGATTTCAAAAAGATTCCCAAAAAAATTTTTTTTTAATTGTAACAATTTTTTCTAAAATAAATTTCAAAAACATTCTTAAAACGTTTAAAAAAATTTTAAAAATTCCTTTTAAAAATTTTCTAAAAAAACAAACTTTAATATTGGCGCTCTCCTTTCAATTGAATTAACAGGAAGTATCGAAGCTTAGAAAAATTTTTTATTTATTTAAAAAAATTTTTTTTTAAAAAACCTGTCAAATATTGAATATAAATTAAGCCAAATATTATTATTTTTAATATTATTCTTCCATTTATTATTGACATAATTGAAAAACAACAACAACAACAGGAACAATTATTTTTAGTTTATAACATTTTTCCGAAAAGGAAAAAGAGCCCACAAAAATACTTTTCTATGGCAAAATTTTACTAATAATTTTTTGCTTTAAAAATAACAATAGAAAAAATGACGAAAAAAGGTGGCCATTTATTTCCAAAAAAAAAAGAAAAAGGAAAGAAAAAAATTCTTGACAGGGTTGCTCGGATACCTAGCAAAAATGAAAAAAAATTCCAAAAATAATCAAAAAAAATTTTTTTAATTTCTACTTCCTATTCATTTAGAAAATTAGAAGAAGCACATTTTAAGGAGATGTTAATCCTCACATCCCCCCTCTCTCTCACAACTAACCAAAAATTTATTTAAAAAAATTTATGAGATTAACCTGAACCGACCCCCTCTAAATTTAAAAAGAGAACAACATGAGGGAGAAGAAATCAAGATAAACCTTCAAACCCACAAATTTTTTTGTATAAAATGAAGGAAAAAACCAACTAATAAACTTTCCTAAACCATCAATCCCATTCCTCCCCCTCCCATAAAAAAATTAAAAAAAATATACCATTTTTTTGTTAAAATTTTATGGCTCTCTAATAAAAATTGTTTTAATTAATAATTTTTTTGCTATTTTTTCCACTAAAATATAATATATTGCGCTATCATTAATATTAATATATTATGGTTTTAAATATTATTATTCCAATTTTTTGAACTAAGAAAATTTTTTCCAGAAATAGTCAAACATTTTTTTAATTTCGAAAAACTCCAAAAAAAATTTTTTTTCCTAAAAAATTTCTGAAATTTTCTAAAAATCTTCAAAAATATTTTAAATTTTAAATAAACCTCAATGGAATAATAATTAATATTGAAAATTAATTTTATGACGATTTATAATCATCATCATCACTTGAAACATTATTACTATTAATATTACAGCTATTATTATTCACATCATCAACAAATGGTTTTGAAGAAGAAAAGATTGTTGCACAATTTTCTGCCAAAACCTTAAAATTAAAAAAAAAATTTTTTTTTATTTTTCAAAAAATTTTCAAAAAAAAACCTCATCAATAACATCACCAGGATCACGTCTTGTTCTTTGAACTCTCATTGACATATTATGCCCTAAACCTCCTGGGACATTTGGAAATATTGAAGAGATTGAAGAAATTGTTGTGGAGGTTGAAGGAATTGTACTAGTATTTGATGAAAGATTTGTTATAAGACTTGAAGATCTTTCTTCTTTTGGGTGTTGAAAATGTTCTTTTGTACAACCTGGGGAAATTTTTAAAAAATTATAAAAAATACAAAAAAAAATTTTTTGGCAATGATCTGGTTTATGCGTCCAATAAAACTTTAGTCCAATAAAAAATTTTTTGCTGAAGATGTTAAATGGGAAAGACCAACAGTCCACAGAAGTTATAAGTTATTAACTTAATTTGAATAGATTACTCGCAATAAATCCCAACAAATTACGATGTTAAGGTACTCATCAATTTAGAATAATTGAACTCATAAATTAATATTGGATTTATAAAATTTTGTTTGGACACAAAAAAATTTTAGGCGTTGGTAAAATGGAATCGTAGACATTTTATTGGACTTATAAAGCTTCATGGACACAATAAATTAAACCAAAGCCATTTTTTATTTTTAAAAAGTAAAGAAAAAATTTTAATTAAAAACCTGAAGATGATGTTAAATGTAACGATGTTGCTAATAATGATATTGGTGGTGGACAACCAATTGTTGATTGTATAGTTAACGATGCTGATGTGGCTGGTAATGTTGTTGTTAATAAATTATTTGAATCAATTATTGGAATTGGATTACTGCTGGTACTATTATTATTTATTGCTTCAAAAAAAAAGAAATTATTTAAATAGTTAGAATTGAGGTATAAAATTTTTCATGAAGGTTTAGAAAATGGGTATCCCATTGTCATGTTAGCAAATACGCGAACACTTTTTTGACCCAAAATTCGTAAGCAAAAATTTAAAATTGTCCCTATTTTATTTATCCGAAGACATCCCTAGTTATGAAGAAATTAAAAGAAAAAATTTTTTGTAATGGTAAAAAGCATTTTTACAAAAAATCACATCAACTTTTAAGAAACATTCTTAAATTAGGAAGCAGTTTCCATAAACCACGAATCATGCCCATGAACCCGAGCTATAAACCACACCCCGTAAAATGCGCCACCACACCCCGTAAAAAGTTTCTCTTTTTCTCAAGAACTTTTGCCAAGTTTTTCACCCCCCCCCCCTCCAACAAGAAATATTTAACACAGAAAAGCGACAGGAATTAAATGAATTAAAAAAAAACCTCCAGAATTTGTAGTTGCATTATTTACATTTCCACTAAAACTTCCTCCAACTCCATTATTATTATTAATTTCATTAGGTGATGGAGGAGGTGCACGTCTATCAACAGGATTTAACCATTGACCTAATTGATCATGTTGTAACAATAAATTTGAACTATTATCTTCAATATCATTTTGATTTTGTTGTTGAAATAATAAAGACGCAGAATTTGGACTGAAAAATTAGAAAAAAATTCCAAAAAAATATTATCTAAAAACTGAGGCAAAAATAAAAATTGACATTTCATCCTCGTAAGGACCCGAATTTATAAGAAAAAATAAAGTAGAAACTCAAGTTAAGGTCAACAGAAATATAATAGAATGATCAGAAGATGTTTAAAAACGGAGGCGGGCCGAAAAAATAAAAATAAGCCAAAACATAAAGTTCAACGAGCTCTGGTCAAAAAATGATAAGATAGCCGGAGCGGAATCAAAAAGGAGAACCGAAGATTTTCTGGGCCAGTCTTCCGATTTAAATCCTGCTATCCAAAGATTTTCTAAAAACCCTAGTTTCGTCATTTTTTGCTGTCAGACCCAATCAAAGATAAAACAGTCAAAAATATCACGGAGAGATTAACATGAAAAAAAAATTTAAAAACTCCTTACACTTTAAAAAGAGGATCTAATGAATCATGCTGCATTCTAATAAAAATATGAACACGAGAATTGTCCTGTCTTTGACTTGTAAAATATCCATCAAGTAAAAAAGACTTTCTAATACCAGTATTTCCACTCCCAGCAAATTCAGAAAGATTAATTATTACATAACCCAATTTTTGTGGATTACGTCCAGCACGGTCTTCCTAAAACAAATTTTTCAAAATTAAATTTTTAAAAATTAAAAAAAAAACCTTTCTTAATGAAATTTTGCATCGACAGGCCTAAAATTAAGTACAAATTAAAGAAAACAAAATTTTAAAAAAAACCTCAAGTTCTCCAGAATATTTAGAATCATAAGGGATATAACAATAAAAAGAAAATGGTTGTGTATTTTTTTCAGCATAAGCTAAATTTCCAAGTTCATCGATAAAGTATTCGGGCTAAATAAAAAAATTTGTTTAAACGAATTTTTCGAAGTTTCAGAATTTTAGAGGACCCAATTTTGCTTAACAATTCTTACTTTTATAGAAAATGACATAGAAAAAGTTGGTGTTCGGGCTTTTTTCGGGCCGAAAAAAATCAGGGTTTCGGGTAACTCATTCCGTATCTGATATGACCTAGAGATCAGGGACAGAGACTAGATCTCGTTCAGTAATATCCGTTATGAGATAAATATTCTTATGTACTTGTGTGAACTAGTAAATAATCCTTAAGCGCTACCCAACTTAAATAACCAAAAATCCAACCAATTCTAAAATATTTCAAACAAGAGAGCTCAAATGGACAAAAAAGATTATAGTGTACAAAAAACATTAATAAAAAACCTGATCAGAATCGCGAATTCTATTCTGTATTAGCTCATCAAATTCATTTTTAATCCCATCTTCTTCCAATAAGTGTTTGCATTTTCGATTGCGCGCATCAATTTGCTCCAAAATTTTTTGATAGCTTGCCTCATCGATTTGGCTGTTTTCTGCTTGCGCTTTTAAAGCTTCTTCAAAATCATCCCATTTACGGTGAGCATCGTCTAATTCACGTGGAGAACGTTCAGTTAAAGAATGACGCCTTTCAATTTGTTGAAATTTTCTATGAGAAGCTGGAGATAAAGAAAATTGTTTATGTTGTTGTTGTTCTTGTAAGGAATTCATAGAAGAGGCGATGGAAGATCCATCAATTATGTCTGTTGTACTATGCCTAGAAAAAGGAGGAAGAAATGGTTATTCAACTCTGATAGGGATTTTTGTAAGAAAAATATTTTGGGCTTGATAAGAGAAAACTTGAAAATTTGAGAAAAGCAGTGGTAAACGTCGCTTACTGGTCCTTTTTCAGCCCTCAAGTTTTTTCCTATAAATGTCCAAAATGGTCAGAGTTTATTTACTTTACTTGTTGCCAGTTCCAGCAATTAAAACAAGTCTTCCAAATACAAAACCCCCCAAAATTTTAATAAGCTAAAAACCTATGAACATTTGCATTTGGATAAATTTGCCCACTGTTCGTCCTACTTCTCATGCGAATATTCGAAGGTGCAGAACTATTAAACCGTCTTGAAACTGAAGGGATCATAAAGTCAACTTGGTGGGAACAGACTGGTCTATGCAATGTAGTGCCAACAAAAGAACCACATTCGAGTAGACGAACCTTTGAAAAAATTTTTGATAAAAATTTGCAAAATGATGAATAAAAGGGAGCCAGGAAATCGTGACAAACATATAGTGACATTTACATATAAAAACTGCTACTTTAATGGTTTCACGCCCTAAGGCCACAGAGTCGTGCATAGTAAAATGTCTTAGTGAGGAAGTTCCAGAACCATAGACAAGAAGTTATTTTAGTCACCGCAGCTCAGATATGTCCGTCCCGATATTTTTCCTCCCTACCCCAAAAATTGAAGGATAAAAAATACCTTTGCAAATATCACAGCATTTAATAACGGAACATCAGTCAATTTTTCCACGACCAATGCAACACTGAATTTAACCTTCTTTTTTCGAAGAAAAGCCATCTACTGAAGTTGATCAAATATAAAGCAATAAATATATAATTTTTTAAATGCAATCTAAAATGAAAGTTTTATTTTAATGATGAAAAGGAAAAAAAGCTGATTTCAAATGATTCAGCAAAAATGAAAAGCGCAAACAATGTGGAATAAGGAAAAGGGTGGAAGAAAAAATGAAAAAAAAGCGCATGGTGAAAGAAATATCGGCGGGGCAGTGAAAATTCTTTAAAGAACGCTTTAAACAAACAGTTTAAAAGTTTAAAAAAACGTCAATCGGAGACCTTATCTACACACATAAGGAAAGTAGCACAATCGTTCACTGTTAATAATATTGCAAAAAAAGTGAAAAAAATGCCCCAATACAGAAAAAAAAGTGCTTCCCCTATTCAGCAACAAGAAAATGTGTAAGACTCAAACGCTCCTCTCGAAGAAAATTTCTCTGACATCTCTAGCAATGCTATTTTTTAATTGGATAAAATGTCACATATATAAACAGAATGCCATAAATTTGAATTTAAAGAAAAAGAGCGGCATAACCCGACTTAAAGAATAGGTTAACCCTGAATTTTTCACCCCTAAGCATCTTAACCCTAATAAGATTTGCTTTACCCCCGCTTCTTGAAAAACCTTGACAATTTGTTGACCACCATATTCTGACCATCCAATGGTGAAGATCAACCTGTTCTATAAAAAAGGCTAAAATTGAAAAGACGAGTTAAAAATGAGTGGACAAAGACAAAGGAGAAAGACAAGTGAAAAAAATAAGCGAACAAAAAAGTAGAGGGTAGCGCTCGCGCATTTAAATTTTTGGCATTTTTTTGCTTAAAATTAAAATTTTTCGTACCAAGGCCAGTTGAAGTGTTGACACAGCAAGCCCACCATGTTGAGCACCACAGAGCCGGAGTTGCACACCAGAACTGGAGTTGCACCCTTACTTAAAAAACCACCCCTCCCACTTTTCCTTTAATTTAAATAAAAACCACACCCAAAAACCATCCATCCAAAAGCATATTGACCATCCATAGCATGTTCTCCAACCACCCAGAAGCATGTTCTCCAACCAACCAAAAGCACATTGTCCACCAACCATCCAGAAGCATGTTCTCCAACCATCAGCAGCAGGTAGACCTAGCTAAAAATACCCACCCTCCTCCCTTATTTTTTGTTAAAAAAACGACCACACCGCCTTCCACCATAAAGCATATTGACCAGTCCATCCATGTTGACGTCCTGAACAAAAAAAATCAGCCATAATTGAAAGACATCAAAAAACCATTGTGTTGAGTCGGCAGACGTCTTAAAAGAAAAATGTGAAAATTTCGAAAAAAAATTAACAAAATCAAAACCTCCAAACATCCATTGAAGTTGAACCACCATCCAGAAGAGCATATTGAAGACCACCATCCAGAAGAGCATGTCGAAGACCACCATCCAGAAGAGCATGTTGAAGGCCACCATCCAGAAGAGCATGTTGAAGGCCACCATCCAGAAGAGCATGTTGAAGACCACCACTTGTTGAAGAGCATGTTGAAGGCCACCATCCAGAAGTGCATGAAGAACACTGAAAAATCAAAATTTTAGAAAAGTATTTAAAAAACACAAAAGTTAAACCACACCACCACCAACATCAGCAGGCCACGATGAGTATGCTGGAATTTGAGGGAATTAACTTTTTTAATCAAAATTAACTTTATTTTTTTAAATTTTACGCCGCGCGCGCATAAAGGGGATAAAAAACACATATAAACACATAAAAACGAAAAAAAAATAAAAAAAACCCGTACCGCGGTACGAAATACCCCTAGAGCTCGAAGAAAAAAACAAAAAAATTTGTTTTTCTCTAACCTGCTCGTTTTTGTATTTTAACGCTTTTCCATTTTCACATTTCGCTTCGAAACTTTTTTATTTTGGCATACTGTATTTTTATTTTTTATTTTAAATCCTTATACTATTTCTTTTTTCTCTGACTCTCTGCCGTTTTACGTTAAATTTTTCCAAGCGGAAACACACGTTTTTATTTTGTTGGAAATTTTTGCTTGTTTTTAATTGTTTTATTGTTCTTTTTTATTTTAGATTGTTTATTATCTAATTTTCGCCGTTTGACACTTTATTTTTAATCAGAACATGTCTTCAGATTTTGGCAATCCTTTGAAGAAATTCAAGCTAGTATTTCTTGGAGAACAAAGCGGTTTACTTTTTATTTTGGGTTTAGTTGGCCTCCATGACTGTCAAAATTTATAATTTCCTTTTGGAAGAGAAACAGACTATTAAGGATTGTTGGGTAATAGATATCGAGTTGGGTCTAGGCCTAGATTTTTCCTCTCCTAGAACTTGGCTCTAGGCATTTTTAAGGTTCTTTGTTGTTTCCGGGACTAACGATTTCTTTCCGGTTAGCGGATTTTAAACTCTGAGATAATCCAGGTCAGTCGGTCCTTTTAAAAAATTTCGATCTCTATTAGTTTTGGGATTGGATATTTTGTTTGGGATGTAAAAAACCACAAATCGTTTGGGATCTTTGCGAACTTGTCCACCTTTCGATTAATTCTCACGGCTCTTCTATAATTAACTTTTTCCCAATTGCTTTCCTTTTTTATAAATTTTACTTTTTTTCCAGTTGGCAAAACTTCCCTCATCACCAGATTTATGTACGACAGTTTTGACAACACATATCAGGCGACAATTGGCATCGATTTTCTCAGCAAAACAATGTATCTTGAAGACAGAACTGTGAGCCTTTTTTTCTATTTCTGAATTTTCGAGTTTTAGGTTCGTCTACAACTTTGGGACACCGCCGGACAGGAGCGTTTTCGATCTCTTATTCCTTCCTATATTCGTGATTCTACAGGTTTTTTTCTCTCCTTTTTTTAATTTTTTAAATAATTTTTTGTTTAATTTAGTTGCTGTTGTTGTCTATGATATTACAAGTTTGTTCACTATTTTTTTAAATAATCTAGGAAAACCTCTCCAGATCTGGGAAATCAAATCTGGAAAATGCCTTGATTTCGTTTCTGGGTCAAGAACAAAGATTTGATCGGTAGAGCTCATGTGAAAGTAGAAGAAGGCTAGCACGTCTTTTCGAAGACGCTTTTTACGCCTTGACTTGGGTCTCACCTTTCGCTTCTTAAAATTTGTTTCGGTATTTCGCCACACATTTGATACTTGCTTTGATTTTTTCATAAGTAGGATCCAATTTTCATCGTTGTTTTGGGCCAAATCTTTGTCCTGGATCCAGAGACACGATAACAGGCTTTTCAGAACCTTCGTTTGTTGAATCCAATTTCCTTTTTTTTTCAATTTATTATTCTTTATCTCGTAATTATTTAAATTTTACAGACGCCAACTCTTTCCATCAAACTTCCAAATGGATTGACGATGTTCGCACTGAACGCGGAAGTGACGTTATTATTATGCTTGTTGGAAATAAGACTGATTTGACTGAAAAACGGTTTTTTTACTTCTCTAAAGTTTAATCCGAAAATATTTTTTTAGCCAAGTCTCCACAGAGGAAGGGGAACAGAAGGCTAAAGAGCTTAATGTAATGTTTATTGAGACGTCGGCAAAGGCGGGTTATAATGTTAAACATGTTTGTTTTATTTTTTTAAAATAATTTACTTGAGGCTAGAAAATGGGGTTTAACCTCTATTTTTAGGTTGATTTTATAAATTCTTTAGAAAAAAATTTTTTAGAGTGGGGGAATTTTAAAGCCGGATATTTTATCCTATTTTCTAATTGGAATTGTTTTTTTTTATTAGTTGCTAGAATATGGGAGTTACGTGTTAACGTTTAAGTTTGTTTATTAGGATTGGGTTGAACCCATTTTTCTATTTTTTCTTGCGGTTCGAAAGATCAATTCGGGCATCGAATTTTGGCCCGAAAAAGACTCGGCCGATCTAACCCGATAAAAATGACTCGAACGTCGTCCCGGTCCGAAAACCCCAATCTGTTCTTTGTTTAATTTAGGATCGGATCCGAAGAAAAAATTTAAAAACTGAGTGAATTTGACTTTCATAGAGTTGGTCCCATTTTTCTATTCCTTGTTTGGGCCTCTGCCCAAACTCATGTTACAAAAAAAGGTCACTTTGGAATAGCAAGTCGAGGGATTTTTGGGTTCCCAATGTTTTTAGAAATTAATAAAATAAAAAATTTTTATTTTTTTTTAGCTCTTTCGACGAATAGCTAGTGCATTGCCTGGAATTGACGTTGAAAAACCTTCAGACGCCAGTATTTTTTTAAAATAATTTTTCAAAAAAATTTCTCTTTTTCAGAACAAGTTGTTGACATTGGACCGATTAAACCACGCCAAATTGTTACGGAAGAAGGATCTTGTTGGTGTTGAGAGACAACTTAATAATTTAATTGACCTGTATAATTAAAAAAGGGCAGCAACAAAAAGAGGTTAAAAAAAATTTTTTTTAGAAAAAAATTCCAACTTTTATTTTTTTTAATACTCTAAAAAATTGTTTTTTTCTATTTTAATTTAAAAATTATATTTTTAAAAATAGACCTAAATATTTAAAAATAATCTCCAGAAAAAAAAATTATTTTTTTACTAGAGGATCTGGATCCAGACCTTTATTTTTTCTGGATCCAAAGTCCAGATCAAGACATTTTTCAGTGTTACTTGATTTTTTCTTGACTCAAGGTTAAGAATTTGGTCAAGGTACCCAACCGAAATCAAGGATCAAGGTCAGGGTTTTTCGAAAATCTCGCTATTTTTGACCTTATTAAAATTTGGGGATAATGGGAATTTTTGATTTTTTTGAAATTTTCTGGGAATTTTTCTGAAAATAAAATTTTTTTGTCTATTCAATTTTTTTTGGCCATCAAAAATTTTCCTGAAAAAAACTGTCTCTCTCTCATATCTACATTATTTTTGTTATTACTATATTTTATCAAAAAAAAGAAAATCTTACTTCTGTTATTAATTTATGTGTTCTAAAATATTTGTTTTTATTGTGCAAGAATTGGAGAGGGGGAATATACGGGGGGAATTAAAAAATTTTTTTTTGGATAAATTTTTTTGAAAATTTTCGAAAATTTGTGAGAACATCTAAAAATCCCCACATACCTATATTTCCTCTGTATGACTCTACTGATTAAATAAAGTCAGACTTCTCTAATATATCACCCCAAGGGATCGAATTGATCTGGAAGGTTCGACTCTATGTAAATCCTTTTTGTGTGTTTTAAAAAATTCGTTTATTTTTTGTTAAATAAACAATTAAATATATATGTTTTTTATTTAAATAAAAATTTGATGAAAAAAATATTTTTTGATATTTTTTGGAAAAAATGAAGAGGCTAAAATAGGAAAAAAAATATATTTTAAAAAATTAATGGAAGGACCAGAACATTAAAAAAAAATTTTTTTTTTTGAAGAAAATTTGAAGGATTTTTATGAAAAAAATTTTTTGATATCAAAATGATCAACTTTTTGAGGTAAAAATTTCCCCAAAAACTTTTTGGAAAAATTAAAAAAAAATTAAAAAAATAAAAAATTTTTTTTCAAAGAGAATTACTATTAGAGGATGTAGTAGATTTAACACCACACCGCCTTATTAAAATTAGGGAAGACAAAATAATTAATAAAATAATTGGGACAATAATTAAAAGTGCTTGATTATTTAAAATTTGTAAAAAATTATTTTTATTAGCATCTTTACCTCCTCTTTCTGTTCTACTCGAACTTGGAAAGTTTTTATCTGTTTGGGGCAGTCTGTGTTGGTTGTAATTCTCTAACTAAAAAATAATAGGTTAAAAGGGGATCAAAATGGTCCTTTTTGAGGTAGAAAATCGATTTTACAAACGATAGCTCACTCGACAAAGCTCATCGAGCTGATTCGAGTGACATCAAAATCATCGTGATTAAAAGTTTTGACAATTTTTCAAACTCTCTGGGATTCCCACTTTTCCTTAAGGTTTCGGGTTCTCTTTTTGTCTATCTTTATTTTCCGGAAAATTTAAAAATTCTCTGTACTCTCCGAAAAACAAATTTACACCCAACTTTCTTCCCTAATGGCTCCCAATCTTTCCGGAAAGTTTCCGGAAAATTTTTTAGATTTTAAATTTTCAAACCCTAGCATTTGGATCACAAATCCAACGTTGCATCATTTCCAATTCTTCCATCACTGTCATTGCACAAGGTCTAGGGCATGCTACTGCGCATTGCTCTAACGTCTCAAATGTGTGTACAAATGTTTGTAGACGTTCATTTATTGGCTTAAAAATTAGAAAAATTAGAAAAATTTGGAACACTTGGGCCTCACTATAAAACACCCCTTGGGAGCTGAAAAATTGTATCTTAAAATGGGGATGTCTTAAATGGAGGGTATTGCTTATATAGAGGTGTTTACTAAATAGAGGGGTGTCTGAAATAGAGGGTATCGTCTAAGAAGCTCCCCCACCCAATGGTTAACCAGTGTATCTTAAATAGAGGTGTGCTAATCCTGAGGGTATCTCAAGGTGAGACCTAAAATTAAAACTAACAAATTGAGCTGATGATCCAGAAGAAGAATATGGCGATAAATTTGTATTTTTCCCCAAAGCCTTATGCCTGTTAATTGTTGTCCCCCCAAAATTCTCTTCATATGCAGAAACTGAAGAACCAACACCTCCAGCATTCCCCACATTATTTAAACTTTCTTCAAACAAAACGGCAGCGTTAGAAATTAGAAAAAAGAAAAAATGGAATAAATTAAATGATTGAAGGAAATTGATGAAAATGAAGTTTTGTTGCATTTGTTGGGAGAATTCGGAGGAAAAATTTTTTTCTTACATTTAGCTTTGAAAGTATAAATTATAGTAAATCTCGTCACGTAGTATCTACGAATTCGTTTCCAGCGTACGAATTCGTTTCCAACGAATCTTGAGAGGTAGATAGGCAAGTAGAAGGTATACTAGTTCAAAAAAGGAGGTGGCCACGGCCAACGGGTATAGATTAAAGAGGAAAGACCCACCATCATTTTTGTCTCTTGTAAACAATAACAAATTGAATAATTTTCAAAAAAAATCCCTTTTTTGATGAAATGGGGCATATAGTGTTTTTGAAAGAATAAATAAATGAAAAGCGCTTTAAAAAAGATGAGCACAGGAAAAGGAATTAGCCATTAAATGAAGGAGGAAAATGACTATCTGCCTTTAACCCTCTCGTCTTTACTCTTATCCTCCTCTCTTTTTATTTTTCGTTTATCCTTTGGAGAAAAGGACAAATGAAACCCTAAAAATGAAGATGAAATGTATTAAGCGCCTTGTTTAACATAAATCGGGGGGGGGGGGGGGGTATTGGAATTTTTAGAAAGGAGGATTTTAATTTAAAAAATTATTTAGGAGGAGAGGGTGGGGGAGGGAGATCGTGAGTTCGTTGAGTAAAGGTAAATAAAGTCAGACCCTTACCATAGGGCACCCCCAAAAAAGTTCGCCAATGGGTGGATACGTCTACCCCACCCCTCCCATTCAAAATACCCTCCATTATAAGAAACAACTTTTTAGCTCCAAGAAGGTATATTAGAATGAGGTTCTGGACGATGAGGTTGCCTAAGCTCCCCACCTCCTTTTAAGTACCCCTCATTATAAGAAACAATATCATCAACCTCAAAGGGATATCCTACTTATAGTGAGCTCCAACTCTGTCATTCACCGATGTAAAAATCAAAAAACAAACTGATCCTCGCCTAAAGGATTCAATATCCTCCCCCAACATCCCAACTTTAAACTAATACCTCTTTCACTCACTTTCCCCCTATTTCAAAATCAATAGCCCCCTCCATCCGAGCAACTCTATTAAATAAACTGTGCTGCGGGTGTATTCACTCAAGCGTTTTATTTTTTCCTTAAAGCCCTCTTTATTTTTTTCTAGTCAGCTTTATGACCAAAAGGACACAATAACACGCCGCTTTAAAAATATAAGGGGAGAGGGGGGGGGGAGTTACTGGAAGAATTCCATTAGTATACTCGAGGGAAAAGAGAAAAGTCATTATATACAAAAGCATTTTTGTGTGTGAAATTTTTATTTTTAAAAATATTATTTTAATAAATAATCCGTTTTTCCCCGCCTAAGTTTATGCCTCTTTTTCCTTCCTTAAAAGTATTACAAGTTGGATAATGGAAAAAATGGGGGAAGGAAATGAATAAATTTGCACTAATTTTATTTTGGATTTTTATGGAAGAGAGAAGAAATTTAAAAAAGAAATTAAAAGAAAAGGTGAACACTTCTTAAATGTGTTATAAAGAGATTTTTAGAAGTCAGAAAAAAATTGGAAAATTCTTTTTAAAAAATTCTTAACAAGAAAAATAAAAGTCTTGAAGATTGGAAACCTTATAGGATTAACTTTAAAATAAAAACAAATTTTTGTTATTGTCAAAAAATTTTTAAAAATCCCAAAAATTTTTTCTTCAAAAATTTAACTAGACAAAAATAATTTTTAACGACGTTAAAAAAACAAAATACCCAAAAAACCCCAAGAAAACCAGAAAATTGGAGGGACCCAAAAAGGCGATTTTTCCGTAAAAAAATAATTTTTTAAAAATATTCCAAAATAATAATTTTAACTACAAGGAAACAGTAATTGCAAAAAACACATTTTTGTCATTGTCAAATAAATAATATATATTTTTTAAAAACAATTGTTGTCACGCTTCATATCACATTTAAGAAGGGGAGGAGATAAAGGAAAGCAAAAATTAGTAATATTGTTGTTTTTGGGAGAAAATAGAAGAAAAAATAAAGTGGGGAGGGAGATGAAAAAAAGAAAGAAATGGCCACAGAAAAATCATAAAACGAAAAAAAAATTTTTTTTAATCTAAAAAATCAGAAAAATTTCCCTTTTTACGAGATCCTCATCCAGAGTGTTCTCCTGGCCGTCCAGAACTATAACGCCAAGAAACGTCATCCTTTGGAAAATTTCAGAACTTTCCAGAAATTCAGAACTACGGAACCTCCCAGAATTTTTAAGAAACCGAGGGAACACTTTTAGGATGAGGTGTTAAAAATCCCAGCAAAAAAATTTTTTTAGACTAAATTCATTTTAAAATAAAATAAACGTTTTTCTTGAAAATCGTTTTGATTTTCAATTTTAGGAAAATTATTATTATTTTTTACCCATAAAATTATTTTTTTAATATACCAACCAGATTTTTGTTGCAAATTTAATTCCAAATTGTCTTCTATAATTAATGGAAAATATTCCTCATCAATTTGTTTTTGTTCTTCTCCCTCAGTATTTTTGTTGTTGAAATGACTAAATTAAAATTAAAAATTTTTTTTAAATTTAAAAATTAAATTTTTCAAATTTTTCAGTTTCTCAGAACTCGGTAAAGTTTTAGTCGTCAAAACATTTTTCAGAGTGAGCTAGGTTAATCATCATAGAAACTGACGTGAAAAATCATAGAATTAGGAGGGGGATAAATAAATAAAGATAGAAAGGAATAGAACTTTATGCTGGAGAAATCAACGAGGCTAAACCAGAACCAACTTAACCACCGCTTAACTTATAATCGAGGCGAATATTTAAGCTTAAAAAATTGGGAAAAAAGAAAAAATTCACATTTTAACCAAAATTTTTCAATTTCAAAAAAATCTTCTCACCGGAAAATTTTTAAAGTTGAAGAAATTTTTTAAAAATTTCAAAGAAACCTAGAAAATTTTTTGGTTATTCCTTGAACATTTTCTGGTTGCTCTTCGGATTTTTTAGTTTTAGCCAATAAATGTTCAACATTTAAGCTGTTTGAGACTTCTATAACAAATTCAACGGGAAATGATGATTTATAACTAAAAAATACTTTTAAAAATTTTTTATAAAAAAAAACCTCATCTCCAAATATCGATCAGTTTGTTCAATTAAAATATTGCACAGGAAAAGGCTTAAAAATTAACTATTAAAATATTATTTAAAATTTATTTTTCCGATTTTCAGACGAAGGGTTCCCCAACCTCGATAATATCATTAAAAATTTCATGGAATATAGGTAATTTAAATCCCAAGTTAATTAAATCCGAGGGAAGAACCTTTGAATTTTTAAAAAATAAAATTTTCAGTCAAAAAAGGGTCAGGTCTCAAAATGGCAAAAAATTAAAAATTTAAATAAAAAATCTTTAAAAAAATTTACTTAAACATTCCAACATTGTCAATTAAAATCCCAGGCTTTAAATCCTTTGAAAATGCTGTAGAACTCAAATAAAAAGGTTGAATGTTGAGAT
The DNA here is from genome assembly GCA_963681835.1 of Meloidogyne enterolobii. NCBI lineage: Eukaryota > Metazoa > Nematoda > Chromadorea > Rhabditida > Meloidogynidae > Meloidogyne > Meloidogyne enterolobii. Next base: position 207,845 of record CAVMJV010000114.1, read on the forward strand.
TCTTCATACAAAAATTATTTGTTTCTTCAGAACAAAAATCAAGACATTCTGAAGAAAATCCAACAGAAAAATTTGTACAAAATTGTTTTGAGACCATTTTATGGGGAAATAAATAGGGCTGAAAAGAAAAAGGAAATTTTTGGATTTAAATAGGTATATAAGCTATAAATGATTTTCTAGTGGGCACAATCAGAACAGAGGATAGATACTTGGGACAAAATTGAAACCCGTTGGAATTGAAAAACAAGTGGGTACTGATAGGTGACAAACATACTTTTAGATTTTGGTGTGGTTTCGAAAATTAAAACTATTAACTCGAGACCGGAATGAAAGAGTCGTACGAGATACAAGAAATAGTATCTTGGAAAATATCAATGTGATGAGTATTTGTTTGAGATCATGTCACGGTAGATCTCTATTATAACAATGCTACAACTAGAAGGCATCCAAAACTCTAATAGGCTCACTTAAATACTGTTGTGTCCGCGCTTGCAGAAAGAACATAAATGAAAATAAATAACCCAGCAATGGGTTGGATGGTGGCACAGTCGGTTGTGCTTCGGTCTGGGCTCATTCCATGATGGTTCAATTCCATCTACCATCCACAATTTTTCCACAGTACGAACACTCGGACATGACAAATGGCGCAGTCGGACAGGCCAGGCTTAGCCTGAGGAAATTTCAGCGAACCTTCAAATGCTGTGATGATCTGACATTCTGTCACTGTGGAGAGAAAAAGGAGAAGACCCTGTGAGAAATTAAATGCCTGAGTTGTGATAGGCTAGCCGGTGTTGCGAGGCTAATATAATATAAAAATGCGTAAGGCGCATGAAGCGCAGCAAATGCCACAAAATGGGTTTCTGTGTGTGCTCTCCAAAAATCGAAACAGATGATAGTTATAGAAGACAAGCAACAAGCGAGGACGCTTGGTTTCGCAAGGCGGAAGGAGTGTTGTGTCCGCGCTTGCAGAAAGAACATAAATGAAAATAAATAACCCAGCATCGGGTTGGATGGTGGCACAGTCGGTTGTGCTTCGGTTTGGGCTCATTCCATGATGGTTCAATTCCATCTACCATCCACAATTTTTCCACAGCATGAACATCGGACATTATAAATACCATTACCCCATTTTGTAACATTATCTAGCCCAAAAAATTAAGTAAAGAATAAAATTAGAAACCTTTAACAAATTCCAGAACTTCTCAGAATTATCAAAAAGACTAATTTTCTGATCCCTTTTAGGACAAGTCTCGCAAATCCAACCTGGCGCAAATATTGCTGTAGAAAAGTTGTAACGACGAATAACTTCCAAAGGTTTAAAGCATTCCCAGCCTCCTAAAAATATTCTTAAAAATTTTTTAGAAGGTAAAAAACCTGTACAACCCCGTCCAAAAACATCAATTCCAATATAAATATCAAAAAGAGATTTGTCCTCAGAAAAGTTTTTGTAAAAAGTTTCGAGAGTTCGTTGAAGATGACATTCTGTCCAGCCATAATTTGTGTAAAAACCATCAACAGATGAGAACCAACGCCTTAAAGTGTTTTTTTGTTTATTTTAGCAAGAGTTCTAGTCTAAAAGCTTTTTTTGTCAACGGGCAGGAAACGGCAAAAATAACCGTTTTACATCGCAAATTTTTGGTTATAGTTCCCAATGTTCAGTTGTGAGTTAATTGATTAGAAGTTATTTGTAGTTAGGCACTCCCCTCACTACGTTCAGGTGCTAAATTGATTGAGGTTTCAGAGGTCTCAAGTCTTAAATCCATATATGAACGTTTTAAATTTCCTAGCCTGATGGGATTTCCCTTGTTAAATTTTGGATGTTGTTTGTTAAATTGAATAAAAGGGAAGAAAATAGAGAACCAGGGACCAACTGGAAGCTATTATATTAATTTAACTTTTAAAGATTTCCTACGAACATATTGTCCTTATTGAGCTCATTCTGCCAACACAATTCACCAGAATTTACAACTGAGTCATACCAAATTACTTGAAAACAAAAAATTATTTAAAAATCCTTAAAAAACCTTGAGTGCAATTATGAACATTATCTCGCAAATCTCGTCTCAACTTTCTCAGAAACCCTTCTAATCGGTCCAAATAAACAGAATAAACGCGATTTTCAATATTAATAAGCCAGCCATCTTAAAATGAAAACTATTTGAAAATTTTTAAAAATCCTTAAAAAAACCAAAATTCATATTTTTGCATAAATCAACGAGGGAAGAAACAATTTTATCGGTAATGGAATCATCAGAAAAAGATTGATTGAAAAGAGAGACTGATTCGATTATAAATATTCCTGAAAAATAGAAAGATTTTTAGAATGAAGGAGAGGTGAATTTAAGACTTAAAAAGCGCCGGTAGATAATATGGTCAGCCATTGTCAGTCAAAATGGGATGCTATGAACGTAAAGCCTGGCTATGATCCGGAGACAACACCTACATTATCCCCCTCCAAGTTTAGGCGTTCTCATGGGCAATCGGTAGGAAAGCTGACTATAAGTTAGGGAGAACAGATTGACACTAAGTTGAGCGTTCCAGTACCCAGTTAAAAGGAGAGCACCTGAACATGGTGAACGAGGCCCTCAGTATTACTGTCAGAAAGTCACAAGTTCGATCCATACCGGCTAATCTCTTTCTTAACTTTTAATAGAACCTTAAAAATAAATCTAAAAACGAACCTAAAATCAAAACTACGTGTTGATGTGCAGCCAAAATCCAAACATCAGGCGGCACAGTAACAAAATGATGGGAGAAATAAACAAAAATGTCAATATACCACCAATGAAAAAATGAATAAATTGGAATTTGGCGTTCTTTGTCTTTGTTTGGTAGAGAAGTACAAGTGATACCTTGAAGACTATAATGAAAAAAAATTTGGAAGAAAGGAAACTGAATAAAACAAAAATAGGATTAATTTGGGGAGATGTCACACAAAGTTATTCAGCTCCCAAATTTATAGGGTAATTAGCCCCAGGCAGGCATTGATTTTGTGGCCTCCTGGCAGTTATTAGGCGCCTTTGATAACGTTGTACAGGTACTATACTGATTAAAAATAAAGTACCCAACCTTTATCCTTGTCCCTCCTTACCTTGTAATTTCTTAAACCCGCATTAAACCTACCCGACTTCCTTACATGGAGAAAATAAAAATGGAGCCCCCTCTCCTTAAAGTACAAAAAATTAAAAACCTTTCATATTCCAAATAACCTCCACGATGATCATGGCAAACCAGAGTTCGTGGTCGTTTTGCTGCTTTATTCCAATTAAAATTGTTCAATTTGTAAGTTGATTGATGAGGATTTGGAGTAATATTCTCTATTTCATTCCATAGAAAAAGACTTTCAGTTGTGTCGAAACAAAGAATACCATCATTTTCGGACTTACAAATTACCTCCATTCTAAATTAAATTTGGATAAAATTTTAATAAAAAGTACCATTTGGGTAAAATACTATTGGACTCAACTGGCACCTTCAAAATCAGCACTTTTGAGTCTCAAAAGTTTTTGCGATTTTTTGATTTGCGAGGATGGAATGGGATCGGGAATTTTCGGTTTTTCGGTGCCCGTCTTTTTTTCTTTAGAGTTGCTCTCGGGATCCCGCAACGGGATTTTTTTCAAAATTTTTAACGGGACAGGATCCAGCGGGATTAATCCCGTAAACCTGTAATCCCGTTCGTTGCTTAAAATACGGGATTTCGGGACAGGACTCGTAAAATCCCGTTCGATATCCCGTCCTGTCCGCACTCTAATCGGAAACTTTTTCAGGTTGCCAGTTGAGTCCACTAGTATTTTACCCAAATGGTACTTTTTATTAGTGAACGACATATCTACGTTTTCGTCGATTCGCGGCGAATAACTACTTTTATTCGCGAACGACTTTTTTTTAAACACACAACGCCAGAACTACGTTAATATCGATGTTTTGCGCCAAACGATTGCGAATCGACTTTTTTGTGTCTCTTTTTCTCTAATTTCACATTATATTTCCTTTCTCTTTTTCTATTAATTTTCTATGTCGTTGTCTCTCCATTGGAATTCTCTCCATTGGACTTTCCTCTTAACATTTCTCGTGAAATGCTCCAACAATCCAAAATTCTTAAAGTGATCCGAAAGAATTTGGTCAAGAAGTGTATCGAACTTTTTGATGAAATTGCTGAAGACAAGGACAACTTTAAGAAATTTTATGAACAATTCAGCAAGAATCTTAAGGTTTTTTAAATGTTTTTTTGAAAATTATTTGTTCTTTAGTTGGGTATTCACGAAGATTCTGTCAACCGTAAAAAGCTTGCCGAATATCTCCGTTACAACACTTCCTCTTCTGGCGATGAACTTGTTAGCTTGAAGGATTATGTTGGACGAATGAAGGAGAATCAGACTTGCATTTATTATATTACTGGCGAGTCTAAAGAAGTTGTTCAAAACTCAGCTTTTGTTGAACGTGTTAAGAAGCGAGGTTTTGAAGTTATTTATATGGTTGATCCAATTGATGAATATTGCATTCAACAATTGAAAGAATTTGATGGAAAGAAGTTGGTTAGCGTGACTAAAGAAGGTTTGGAGTTGCCAGAAAGTGAAGAGGAAAAGAAGTTTGAAGAAGATAAAGTTAAATTTGAGAAACTTTGCAAAGTTATTAAGGTATTTAAGATTTTGTTTAAAGAATTTTGGAATATTTGTTTTATTTTTAGTGTTAGGATATTTTGGCCAAGATGACTCCGACCAAGATGACTTTGTTGACTTCTGGCTTCTCTCTTGAAGATCCACAACCCTGCACTTCTGGGGAACCTGTCGAAAAGATTGCCGGTGCAGAGGAGGACGCTTCGCGTATGGAGGAAGTTGATTAAATTAATGTAAAAGGTTTTGATGGATTGATCTCCTCGTTGACTTTGTTTTTCTTTAAATTTATTTTGTTTTGTCGTCCTTATAATTATTTACTTTGTTTTTGAATCACGGATACATAAATTAATTTCACAAAAAAGTTTGTCTTGATTTTTAATTTGAGATCTGTTTTAGGGGAGGTGGGGAAACAAACGGCAGGATCAAGGTAAGCAGCACATCTGATGATGGAAAGACTTTCCGGATTTTCAATGAAAATTTCACTCATCTTCCTGTTAAAGGCTTTCAATCCACTTTTGGCATCATCTCCTCTTACTTCTCCTCTCCATATAGTAAGAATATAAATATGTGGAAAAATCCCTAAAAATTACAGAAAAGGGACTGAACATTTATAAAAATGGAAAATTGCAAATTCCAAAGGAGAGACTACACGAACGAAAATTAATAGAAAAAGAGAAAGGAAATATAACGTGAAATTAGAGAAAAAGAGACACAAAAAAGTCGATTCGCAATCGTTTGGCGCAAAACATCGATATTTACGTAGTTCTGGCATTGTGTGTTTAAAAAAAAGTCGTTCGCGAATAATTGTAGATTTTTTTAAAACGACTTTTTTTCCTTAAGAAAAAGTCGATATGTCGTTCACTACTTTTTATTAGTTTCTTTCTCGGGCTGACCAATTTTTATTTTCTGTTTCCCGGTCCAGGCTCTGTCCTTTTGGTTGTATTTTTTGCTACTAATTTTATTTTTTTAGGGTTATAGGACTCGATATAAATTTATTTTTTATTCATTATCTGGACAGAATGTCAATTATTTTTCATCGACGGCTACTTCAAAATAAATTGATTTGCGCCTTAACGAGACGTTCAATGAGCTTTGATTTGTCTGATCAGTAAATTTTTTTTAATTTTTAAAATTTTCTTGGTTTTTAGGCAACGAGAAATACAACAAAATGCATTGAAATTTGCTAAAGAAGTTATTTTACCAAAAGCAGCAGAGCACGATAAAACAATGGAATTTCCTTGGGAGATTATAAAACAAGCACATTCCCTTGGTCTAATGAATACTATGATTCCAGAGAAATACGGTTTTTTATTTAGTAGACAAGTTTCGTTAAATCGGGATTAAATGTAGGTAACGGTAGCTAGTAGACATGGAGATTTTTGAAAAACCTGGACCTGCTGTTCTTGGACTCTGTGTTTGATTTATTGACCTGGGCATGATCCTGGGCTGTAGGCCCGGATCCAGGGCCTGTAGTCCAGGAAAACCCCAGAAAGGCCAAAAAATTCCTGGGCCTAAGCTCTGGGTACAGAAAACCCCCAGGCCTTGGTCCCAGACACAGCTCGATAACTAGAAGCTAGCAGGCCTCGTTTTCCGGTTTTTTAAACTACTTCCCATCAACTAATACCCAAAATTTTTTAGGTGGCCCGGGTTGTGGAAATTTGGAAACAGCATTGATTATAGAAGCATTAGCTTATGGATGTTCTGCAATTCAATTAGCAATAATGGGTCCATCCTTGGCATTAGCTCCGCTTTTGTTGGCTGGGACTGAGGAACAAAAGAAAAAATATGCTGGAATGTTGGCCGAAGAACCTTTGATTGCGGTTAGTTTTTGACGGAGTTTTCAAGTAGTTTTGAATAAAAGATGACTGAAAATCATCAATTTCCGTCTTAATTTTATAATGAATAACTCTTCCATTTGAAGATTATTTTGAGACTAGTAAAAATATCGTTTATGAGACACGAACCCGGACCTCTCTTAACATAAACAGATAATCTAAAGACAAATTAGAGACCGGTCCGGAACGTAATCTCGAATAAACAACGCGTCCTGGTCTGTGCTTTTTCATGATATCTCGTATGAGTATTGTACGATTCTCTTTGCGACTCTTCCATTCCGGTCTCATCTCTGGAAATTACCCCACTAAAAAAGGATTTTACCACCTAGCCCATGTATTTACAATAAGCTGGGAGAAAAAATAATAAAATTTCTGGAAGTTAACGAGTTTATTTGTTTATTTTTTGCCAACATTTTCCGTCAAAAAATTTAATTTTTAGTCTTATTGCGTCACAGAACCCGGTGCCGGTTCAGATGTTAGCGGTGTTAAAACAACCTGTGTATTGAAAGGTTAATTTTTGAAATTTTTATTTCAAATTTTTTAAGGTGACAATTGGGTAATTAATGGTTCAAAGGCTTGGATTACTGGTGGAGGGTATGCAAAATGGTTTTTTGTTTTGGCTCGAAGTGATCCTGATCCAAAGGTTTCTGGATTTTTTTCGTTCTTGAAATTTTTGTCTTTAAGGCGGCAGCAGGAAAGGCTTTTACGGCATTTATTGTTGACGGTGATTCCAAAGGAATTTCTCGTGGAAAAAAGGAATTGAATGTTGGCCAGCGTTGTTCTGACACGAGAACTATAACCTTTGAAGATGTTCAAGTTCCAAAAGAAAATGTTTTGGGGGCGCCTGGTGGTGGATTTAAAGTGGCAATGGGAGCATTTGATAGTATTTTTAATTTTTTTTTAAATTATTTAATGTTAAAAATTTAAGCAACGCGTCCTGGTGTTGCTGCAGGAGCTGTTGGTTTAGCTTGGCGTGCATTGGATGAGGCATCCAAATATGCGTTGGAAAGAAAAACTTTTTCTGTGCCAATTGCTAATGTAAGCAAATTTGTTAGAATAGTGGTCAAACGACGAAATACCAAAATTGTGGGAGCAGGCCAGTGTACCGCAAGCCCAATGTACCGCCAGCTTCAAAATTGTCGAATCCGTGCACCCTGGTATGGTTCGGTTCAGCATATTGAGCCGCATCGAACCATACCAGGGCGCCACGGATTAGACCATTTCAAACAAAGTTATAGATCCGCGGTACATTGGGCTCGCGGTACATCGAGGTGTACCCCTAAATTGTGTCAGAGGCAAAAATAACCAAACCCAAACCTACAGAGAAATGTTTTCGCTTTTTTGTTTTTTCACCTTTAGATTTTTAGAATTTTTCGGCACACCTCTGCTTTGTATGCTTTTTTCCTTACAATTTGTTTGGTATTTCGGCGTTTAATATTACATCATCCCAAAATATATTTTAAAAAATTTTCTTTTTTAAAGCATCAAGGCGTTAGTTTTATGCTTGCTGATATGGCAATTAATTTGGAAATGGCTAGACTTGTTACTTATCGAGTAAAAAAATTTTTTTCTTAAAAATAACAATTTTTGTTAGAGCGCCTTAGACGTTGACAACGGTGTCCGTTCATCATATTATGCTTCAATAGCCAAATGTTTTGCTGCTGATACAGCTATGCAAGGAGCAATAAATGCTGTACAGGTTTTTTTGTTTTTAGAAGGAAAAATTTTTTTCTTTTTTAAAAAAGATATTTGGAGGTAATGGCTACAATACAGAATATCCTGTAGAAAAATTAATGAGTGATGCTAAAATATATCAGATATATGAGGGGACGTCTCAAATACAAAGACTTGTAGTTTCTCGTGAATTGCTTCAACGTGTTGCTCAAACAGGAAGTGCTTCAATTTGAGAAAATGTGAAGGAAGCGAAGTTGTTTTTTTTGTGTTTGTAGAGGATAAAGGGGATGTGACGGGTTGTTAGAAAAAATTTGGGCTTAAGGTTAGGTGTCCGGTTGGGATTTTCAAAATATTTTTGTGAAACAGGTTTCGAGTTGGGAAATGTCTGTATTTCCGGTAACCCGTCTTATCCCTGATGTACTATAACAAGAGGGTGTGCCAAATTTTTGATTTTATACATTGAAAAATAAAAATTAGTTTGAAGGACGAAAAGCGAAAAATAGAAAATACAAAAAGCGAAACACGAAAATAGCGAAACTCGAAAACGGAGCATCACAAAAGTGAAACTCCACAAAATCGAAAAACCAAAAAGGGGAAATATGATAAGCGATTAGGGTTGTCGTTTTCGAACCGGGCCGTTGAGTCATTTTTTCGGGCCTCTTTTTTAGGGCCGGACCGGTCGAGTAGTTTTCGGGCCGAAATTCGATGCAACCCTATAAGCGATACAAAATAATCGTAGGACTAAAAAGCGAAACACTAAAAAATCGACATACGAAAGGCGAAATACCCAAAAAAGTGAAAAACTAAAATGGCACACCCCTGACTATAAATAAAAATAAATATCGAAATTTTTTAATTTAGTTTAAACTAATTTGCCAATATATTGTCCTATACTATTTTTATAAATTTCTTCATAAATATTTGATATTTTATTGGAAAAAATTTTCTTTAAGCAAGTGAAATTGGCTTGATATTTTTTAATACTTTGTTTTAGCGTTTTTTATTAAAAAAATTTTTTTTTAAATATGACAACTTTAATTGAGCGCTACAAAGAATTTTTTTGTGGGGCAAGTGCTGGATGTATTGAAACATTTATTTTGTTCCCCAAAACAAAAATTATATTTCGACAACAATTGCACAATATATCGCTTGTTGATGCTGCTAAACAAGTTTTTTTAATTTTAAAATTTTTAAAAAATTTTTTCTTTTAAGTTAAAACGTGAAGGAGCCAGAAACTTGTAACTTCTCACTTATTTTTTGATGTAAAACAATTTTTTTGATTTTTTTATGTTTCGTGGCCTTCTGCCTCCGTTGATTCAAAGGACTGCAAATCGTTCAATAATGTTAGTTTTTATTTCTTATAAAGGTGAAAAATCTTTTATGTCTTCGAGCTGGTGTTTCTCGGGCTTTCTCTTAATTAGATTAGGTATTGGATCATTTTTGCCTCTGACTTCTGGATTTTGGTGACTTGGGTTTCTTGTCTTATAGGTGTACGTAATTATGAGGTCTTAAGTAAAACAGCGGCATATTTTCCAAATTATCCCTTTTCGAGTATAACTTCACCCCATAGCAAATGTTCGATGATGTTAGTTGTCGAGCCATAACCTTGTTCAATTTCATTGAAAATAGTGGAGGTTGACAAGGTCATGATTCAGCGCTAAAATGGGTTCGTGGTTCATTCTTCTTATTTTTTCTTTATAAGGGTTGTTCTCACCGGTTAATCTTTGCCTGTATCAACTCAATATTCTTATTCTTCTCTATTTGATCTGCCAAAGGCAAAGATTTGCCGGTGGTGAACCTATATTTTTTAAATGATTTTTTGAAAGCTTTTGAATGAAAAATTTTCCTCTTTAAAGGTTTGGAACAAACGAAAAGTATCAACGATTATTTGGCTGCTCTGAAAGGGATCCGAGCATTTGTCGTGCATTTTGCTCTTTTTTAGGTTTATTTTCTTTAAATTTTTAGCTTAAAAAATTTTTTTCAATTTAAAAAGCTGGCGCAACCGAAGCATGTTTATGTCCATTAGAAAGAGTGCAATCCCTTTTACAGACAACCAAACATTTGGACAAATTTAAAAATACTGGACATACATTTCGTTTAATTTATAGAGATTATTCAATTAAAGAGTTTTGTTTTTTTTATTTTTTAATTAAAAATTAATTTTTTAAAATTTAGATTTTATCGAGGATATTCATTAATGGCTATTAGAAACGGGTTAATTTTTTTTTAATTTTAATGTTTGGTTTGAGTATGTCTGTTCACACTTTTTTCTCTCACGGGTCATATATTCGAGACCCGACTCCCTTAAAGCCAGAATTTTTTTTAACACAGAACCTGATCCGAACTAAATTTTGGAAACCTCAACCAGACTTTCTCAATCCGTGACATCCCTGTTATATCCCCTTAAATTTTTTGTTTAAAAATCCGAATTAAATTTGAAGAGATTTTTGGATAAGCACAAAAGAAACAACTCTCTCCTTTGTAGTTATAATCTTTCGGAATTTTGGTTAGACAAAAAGCGAAATAGTACACAAAATTGCTGGTGTGTATAGAGAGACAATTCCGGAACAGACAGTTTTTATTTTATTTTTAATTTGGTTAGACAAAAAGTGAGAGAGTACACAACAATAGGCATTCATAAGAGAGAGACAATTCCGGAACAGACATTTTTTATTTTTCTTTTAGGTGTAGTAATATTTTATTCTTCTCACTACGCGAACCTTTACGTTCTCCTCTATTAAAATTAACTCCACAACAAGTTGATAGCAATAACAATACTCGTAAAGGATTAATTCATTCACTAGCAGACTTTGTTTGTGGAGGTTTTCTTGGTGGATGTATCTCAACTTTATTTTATCCAATCAATGTTGTGAAGAATAGAATGCAGGTTTTTTTTAAATTTTTATAAAATAGGGGGGATAGGCTTATAAAAAATTTACCTGGGGGGATCTGTAGGGAATTTTTGATTTTCCAAGGGTATTTTTTAATTCCTTGAGATTGTTTGGGTTCGGTCCAGCCGGATTTTTTTGATTCCGTTCGGTATGTTCCCAGTTTCTAGGAGACTTGCATTTCAACAGGCTATAGCTCGTAAGATTCGGGTTCTTCCTTCATTTTCCGGGTTCTTCCTTCAGATTCAGTTTCTTCTTCATTTTCCTTCTTCTTTCTCCTTTCTTCCAAATTTCTTACTTCTTTCGGTTCTTCCTCTTTTCTTCTTTTTCCTTCCATCTTCCTCCTTTCTTTCTCTTCTTTACATCCTTCTTTTTTCATTTTTCTTCCTTCTTTCTTCTTACTCCTTCATTATTCCTTTCATTCTTCCTTCCTTCATACGTCCATTTTTCGGATTCCCCCTTCCTTCCTCCTTTCTTTCTAGATCCTTCGGTTTTCTTCCACTTTCCTCCTTTTCCTTCCTTTTTCCTCCTTTCTTTCTCTTCTCTACATCCTTCTTTCTTCTTCATTCCTTTTTCCTCCTTTCTTTCTCTTCTCTACATCCTTCTTTCTTCTTCATCCTCGATTTTTCCTTTTTCTTCCCTTTAACATCCTCCCCCGGAAATATTCTCCCAATTCCTTATTACATTTTCCCCCAAATTTTTTTCAGTCAAGTGTTTGTGCAGAATTTATTTCTTCCTGGCTTGTTCTAAAAACAATAATGACTGAAAGAGATGGATCAATACGTGCTTTGTATCGTGGTGCTCAATTAAATTTTTCAAGATCGGTTTTAACATGGGGTATAACAAATTCAGTTTATGGATTTTTAATTAGAGAATTTTTTTGAAGACAAAGAAAATTGACAAGAGATGATTGAAAGAAGATTTTTATTACTATTTTATATGTTTATTTTTTATTTATGAGTCAAACCTTTTTTTATGACGAAAAATAGGGTTTAACTTTGTTTTTATAAAGGAGCGTAGTAGCATATTGTAGGGCCAAAAAATACCGAATTATTGCCCACAGTATCCGATGTTCGCTAGTTAGTAAAGTTTTAGGAATTTCTCTGAAGCCATTTATTGTTTGACTCAAATATGTAGAATTATTTTGACCCAAGGGTACTAAAAAGGGAAAGACAAAACTTTGAGTTATTTGCGGCCCTAAGAAATTAGTCAAATTGTCGTATTTTAGTTACTGACCCAAACGAATTTTAGACGTTCTGATATTGGTAAACCGTTTTACAACGCTTTTGAAAATTTCATTTTGTATTTTTCGTTTTCTTTTTTCGTTAATTGCCATTAATTTGTCTTACTTTTTTTTCTTTTTTTTTTCTGAAATCTCAAACAAGTTTATGGCCTATTTTTAATACATTTTTTAATGTTTTTTCAGATAATTAAAGTTCCAGCTCTTTTATTTGTTTAAAATGAAATTCAACCCATTTGTTTCTTCTTCTCGTCGAAAGTCTCGTAAGCGTCATTTTAATGCTCCGTCACACATTCGACGTCAAATAATGTCTGCACCGCTGTCTAAGGATTTGCGTAATAAACATAATGTTCGCTCAATGCCAATAAGGTTTTTTTTTATTTTTATTTCGAGCCTTTGATTAGAACGGATGCCCTGTGGGTCTGGTTGTTGGGTTTTGGGTGATAGGTTCGCATAAGTGAGTGGACGCTAGTGACCTGGTCTGGACCAAGGCCTCGGTTTTTCCTGGACTATAGGCCCAGGATCTGACCCATGTCAATAAGTCAAACCTGGGAGCAGGCCCAGGGTTTTAAAAAATCTCGATCACTAGTGGATGCACAAAGTTGTGTTTTTATTGCGAATCCCGTCCACTAATATTTGGTTTAAAGTGTACATAATGGTCGGAGCCTTACTCTGGCAGATAAGTTTACAGCTCCGCATTGAAGAACCCATGCCTGACAAAAGTACCCAAACCCGTTCTCTTATTCTTATTTAAGAAATTCTGAACTTGTTTCCTTTGTCAGTTATTAACAAGCCTTTTCTTTTTCCTTGTGGGGTTTGCTTGCATTTTACAAATCACATTTTTTACTTTACTTTTTTTAAGAATTGAAGACGAAGTGACTGTGTTGCGTGGACATTTTAAGGGAAACAGTGGACGTGTTATGCGTGTCTACAGGTTTCTGATTTTTATCCCCTGTGTCTTTTTAGCCCTGCCCGCTAAATTTAAATTTTCTTTTTTAACTTTTTTCTTTTTTAGAAGCAAATACGTCGTCCACATTGACAAAATTACTCGTGAAAAGGCTAATGGAACAACTGTCCATGTTGGTATTCATCCATCCAAAGTTGTTCTTACAAAACTTAAAATGGACAAAGATCGTCGTGCATTGCTTGAACGTAAAGCTGCAGGACGTGAACGTGTTACTGGTGTTTTGAAAGGGAAACATACAGAAGAGACTATTGAAGAATAAAAATTGAAAAGATGGAAATTTTAAGAGAAAAATTTTCGGTTATTTTTAAATAAAAGTTGTTGTTGAACTATTTTCTTTTTGTGTTAAAAATGTTAAAAAATTTTTTTGTTTTAATTGTTAAAATTGGATTTTTAAAATCCATTACTCTATGAGATAGAGTATTTTTTTATTTACTATTTTTATTGCAAATGAAGGTTTTTTGTCATTTTGGGGGTGTCCGCAAGTTTTGTCCGCAAATTTTTTTCTTTGGGTTTCCTTATTGATTTCTGCTTTTTATCGCTTTGAGGTTTATTTGTAATAAATTTCGCTATTACTTTGGCTGATGCTCTCCCTCCTTGCCGGTTTCCCTGACAATTTTAAGCTTTTGTTTACCATCAAATTTCTATTTGATCATTTTTATTTGTACTTTTCAGCGTTTTTTCATCAAAGGATTGCTGAACATTTAAAATGCCACCACAGGGAAAAGATAAAAACAAAAACGGCAGTCAACTTGGAGGAGCAAATTCTGGACCAAAAAGTGGTGGTAGAAATAATGGACAAAAACGTTTTGAAGAAGCTGGAAAATCCTCTAGTAGTTCAAAACAAAATGAAGAAACAAAAAAAGTGGTAATTAAGAAAAGCACATAAGGTTTCTGAATCTTAACTATTTTCTTTTAGCTAAAGGGAAAAGAAAATGTGAAACCAAAAGAAGTGCCTTCCAATTTGGAACAGTCTCCTGAAATTAAAGCCTTAAACCCCAGCAAGGTTTTGTCTAACTTTTTTGTTTCTTTTTATTTTTAGTTGCGTGTGAAAAATTTTTTATCTGTTGTGTCTGGCGGTGGTGATGAGGCTATTCTTTCTGAAAATTCTTTTGTTGCTGGCAGTGGTTTAGGAATTATTTTAGAAGAGGTTTTGCTTTTTATGTTATCTCTTAACTCATTTTTAGTCTTCTTCTATTCGATCTAATTCTGAAGCTGTAAAAACGAGCAGTAAACGAAAGCGGAATGGAAAGGTAATTTACAATTTTAAAGGAAAAAACAAATTCTTAATTTAATTTCATTTTATTTATAGAACAAAAAAGAAAATGAAAAAAAAATGTCTCCTACTCCTGAAGGAAATAAATCTTCCGAACTTGGAAGTAGCGCTGGTTCTGGTACTATTAGTGAGGTTTCTGTTTAATATTCTATTTTTGTGTTATATTTGAACTTATTTTTAGCCTGAAACTAAACGTTGTGCTGGAGAAGAAGAATCCGGAGTCCCTTGTATATTTAAAAAGGGTTATTTAAAAGTATCGAAACGAAATAAGATGTTTAAAGAACAGAAAGAGGAGTTTGAGAATACCATTCTTCAAAAAGATAAGGATTTTAAAGCATTGGTGAAGGAACTAGATGGATGTTTTGAAAAGAATAAAAAATTAAAGGTTTATTTTATGTTGTTTTATATTGAGTCTATCCTTTTCTAAGGAGATTTACTAACAATTTTTGATTAAATTCAGTTAAATTTAGGATGAGATTGCCGTTACAAAAGCTGAATTGAAGACTGTGAAAAATAAATTCGAAAAACTTGAAAAATTTCATGTATCAATTTGATTTTTATTTATTCATTTAAATTTTTTACTTGACAGTTTTTGTTGGAAATTCCTCATAATACAGTTGTAAATATAAAAGAAATGATGGATTTAGATGCTGAAAAATTTTATGAAAGAATTTATGAATTAAATATTGAGTTATGTCATTCAGCTGGAAAAAAGAAACGCAAAGTTCAAAAGAAGATATACAAAGACCCAAGAGAACTTTTGGATAAGGCGGAAAAAATTTTAGCTGATGAGGGTGATGGCATTTTTGCTTGTGAATTAGTTTTGTTTTAATTCTTTTAAAGTACATTTTTTGTTTTATTTTAGATTTGGGCTTCTTTTGCCCTCGTCATGGCTAGATTTTTTATGAAGTGGAATATAAATATTAGAGGTCACCGAGCTTTGGGAGAATTAGCAAAATACACCGTTAGATTTCATAAGAAGCCATCGGCTCGTGATTTTCTCAGACTTTTTGTAAAGGACATTCACAAGTATTTTTTGTTATATTTTATTATATTGGTTAAGAATTTTAACTTATTAGTATACCTTATTAGAGTTTTTAACTTATTAGTATATTAGTAATAAAACCGGGTAACTTTTATATTTAATTATACAACTGATAATTTGAGTGGGTTTATTGCCTTCTAATTAGGTCCGTCCTCATGAAAGGATCAAAATTGATCTTATAACTTTTCAGCACACATCGCATTTTCTATTCTGGGAAGTACGAAATAGAAGAGGTTGAAGAGTATATAAAAGATTCACGCAAATTTATTAACTACATGAAGGCAATCAACGAAAATGCTCTTTTTGCTGATTTTAAATATTATTTTCCATCAGGGGATGAATTGTACAGAGAGTTTGCTCAAAAAGTTTATATAAATGTTATTAATGAAGATATTTGTGTTTTTGGTGATGGTCCATATCGTTTCTATTACCAAGCTGCTGATACTCCACAGATTGTTAAAACTCAAGAGACTGTTACTCCAAAGAAGTGATTGTTTTTCAAGTTTAATTTTCATAAAAATTTTGTTTCAAAACAAAAAAATTTTGTTTCCTCTTTCAAAATTTATTGTTATCCTTTTTTAAGCATATTCATTATTTTGAGTGGGAGCATTTTGTTTTGAATTTGCTTTTGCTTTCTACTCTATTTGTTGTTTTTCAAAAAATCTTCTCTTTAATGGGGGAAATTGATTGTATATTTTTCTCTCTTTTTTTTAAAATTCCTTTTTCAAGTATTTTTGCGAAGGTTTTAAGTAAATCTTGACCTTTTTTGACATGTTTTTGTATATTAGAATAATGGGATTTGTTGTGTAATATTGACTTGAAAAAAATTTTTTTAATGATTTTTCACACAAATCCTATATTATTTATTTTAATTTGTTTTTTCAAAAATTCTTTTTCTCATGAAAATAAAAATATAAGCTTATGTAAAGCTTTGAATGATGAAAAATTTAAAAATATTTATAATTTAAAAAAATTTATTTCTTATGATTTTATTCCTTCAAAATTTTTTAGCAATTCTTTTCTACATGGGGAAGCAACAAAAATCAAGAATAATGAAGAAAAAATTAATTTCAAAAATAAAAAGAGGAAAATTAGAAGAGCAATGGACTTGAAAACGTTGGAAAATAAATCGAAAGAAACGCCAAAATGTCAAATAAAAAATGGAGGGATTTATGGAGAGGAAGGAGACGAAAGCAAAAAGGCGAGAATAATGAAGAATAAAAATGTATTTTGGACACAGGTTTAAAAATTTTTGATTAGAAAAAAATTTTTTAAATTTAGATTGTGCATCCACATTCTCCAAAAGAAAGGGATTGGGTTATGATGACTGGAGTTGAGCATGTAATTGATGGGGTGCTGGTTTGTTCTTTGTCGTATGGAGGTTAATTTTTGAAATTTAAATTTTTTGAAAAGCCAAGACATAGTTAATTTTTGACCACCTATGAGGTGGAAAATGAGTAGTCAAAAATTTTTCGTTCACTCCATAGGGTGGAAAAAGTCTGTTCCTGTAATGAGTTGTTGCTTTTTAAAGAGACAGCTTAAGCTCTCTTTCAGCTGAGACCAACCAAAAGAATTTTTACAGCTCCCCTATCCTTTAAACATCTCCCCCTTTAATTTAAAAAATCGTATCTTAAATGGAGAGTTTTGTATCTTTATGTGGAGTGATCATTATTGAGGATTAACTTTGTCTTGAATTTTCTAAAGAAATTTTTTGCTCATCTTTTAAATTAATTTTTTTCAATTTTTAGGTCGGCTAGTCTCAATGGGACATTTTTGGGATACTCTTGGTCGTCTAAACTATTATGCAATAATGCACAAATTTAATGGTCCTGTATTTCTGAAGCCTGAACCGATGACTTATTCTGAACTATTAAAAGAAGCACAGTAAATTTTTTGAATTAAAAAATTTTTGAATTAAAATTGAGAAAAAAAATTTATTTTTTAAGAGAAAACGAAGAAGTCGATTTGGCATTAACTCAACTATGTGGACAAGACGATGATGGGGATGGAAAAGTATATTTCAGTACTTATTGGGAAAGATTGCCTGGTGTTACTACGAGGGTATTTTTTAATTTTTTTTTATTTTGTAGGGTAACCGAAGGAATTTATTTTTGAGAGGGAACTCATTGGATGGGAAACCCATTTTGAGGTTTTTATTAAAAAGAATGGCTGCCCCAAATTTTTCATTTAATCGTCTTTCTCCTCATGTATTTGAGGGAGTGTTTTCCTTTCTTTTTCTGTTTTCTTTTTTCCTCATGATTTCCACTTGTTTTCATCTTAAAGAGATCGATGTTATTATTTGATGGATTACAAAAATTCAAAATATTTAAAAAATTTGAAATTTTTCAAAATTTTTTTGGCCTTGACTAACTTCGGAGAAGGGCTTAATCTTCTTTTTTAATCCTGCCTACACCTATTAGCTAAAATTTTGTTAAATTTGACAGCGAATCGACTTGAAAAATTTTTTTATTTTTACAGATTTGGTTTCCCGGTTCGCCTGAATCTGATCAACAAAAATTTATTTTCGAAAAAGAAGGATTTAGATTGATTAGCCTTTGTGGATATAACATAAAAAATGTAAAAATTAAATTCGAATAAAAAAATATTTTTTTAATTTAAAGAGGACAGCTCGTTATGTGGGTATATGGCAAAAATCAACAGCAAAAAATGTGTCCTCCTTAAATCCATACGAAGCACATTATGGCTTGACATTGAGTGAATGTTTGGAAATTAATGATAAATTGAGCAGCAGGTTTTGTTAATTTTTTTAAATGAAAATTTTTTTAATTTTTTAAAGGCAATATGTGGCTGTACAATTCAGAGTGTTTCGCAGCTTGGATGAGGTAAAAATTGAATTTAATTAATAAAAGATTTTCCGGAAGAATTATTTCCGGAAATGTTGTTAGCCTTTTATTAGAAAGATTTGGGTATTTTATTTGAGGTTTGAGTAGTTGTTGTTTTGGTCGAGTGGTTAAGGATTCTGACTGCGGGAATAGGTATTTTCTTGGGGTTGAAGGTTCGAATCCTTTGTAGGTGAATTAATTCTTTTCTTAATTTTTTAAACAAAAAATGTTTTTTAACGATTGCTAAGGGTGTTGTAGGGTGTTCTGTTTTTTTTATTTTTTAAATTCATTTTTTAAATTAACACAGATTCTCTGCTGTGCAATTTGGGAATATTTACCAGGCCATCGTCATTGGATAGAAATTGGTCTAAATTTAAAACAAATGCATCAAAAATTTTCTCGGAATATTTTTAAAAGGTTTATTTTGTTTTTTTAAATTTAAAATAAAAATATTTTTTTCTAAAATTTAAGCAAAATAGTCAAACGAGAAAATTCAAAATTAATTTCTTCTTCTATTCTACCTCGTCAAATATCTCATTTTTTTGATGGGGATGGTGAAAGTTTGAGGTTTGTTGTGCTATGGAGTGATGTTAATTACTTGAGATTCTCGAGAGAACCAGAACTTTGGCCGATGGGAAGGAGGTTTAATTTAAATTTTCGAATTTTGGGCGTTTTGGGTTTTTGACATTTTGAAAGTTTTTTTCAAATTTTTTTTGAAAATTTATAAAATTAAAAAAATTTTAAATTTAGAATCCCCTCTACTTATCTGAACGGAGTGGAATCTCAATTACAACCTGAAAAATTAAATTTTGTTGCTAAACGTGTTGAACGGTTTATGCGTGAACTTGACATTCCTGGTATTCTTTTTTTAATTTTTTGAAAAGAATTTTTATTTTTTTATGTTTGTCTGTGGCTGTTTCAAAAGATGAAAAACTTAAATACGCAGCAGGTTTAATTACAAAAATTGTTAAAAATTAAAATTTATTTTCAAGGTTTTGGCTATAGCAATATTCGGAGAGGTCATTTGGTCACTCCAGACAGTCAATTTAGAATTGGATCTGTTTCGAAACCAATAACTGCTGCTGCCGTTCTTTTGTGTAAAAATTAATTTTATTTTTGAAATAAAAAATCTTTTAAGTAATTGATCAAGGCCGATTAGAATTGGATCAACACGTTTTTGGCCCAGGAAATTCAATTTTTGGTTTTCTTTTTAAAATAAAATTTTTTAAATTATTCTAATTAATTTATTTTAAGGTTATGAATTTGCTCGTAAAAAGCCTTATGAAAAATGGGTGACAGAAATTACCGTTCGTCATTTACTTGAACATACTGCAGGTATTTTTTGAAAATTATTTTTTTTTCGACATTTTGACCCCAAAATTTTTTTTGATTTTTTGACATGAATTTTTTGACATTTTAACACTAAATGACATTTTAACACTAAATTTCATCCTAAATTTCTAAAAAAAGAATTTTTTAAGGTGGCTGGAACAATATAGATTCAGACCCAGCATGGCTTTTACCAACACAAAACACCGCAACTTTAATAGAAAAAGTTTTGATTGAACAGCCATTAATTGCTCAACCTGGAAAGACTTGGATATATTCGAATTTTGGGTATCAATTGCTTGGATATATTATTGAAAGAGTTAATATTGATGGATTTGGATATGAACAATTTGTCAAAAAATATTTTTGGGAACAAGTGGGAATAAATGATATTCAAGTGGCGAGGCCTACACTTTCTGAAAAATCGAGGTTTTGTTTAATTTTTTTGTGGGAAAATTTCTTTTGTTGGGAGGGGGAGTTGTTTTTACTTTTAGAGAAATATTCAAAGCTATTAGTTATGCTGTTTAAACAGGGATTCCCGTTATTTCCAAAAATACCGGGAAAAGGGACAGGGCCCGTCTTCTGGGTTTGAATTTAAGCTGGTTGATTATTTGTTTTTTTTGAACAACGTTTTAGTATAGGTCCTAATTGTTGGAGCTGGTGACTCAAACCACAGCCTGTTCATTTAGGTGAGAAAAAGTCTGACCATTATGTACCTTTTAAGGAAAATAGAAAATAATCCGACTGGGAGAGAAAGAAGAAGAACCAAAATTATTTGTTTTTTTTTGAATACCTAATTGTTTTTAATTATTTTTTATAGACGTGAAGTTCTCTACGTATGTTTTTATGCCATTGGTTTATTTCTGAAAATAAATTCAAAAATATTTTTAGTATATGGCTGGTGGTAACAGACTTGGATTTAACCCTTATGATCTTTTGCCTGCTGAGAGGATTGGTATTATAATTTTTTAAGAATTTAAAAAAAGTTTTTTTAGGCCCGTGGGGTGGTTGGATTGCTTCACCAATTGAACTTCTTCGTTTATTAATTTTTTTGGATGGATTTAAAAGGCAGGAAGACATTTTAAGTGATTGGGCAATAAAAGAATGGGCTACTCCAACAATTGCTTCTAATGAAACGTTTGTTTTTTTAATTTTAAAATTTTTGGGAATTTTTTTTTGAATTTCGGTTTCTCTCACGGAAAATTATTGATGAATCCGGAATGCTTATAGTTTTTAAATAAGTTGCTTTAATTAAGTTGGGTTGTGGTGTAGTTGGTTGTGTCAGGGTTTGGTAATTGCAAAGTTGTCGGTTCGACCCCCCGCTTATTTTTCTACCTTTTTTTGCTAAATTTGATTCCCAAAAATGGAAGAACCAATATTAAAAAATTTTAAAAGTAAAATTTTTTTTAATATTTTAAGTTATGGCCTCGGCTGGTCTCTAAATATTATGGGTTTTAATGGTTGGCAACATGATGGAAGAATGCCCGGTTCAGCTTCAATGCTTGTTCGTTTAGATAATGGAATTTCTATGGCTGTTGTTGTAAATAAAGAATATAGTGATAGAGACTTTTTTCATGAACTTGGGTATATACTTCATCACTTTGGAAATAATTGTGATTGGTGGAATGGAACAGGTTTTGATTTATTTGGAGAAATGGAAAATTGATAATTTTTAAATAATTTAATTTATTTTTTTTTTAATTTTTAAATTAAATAAATTTATTTAACTGGCAATGAGAGAGAAAAAAAATGTTTGATATGGGGAGATCTAAATATAACATATAAGTATATAAGGTAAGAGAGAAAATTAAAATAAATTATTAGGAGATATTAGGAGGAAGGGGGAGAGGATTTAAGGTCGACGGATCCCGATTCAAATAAAAACGAAAATTTTCGGATCAAATCCTGATGTTCAGAGATTTCCCAGGATCCGTCAACCTTTGTGCTGATTAAAAGGGGGAATGTTTTTATTTTTTAGAATTACACAAGTAGGCAATAAACTAGGCAAGTTAAACTAACAATAAATTATAACAACCGGGACCTCGATTTTTATGTGTTGAAAAATTATCAAAAAAATTTTTGGTGAAAATCGAGGTACCAGATTATATTTTAATACAAGTAAATAAAACTAGACGTTAAGCTAATTTAAATGAGTGTTTTTTAAGGGTTTGGGCAAGAGCGGCGAGTTTTCTGTTAAAGAGCGAGTTTTTTGTTAATATTGAATTTTGGGAGAAAATTTTCAAAAAAAAATTTCAAAAAATTTTTTAAACAAAAACCCGTCCTCTAACGTTTTCTGAGCAAAATATTTATAACAAAAAATACCTAAATCTCTTTCTCTTCTAATTATTATTCAATTATTTCACTTCTCTCCTTTAATTTTCTTGGCATATTCTGCCCTCATTTGTTTATAATTTATTAATAAATCGTCTAGAAATTGGAGGGGTTTTTAAAGGTTTTAAAAATTAAAAAAAACTTACAAACACTTTTTTCCAAACCAATAGCTTCACAATCCATTCCTTCAGATTTTAAAATTCGATGAGTACAAACAACCATTTTTCCTAATAAAAGAGAATCATCTTCAGTTGTGTCTTCCAAAATGGTGGTGGTAGTAGTGGTATCATTAATAGCAGTAAACGTTTTTGCTGTGTCTGTAAAAAGATTTTATGAGGGTTTTTAATTTTTAGAGAAATTTCCTTAAAGTAAAATCTTAAAATCCCCCACATCCAGTGGCCAACCAAATTTTCAATTCCAGTAGCCCCATATTCGCCCTCCTTGGAGGTAAAAGAAATTCTAACTTATAAAATGAAGTGATTTAGGCAGCTTTCCCAACCTATAGGACAACCAAAATTTAAATTTAAGAAAAATTTTTTTATAAACCTATTGTTTTGTTTGGTGTCTCATGAATTATAGCAGTTGCAATACTTTTAGCATCTTCATTATTACTATTTTTAGTGTTTTCATCATTATTAGTATTATTAACCGGTTGTTGTTCTTCTATAACATTTTCAGCAGATTCAGCGTCTTCAATAATTTGTAGACCTTTTTAATAAAATTTTAAAAGATTTTTTGAGAGAGGTTTTAAAATTGTTTAGGTCATTTCTAAGATTTCGAGATAACTTCCAATTTCCCTCCTTTACCCCGTCTTATTCATCTTTCTTTACCAACCGCCCCATAATTATGAGACTTCTTCACATCCTCAATTTGACTTTCCTATAACATTCAGAGAAAAATTTAAGGAAAGAGAATGTTTGACTACTAAATATGAGAGTTGAGGAAGGAAAGAGGAGTGGGTGGGCTTTTTGTCCCGAAATTTTTTTTTCAAAATTTACACACACATTTAATTATAAAACCTTCATTCCCGCTATCCTCATTATTATTAATAAGATTATTTTCTCCTCCATTATTCCCAAATTCAGCATCAAGCATTGTCAAATCTGAAGGAGAATCATCAGTTGTTAAATTTCCTTCATTTAAATCAATTAAAGAATTTATCAAG
Source organism: Meloidogyne enterolobii (assembly GCA_963681835.1). NCBI lineage: Eukaryota > Metazoa > Nematoda > Chromadorea > Rhabditida > Meloidogynidae > Meloidogyne > Meloidogyne enterolobii. The sequence continues at coordinate 231,051 of CAVMJV010000114.1, forward strand.
TCAAATCCTTCATTTTTATTATTTTCGGTTTCTTCAGTCATTTCTTCTTTTTTTGCCCGTTTTTTCCTTTTTGGTTTTTCGTCAAGACTTCTTTTCTGTTTTTGAGTGTTTGTATTATTAAGAAAAGCCATTTCTTGAAGAAATTTCCATTTGGAGTCAGACTTCCTACGTTCTCGACGAAAACAAATGTTTAAAATACGCCAAGAATTTCGAAGAGAAGTGACTGGAAAAATTGAAAAAATTTATTTTGATGAGAAAAAAGGGTGAAAAGGGAAATAAGGCTGAATTGTTGAAATAAAAATATAATATTTTTCGAGAAGAGGGTTCGAACCTTGACCATTTTTGAAAGGATAAAACTAAGATTTTTCCACTAAACCACAAAAACAATGAGTTAAAGATGAAAAACAAGGATAAAATTGTTGAAATAAAAATGTTCTCGGGAAAGGGTTCGAACCTTAACCCCCTTGGCTTGGATAAAAATTGAAATTTTCCCACTAAACCACAAGGAATTTTTTTTATGAAAAAACCTGTTTCTCAGAAAAAGGGCTGAAAAGGGAAAATAAAGATAAAATACCTGAAATAAAAATTTTTCTCTAAGGAGGGGTCCGAACTTTGATCCTCTGGTCGGGAAAAAATTAAAAATTTTCCCACTAAACCACAAAGACATTTTTATGAAAAACCTGTAAATTCCCGTTTAAATTCTTTAGACATATCATCAACAAGTGAATTAAATTCGTCATGTTTATTTTTCCAAGATAATCCATGTGAAGAATCCCAAATAGTTGGCTTGTCACGAATTAAAGAAATTAAGTGAAATTTTTCTTTATCTGAAAGGGGCTGTGTTTCCATTTTTTGTTGTTTAATTTTTGGTTTTTAAAAAGAGAAATTAAATCTAAAATGAAAGAAGAAGAATGTATTGAGTGGTTAATCAATTAACAATTTTTAATTTTACAGTGAAAACTCTCGTGATGTTAAAAAGATCAAAAATTAATTGGTTAAGTGTTACATTTTATTAATGTTGATGTTTTGATGATTTTTTGGCTTTAAAATTTAAAAATGTCGAAAAGTTGAAAAAATGTCAAAATGTCTAAATTCCGCTGTACATTACTGTCAGTACTCTGTCAATTTTTCTGCTTCTCTAATTTACACTAATTTGTTTTGTTGGGGTTTTGAAGGATTTATAAAGAGAAATTATAAAATGTCTAAAAGAAATAAAATTGTCATAATGTTAAATATTTTCATTCCTTTTCTCTATTCTCTTATTTCTCTTTTTCTTTTTCTATTGTTTAACACACTATTTCATTTTAGATTTTTATTTTAAAATTTTATTTTTGTGGATAATGTTTGACAGAATAATTCAACAACTTTTACACAGTGAACAATTTATTCAAAAGGTATTTTTAAAATTTTTTAATATTGTCGGAACTTATTTTTATAACTGATTTGCGTACACTTTCTATTAAACGTTCAAAATTTTTTGAAGAGTTGATTGGTCTATGGGAGGGGGTAGGTGTACGGAGGGGAAGCAGCCCTCAAGCGTTACCCCCAAGTTTTACGTATTCCTCACAGTTGTAAGGAGACTTTTACCATTTTCAAGGGTGTTTAAAAGTCATTTTACGACCATTAAATTAAAAAAAATTTTTTTCCGTTCAGTTAGCAGATTCGTCGCCAATTCGCCGAGCAGCTCGTTTCCTCATCCGGACAACCTTTGGAGCTAAATCAAAAATTTTGAATAATAAAAGAATTAAGAGATTTGGACAATTATTTAGAGAAGAATATCAAAAATCGATTAAAGGAAAGTAAATTAAATTTTATTTTAAATTAGTTTGTCCGCAAAAATTTGTCCGCAAAAATTTTAATCAAAAAAATAATTTTTGATTAAAATTTTTAAAAAATTTTTTGAGACTTTTTAGACATATTTTTAATTGTAAAATTAAATTAAAAGAAAAAATAAATAATTTATTATTTTTTAAAAGGCATTTTACAATTAATTTTTTTCTATTCCCGTGGGAAATTTTTTTAACAAAAAAAGTAAAAATAAAGACAAATTGTGTAAAAGATGGGGAAAGGCTTTGAATTTTATATTTTTCTTGTTTTTAAAGGCAACAAAAATAGTTAAATATTTATATTAATTTGTTTTAATTTTTTTTGAATTTTGCGGACGTTGAATTTGTCCGCAAATTCTGTCCGCAAAATTTTTTTTCTGTCCGCAAATTTTTTAAAATTAATTTTGAGTTTTTTTTGTTGTCCTTGGTTGACCAAAATGTTTCATAGGTGTGGGATTTGACAGAATTTTTTGAGTAAATTATTCTTAAACCTCTGCCTAGCACTGAAACTATCCGCAAAATTTGTCCGCAAATTTTTTTCTGTCCGCAAATTCTGTCCGCAAATTTTTTAAAATTTAATTTTGAGTTTTTTTGTTGGTATTGGGGCTGGTTAAATATTTTATAGGTATGGGGTTTGATAAAACTGTGAAGACTTGGTTTCTTAAACCTCTGCCTATGCACTGAAACTATCCGCAAAAATTGTCCGCAAATTTTTAATTAAATTTTTCCCTTTAATTAATTTTAAGGTTATTTTTCTTTTATTTATTTATTTATCAACATAAAAAAAAATGTCATCGAAAGGGCGTGCCACTTACTTCGACAACAATGTCGTAGTGTGGCACTTAAAAACGCAATATAAATATAAAAAACAGCATAAAACAACAAAGTCAATGATAATATATAAAACAAAACACATAAATTAAATTTTGATTGGTTTATTTGTTTAAATAAATATACTCGGTACCGACTATTTTGCGAAAGTGCATTACTTAGATTTTAAATTTAATTTTTGAAAAAATTTTGCTAAAATTTAAAGAATTAATTTGTTCAACAATTTTGCTGCGTTTTTCGTTGTTTGTCAAATTTGCTGCAAAATTTAGTGGAGAAAATTCAGAAGAATTGCGCTTAGACATTTTTAGTCAAAATATTACCCAGTTAAATGTCTTTTTTAAATTTCCTTAAAAAATGAAAAAATAGTTTAAAATAAAGTTAGATTTCAATAAAAATCTTAAAAACAAATATGGAGAAAATAAAAATATTTTTACCAATAATTTTATGAATCATTAAATGAAAAAATAGTGCTGATGAAAAAGAGAAAAAGATATTGGTATAAATTGTCATTTAAATAAAAAATTATTTAGATAGAATGCCAAATAATATGTTCAATTATAATTTGAATTTTTTCGAAAATGAAAGATGTTTTTTAATATATTTTTACATTTAAGATTTTTCTCTATAGCCTGAGGTTAACTCGATCTAAAAATATATCAATTAAGAAAAAATCCAATTTATACTCGTAAACGATCCAATTTTTATATCCGAAATTTAATTAATAAATATGAGAAAGGATTGGCAAAAATGAAATTTTATAAACTTATTGGTCATATTAACTAATTTTTTATATAAAAATTGAATTTAGATTAATACCAAAACTATAGATAGTCAAAGCCTGATTCTTTTGCATTAATTAAACTTAGGCCTAAATTTATGTAATTTATTTTGAGTGATTATACCTATGAAAAAGGCTAAATAAAATAACCAGTTTGTACCTATTGAATAAGTATGGCTTTTATTTTATTTTTAAAACTAAGGGTTATTTTTGTAGTCCTAATTTCATCATTTAAAACATTCCACATCTTAGTTACCCTATTAACAAATGAGTTTGATGACTTTGAATTTTGATTTTTAGATAATAAATAACATTTTTTCCTATTTGATATTTTAAAGAGATTGTCTGATTTAAGATGTGTATATCCATGTAGGATTTTGTGAGCTAAAACGAGATCATAAGTTTTACGACGGTTTTCCAAAGTAGGAAGATTAAGAAATTCTAATCTTTGGAAGTATGGTATATAAGGTAGTGAGCATTTTCTGAGAAGGGATTTTGTAAAGAATTTCTGACATTTTTCAATTTTATTAACTTCAGATCTTAGTTGCGGATTCCAAGTTTCAGGGGAGTATTCTAGCAATGGTCTTATGTAACTTTTATAGATAGTAAGCCATGTTTTTATAGATTTTGACTTAATTATTTTGAACACAAAATTCATTTTTATATAAGCTGCCCGAATAATTTTTTGTACATGTTCTTGAAATCTGAGTTTATTATCAATTATGATGCCTAGATCACGTATAGAATCTACTTCATTAATAGTTGTATCAAAAATTTTATATTGATCTTTAGGGTTAGTTTTACCAAGATAAATTATATATGTTTTATTAATAGATATATTCAATTTCCATTCAGTTGCCCAATGTTCAATATTTTTGATAGCGTTATTAAGCATTCTTCTTTCATTTTTAGTTTTATGTATAACATATACTTTAACATCATCAGCAAAAAGTTTAATCTTTACACCTTTTGGGATTACATCAGGTAAATCATTGATATAAATCAAAAATAATAATGGGCCTAAGACTGATCCTTGGGGGACACCTGATCTAATATTTCTAGGTTTAGATAACGTATTGTTTATTTTAACTCTGAAAGTTCTGTCCGAAAGAAACGCTGAAATCCAGCTTAAAATTTTTCCTCTAATACCTATTCTATATAATTTATTGATTAACAGATCATGTGGTACTGAGTCAAATGCCTTTTTAAAATCAATATATATACAGTCAATATTCTTTTTTCCCATTATTGCATCATACCAATCTTCTAATGTAGTAATTAATTGTGTTGTAGTGGATCTATTTTTTATAAATCCAAATTGATTATCACTAAATAAATTATTGTCATGAAGAAATTGAACAATATATTTATTAATAATCATTTCCATAACCCTGCATGTTGCACAAGTTAATGCAATAGGCCTATAGTTTTCAGGATTTGATTTATCTCCTTTTTTAAATAATGGAACTATTAAAGATTCTTTCCATATATTTGGTAATATACCTGAATCTAATGATATTCTGAATATTTCAGATAGAAAAGGAGCTAAGGACGGGAGTGCAATCTTTAATATTTTATAATTAATATTATCAGGTGAGGTTCCATTTCTATTGGGTAATTTTTTAATGAAACTAATAATATCAGTTATATCAAAATCAACATCTTCAATAATAGATATTTGATTACTATTATGAATATTGTGATTATATCGGATAGTTGATTATATCGGATAGCCCCAAGTTTTACGTATTCCTCACAGTTGTAAGGAGACTCTTACCATTTTCAAGGGTGTTTAAAAGTCATTTTACGACCATTAAATTTAAAAAAATTTTTTTCCGTTCAGTTAGCAGATTCGTCGCCAATTCGCCGAGCAGCTCGTTTCCTCATCCGGACAACCTTTGGAGCTAAATCAAAAATTTTGAATAATAAAAGAATTGAGAGGTTTGGACAATTATTTAGAGAAGAATATCAAAAATCGATTAAAGGAAAGTAAATTAAATTTTATTTTAAATTAGTTTGTCCGCAAAAATTTGTCCGCAAAAATTTTAATCAAAAAAATAATTTTTGATTAAAATTTTTAAAAAATTTTTTGAGACTTTTTAGACATATTTTTAATTGTAAAATTAAATTAAAAGAAAAAATAAATAATTTATTATTTTTTAAAAGGCATTTTACAATTAATTTTTTTCTATTCCCGTGGGAAATTTTTTTAACAAAAAAAGTAAAAATAAAGACAAATTGTGTAAAAGATGGGGAAAGGCTTTGAATTTTATATTTTTCTTGTTTTTAAAGGCAACAAAAATAGTTAAATATTTATATTAATTTGTTTTAATTTTTTTTGAATTTTGCGGACGTTGAATTTGTCCGCAAATTCTGTCCGCAAAATTTTTTTTCTGTCCGCAAATTTTTTAAAATTAATTTTGAGTTTTTTTTGTTGTCCTTGGTTGACCAAAATGTTTCATAGGTGTGGGATTTGACAGAATTTTTTGAGTAAATTATTCTTAAACCTCTGCCTAGCACTGAAACTATCCGCAAAATTTGTCCGCAAATTTTTTTCTGTCCGCAAATTCTGTCCGCAAATTTTTTAAAATTTAATTTTGAGTTTTTTTGTTGGTATTGGGGCTGGTTAAATATTTTATAGGTATGGGGTTTGATAAAACTGTGAAGACTTGGTTTCTTAAACCTCTGCCTATGCACTGAAACTATCCGCAAAAATTGTCCGCAAATTTTTAATTAAATTTTTCCCTTTAATTAATTTTAAGGTTATTTTTCTTTTGCAACTTAAAAACATTTTCCAAAACCTTTATTTTCTTTACAAATATTTTCCCATGCTAAATTGGGCATTTTTTTAGTTAAAAAGAAAATATAAACATATAACAGGGCTCTCATCGACAAAATGCCACTCAAAAGTATCAAAATCTTGATAAAAAAGTATATAGGGAGAAAATTTCCAAATTTAAAGTATACTCAAAATTAAATTGGAAAATATTTGTTCGTGCTCAAATCTTTTATATTTCTCTCTTAAATGAATCTTTTCTAATAATTTCTTGCTTCCATTGGGCATTTTGTGCATTTCAACGCATGACATGTCAAAATTCGCTGATACAAGAAATAAAGCCCTGACAGTCTTAACCTCAAGCTTTCGTCCATTTTCAGCGCCGCAGGCGAAAATTTTTTGAAATTTGGAGCCCAAGTAGTCAGATTTCTCCCATTTTCAGCGCCGCAGGCGAAAATTTTTTGAAATTTGGTCTCCCCTTGTAGGGGTGGTAGGTTCGAACCCGTTCGGGGGAAATAATTTTTTTTTTCGTCTTTTTGAGGAAAAATGTTATGAAAAATATTTTTAAAAATGGTCTTTTTATTTTTAATAGTGGTAGTCGTAGTTAAGTCGGGTGGGTGTTTGTTCACCCTTATAGGGGTAACAGGTTCGAATCCTTTTGGGTGCAATTTAATTTTTTCCCGTTTTTTTTGAAGAAAAATAAGAAAATTATTCATCTTTTTTAAAAATTGGTGATAAAAATATTTTTTAAAGTTAAAAAATGAATACCAACAATACCCAAAATATTAACTCCCCAATATTCCCTTCCCTCTCAATTCAACCACTTGGAGATTTGCGAATATTTGGAGTCTCATCTCGCTTAGTTTATGGTGAATTTAAAATTATTAAAAAAAAATTTAAAAATTAAAAAAAAAAGAGGGCAGTCCTTGTGATGCCTTTCCCTGTTGGAATGGAGGTATTTGCATTGAATTGCGCAAAAGAAAAAATTTAAATAAATTTAAACAAGAAGAAAAAATTAAAAGAAAAGAAGGAAAAAAATATTTTTGTAAATGTAAAAAATATTTTGGAGGAGAACATTGTGAAGAAAGATTAATTATGGTGGTTCTTTAATTTTATTTTTAATAAAAAATTTTTAAAAATGAAAGAAAAGATTAATTTACCCCGAAAGTTTCGAAACTTACACCCCCTTCAGAAAGGAACACACTACTAACCAACTGAGCAAACTGGTCCGAGTTTGGAGGTTTATAATAGGAATGAATAAGAAATAGAAGAGAGGCCGATTTAAGCCACCTTATTATAAAAATTTCCAAAAGGGACGGGTTGGTTAAGTTGGTTAGTTGTATGTTCACCCTTGGAGGGGTGTAAGGTTCGAACACTTTCGGGGTAAATTAATTTTTTCTTCGTTTTTTATTTAAAATTGATAAGAAAAACTTGTTTTTTATGATAAGATTTGTTCAAATTTTTCTATAAATTAAAAAAATATTTAGCCAAATAAAGAATGCTCCAATCAACTACTTCCTTGCCCCAACGGAACTTTTTGTTGGTTTAATAAATTAAATACAACTTCAGAATGCATTTCCTTAGAAGAATTAAATGCCAGAAAATACGGTAATTTAATAGGATAAAAAGAAAATATTAGGTGTGGTTAAGTTGGTTAGGATTGTGTTTCCCTTGTATGAGGGGTGTGAGTTCGAACCCGTTCGCGGGAAAATATTTTTTTCCGTCCTTTTTAAAGAAAAATGATGAGAAAAATGTTTTTCAGACTTGCCTATTTTTATCTTTAATATTGGAAAAGTATTTGTGGTTAAGTTGGTTAAGGTTGTGTTTCCCTTGTATAGGGGTCGTGGGTTCGAACCCGTTTGGGGGAAAATAATTTTTTTTCTCGTCTCTTTTTTATAAAATATGGTAAAAAATATTTTTTAAACTTAAAAATTTCAAGATAATTTAACAACCATCAAAACACCAAACGAAGATACTTTTTCATTTCTAACCGGATTATTTATTCTAACCCTAATTTTATTTTCGCTTGCATTAATTTTATTGTTATGCCATGGGCCTGCCTCGTCTGCTGGAGCTTTTTGTTTTCTTTATATTAACATAAATGGTCTTTTAAGAATTTTAGAAATTAAAAAATTCAAATTTTTTCCAAAGAAAATTCCCCGAGAAACGTGTCTAGAGGAAGAAAATGCCCAAAAATTAGCCATTTATTAAACCCAAAAAGAAAAATAAAAAGAAAAGATGACAAAAAATGGATGATTGTTATTGAAAATGAAGAAGAAAATTTAAAAATTGAAGAGTTTGAGTTAAAAAATAATTTTTTAAATGGATAAATTGACTTGAAAAATGGGCACAATTTTGTGTTTTAAAGCGAGACTGGTGTGATAAAATACCCAATTAATTATTAAAATATTTATAAAGTCGAGAAAAATCGCTAAACTCGGTAAAAGTGTCCTTTAATTCTCTGAAAGGTACTTTCCTGTTATGACGCAACACATTTAAATTTTTTTAAAAAAGCTAAAAATGTTCAAAAATAGTAATAATAAGCATGAAATTTTTTCCTCCTTTTTCCCACGTGTTTTCCCACCTCAGTGGGTGTTTGGCGGAATTTGTTCTTTTTTTGAAGCAAAAATGGGAAAAAATTTTATGGTTCTTTTTGAAGCAGATAATAAGTACTAATTTCCCGCATATATTGAGACCAGTCTACCGTAGTGTTTTGCTAACTCTTAACTGTCTTAACTGTTTGTTCATGCCTAACTCTTAACATGCCTAACTCTTAACTTGTTGAGCATTTTTAGCTTTTTCAAAAAAATTTAAATGTGTTGCGTCATAACAGGAAAGTACCCTCTGAAAATAAATTGATGCCCCTTTAATTAAATAAACATTAGTAGTTAAGTCGGTTAGGTTTGTGTTCACTAGTAGAAAAGGTCGTGGGTTCGAGTCCTTTCGGTGGTAATTCATTTATTTTGATATTTTAAATAAAAAATGATAAAATAAAAAATATTCCAATGTTTTTTATATTTTATTTCTTTTAATTAGAAAATAATTTTAGAACACTTATTTAATAAATTACTCGTTAGTGTAGTGGTTTAGTATTGTGTTTGCTGTGTTAGGGGGTAAGGTTCGATGCCTCTCAGGGAATTTTTATTTTTTAATGTCAGAAAAATTGTAGAGAATTATTCTCAGTGTATTAGAATACTGGAAACCCTTTAAAAAAATTTTTAGGACCTTAAAAAATTAAAAAAACACCCAGAAATTAATTAATTTTCATTGTTTTTTAAATTAAAAAACTATTAAAAACATTAATTTAATTTTTTAATTTTTTAATTTAATTAATTTAATTAAAATTGATTAATCAAATTCAATCAATTAAAAAAATTTTTATTAAAAAAAGCGTGGCAATATCATGAAGTCGTCTTAATGTTAAGGCATTTTATCGGGAGAGAGAGAGAGAGAAATACAAAAATTAAAGATGATAGGGCCCCCTAAATTTTTTAGCTTTCATTCACTTAATAAAGTGCATATAATAATTATATTTAAAATAATAATTCACCTAATAATTAAAAAATTTTAAATAAATTATTCGTAGTTTAGTGGTGTATTATTGTGTAAGCGGGTGGTTGGGATGCAGGTTCGATGCCTCTATGAGTATTTTTATTTGTTGATGTTATAAAAAACGTAAAAAATTATTCTTAGTCAGTGGAAATATTTAAGAACTCGTTTACAATTTTTTAGAAAGCAAAAAAATTTTTAAAGAATTTAAAAAAATGTCAACAAAAATATTTAAATTAATTAAATTGTTTCTATTTTTTGTTTTTATTATTAAAATTGTAAATTGTGGGTGTTTTTGTGGTAAAGGAGGAGATGGTTTAGAGGATAACGATGCTGGAGGTATATCAATTGGATTTTTGAAATTTAGATTTTTTAAATTTAATTATAGGTAATGAAGGAGGAGTCCAACATGTTGCTCAAAACGAGGGAGGAGAACAAAATATTGGTCAACACCAGGCAGCCCTAAACCCTCCAAACCTTGTAAATTTTTTAATTTTAAACATTTACAACTACAATCTCGAATTTTTAAAAATAAAAAATTAAAAAAATAAGGCAGAAAAATCCCCTTTTATATCAAAAATTCGTAAAATATTAAACAGAAATTGCTTGAGCCGGGGCGAAAATTTTGAGAATTTTGGCAGATTTTATTCTAAAAACTAGAAGAAAATATAAAAAATCCTCATAATCTTCAAGAGACAATAAAAATCCGCAAATCCGCATTTTAAAAATAATTCTCATCTACCTATCAAAAACCCCACAAAATATCGTAATTTTAATCCTGAGGGCTTGAATAAATTGGCTGGATTTTTGTTTTTAAATTTAGGAAGAAGGAAATGTAGGAAATGTAGAAAATGTACAAGAGGGGAATGAAGAAGAAGGGGATGAAGAGGAAGAGGGGGAAGAAGGGGAGGATGGGGAAGAAGATGAAGAGGAGGAGGATGAAGAGGAGGAACTTGATCTTCAACAAGCAATTGTTAATTTTGAGGAAGGTCTTGATGAAATGTCAGGTAACACAACACCAGGATTAGCATCAGGAGGCGATAGTACAAGTTCTACTAATTGAGGAAAGAGGAAGAACCTAAAGATGCTAAAGAACCTAAAGTGAAAAAAACCTAAGATGATTTTTTTTAATTTCTATCAAAAATTGAAAATTCAAAGACAAAGTTACAATGTTTTCATTTATTTTAATTTTTAGTATGTAGTTATCTTTTCATACGAGCATAAAAAATTTTCTATCTAATGCAAAAATCCCAACAAATAAATTAATTAAATACTCGTTGTAGTCAAAAAGTGTCTCTTCTTGATTTCCTCCTTCCTCATCTTCAAAGAAGATGATACTTCAGACAATTGAGGAAAGAGAAAGAATCTCTTCTTAAGGGAAGAGGAAAAAGAAAGCTTGTAAAAATGTCGTTCTCTAAAAGTAATCTTCAAATGAGCGTTAATGGTTAAGTTGGTTAGTTGTGTGTTCGCCGTCAGGGAGGGTCGTGGGTTCGAGTCCTTTCAGTGGCAATTTATTTATTTTTGATTTTTAAAATAAAACTGATAAAATAAAAATAAAAAGATGAAATGCCAGTGTTTTTTAAATTTTTAAAATGTGTTTCAATTAAAAGTTAAATTAATTAAATTAATTTATTAAATAAATATAAGCCATTAAAAGCCAAATAGATCAATGTTAGAAAGAATAGTCAAAACAAAAAGCGTGGCAACAGGAAGCTTTGCTGATAGAGCTATGGAGAAGCAGGAGAAGGAGGTGATGGGGAGAATTTAAAATTAAGAGGAATTAATGAGGGAAATTGAAGAGAGAGCGAATATGAAATTCACTAGCATGTTTACTATCCATTTACCAAATAATTTTATAAGAAAGAAATTTATTAAGAAAAAAATTTTTTTTAATTCTATTCCCCTATTAAAATATTTTAATTAAATTAAAAAATTATTTTAAAATTAATCTTTAATTAATTATCCGTTGGTGTAGTGGTTTAGTGTTGTGTTAGCTGTTGTTAGGGGGTGAAGGTTCGATGCCTCTCCGGGTATTATTATTTAATAATCTAGACGAGTGGTAGAAAAGTATTTTTTAGTCTACACATTCCGCTCCCCTAGCAAAATAATTTACCTATTTAATTAATTACTCGTTGGTGTAGTGGTATAGTGTTGTGTTGACAGATTTTTAGGGTGAAGGTTCGATGCCTCTCCGTGTATTATTATTTTTTTTATGTTAAAAAGTCGTGGAAAATTATTTTTAGTAGTGGAAATATTTAAAAACTCGTTTAAAATTTTTTAAAAAGCAAAAACTCTCTTTCTGAATTAAAAAAATGTCAACAAAATTATTTAAATTAATTCAATTATTTTTATTTTTCGTTTGTATTATTAAAATTGTAAATTGTGGGTGTTTTTGTGGTAAAGAAGGAGATGGTTTAGATGATGATAACGATGGTGGAGGTATATTAATGGGACTCATATTTAAATTCTTTTTAATTTTATTTTAGTTGTTGAAGCAGCACCAAGTTTTGGTCAACACCAGCAACACGTACAACATCTTGATCCAAACGAAGTAAAGTTTTAATTAGATATACCTGATTCCTGTTAAACGGCACCAGAAACTTTGGGAATAACTAGAGCACGGAGCCAAGAGTTCTAATACTCAGAGCCAGAGCCAGGATTTGAAGGGGTTTGAAGGTGTCGGATTTGATCCAGGTTTAGATATCAGATCTGAATTTGGTTATCAGTGATTCCAGGATCCACAACCCTAGTCCTTGACTATTTTAAATTCTGAGTGTTTAAGCAAAGATAACAGCTAATATTTTTTTGTAACAACTCTTCTCCTGTTATAACGGCACCAAAAACTTAAGCCATAAACATTCTTTCGAGGAGGGATTGAACAAATATGTGAGGCAATGATGGACATATTTTTGTTTTAATATTTAGGACGAAGAGGATGAAGAAGAAGAAGATGGTGAAGAAGATGATGATGATGAAATCCATGCTGCTCCAGATAATTTTGAATTTGTTCCACAAGGAAATGAAGAAGAAGAGCAAGATGATAATCAAATTCCTAATGCTCCAGAGGATTTTGAATTTTTTGCAAATCTTGGAGAGCAGAATTTGCCTCCATTACTTCAACACCCCGCTGCTGACGTTGAAGGATTTGATGAAGGAACAAGTGGTACAACCCCAGGATTTACACCGCAAGGAGGAAGTACAAAAGGAAGTACAAGTTCTTCCCCTTGAGGAATGAGGAAGAATTGAAGGATGTTTAAAAGCTTCGATAAAAATTGCAGAATCTGCAGTAGTAGACTAACAAAAAAATTCATTTAAAATTGAATCAATTTTATTTTTATTTATTTTAAATTTTTAGTAAAAGTTCAACGGCAGCCGCTTTTTTTAATAGTGACTAAAGGAATGCGGCAAACCAGATTTTAAAAAGCGAAAGACGAAAGACCAAAAAGGCGGAATTTTGTGAAAGGCGAAATTTAAAAATTTTCCGCTATGATGAGAAAACCCTAAAGATCGTTCAAATCACAGCTTTGGTTGCAAATCAAGGCTCAGCTGATTCTTACAATTCCTATTAGTAATTAGATGGATATCTAGGGGGATATTCGACGGTTTATAGCTGTCTTTTTAAGATAATTCCAAACGAGTTGAATGACCCTGTAAAATCCCAGTGTATCCGGATCCTGTCCGAATTTATGTTGCTCCTCAAGTTGACCAAAATGATTTTCAATTTCAGACTAAAAATTATGACCTTTTTGTTTTCAATAAATTTTTTTGAGATCCTTTTTGTTAATTCTGAGTTTTCCTCAGAAGGAAAACTAAATAGCAAGAATGTTTTGATTAAAATAAAGTCAAGAAAAATAGCTGAACAAGGGTCCATTAGTCCTCTGAAATTAAAATTGTAACTTTTCTGTATATGAGGTTTGTGGTTAAGTTGGGTAGTTGTGTGTTCGTCAACAGAAAGGGTCGTGGGTTCGGTTCCTTTCAGTGGCAATTAATTTATTTTTGAGTTTTCAAGGAAGAATGATAAAATAAAAATACAAAGAGAATATTTCTAAGTTTTTTTCAAGTTTTTAAAAAAAAATTAAATTAAACAAATTAATTTATTTAATAAAAATTAGCCATTAAAAATCATCAATCAATTTTTTAAAAATTTTTACAAGAAAAAGCGTGGCAACAGGAAGCAGTCTTGCTGTTAGAGTTGTCAATAGGGGGGATGTTAAGGAAAATTCTAAAATGTTAAAGAAATAGAGGAAGGAAATAGAAGGGAGAGGGGATTCAATAGAGAAATTTAATTTAATAATTAAATTGCCTTGTTTATTAACAATTTTAAAAATAAATTTATTAAAAAAAATTTTTTTAATTATATTATTTTCCCCCATTAAAATAATAATTAATTAAAAAATATTTTAAATAATTAAATTATTTGATTACTAATTGGCATTAATGGAATTTTATTTTTTTAAATCGTTAGTGTAGCGGTTTAGTGTTGTGTTAGCGAGTGGTAGGGGGTGCAGGTTCGATTCCTTTCCGGCCTTTTTATTTGTTAACGTTGGGAAGATGATGAAAAATTGTTTTTAATCCTTGGCTCTATTTAAAAACTTGTTTAAAAATTTTTTAGAAAGCAAAAAAAATTTTTAAAGTTTAAAAAATGTCAACAAAATTATTTAAACTAATCCAATTATTTTTATTTTTTGTTTTTATTATTAAAATTATAAATTGCGGTTGTATTTGTGGTAAAGGAGGAGATGGTTTAAATGATGATAATGATGGTGGGGGTATTTTAATGGGATTCTTATTTAAATTTTTTTAAATTTAATTTTAGTTGTTGGAGGAGAACCAAGTTTGAGTCACCTCCATGGAGTCGAACAACCTGTAGATCAACATCAAGTAACTTTTTATTAGAAAAAAACTTGACTCCGGTTTTAACGGCATTTATAAACATCCTTCGAGGGAGAGGGCTCAAATGAATGGCGAGATGTAATTTATTTAAGTTTTAATATTTAGGAAGAGCTGGGAGAAGGACAAGAAAATCAGGAAGGAGATCAGGAAGGCCATCAAGGAAATCAAGAGGAGGAAGAAGAAGACGATAATAACCAAATCCCCGTTCCACCACATGATTTTGACTTTAATGGGGGAAATGAAGCAGAAGAAGATGATGATATGGAATTTGCTTTTGACATGCCTCCGGGTATTAATCATCCTCCTGGATTTGATCAAGAACAAGAACAACAAGAACAACAAACTACGGGTACAACAACGCCAGGATTGACACCATTAGAAGGAAGTGCAAGGGGAAGTACAACAAGTTCTACAATGGAAGGTTCCTCCATTGAATAATGAGGAAGAATTTTAAAAGATTTTTAAATTATTTTGACAAAAATTATGCAAATTTGTGAGACTAAAAAAATTGTTCATTTATTTTAAATTTCTAGTAAAATTTTTTAATGTTTTTTTTCTCGATAGTACAAGACTAGTAGTAAAAGTGGATGCTATGTAGTAGCAAAACTTAATTTTCAATTAATTACTCGTTAGTGTAGTGGTTTAGTGTTGTGTTTGCTATTGTTAGGGGGTGAAGGTTTGACCCCTCTATGGATATTTTTATTTGTTAATGTTAGAAAAGTCGTAGAAAATTATTTTTTAGTGTATTACAACCGCTAGAAAATACTTATAATTTTTAGAGACTTAAAAAACTAGAAATAAAAAAACTCACCTAAAGCTACCCAAAAAATTAATTTTTATTTAATTTTTTAAATTAAAAAAGTAAAGAAAAAGCGTTGATTCAATTTTATTTTGATTTACTTTAATTTAAGTATCAAAACTTGAAATTTTAGAATTTTTAAATTTTTTAAAATTAAATAAAAATTAAATAAAATAAAATAAAAATTGGCAATTGAAAAGCCAAATCAATCAATTAAAAAAATTTTTTTGACACTAAAAAATAAAAAAACGTTGCAACAGGAAATAGCCTTGCGGTTAGAGTTATCGTGGAGGAGGAGGGAGAAGTTATTGAGGAGGGGGGTGGGGTGAAGAAATTTAAAAATTAACAAGGAATTGGATAAGGCAATAGAAGGGAGAGGGAATTTAATAGAGAAATTTTATCGGATATTTAAATTCAATTGCCAAAAATTTTTAAGAAACAAATTTATTTAAAAAATTTTTTTCTAAATTATATTCCCGTAATAAAATAATAATTAATTTAAAAAATACTTTTGAATAATTAAATTAATAAGTTACTGGTTAGTGTAGTGGTTTAGTGTTGTGTTTACTGTTGTTAGGGGGTGGAGGTTCGATGCCTCTCCGGGCATTTTTATTTATTAAGGTTAGTAAAGTGGTAGAAAATTATTTTTAGTGTATTACAATGCTAGAAAAACTTTTAAAGAATTTTTTTCAGAGAATATAAAAAATTTTTAAAGGTTAAAAACACCCAAAATATTAATTTTTATTATTTTTGAACTAAAAAACTATTAAAAATATTTATTTAATTTTTTATTTTAAGTTGCTTTAATTCTTGTTTAATTAAAATAAGCGATTAAAAATCTAATTTAATCAATTTAAAAATTCTTTTATAGAAAGAAGCGTGGCAAACGGAAATCGTCTTAATGTTAAAGTATTTTTATTGGGGAGGAGAGAGGGAAAATTAAAAATTGAAGGGTATAAGCTCACCCAAAGGGTACGCTCCCAAATCATTTAAAAAATTCTTTTAACTTATATCCATCTAATAAAGCAGTCTAATTTAAAAAATTTAAATACTATTTAAATTAAATATTTTAATTACTCGTTAGTGTAGTGGTGTAATGTTGTGTGAGAGGGTGGTTGGGGGTGCAGGTTCGATGCCTCTAAGGGTATTTTTATTTGTTATTGTCGGGAAATGATAAAAAATTGTTTTTTAGTTAATCCCAATAATTAAAAACCTTTTAGAAATTTTTAGAAAGCAAAAAAAATTTTTTAAGAATTTTAAAAATATTTGTAAATGTTAGTAAAGGTATAGAAAATTATTTTTAGTCAGTGGAAATATTTAAAAACTCGTTTAAAATTTTTTAGAAAGCAAAAAAAAAAGAATTTTTAAAAAATGTCAACAAAATTATTTAAATTAATTCAATTATTTCTATTTTTTGTTTTTATTATTAAAATTGTAAATTGTGGATGTGGTTGTAGCAGTGGAGATGTCTTAGAAGATAACGATAATGAAGGTATGTGATAGTAAATTTATTCAAATTAATTTTAAATTTTTATTTTGGATGTTGGAGCAGAACCAAATTTTGGTCAAAATCAGCAACCCGTACAACATTTTGATCAAAACCAAGTAAACTTTTCATTAAATGTACCTGACTCCGGTCAAACGGCACCAAAAATTAAAGTTATAACTAGAGCACAGAGCTAAGAGTTCAAATACTTGGAGGGAGCTCCAAGTATTTAAAAATGTCGGAGCCGGACGATTCGGATAATTAAAGCTTGGCTTAGATATCAGATCTGAATTTGGTTATAAGCAGTGCTTCGCTCATACCAAAATTTCTACTTGTACCTCGTACTTGGTACGAGTTCGAGGTAAAAATGGGGGTGGTATTATCCGCAACCCTAGCAAGGATAACAGCTAATATTTTTTAAACAACTCTGCTTCTGTTATAACGGCACCAGAAACTAAAACCAGAAAATAAAGTGATAAAAATTCTTTCGAAGGGGGATTTGAACAAATTTGCGAGACACTGAAGTACATATTTATTTTTGTTTTAATATTTAGGACGAGGAAGAGGATGAAGAAGAAGATGATAATGAAATCCATGATGCTCCAGAGGATTTTGAATTTTTTGCAAATCTTGGAGAACAAAACTTGCCTCCATTACTTCAAGACGCTGATGAGGTTGAAGGATTTGATGAAGTACATACTCATACAACAACCCCAGGATTTACACCACTAGGAGGAAGTACAACAAGTTCTTCCCCCTGAGGAATGAGGAAGAATTGAAAGATGTTTTCAAGTTTTTTGACAAACTATCAGATTTGTGGATATCTAACAAAAAAATTTTTTTAACTAATTTAACCTTGTATTCATTTATTTCAAGTCTGTAGTAAAATTTTCTAAAGGCAGCCGATTTTTTTTGATAGTACTAGGCTGGCAGTGATGCTGGGGTTCCGGAACCGATACAGTGGAACCGGCAAAGGTCTGGAACTGGTACCGTGGAACCGGTTCCAAAGATACACCCCTTAATGATGGTAAAGAGAAAAAAGTGAGCGAATGATGGAAGGCGCAAGATGAAAAGAAAGAGAAAATTGAGACGACTCTCGGCTCTCGGTCTCGACTCTCGGCTTTTTTCGACTCTCGAACATCACTAGTAAGCGGGTGGTTGGGGTTGCAGGTTCTCTGGGTTTGATTTTTCAAAGGAAAATGATTAAGTAAAAATATAAAGTCAATATTACCATGTTTTTCAACTTTTTAAGAATTCTTTAAATTAAACAAATTAATTTATTAAAAAAATTGGACATCAAAAACCAAATCAATCAATTTTTTAAAGATTTTTACGAGCGTGCACAGGAAGCAGCCTTGCTGTTAGAGTTGTCGATGGGGGGGGGGGTGTTAAGGAAATTCTAAATTGAATAAAGAAATAGATGAAGGAAATACATAGAAGGGAGAGGGGATTTAATTGAGAAATTTAATTCAATATTTAAATTGCCTTGTTTAATTAAAAATTTTTTAAAATTATATTTTTCCCCCCAATAAAATAATTATTAATTAAAAAATATTTTAAATTAATTAAATTGTGTTAGCGAGTGGTAGGGGGTGCAGGTTCGAACCCTTTCCGGGTATTTTTATTTGTTAATGTTAGAAAAGTCGACCGAAAATAATTTTTAGTGTATTACAATGCTAGAAAATTTGTCTAAAAATTTTAAATATTTAAATTACTCGTAGTGTAGTGGTTTAGTATTGTGTGAGCGGGTGGTTGGGGGTGCAGGTTCGATGCCTCTAAGGGTATTTTTATTTGTTAATGTCGGGAAAATGATAAAAAAATTGTTTTTGGTTAATCGGATAATTAAAAACCCTCATAAAATTTTTTAGAAAGCGAAAAAAGAATTTTTAAAAATTTAAAAAATGTCAACCAAATTATTTAAATTAATTAAATTATTTTTATTTTTTGTTTTTATTATTAAAATTGGAAATTGTGGGTGTTGTTGGAGTGCACAAGAAGAAGGTGGTGGCGATATCGTTCATGATCCTCAACACGATGTAAATTTTTTAAGAAATAAGAGAAAATATTTCTAGGTTTAAAATTAAAATTATTCTTCAACTATCAACCTTTACTTTATCCAAACTCTGAATCTTGAGGATTTGGATAAAGTTGTGAGATATTACGATACACTCGAATCTTGCTATAGTATACTCCCAGAAGAGTTGCCCCCTCCGCGCTTGAGAAATAGATACCTAAGCGAGATAAAACGTGTACCAGTCCCTCCCCATCAACTAATTTTAGTGTAGATCCCAAGGATGCCATTATAACGAGTTATTTTGATGATTCTAATATTTAGGGAGAGCCAGACGAAATAGATCAACAGCCTGAAGATTATGTAGGATGGGATGATAATGAAGAATGGGGAAATAATGGATGGCAACACAATGTAGTGGCACAAGATGCTGAAGATGAGCAAATCCCTCAAGTCGAAAATTTTGAAGATCCAGAGGAAGAGGATAATGAAGAATTTAACTTCCCCGCTCTTCTCGCTAATGATATTCCTGACTTTGATCAGGGGGATGACACGACCACAACAAGTCTTTCAGCAGGAGCACCACGTACTAGCAGTGATTCTAATTGAGGGAAGAAAAAAAAATTTTGGACTAAAAAATTTTTCTAAACTCTCCCACGTTGACTATGTGTCCAATTTTTAAACATATTTTCTAAACTTTTAACCCTTTTCTCCTCAAAAAAATATTTATTTTATTTTAAATGTCCTAAACACACTTTCCTTTTTTTATTTAATTTCCGCTTTCAATTTATATTTTATTTTTATTTATTTGTCCTTTTTTTGACATATTTTTTATATTCAAAATTTTCTCTAGTAAATATAGATTTTTTCCTTTTTTTATAAAAGCTGATTGACAGTCGAATTTGTCCAAAAAGGCGGTGGGATAAACTTCCCTTCCCCTTACTTTCCTTAATTTACTAATAGTCCCTCTGGACGTGTCGGCGTGCCTTTGGGACGAGGTAGAGATTAACCTACCCTTTTAACATGTGTTATGGATTAGTGCGAGAAGATTCTTACCCTTAAATGGGCACAGCTCCCGTTTTTTACCAGGGTTTTTGCCAAGCTGCATACAATAAGGGGTTGTTCCCCGTCCCCCAACTCCCGTGGCCTTTTTTAATTTTTTTGGCTCTGAGGAAGAAAAAGAACCTTTAACCTTCATTCTACTGACTTAACGATGCTTAATTTCAGTTGAATTAATTTTTAAAAATAATCTATTTCAAGATGAAATCCACAAACAATGCCCTTATTACCCAAATAAAAAGTCCCTTGTTTGGATTATATCGCCTTACAAAATTGTTACTAATTTTTCCAATGATTCAATTTTGGTTTTTATGGAGAGGGATTGAAGGATTTAATTTTGGAGGTAATTTTGAGAAGAAAAAATTTTTTCAAAAAAATTTTTTTTAAAAAGATTTTTCCTCTCCACATCAACGCCTACTCAGCGAATTATTCCACAATTACGATAAAAGACTCCAACCAATTGGAGAAAATAAATACTCAAAAACTGTGCATATTAACGTAACAATAGTTTTGGGTATTTTAATTGAAATGGTTTGGGAAAATTTTTTTTTTTGAAATTTTTAAAATTTTTTTAAGAGAGAAAATGAACAGGTTGCTGCTTATGTTATTTCTCATATTCAAGTAAATTGTTTAATTTAAATAAGTTTTCCTGATTTATTGTTTCCGGAAAGTCTTAATTAATTGTAAAATATCCCCATAATTGTTTTCCGGAATAAAAAACACAATTAATCCCAATAACACATTTGTATATGCGACATTTGAATACTCACGACACTTACTAGAGCGATATTGATGGACACGATATTTGCGAACATGATAATTGTGAACCCGACAAATGTGAACATGACTTTTGTGAACACGACAATTGCGTAACTGACAATTGTAAACTCAACAGTTGTGGACAAGACAATTGCTAACATGACAATTGTAAACACGACAAATGAGGTCATGTCTTTTATGAATACGACAATTGCGGACACGACAATTGTAAACATTATAGCTGTGGACGAGACAATTGTAAACACGACATATACTTTGTTTTCTTTATGTGTTAGTGTTTTTCAAGTTGTCAAGTTTTGTATTTTCTGTTTTTAACTTTAAATTAGAGGAAAAGACGGTGAAACCCGCCCATAAAAGCCGCCTCAAAAATTTACTATAAAAAGCTTCCAACTTCACATTCTTCTCACTCTCTTCGTCCACAAAAACTTCAAACACCTCCAACAACCTTCTATAACAAAAACAACAAAAAATGTTCTTCCGTCGCTCATCTACAGGATCAATCTACAACAAAATCTTCTGTCTCTTTGTTGTGGTTCTTCTACTTGGCACTCTGTTTGTTGCCGACGCTTCGCCCAAAAAGCCGAAAGAAAAGGAGAAAGATAAAGAAGGCAAAGTGAAGGAAGAAGGCGATAAAGACAAGGACAACAAGAAGACGACTGATGAGGGCAAGACGACTAAACCAGAAGCGAAGGTTGAGGAAGACTGTCCGCTTGGCACTTCAATCATCATTGTGTTGGTTGTTCTTGGTTTTATTGCTCTTTTGATGTGAGTTTTAAAGGGTTAAATGCTTTAAATCTTCTCCCCTTTTCATAGGACAATCCTCGCCGTTGTCTTCATTTGTCTCTTCTTCACTCTCAAATCCAAAATGGAAAAGATGGAGGTTGATGCAAAAGCGGCGCTGAAATGGGCGGAGATGGATAAGGACTATTCAAAGCTGGAGCTGGGATCGGCATATCATACGAGTAAAAAGAAAGGAGGGAAGAAATGAAAGAGATGAGGGATAAATAAATAAATAGATGTGTGTTTGTATATATGTTGTGATGTCTATAAATATATATTTGTTCTAAAACTGTGTTGTATTGTATAGTTTGTAATTGTATTATTGTGTTGTATTCTAGTGTTGTAAATAAATATACTGTAGTTGTAAAATGTCAAAGTGTCGAAAAGTTAAAATGTCGAAAGATCTTAAGTTTCAAAATGTCAAAACGACAAAATGTCTAAAGGACAAAATGTCAAAACGACAAAATGTCTAAAGGACAAAATGTCAAAACGACAAAATGTCTAAAGGACAAAATGTCTAAAGGACAAAATGTCAAAACGACAAAATGCCTAAAGGACAAAATGCCCAAAATGTCCAAGTTACTAATGTTAAAATGTCAAAATTCACTTTACCTAGAAATAATTCTCAATTTTCCCCATCCAGCGCTGGAGAGACAGCCGCCTTTCCTGGTTACCCAAAATTCACTCAAACATCACAGAATTAATAGTGCCAGCAAAAACAATTTGGCAACCCAAAATATTTGTATATAATTCTATGGATACAAAAGATATGTTAAATGATGAAAAATATGATGCTAGAGTGAAATATAATGGACAAGTTTTTTGAAAATTTTTTTTGAAATTTTTTGAAATTTTTCAAGATAAAGATCAATATTCCGCAGTATGTTACTTGGTAAGTTTTTATGGTTAATCATCATTATAAGATACATAGAGACACCTCTATCTAGGAAGGGGGGTGGTTTAAATGATACCTCTATATAAGATACCCCATTATAAGAGATACCCCCTATATAAGAGATGCTCTATATAAGTTACCCTCTATATAAGAGATACCCTCTATTTAGGATGTACATATAATAAGGTTTCTCTATATAAGATACTCTCTTTATAAGCAACACCTCTACATAAGTCAACCTCTATGTAGGATACGATTTTCAACCCTAAAGGTGTCTTATAATGAGATTTTTATTAAATTTAATTAAAACTATTCCTTCGTTTGTAGCACTTGTCGTTTAAACATTGAACTGTTCCCTTTTGACACTCAATTTTGTGCGGTAGCATTAGCTTCGCCTTTATTGACAGTCGAAGAAATGGAGGTTGTTTTCGGGAAATTTTTGAAAAATTTCTTTTTAAAAAACTTTTTGAAAAGGTCCATACAAGCCAACCACCCTTACAAAGCCATTTCGCCGGCAATTCAGAATGGAATTTAATAAATGTATCAGTTCGGGATATGCATTATTTGGAGGAGGGGGAATACAGATCTGAGGCATTTTTTAATTTTATTTTTTAAATTAAAGTTTTAATTAAAATAGGTGCAATATGTGTTCCATTTGAGACGGTAAAATGCCCCATTTACACACAAAAATTTCTCTCAAAAAAATTTTTAGACGCCCAATATTTTATATAACGGTAATTGTAGTGCCTATATTCCTTATTTCGACATTGTCAATTCTTGGAATTTTCACACCTGGATCGAGTGATGGACCGAGAGGGGAAAAAGTCTCGTTGGGATTAGGAAGTTTGTTGGCTATGACTGTGCTGCTTGGAATTGTTGCTGGGGTGAGTTTTAATTATTTAACATTTGCGAACACGACATGTTTGAATAGACATCTTCGGAACGACGTTTGAGAACACGACATTTGTGGACATAACATTTGTGAATAGCCCCTATGTGTACAGACATAAGACCTTTGCGAATAAGACCTTTGCGAACACGATGTTTGCGGACACGACACTTATGAACATACATTTATGGACACGACATTTTAGAACGTGACATATGAGAACACGACAGTCGCTCACCTCAATATTAACATTTACACAATTTTACAGGCAATGCCCAAATCAAACTCAATTCCCCTTTTGGGCGTCTACATACTTGTCGTCATCCTTCTCTGTGCTATATCGGTAGCCATTTCAATGGCATTTATGGCTTCTTCAAAGCGTTATGTAGAAGGGGCGCGTATCCCCAGTCAATTAACATATAAACTGTCTTTGGTTAGGCCGAGGATAAAAAGAACCAAAGACTTGAAGAGGATAAATAAAGAAGAGGAAGGGGAAGGATTATTGTTAAATAGAGGAAAGTCGTTGAGAGAACAATTGTTTATTGGAGGAATTCGGTTTACCGAGCCTTATATGGAAGAAGAGGGAGGGGAGGGAGGGGATTGTGAAGAAAATAAAAATAATTATGGAAGTTTTGGGGAAACAAAAGAAAGATTAAACAACAAAAATGGGGTATTAAACAATAATAATCGTCGTCTGTCACCTAAACTTGAGGATAATTTTAATGGTGATAATAAAAAGAGAAGGGCTACAACGACAAATATTGAGTGAGAAAATTAATTTTTTAATTTTTAAATTAATTTTTTTAATGTTTCCGGAAAGAATACAATTCCGGAAAATAATTAATATTTAATGAAAATACTCTATCTATAGCAGTTTCAAAGGAATATTTTGGATCATAACTTTCTAAATTCTTAACGGATCTGAACAATTTTTGTATCATTCGATAGCTGAGAATGTGGAGATTATTTTACCTAACAGGGTTATCCTGATTGGATCATTATATTAAAAGTTATAGTCAAATAAATGACGAAAATCACGATTGAGCGCACATTTCCGGCTGTAACTTTTTGTAAAATGATCCGATTATGTCAATACTGTTAAGTAAAATATTCCACACATTCAGAGCTTTCGATTGATATAAAAATCACATTTTTAAAATTAAATTCAAAATACATATGAATTTTTAAGTATATCCAATATTCCACTATTTTTTGAACATCTTACAATAGAATTATCTACAATTAGAACAATGCTTGGATTTGTAGTAGAAACTCAGAGAGGCTTTAGAAAGAGACTTGAGAAAGATAAAACTCGTGAAAAGGTGAAAAATAAATTGAAAAAATTTTTTGAAAAAATTTTTTAGATTGAATCTGAATGGGCTAGAATATTTGTAAAATTGGACTATGCTTGTCTTATAATTTTTCAATTTTTAAATCTTATCAGCTTACTTGTATTTCTTAAATTTGCATGGACAGATTCGCCTAAAGAACCAGAACGTCAATTAGTTTAAAAACTTTTTTGAACAAATTGTAAAACAAAAATTGTTGCTTTATCATGTAATAATAATATTTTATATTAGTTCCTTTATTTAAATTTACAAAAAAAAGTGTACATTTATCTCAAATATTTTTAAAAAATTAACAATATATTGGAGGAAGTTTTTCGTTTTTATTTTTATGGAAAGTATATTGCAACAGAAAGGGGGGAAGGATTTAAAAAATTAAGAAGGAAAAAAGATTTACAAATAAAAAATTCAAAAAATGGGCAAGGCATAAAAATAGAGAGAGAATGAAGAGGAAAGGAAGAGAAGTGGATAAGGGAATCCTAAAAACAAATATACAAAAAATTTAAAAAAATATTTTATTTTTTTGTTTTACCAAACAGAACATCTCCTTTCTTCAGAATAACGCATTGCTGCACCCTCTTGACATTTAAATGCATTTGTAAATTCTGGTTGATTTACAACTACGCCGTTAACTCGGTAGCGATAGGGAGAGTGGGGGTCAGTCAGAAGTTGTCGGATTAACTGGAAATAAATGATTAGGTAATTATTTGAAAAAGTTCCGGAAAAAGTTTTATTTTTACAATTTGTAATCCTTTCCGGAAAAGTATAGAATAATTAACTTAGTTTTACAATTTGTAACCCTTCCGGAAAAGACTGAAAAATACTCAATTATATATTTTGTAAGCTTTTGAGAAAAGTGTAGAATAAGTAACTTAATTTTATAAGTTGTAAACCTTCCGGAAAAATCTAGAGTAAGTATTTACAATTTGTAATCCTTCCGGAAAATAAATTAGCGTATTTAATAAATTAGCGTATTTTTACAATTTGTAAACCTTCCGGAAAAGGCTGAGAAATAAATATCTCTATTTTATATTTTTTATGCTTTCCGGAAAATGTTTCCTTTTACAATTTGTAATCCTTCCGGAAAAAGTTAAAGATATATTAACGTATTTTTACAATTTGTTATTTCCGTTTACAATTTGCGAACTTTCCGGAAAAGTCTAAATAATTTACGTAATTTTACAATTTGTAATTTTTCCAGAAAAGGCTGAAAGATAAGTCTCTTAATTTTATATTTTTTAAGCTTTACGGAAAATGTTTCCTTTTACGATTTGTAATCCTTCCGGAAAAGTTATAGGTAAATTAGCGTATTTTTACAATTTGTTATTTCCGTTTACAATTTGTGAACTTTTCCGGAAATGTCTTTTACAATTTGTAAATTCATCAATTTTTATTTTAAACTTTCCGGAAAGGTTTCCTTTATGCAACTTGTTTTCCGGAATTACAATTTCCGGAACAAGTTTTCCTTTTACAAATTGAACTAATTTCTCTCATTTTTACAATTTGTAAACCTTCCGGAAACTTCACAAACGTTAATTTAATTACAATAATTTAAAAACTGACAGTTTCCGGTTTTGTATGACCACACCAAGTTTGCGCATATGAAATAAAAAAGAGTTGTTCATTATTGTATTTTTCCAACCCTGGGAGGCGTTTTTCTTGACCATGCTTGCGTAAATAAGCCTGATAGGCTGCATAAGCCTTCAAATTAATTTTTAAATTTTTTAAAATAATTTTTTAATTAATTTTACTTGTTTAATCCCTCCATTATCAGCAATATTTTCTCCTTGTGTAAGTATTCCATTAACTTTAAGTCCAGTTTGGGGGACAGAAAAGGCCGAATATTGGTCAATTATACATTTCTTTTAAGAGAAAAATTAAATTTTATTTTTTTTTATTTTAATTTTTTAATTTTTACTTTTCTCTCCACAAAACGTTTCTGGGTTAGCGGGTCCCACCAATCCTTTAAATTTCCACGGCCATCAAACTGAGCTCCCTTAAAAATTTTTTAAAATAATTTTATTTCTTCCCCTCCATGGCTACCTGGTCATCAAATCCATGAGTAATTTCATGCCCTATAACCGCCCCAATACACCCATAATTTGTAGCTTTGGGGAAATCTCGATCAAAAAAGGGTGATTGAAGTATGGCTGCTGGGAATGCTGAAAGAAAATTAATTTTTTTGAAAATTCCCAAAAATTCTAGACAGACTTATAGCATTTTTAACACCCGAATAGAAAGCATTAACAACAGCGCTGCTCGTCCCAAATTCTTCTCTATCGACTGGCTCGATTAGGCGACGGAAGGCTTTGCGTTGTGACCAAATGCTTGCCTTTTCTACCTTTAATTTTTTTTTAATTTTTATTTTTTATTTTCTCTTTCTACTTGTAAAGCATAATGATCATTAGGATGTAAATCAAAATTTTTATAATAATCGTCCAGTTGTGTGTCGTTATAGAGAAAGTCTGGATAGCCTATTAAACTAAGCATTTGTTCTGCTTTAATCAAGGCATATTCTTTAGTCCCCGGATCCATCCAATCATTTACTGCCAACATTGCTTTAAACGAGGCCCTCAAATCCTCTATCATTGCTAAGGCGGCCTCTTTGGAAGAACGGTCAAAATGGGCACGGACATACATGGCACCGCTGGCATAGCTCATTCGAGAGGCTAGAGAAAGAGAGAGAATATATAAAACAACCGGAAAAAGTTTATTTCCGGAAAAATAATGCTTTAAAACTTTCCGGAAAACATTTAATTTTTATAAAAAACCGGAAAACATTTAACTCTTATAATCAACCGGAAAACCTTTCCGGAAAACATTTAATTTTTATAAAATAACCGGAAAACATTTAAATCTTATAATCAACCGGAAAACCTTTCCGGAAAATTAAATCAACAAAACATGTGAGAAAATGAAGAATTCCGGAAAACATTGTTTTCCGGAAAAAGTTTATTTCCGGAAAAAGTTAATTTCCGGAAAAAGTTTATTTCCGGAAAAAGTTTATTTCCGGAAAAAGTTTATTTCCGGAAAAAGTTTATTTCCGGAAAAAGTTTATTTCCGGAAAAATATAATTACAATAATAGTCTACTTACATGCCGCTGAGGCACAATCCTTCCACCTTGGGCTCTTCGCCTTCTTGCCCAAAAATGATTTAAGAAAGTGCTGCTGAATATCATCATAACTTTCACTTAATTGGAAAGACCAAGCCGAAACATATCTCCAATTAATATAATTTGCCTTCACCTCATCAGGCGTTGAATTTAATAATTTAGTTAATCTATCAAAATATTCTGGTTCAGCCAAAATTATTTCTGGGTCAGATTTTAAATATTCGTGCATCTCTGAAGGGACTAACCAATCAAAATATTTTGTCCAATTCATTAAATTAAAAATTTTTTGCATTTCTGAGAGGTGGTGTAAATTGTACCTTAAAATGTCCTTTTAATTAGAATAAAAAATTTTTCCCAAACATTTTTGTAAAATTTCTTCGATCCTCGTCTGGTGTTAATATACGTGCAAATTCCCTCTCAAAATTTATTATTTTTTCAACTTCATTAGGAATATAATCCGGATCTGATAGATAAGTGCCGGCGTCTCTGGCGAATGAGGTGATCTGTTGGAATAGAAAATATTTGTTTAAAGTTTCCGGAAAATATTTAAAAGTGATTCCGGAAAGACTTGTAATAGGTAGGAGATGCCCAGTTCCGAGGGCAAAATTTTGGGCATAACTTTGTTTAAACCTGACCAATCTGAATAATTTTTGCATTAATCGAAAGCCCTGAATGTGCTGATTATTTTACTTAACAAGGTTGTTCTGATCAGATATTCGTATGAAAAGTTATAGCCGTATAAGTGTGCGCAATCGTGATTTTTGATAGTTATTTCGCTATAACTTTTTATATGGCTATCCAATCAAAACAACCTTGCTAGGTAAAATAATCTGCACATTAAGAGCTTTCGTTTGGTATATAACTTATTCAGAATGGTCAGAAAATGAAAAAGTTGTGGGTTAATAAAGACAACTGGACTGAAAGATGTTGACAGTAACCCCCACCAATTTCCGCGATATTTTAATAATTAAAATAAAATTTCGATTTATTCACCTTCTCAATCATATAACGCTTATATGCCGCCATCTGATTCCCATATCTTGTATCATTTAAATAATAATCTCGAGCACTAGCCCCCAATCCCAAACCCCCTTGATCAAAATTGAGTAAACGCCTCGTAGCATTTTTCTGATCCAACGACACATAAACATCCACAAACACGTCAATAGCTCGAGAACGGCCAACGTGGACCAAAAGATCGGTTAAATCGAATTCTTCCGCCTTCCATTTATTTGGAGAAATAATTGGCCAGTGACCAAACTTTGCTACTCGACTATAAAGAATTAAAGATTATTTCCGGAATAAACCTTTCCGGAAAATTTACCTTAATAATTCTGAACTATTCCTTCTATTCAAATCCTCTGTGTTCATACAGCCGTGATACAAACTTTTTAAATTTTTTATTGCTACGGAGGTTGGCTCGTCTGGAGATTCAAAAAGTGTTTTCATTTCGTGATTAACTTTCTCTCGTAATTCACTAAAATGCCCGTAAGATGTCTATAAATTAAATAAAATATTTTAAATTTTTAAAAATTATTACGAGATCATCAGGTATTGGATTATTGGCAACCCATTTACCACAAGCAAAATCGAAGAAATCTAAAAAATAAAATTATAATTAAGATAAAGGAATAATAAATGCTTTGAAACGTTTCCGGAAAAAGTTTATTCTTTCCGGAAAAATGTTTATTTTTCCGGAAAATAATTATTCTTTCCGGAAGATATTTATTGTTTCCGGAAAATAATTATTCTTTCCGGAAGATGTTTATTTCCTCCGTAAAAAGTTTATTTTTTCCGGAAAAAGTTTATTCTTTCCGGAAAATGTTCAAAACTTTATTAAAACACAAAACTTTCCGGAAAATGTTTATTTTTCCGGAAAAAGTTTATTCCTTACGGAAAATGTTTATTCTTTCCGGAAAATGTTTATTCCTTTCCGGAAAATGTTTATTCATTCGGAAAATGTTTATTCCTTCCGGAAAATAATTATTCTTTCCGGAAGATATTTATTGTTTCCGGAAAATAATTATTCTTTCCGGAAGATGTTTATTTCCTCCGTAAAAAGTTTATTTTTTCCGGAAAAAGTTTATTCTTTCCGGAAAATGTTCAAAACTTTATTAAAACACAAAACTTTCCGGAAAATGTTTATTCTTTCCGGAAAATGTTTATTCCTTTCCGGAAAATGTTTATTCATTCGGAAAATGTTTATTCCTTCCGGAAAATGTTCAAAACTTTATTAAAACACAAAACTTTCCGGAAAACATGTTTATTTCTATTAAATAACACAAACTTTTTAAGAAAAATACAAAACATTAAAAAACACAAAGCTTTCCGGAAATAATTCATTGAAAACATTTCTTACCTTCACAAGGATCTACCCGTTCATCAATAGAATGTTTAAGCAAATCCGCCGCTTTAACAAAACCAGGACTTGCATCAACCTCGACAACATTATTAACAGAATTTTCTTGTTGAGATTCTTCTCTATTAGGAGGAAAAGGATCATTTTGTCTTTGTTGTTGAAATAATGGATGTTCCTCTACTAGAGATAGGGGTGTATTGCTGTTGTTATTTGAGGGGGTAGTTTTTCTTTTATGGACAGATGATTCATATATTGGTCGGTGTATTTCTTTATTAACATTTATATCATCTTTGAAAAAATTTTTAATTTTATTTTATTTGGTGAATATATTATCTTATTTAATAAAATCGCCCATGTTTTAATTAATAAAATATAATTTTCCGGAAGACATTAAATTATACTTTTTCCGGAAAATGTTTTTAATAAATGTTTTTGTTTCGACGAAACTTTCCGGAAATATTATAATTAGATTATATTTCCGGAAAATGTTTAGTCAGTGAATGAATTTCCGGAAAACTTAATAATTGAAATATAACTTTCCGGAAAATTTTTAGTCTGTTTTATTTGATATTTAGAGAATAAAATTTCCGGAAACCTTATAATTTAAAATAACTAAAAAATGTCTAAGCTTTCTGGAATTTTAATCACAACTTAAAATCCGCAAAACTTAAAAATTATTACCTGCAAGTATTGACGCCCCATTCCTCATAGACGGTGACCCATTTAATGACAAAAAGTTTTGAGATGATACAAACACAAGCAGATAAAACCTCAAAATATTTGAAGAACAATTTGGCAAGTTTGTTACAGAACAAGTTGTTAATTTGTGGAAAGGGTGGCTGAAGGAATTTGTAAAGGGGGATGGCAACATTTTTTGGGGGAACTTGGGGATTGTGAGTATTTATATAATTGAAGTGTTTATTCAACAAAAAATTAATTAATTTATTTTTGCAGTCAAATTATTCGTTTAAACTGCCTTTATTTGACCGAGTTTGAGGAGAAAAAATTCTAAAAAAATTAAATTTTATTAAAATAAATTAAAAAATATTTGTATAGAGAAAGGATAAAGCGTGAAAAATAATTATTAAAGAGGATAAGGGAAGAATAAATAAAGAAAACGGAAGAAAAAAATAGTAGGCTAAAATGAAGAGAACTACATAGAAGAAGAAATTATTTTCCGGAAAAAGTTTATTCCTAAACATTTTAATAATTTAAACTTTTTCCGGAATGTTTTTATGTTTCTGATGTTTTGAAAGAATTTAATTTTCCGGAAAGTTTATTTTCTAGACTAAAACATAAACATTTTCCGGAAAGTTATAATTTAATTTTAATCTTTTCCGGAAATACTTTAATGTTTAAAAAACATTTAATTATTTTCCGGAAAAAGTTTATTCCTAAACATTTTAATAATTTAAACTTTTTCCGGAATGTTTTTATGTTTCTGATGTTTTGAAAGAATTTAATTTTCCGGAAAGTTTATTTTCTAGACTAAAACATAAACATTTTCCGGAAAGGTATAATTTAATTTTAATCCTTTCCGGAAAAAGTTTAATGTTTATAAAACATTTAATTAATTTCCGGAAAAAGTTTAACTCTAAAACATTTTAATTTTTAAACTTTTTCCGGAAAGTTTCAACATTTTTCAATTATAATAATTTCCGGAAACTCTACAGTTATTTATTCTTTAAAAGATAGGAATAAAAAAGAAGGAAGTAATTTAATAAAAAATAATTTTAAAAATATAAACAATTAAAAATAAAAATTCTAAAAATATAAATAAAATTACTATTAAAGGTCCAAAGATGTGTTAAATAAAAAATAAAGTTTATAATTCAACACAGGTTT
The DNA here is from genome assembly GCA_963681835.1 of Meloidogyne enterolobii. Classification (NCBI taxonomy): domain Eukaryota; kingdom Metazoa; phylum Nematoda; class Chromadorea; order Rhabditida; family Meloidogynidae; genus Meloidogyne; species Meloidogyne enterolobii. The sequence continues at coordinate 263,066 of CAVMJV010000114.1, forward strand.
TTTTATTAAAACTTGATTTTAATTACCCTTAATTGTAAATAATTATAGGGGTTTTGATCAAAAATGAATAATTATATATGGAGTAGAATTTAAAAAAAGAAAAAATGAATTAAAATATTAACAAGGGAATATTTTAAAAATATTTTAAGAATATTTTTAATTGTTTTTAGTTAAAATTAATTTTTTTCTTCTTAAATAAACATTAGAGGAGGTGACTGTTTTCAAAAATTTATAGCTTTTTGAAACAAGAACTATTTTAAACGTTCTTAGTATTGTTGGATAGAGAATTAAATTCTCTACAAAACAAAAATAAAATAAAAATTTTAAATGAGGAAATAAGAAGGAAGGAATGTTTTTAGACTAAAAAACCTTCAAAATTCGTTAAAAATTTAGGTTTTTTAATTATAATTATTTTTATAATTAATCTAAAATATTATTTTAAATTGTGTTTTGTAGAGAATTTAATTCTCTATCAAACAAGTCCAAAATTGTTTAAATTGGATAATCCAATCTCGAGTTGTAATTAATTTAAAGAGGTACTATTCTTCCTGAATTAATCTAAAGCTTAAATTTTTTGGTTAAGTTGGTTACTGTGCCATTTTTTATTTAAATAATTAATTATCTGATGAGAGTTCGAATCCTTTTATGGAAAATAATTTCTATTAGAATTAATTTTCTATTTTAAAAAATTATTTAAATTTTTTAAAATTTATTTTGATTGTTTTTTATTTGTTTTTTAATAAAATGGCCATTTTTTAATTAAAAATGAATTTTAGGGGATTTGAGAGGGATTTTAGGGGAATTTTGAGGTATTTTCTCAATTTTAAGGGCTATTAAAAATTCTAAAAAAATTCTAACAATTTTTCTAGTAAAGGAAATATCCTCCCAAATAAAAATTTATAAATTCGTGTCATTTAAAACCCCAAGAAAAATGATTGCTTTAAGAAATGAGTGACTTACTACTTCCCCCTCCCCCTTTTATATTTATTGGAAGAGGAAGGAAGAAAAATAAGAAAAAAAGGAAGGGGGAAAACTTTTTTTAAAAAGATCCAAAACCCCGGAAAATGACAAATAAAGCTCGTGTCATGCCAAAAAAAAAGTAATTTTCTTTTTTTATTTTTTATTTGGCTAGTAGATACTCCCACCCCTATTTAGATGCTTCTTTTATTAAAAATAAAAAAGAAAAAAATTTTAAAATTAATTTCAAGCTTTTAGTTTAACCTTTTGTATTTTTATATATTGCTACATTTTAAATAAATAAAAGTTGTTGTAATTTATTGCAAAAATATAAAAGCATTAAAAAATTATTAATTTCTTTTCTCAACCCCCGCTTTTTAACTATTAAAAAATTGTTCTTTTAAATATTGTAAAAACTTTCCGGAAAAACATTTTCGGGGAAACATTTTCCGGAAAACATTTAAAATATAATTAAAACTTCCAAACATTTCCGGAAAAGTTAAAAACAAATATTTCTTTTCCGGAAAACTTGATTAAAATAAAGAATAATACAACTTTCCGGAAGAAATAGAAATATTATTAAACTTGAAACTTTCCGGAAAACTTAAAATAAGCGCAAACTTGGAATGTTTCCGGAAAACTTGAAAAACAAATAATTGTAAACTTGAAACTTTTCCGGAAAACTTAAAAATTAAACATTTGCTTGTTTTATTAAATTCTTAACAATAAATTTCATATAAAAAATTCTTTTTTTTAATTAAAAAAATTTTCCAAAAAATGATATCATTCATAAACAACTTCAAAACGATACAATATTGTATTTGACACATTTTTATTATTTTTTAAAAATATTTGGAAAAAGAAAAAAAATTTATTTGAACATTAAAAGACGTGGACATACGTGTTTATTTAATTAAAAAAAATAAAATAAAAATTTATTAAAAATTAGGAACAAAATTTTGAATTAAAATTTAACAAAATTTTATTTAGAAAAATAATAAAATAAAAATTAAATTTATTTAAAAATAAATTGTTTCAAAATTATAATTTTTAGGATTCTTAAAATTTCCAAAAAATTAAAAATGTTTGAAATGATTATTCATTAAAAAATTCTTAAAATTATATTGTTGTTCAAAATTATATAAGGGAAAAAATATTCAAGAAAATAAAAAAATTTTAAAAATAAAAATAAAATTTAAAAAAAATTAAGAATATTTAAAAATTAAGAGTCCTTTAAATATATAATTTTTAAAATTAAAAATAATTTTTTTTTAATTTTAAAAATAATATAAAACTTGATTTTTTAAATTTTCTCAAATTTAAAAAAATTAAAAAAAATAAAAAATAAAATTTTTTAAATTAACTTTAATTTCAGTCTTTTATAAGTAAAAAAATTAAATTTAAAAAAATAAAATAAAGACTAATTAAATTAAAATTTAAAAAATAAACTTAATGACCAAAAAATAAAAAATAACAAAAATAAATCTAGTGTGTTAAATTAAAGTACAAAACAGAAAAAAAGGAAAAAAAATTATAAAAAATTAAAATACAATTGTAAAAATAAAATAGGATTGTTTTGTGTTTTTATTAGTGAATTAAATTTTTAATTCTGGTTTTTAATGTGTTTTTTATATTAATTCTGGTTTTATTTCAATTTTGTATTTTGCAATAATTCTGATTTTTAAATGAAATGCGTTTTTGATTTATTCTGATTTTTATTAAATCTGTGTTTCATATGTATTTATGATTCTGGTTTTATTCTGATTGTATTTTCTTGTATTTTCTTGTATTTTCTTTTACAAATTTGTATTTTCTTTTGTTCTGATTTATATTAAATTTGTGTTTTATATTTATAATTCTGGTTTTATTCTGATTTCCTATTAATAATGTATTTTCTTTTTTTTTAATTTGTATTTTCTTTTCTGATTTTTATTTAATGTGTGTTTCATTTTTAAATTAATTCCGAAATATATATTTTCTGAAATATTTTTTATAAAATTCTGATTGTATTTTATATTTTGCTTCTATTAATAACCGCGCAGGTATTGGGGATATATTTAAAGAAAAACACAAAACACTTTAAAAATAAAAGAAAAAATATTAAAAACCAGAATAAAGAAACTTTAAATGTTTTGGTTGTTTTTATTGTTTTTTTTTTGTTGAGAAGAGAGATAAAATAAAAATAAATTGTTTTAAGGAAGAGGACAAATAAAAGAAGATTTTGTGAAGAAGATGACTGCGCACAAGACGCGGTAATCGTTCTTTTTTTTTATTTTTTTTAAAGAATAGAATAATAATAGATTTTGTTTTGACGATTAAATAATGAATTGGTGTTTTGTATAGAAAAATAAAAAAAATTTTGGGAAAAAATGTTTTTCGGTTGAAACTCACTTATGTTGGGTATTAGAGATCGAGCTTGACCTGGACCAAAACGTGGGTTTCACCTGTACCCAGAGTCCAGGTCCAAGCATTTTTTGACCTTCCTGGGTTTTTCCTGGATACAGGCCCAGGATCCGTTCCGAGTCAATAAATCAAACTCTAGAGTCCAGGAACAGGTCCAGGCTTTTCAAAAATCTCGATCTCTATTAGGTATAGTTAATGCCCCCACACACCCTTCTTTGTGAGAGGAAAATTATTTAAAAAAATTTTTTTGAAAATTAAATTTAATTTTTTAATAAAAATTCCCCCCAAAATTTAGGTATATTTATCTTCCCTCTAAAAATAAAATAAAAAAATCTAAAAATAAAAAAATTAAATAATAGATCAGCTCTCCCCGCATAGATTGATAAAAGATAAAAGGGGAAAATTATCAAATATTAAAAAAAATAAAATGGATTGAAGTGCTACTTTTTTTTTAATTTAAAAAGAAAAACTGGTTTTGATGTGTGAAAATTTTTTTTAATTTTTTTTAATTAAAAAAAATTAATTTAATAAAAAAAGACCAAATTTGTTAAATTCATTAGTGGGACAAAATGTCTACTTTTTTTGATTTATTGAAGGAATTAAAAAAAATTTTTTCTAATTAAAAAATAATTTAAAAATAGGGTTCAAAGATGATGAATTAAGTAAATTAATTTTAAATAAAATTAATAAATCATTTTTGGGATCAAATGTCTTAAAATGTGTATGTTAAACAAATGACTTGGAAAACATGCGATTCATGCGCGGAAAAAAATTTTTTAATTAAAATATTTAAAATTTAAAAAATGATATTAAAAAAAATAATCTTTTTGAGAAAAAATAGAATACTAGTCCAGAGAAATTTTTTGAAAAAAAATAAAAAATATAATTTTAATCCATAAAAAAATTTTGGAAATTTTTTAAAATTTATCTCAGAATTTTTTCAAATAATCAAAAAATTTTTTGAATTTTTTTAAAATTACAAAAATAATTTTCGAAATATTTCTTGGACATTTGTGCCCATGTATAACCAAAAAAAATAAAAATTTCTAAAAAATTTTATTAAAAAAAAATATTTTTTAGCCTAATCTGAGTATTTTTACCTCCCTTAAGGAATTAACCAAATAACTATACTAAATAGTAAAAAATAAAAAAAATAAGTTCCGATCAGGGAGGACGAATCAAAAATAAAAAATAAATGTACATACTACTTGACTTTGAATTACTAAAAAAGCGTAGGAGGGATTTAAAATAAATGACGAAAATTAGATAGGGATATATTTAAAAATATTTAAAAAATAATAATAAATTTTTACAAGTATTAAATTACAAGAATGAGCTATAAAAAATATTTTTAGAATTTTTTTTTTGGATATTTACTACTACTAAAAATATTTAGGGAATGCAAAAATAAAAACAACAAAAATCCCCTTAAAATAAAAACTTTTTTTAAAAGATTGACGCATTTTCTCTTATTCATTGATTGAGAAGCTGTTTATTATAAAAATTAATATACTGCTAACCTTTTAATTGTAAAAACACTTAATAAATCGTCATTAATGTTGTTTTAATGTTTTCGCAATAATAAAACACACACAAAGTTCGTTGAAACAAATGAAGAAATAAACAAGTGTTTTGTTGCAAAATTGTGTTTTTTGTATTTTCCTTCCGGAAAATACACAAATTTGTTTAATGTTATAAACATTTCCGGATGTGTTTTCCGGAAAAACACATTTAACTAATACACTGGAATATTGTTTTCTTGTTTGTTTTAATTGTTGTTTTGTTTTAATTGTTTTGTTTTAAGTTTCATTGGTAAACTTGTTTAATTGGTAAAAACATGTGTTCGAACATGTTTTCCGGAAAAACACAATTAAAACAATGAAATGTTTTTTTTGTTGTTTGTTTTAATTATTTTTATTTTAAAGTTTTGTTGTTTGATTGGTAAACTTGTAAAACATGTGTTTTCGTATGTTTGTGTTTTCGTGTGTTTTCGTTTCGATTGTTTTTCGTAAAAACATGTAATTAAAACATGTTTTTATTGTTGTTGTTTTAATGTTTAAATAAAATAATAATTGTAAACATGTTCGAATGTTTTCCGGAACATGTTAGAAACATTTGTTGAAACAAACAAAACATTTTTACATGTTTTGCGGAAAATAAAAACATATTTGTCTTGTTTACATTTTTATAAATAAAATTGTATTGACCATTAATAATTGCAAAATTTTTTAAATCTCTATTAAATTAATTTAATTTAGTAAAAAGGTTTAAGTATATTCGTTGCACAAAGCACAGAATATTGAACAACTGCTAATTCTACTGCAAGTTGTTGGCCAATCTCAATACGCTTTTTATCGTCCGCGGCATTTTTGAATTCAGTTATCTAAAAAATATTTTTTAATAAATCTGTTAAAAATGTTTTATTTTAATTTTGCCATACTTTTTCGTTGACTGCTGACATAACAGAAGCAGAATAGGTGTCGGCATCCGAAAGTGAAAAAAGCACATGCCTTTAAGTTTAAAATATAAACATGTTTATTAAATACAAACATTCCGGAAAAACATGTTATTTAATATAAATATTCTGGGAAACACGTCTAAAAACATTCCGGAAAACAATGTTCATGAACACGAACATTACGGAAAGATACAAATAAAAACATTCCGGAAAAACATGTTCATAAAAACATGTTCATTTAATAGTTCTCAATGTTTCCGGAAAAACAAATACTAATTCTCACACTACAAACACAACAAAACATTTACCAAAACACTTTCAGTAATTAATGTTTTACAATTGTAAAACTAGTTTCTGTTACCTTTTCTCCTTCTCTTTTTCTGCAAGTCCCATTGACGGATTTACAAAACACTGGTCAACTTTACGCAGTCTTCTATTAGCCCATTCAGCATTCATTGCACTTTCAGAATAAACATCTTGTTCAAATTTTTGTGTTTGTCCAACAAACAGCCATGTTTGTCTCCACAAATTTCTCATTTGTTTGACTGCTGGCCCCATTTCTTTAGGCCATTTTTCATGCAAATTGTCCAAATTTTTTACAATTCCAGGCAAATAATTGTTTGCAAGTGTTAAAGCAAAACAGCTAGCGTTGATTGGTAATAGAGGGGAATCAGCAAATAAACGTGCCATTTCTGCCCAGTATTGGCCTATTGCTTTGTGGACCTATTAAAAAATTTTCTTCTGTTAAAAATTTTTTTTCTCAAGAAACTAACCGACAAATTGTCATGGTCAAACAAATGTTCATTAACAAAGGGCACTTCATAACGTGAATGGTAGAGTGGATAGGAGCCCCACGACACATTTCGATAAGTAAAATCAACAACAGGGATACCCAAAAAATTGAGAAACGACATATGGTCAGTGCCTCCTCCAGGTAAGTCTATATCTGGTACATCTGGAGAAAGCCAGGTATAATTCCCTTTTTGTGGGTAATAAGCTTTCCAAGTGTCGTAAATTGTTTGTCTCCCTTTTGCTCGTTCTGATTCGACAGGATTTGGAACTTTTTTAGCTGCGGAAACAACGGCAGAAAAAAGTGAGGGAATTGTTTTGACAATACTTGAAAAAATAAAAATATTATTTTAAATTAAAAAATTAATATTTTTACAGTGATTGGTTAGAAGCTATTGTATCAACATTTAAATAAATAATAGCACGGTCTTGTAAAACTTGAGCAAATTCTTGTACAAACTCGGTAGAACTAAAAACAATAAACTTGAGAAATTGTAAAACATAAAAGGATTGTAAAAACAAAGGGAATTGTAAAACTTAAAATGCTTTAGCAAACATCAGAACTTTCCGGAAATTAATTAAATGTTTTTGAAACATCAATGTTTTTCTGGAAAAAATTAATTATCAACAAACATATGAACACCCAGAGAGTAATAAAAAGTTTCCAAAACATCAAAACATTCCGGAAAACATTAATATGTTTAGAAACAACTTTTCCGGAAGTTGTAAAACATAAAATACTAATTGTAAAACTTAGAAGGATTGTAAAACTTAAAACTCAAATTGTAAATAAATTGTAAAAATTAAAATAATTGTAAATTAGAGGAATTGTAAAACATGATAAATTTTAAGATATAAATTGTAAAACTTAAAACTTAGATTTAAATAAATTGTAAAACTTTGATTAAAAGAAATCGTAATTGTAAACCTAAATTGTAAAACTTAAAGGGAATTGTAAAACTTGAAATGATTGTAAAACTTTAAATTGTAAAAACTTAATATTTTTATTTACCCAATTAATCCGTGTTCTTCTCCATCCCAATTACAAAATACCAAAGTTCGTTTCGGCCTCCATCCACGTTTAACTGCTTGGGCAAATGATCGGCCAACTTCAGCAAGTACAGCTGTTCCTGAGTTAGGGTCCAAAGCTCCATACACCCAAGCATCGTAATGATTTCCGAGCATTACCCAAGAATCGGGCTCTTCACTTCCATGGATAATACCAATTAAATTTTGGATTTTTCTTTAAAAAATAATTTTCAAAAAAATTTTTTTTCTCAAAATTTTTTACTTAATTTCCAACGTAGAATGTACATCCACTCTCAATTTCTTTGCATCATTTTTATTCCCATTTTGTTTAAATCCAGGACCAATACGATAAGTAATATTTAATCCCCCACGCCAATCTTCGGGTACTTGAGGGCCTCCCATTCGTTCAAGAATTTGAATGACATCGGCATAACCAAGAGGGAGGACGGGGATATTTGGGAGATAATGATCCTTTTTTGCCTTAAAAATTTTTTTTAATTGACAAAAAAAATTATTTCTTCAACACCTGTTGTATTGTCCTTCCCTTGGGAAAATCACGCCGCGCAGGCAACAAAGGGGTTAATGGGTCACCTTTAATTAAAAGAATAACATGACTAATAACTATGCTTAATTTAGTTGCTAAAAGAAAATAAATTAATGTTAACCCTTCATAGCCATAACAGAACCACGCTGAACTCCATGTGAAGGAAGCCATGTACTGTGAGGAAATGTTTTGTCTAAAACAGAAAAAAATATTTTTGGGGAAATTTTATTTAAATTTTAAAAATAATAGAAAGTAGTCTAAGACGGATTTCGAGTCCAAAAATATTTTTTCAAAAATTCAAAAAAAAAATTTCAGAAAAAATAATGATTGTTTGGGTTGTTGCCTGCGGTTGTGATTCTCCAAAAATTAAATTTAAAAAAATACTAATAAAAGCATTCCTACACCTGTTCTATAGTCATAATTCGTTGAAAATCGTTTCGAGCAGGCAACAACCCAGATAACACATCTCCATCTTTTTCGAGTATAGAACCGCGTTGTACCCCATTAGGTGGAAGTAAATCAGTTTGAGGAAAGACTTTTTCAAAAATTAAAGAAAAATTTTAAATTTCTTTTACCAGCTTCAGGCCCTTGCCCAGCAACTTCTACAGGATCAGAAAATATTATTACAGCACCAGCACCCCTTGCGGCTGCATGTTTTACTTTATCACCACGGTAGTCTAGTCCATAACGAATTATTGCAATTTTGCCTGAACAAACGAAACAATATGTTTTACAATTACAATTTGAATGTTTTACAATTGTTTTCGAGAATTACAAAAGAAATTACTCATGTTTTCCGGAAAGTTTGTAAGTTCGTATAAATTACAATTTGTGTGTTTCCCAGAGTTTATATGTTCAAGGAAATTACAATTTGAATGTTTTACAATTAATTAAAATGTTTTTGTGTTTTTGTGTGTTTTCCGGAATTTTTATGTTCGAGGAAATTACAATTTGTGTATTTACAGCTTTCCTTTTACAATTTGTAATACAATTTTAATGTTTTGCAATTGTTTTCAGGAATTACAAAACAAATTACTCACATGTTTTCCGGAAAGTTTGTAAGTTCGTATAAATTACAATTTATAAATTACAATTTGTATGTTTCCCAAAATTTACATGTTCAAGGAACTTACAATTTGCGGTTTTTGTTCCCAACTTTCCGTTTACAATTTGTAATAACGTTTACAATTTACAATTTGTAATAATCAACGCTTACCATGTAGACTTGAAATTCCAAATTCCTTTTCCAAACGTTCAAAATCCTTAGGTTGGCCATAATGACAGTAGACAGGTTCACTTTCAGTTGTTCCATTCGCACTGTATGCTAGCCATTGTATAGCAGCACGATAGGAATCTTCTTGATTTAAAGAGGAGTCTTCATTTTTAGGCGTCAAGTCGGGACTGAGGCCAGTTGATTGGAACAACACTTTTCCATCCTCCCCAAGAACAGTTACTTTATTTGGATTTGTCCAGTTTGGATAAGAAAGCAAAACATCATATTCCATCAATCGAACCTCTGAAAAATTTAGGAAAAAAATTTAATTCGAAAAAAAATTTTTTTATTCACTTTCCAATCCATTCTGTTTCCATAATTCTGCCAACTTTTGCCCAACACGCCTATTCTCTTCTGTACCAGCCTGGTGAGGTTGTTGTGTTACCATTCTCAATGTATCTGTCATTTTGTTAGAATCAAACGAGGAGAAAAGAAGTTTTCTGATGTCTATAAAATAAACTTGAAATATTACAAATTGTAAAACAGGTTGTAAAAGGTAAACAAGTTTGTAAAAACAAGTTGTAAGAACAGACAAACAAAATAGTAACCAAACGAACATTTAAAAAAAAGTTGGGAGAAACATAAACTAAACGTTACAATTGTAAAACATCAGAAAAACACAAAAAGAAACTTAGAAAACAAAACAAACATTAACAGAAACAAAGAAACAAAACAAGTTTTTCCAACAGAAACATTCTTTCCTAAAACAAGTTGTAAAATGAACAAATTGTAAAACATGTTGTAGACAAAACATTGTAAATAGAAAAACACAAAAACAAACATCACGAAACGAACATTGAAATCAAAAACACAAACAACATAAATATTGTTTCTTAAACAAGTTGTAAAACAAACAAACTGTAAAACAAGTTGTAGAAAAACATTATCAAATGGAAAAACACAAAAATGAATAACACAAAACAAACATCAACAAAAACACAAACAACTAACCGTCTTCAGTAAATCCACTAGTAACATTAGGCAGCTCGATATGCTCTTTACTATCCCCGACTATTGCAACAACCATTAAAGATGCAAAACATACAGCCATAATTAACAAACATTTGTGCATAATGGACATTGAAGAGAAGTGGTACCACGGTCGTTGATTTATTTTGGAATCGGTTAAACCAGTCAAATCGCTCTTTTGGTCTGAACGTACTAAGTGAGAGTTTTGTCCACGAAGCATTCTTATAAATTAAAAACTAAAAAGGGTAAATATATTTAAGTGTATGGTGTACACAGAATTTTTTTGCAAAAGTAAAAAAATAAAATAATTAACTGATAAGAATAAAATAATTATTAATTTACCCCGCTAGTTGTTTAACATGAGGAAAAATATACAAGATAAACCAGCACCAGTTAATGTTAATTAATGATCAATAATCATGTGATGGTTATTGCATTAAGGAATTGTAAAACATGTTTGAAAGATGTTTTCCGGAAAAGTTTTAATTTGTAAAACAAGTTTTACAAATGCTTGTTTTATTCACAAACAGGTCTTCCGGAAAATGTTTTCTGGAAAAGTTTTAATTTGTAAAACATGTTTACAAATGTTTGTTTTATTTACAAAATAGTCTTCCGGAAAATGTTTTCCGGAAAAGTTTTAATTTGTAAAACTCGAACATTTGTAAAAACAAGTTTACAAATGTTCGTTTCATTTACAAACTAATTTTCCGGAAAATGTTTTCCGGAAAAATTGTTTTAGTTGGAAAAATGTTTTTAAGAGAGAAACATGTTTTGATATACTTAATTTGTTTTGCAAACAATTTACAATTTGTAAATTAAATAAACTTTAATCCTTTCAAAAATTTTATACCGGAATTTAAATAAATACAGGTGAATAATAAAATACAAAAAAAGGCAGAGAAGGAAAAATGTTGGCAGGCAATGATTAAAAAGTGAAGTTGTTATATTGGTTAAAATTGGCAAAAAAAACAATAAATCAATTACGCGATAACAAAAAAAATTTTTTAATAGAATGTACAAAAATCTTAAGTGAAAATTAATTGCCAAAAAATTAATATGTATATACCGATTGAGATTGCATTGAAAAAATGAATTTTTTATGTGGTAGTTCATATGAAATAAATAAATTGATTTGTGGTATAAAGTTGTAATACCCAAGAAAATTTTTTTAATTTCTAGACATCAAAAAATTTAATTTTTGGGTATTACAAAATGGTTAAAAGATAAAAAAAAATTTTTTTGTGTATAATACACGAGTTGAGACCAATCGAACACAACAAAAGTAGTTCGCAACCTGAATAAGTGGTGTGTAATTAAGTGGTTTTTAAGGCATGTTTTGGTGATTATCAAGTTTTTATTTTTTGTTTTATCAAAATTTAAAGAAAACAAAAACTTGACAAAAACATTCAAGTGGTAAAACAAAAAATATGAGCAAGAAAAAAAAATACAATTGTAAAATATAATTGTTAAGGTGTTAGGATGTTTTTCACAATTTGGAATGTTTTGTGTGGAAAGCAACGAAAAAAAGGTTAAAAACAAAAGTTAAAAACACTAGAGAAAAACATTTAGAAAAACATTTGTTTAAAGAAAAAGCACTGAGTTTAAACCAGAGCTAAAAACATATATAATTGTGCAAGAGAATTGTAAACTTTAAAAAATCAAGAAAAAGAATGGAAACACAAATTACAATTCCGGAACCTTTCCGGAAAAAATTACAAATTGTAATTCTGAAAATAAAATAAAGATTGTAATCAAAAAAATATTGTTTTTACAATTCCGGAAGAGATAGAAATTGTATATTATCAGAATTACAATTTGTAACTCTTCCGGAATTGTAAAAAATTATTTTTCCGGAATACAATTTTTATTTTATTTTTAGAATTGCAATTTGTTATGTTTCCGGAATTGCGAATACTTGAACAAATTACAATTTGTAAATGTTTCCAACTTTTTTTACAAATCTGATAATAGTGTGTAAAACAAAAAAATAAATCAAAAAATAAATATAAACAAAATCAAAAATATGTTGTGTCGCAAAAAAATCAAGTGTGAGTTTCTGTTTTTAAAAATATTGTATACTGGCAGAAAACAAAAAAAAACAATATTGAGTTATTTTTAAAGAAAATATAATGAAGTTCAAGACCATGTACAACAAAATAAGTAGATGAAAAATGTGAAAAGAAAATGAATAAAATAAATATATAATAAATAAACGAATAATCAAAAGTATGACTACTAATCACAAACTTATCTCCGGTAAATGTCTATATTTTTATATGTTTGTATGTTGGTAAAAAACAATTGTAATTTTATTATAAAAATGTTTTTACAAATACGAAATTAAAATTGTAATTGCAAAATGTTTTTACAAAAAAATGTTTGTTTTGATGTTTATTTTGATAGAAATGTTTGTTTTGATCAAAATGTTTGTTTTGATGTTTGTTTCGATAAAAATGTTTGTTTTGATTAATTTTAAGTTTGTAAAACATTTTACAATTATGAATTTAATTTTGTATTTGTAAAATGTTTTGACTCAAACATTTACAAATATAAAAAATGTTTCTAAAACTTAAACATTTTACAACTACAACTTTTTGTTTTTGTAGTTGTAAAAACATTTTTGTAATAAAATTACAATTGTTTTAATAAACAATCAAAAACATAAAAAGCGCATCCCGCCTTGAGTATAGCGTGCCAAATAAAGGGGAAAGGGTTAGTTTGATATTGGTGGGAGATAAAAAAAGATTATATAATTTTTAGTAAGGGGATTTTTAATTTTGATAAATTTTAATTTTTAAAAATGTTAAAGGTTGAGGGGGAATATTTTTTGAAAATTTTAATATTTTTTAAAGGCAATCGCTCCTCTCGGGATGGGACATTTCCGGACAAAAAAAAATTTTTTTTATTTATAATCTCATCATAACTCTAAAAAATATCAAGTAAAAATTTTCTTTTCCAACATTTTTTTACCTAAATTCCAGCCAATAGCAACGTCCAATCAGAACAACTTTTCCTCTTCTTCTCATCCTTGTTTTTGCTGTTATCATTGACGCCGCCAACAAGTTTTGAAACATCAAAAGCTAAACTATCAGGAGAAATTCCCATTGTTGTTGCAATTAATCCAAAGAATGGGGCAAGTAAACTTTAAAAAAATTTTTCAAAAAAATTTTTTGAGAATCTCCCAAACCTAATGTCATCAATACAAAAATATCGCCTAATCATCAATTCCCCTTCCTCAAATAAATGTTGTCTTCGACTGCGTAAGGCGCAAAATAGAAGACAGGCAGCAGCTTGAATTGAACAAAGTTGTGTAGCCAAAGTGAGATCTGAAAATTTTAAAAATTAATGGGAGTTTTACATAATAACTCTCAAATTTATTTTAATTTTGGGCAATTTTTTTAAAAATCGGGAAAAATTAACTGTTTTTACAATTCCGAAACAATACAAATTGTAATTCTTAAAAAACAAGTTCCTGAATAGTCTTGTTTTCTGATCCGGAATCACAATTCGTAATATTTACTTTCCATATATTTACATTTACAAATTCCGGAAACATTACAAATTGTAATTAAAAAACAAGTTTATGTTAAATACAATTCCGGAAAACTTGCAAATTGTAAATATAGAAAAAGTATGTATGTAGTACAAATAGAAATACTGGAAAGGAATAATATTTACATATACAAAAGTACAAATTGTAATTCTTAAGAAAAATAAAACTTGTAATTGTAAATAAAAAAAAATTATAATTAAAATTCCGGAAAGAATAAGTTTACATATTACAATTCCGGAAAATGTTTATATATTAAAAATACGAATTACAATTTGTAATAAACTTGTGTTTTTGTTTGTCAAACAAATTACAATTTGTAATAAACTTGTGTTTTTGTTTCCCAAACAAATTACAATTTGTAATAAACTTGTGTTTTTGTTTCCCAAACAAATTACAATTTGTAATAAACTTGTGTTTTTGTTTCCCAAACAAATTACAATTTGTAATAAACTTGTGTTTTTGTTTCCCAAACAAATTACAATTTGTAATAAACTTGTGTTTTTGTTTCCTAAACAAATTACAATTTGTAATATACTTGTGTTTTTGTTTGACAAACAAATTACAATTTGTAATAAACTTGTGTTTTTATTTTAAATTATAATTCAAATATATAATTTACAATTACATAATTTCAAAAAAAAATACTTTTCTTTTACACAAAAAAATTCTTTTATTATTATTTAATTCGTTTCCCTAATTTATTAATTATTCTTTTTAATTTTACTATTTTTTCATCTTTTACACATGTCCAAATTTATATTTTTTAATCTTTAATTTTTTTTCAAAATTTTCTTCGTCCTTTTATATTTTTGAATATTAATAAATTCACCAATTTACTTTAAACTTTAATTCAAAAATGTCCAAAAATGTCCAAAAATTACCGAAAAAGGGCCTAAAAACTTTAAAAAAAGTTCATCATCATCCGTCATCAAAAATCATTTTTATTTTACCCTTTCCCTTCTCTCCCCCCCCCCCCCAAAATTTTTAAAGCTAAAAACAAATAGCATATACTCACATTTAATTTTTCAAAAAAAAAATAATTTCCATTTTTTCCCTCCCTCTCTACTACCCATTACCTAATTTTTAAATAAAAAAAATAATTATTTTTTTAATACTTTTAGTGTATGATGGCTTCTTTGTCTCTCTTGTTTTTAAAAAAGTCAACAACACATTAAGCAAAAGGCCGGAAGGAATATAACTGGATGAAAAAATGTCGGAAGATTTTCAAAAATAAAAAATAAAAAGCACGCGTTTTTAAAACTCATCTAAAATATAAAAAATAATTTTGTGTGTAAATTTGAAAAAAATAACGGAAAAATGAGGAAAAATTAATTATTTTTTATGAGGAAAAATTAAAAAATAAAAGAAATAAAATTTTTAAAAAAATTGTTGAAGGATTTTTAAATGAATAATAAAGAAAATAAAGTTTGGCGTGTGTAAAGTTTTTAGTGAAAATTATTTTTTTAAATGTATTGTTTTAAATAGAGCAGAAAAAAACACACAAAATTGGACGTCTTTTTAAACTTGGAAGAGGAAAAAAAATAGTATAAATTCTGATTTTAATAATTCTGATTTCTTTAAAATAATTCTGATTTTTTAGAATAATTCTGGTTTTATTAAAAATTCTGATTTCCTACATTAATTCTTACATTCTTAAATAATTCTGATTTTTAATAATTCTGATTTTTTTCAATAATTCTGGTTTTTTAAAATAATTCTGATTTAATAATAAATCTGATTTTCTACACAAATTCTGTTATTTAAATAATTCTGATTTTCAAAATTTAAAATAAAATCTCAAAATTTCTGATTTATACAATTTTACAATTCTGATATTTTTAATTTTATTTAAATTCTGCTATACTAAATTCTGCAAAGTAAATATATATTAATACTTAATTTTACAATTTCTGGTTATTTTTATTTCTTTTTTAGTATTTAATTTATAATTTATGTATTGTTATTGTTTTCAGGATAAATACATTTAAATATTTAGTTCAAAATTTATTTATATTTACATAAAATAAAAATACCGGAATTAATCTCTTTTAAAGGAATTTTTAAAAAAAAATTTTGGTATCCCGCAGAGAAAAAATAAAATAAAAAGAATTAATAATAATAAACGTGTTGTGTATGTATTTATTTAAGGACACACAATATTTAAAAAAAAAGAAAAGAAGGAAAATTTAATTTTTAAAAACAAAAGAAAAAAGCTTCTATTTTCACTCTTATATTATTTTTAAAAAATATATTACTTAATCTTTCATCAGTCAAAAAAATATTAATATAAATATAAAAATACACATCTGTCTAAAATACTTTAAGGATAGTAAAAATATTTTCACAATTCTATTTAAATTTAAAAATAAAAAAAGAAAGCTGAAAGAAATAGAATTTGAAAACCAGAATTATTAGTAAAAATCAGAATTTAAATTATTATAGATATTTCTTTTCTCTCTTACTTAATTTAACAAATATTCAAAAAATACTTCTAAAAAACAAAAAAAAATTAGAAAGTTTTTTATAAATCCCTTTTAGCTCTCCCAAAAAATAAAAATTATTAAAAAAATATTTTTTCCAAGTAATTTAAAAAAATTAAAAAGAAATTTTTGACAAAAACCACTTTTTAGTTCTCCCGAAAAAATATAAAAAAATATTTTTCTAAAAAATATTTTTAAAAATCCTATTAATTTATTTCTTCCAATATTAATTTAACCATTTAAATAAAAAAAATAATTAGTAATTAATTAATTAATAAAAAATCCAAACAACAATACCCACCACATATTCCCACATTTAAAAAATGTCAACAACAGGAAACAAACAAATTAACAAATCTTTCATTAATTTTTTGCTAAAAAATAAATTTTTTTTTCAGTTTCTTTGTTGTCCCAAAACGCGCTGAAAAATGGGAAAAAATGCGGTTTTTGCTCGACTAAAAAAAATTAATTTTTTTGCCAGCAATTTTTCTTTAATAAAATATATTTTAGCCTTTCTCTAGTTGTTGAAATAAATATTTTTAGCCACAAAAAATTTTTTTCAACCAAAAAAACTCTAGCCTTTTAATCGCGCAAAAATTAACTGGCAAAAAATAGATATAGCGCCAACTATTTTATTTTAAAAATTCTAAAAAAAAAATATTTCCCAAGAAAATAAAAATGTATCCTTTAGAGAAGGATTAAAAGTCTAAAAAAATGAAAAAAAAATTTGAAGTAAAAAGAAAAATTTTTGGAAGGTGTAAAAAAGATTAAAAATATGTATCGTAAATAAATTAAATAAAAAATAAATTTTAAAAGGTTTCTAAAAAAAAATTTTTTTAATGGAATATATAAAATAAAAATACTAGTAAAAATGAGAAAATTTAAAAGTAAAAATAAAATAAAGATAAAATCTAATTTTTACAAAAAAAAATTTTTTAACAATCCAAAAACTATTTTTTATTTTGTTCATTGGCCTATTAATCAATTTAAAAAAAAATAAATATTTTAAAAAATATCAAGTTTAGTAAATTAAAATTTAAAAAATTAATCTACCTTCTTTTTTTCTTATATTTATTAATTTAATCCCTCAAAATCATCCCTTCACCTCTCTATTTTCCAAAAAAAAAATTTTTTTTTATTTTAATCTGATCGTTCATTTTATTTTATTAGTATTTTCTTGTAAGATGCGCGAAAAAAAGTTGTTTTGTGTTAAACATTAATTTTATTATCCTCCTCACCCCTCCTCTACCTCGTCCCTTTTAACAAAAATTACCCCTTCCCCTATCCCCAAACTTTTATTTTTACCTAATCTAAACCCCCCCCCCCCGTACCTCTTTTTATGTGTGCCCTCTCTTTTAATAAAAATTACCCCAAACTTTTATTTTTAATCTAAACAACAACCCTTTTTAAAGAAAATGACACTTTAAATAATAAATAAAAATGTTTGACGAGAGAAAATGCGCCATAAAAACACAACACCCAAAATATTTTGAAAGACATTAAAAATATTGTTGCGAAAATATATATGTACATATTTACGCGCGATCACCTTTACTAATCTTTCTCTTCTTTACCCGTTCTCTTTTTATATTTTTAATGATATGCTTTTAACAAACAGAAAATGCTTAAAAATACAAAACATTGTTTGTAGAATATATAAAGAAGGTTGTAAAAATAAAAGAAATCAGAATTTGTAAAAAATATCAGAATTTGTAAAACAAAAATATCAGAATTTGTAGAAATATATCAGTTGTAAAAACCAGAATTAATTTAAAAAATCAGAATTTGTAAAAACAAAAATTAATAAAATTAAAGTTGTAAAGTTTGTAAGAAAATCAGAATACGTAAAAAATCAGAATTTGTAAAAAAATCAAAAGTTGTAAAGAAATCAGAATTTGTAAAAAATCAGAAATTGTAAAAAATCAGAATTTAAAAAAATCAGAATTAATATAAAACTTACAATTGTAAAGAGAAAAGTTGTAAAATAAAATAATTAAAAATCAGAATATAAAATTACAATTGTAAAAATTAATTTAATTAAATAAAATTATAAAAAGATCAGAATCTTTATTTACAAGTTTTATATAATCAGAAAGTTTAGAAGTATGACTAGAAATAAGATTGTAAAAACAAAATTGAAAGAAAAAAAGAGGAAAATGTTAATGTTTTTATATGAGATTGTAATCTCCCCTTATTGTTTTTATGTTTTGTTTATGTTGTAAAAATGTATTTTCTAATTAAAAAATAAAGAGAAAGATATCAACAATAAGAGAAATTTAAAATCCAAAGTCTCCTATACCCAATATTAAATCCTTTGGAAATTTTAAATATATATCTCCTATTTAAAATTTGAAAAATCATCAAAAATTTCGTTTGAAATTTTAGTATCAACAATACAGATTATTATTATTAGGGTGTACATTTATATGGATATAAAATTGAAAAATATGGACATAAAATATGGATATAAAATCCTGAAATATGGATATAAATATGGAAATAAGTGCTAAATATGGATATAAAATCCCGAAATATGGATCAAAAAATTGTAAAAAGATATTTTAAAAATCAGTATTTTATGTAGAAAACAATAACTTTGCCTTTAAATTTGTATTTTAAGAGCATTTTAACAGATTTTATGGATTTAAAATTTATGTTAAAAATTTTTTGAAAATAAATTTTTCCGACAAATTTTCGAAAAAATTTTTTGACCAAAAATTTCCAGAATTTTGAAAATTTTCATCAATTTTTACTAAAATTTAACAAAAAACGACATAATATTAATCAAAATATTCAAAAAAAGAGAAATATTGATATAAAATATGGATATAAAGGCTAAATATGGACAAAATATGGAAAATATGGACATAGTGCCAAAATATGGAAAAATATGGAAAATATGGATTTTAAAGACCATTCTAGAAACCCTAAAACAAACCAAAAACATGTTTTTCGTACGTTTCACAGTGATAGGAATTCAGGAAAAAAATATGGATTTCCATATAAATGTACACCCTAATTATTATTAAAAATTCAAAAAAAAAAGTTTTATTTCTTCAAAAAATTTTTCCATTTATTACCCATTATTTCTCATCCTTTATTTATTTATTTATTTATTTATTTATTTATTTATTTTAAAAATATTCATTTATTCCTTTTCCCCAATTCACAATATTCTCGTGCATATCAAAGTAGATATACCCAAAAAATTCCCTAATATGGCAACTTAATATTTATTCAAATTGTTGTCCATAAAATCCCCCCAAAAAATTTTTTTAATAATGCCATCATCATCATCGTTCTTCTTCTTCCCCCAAATTATTATACTTCATGCCTATACCTAAGAATATTTATTTATTTAAGACAATCATTTCCGCGCTATTCACTCATTTCCCCTTATATACTTTTTATTTATTCACTCAGCCAAATAATTCAAATTTTTTTTCTAGCCTGTTGCTATTTTTCTCCCCTTAATGACTTTTTACCCTCAATCATTAGAATGTCCTAAGATATGGCGTCACAAACACACACATATTGTTCTCAACTCAATCATCTTGTCATCATCTTTATTTAAAAAATTGTCTCAGTTCATTTTCTTTGCCTTAAGGCTATCTTTGGAAATTGAGATAAATTCAAAAACACTTCCAAAAAATTCCATTATAGTCTCCTCTAAATTCCCCCAAACACTTAAATCTGCTTCCCAGTTGCTTCTGCGCAACAACAAAGACAACATCTGTCTGTCTGTCCATGGAAAAAAAAATACAAAAGCAGAACACACACATGTTGAATAATCCCCTATAGGCAACTTTAACCCAAGATCTACCTAGAAAATGAGTAAATTGCCTAGCAGTTTCTCTCTTTTATTTTTCAAAGCAACATATGATAATAGCACTATAAAGATTGCTCAAAGATTTTCCCCTTTTAAAAACAATCCACAAACTAACTCATTAATTCACCGCTTTTTCCCTCTCCAAGCTGTTGCCGTTGACCTAAGCAACCCCCCCCCCTCAGCTCTATTCCCCTCTACCCTCATTGGAAAAATTTTTTTGAATAAAAATTTTTGAATATAAATACTAAATCTTTCTATATATATTTATTTTTATTAGTCTTAAAGACTTCTTTTTTAATTTAAAAATAATAATAAAAGAGCGGTGGATGAGAGGAAAGAGAGAGAATGGGCAATAAAAAGATGCGCAAGCCCTATTAATATTTTATAACTGAAGGAATGCCAAGCTCAATTAATTATTGAGGAAAATTTAAAAATAAAAGAAGGAAAAGGAACAGATGGAGAATAAGGAGGGATAAAGAAAAAATAATTTTAGAAAAAATAAGGGCCAAAATATAAAAAGAATATATAATTTTATATCACTTGAGAGGATAAACATAAAGGGAAGCAAAAATTGAAATAAATATAACGGGACGTAAAAATAGTATGTAAAATTGTGGAAACATTCCGGAAAAAGATAAAAACAAAAATTTAAGTGTAAGAGAATTCCGGAAAGAAGTGAGAGAGAATTACAAACTTGAATAAATCCGGAAAAGCAAGCTAAAAGAAAAGTCTATAAAATTCCGGAAAAAGATAAAAACAGAAATTTCAGCGTAAGAGAATTCCGGAAAGAAGAGAAATAACTACAAACTTGAATAAATCTCGGAAAATAGAGAAAACTAAAAGAAAAGTCTATAAAATTCCGGAAACATTCCGGAATTAAAAACAAACTTAAAGTTTTAAGTAAAGTTTTAAGTCAACACACTTAAAAACATTTTCAAAAAGAAAAGGAAAAATTCCAGAGTAGAGAAAATTTTTAAAAGAATTTTGGCCAAACAAAACAAACCATAAATTTAAATGTGTTTTGTTTGTCTTTTTTCTTCTCTCAATGATTTATTATACTAAATAAAATATATAAAATGTTGTTTTGTTGTTGTTGTTTGGACTCGCGCATCAATAAGCGAGTAATTAATTTACAGAAAGAAAAAAAATTTTTTTAAAATTTAAATTTAAAAAAAAATAATACTGTTTTATTTTAACTTGTTTATTAGAGCTATAAAAATGCGCAACACAAGTTCTTAAGAAAAATATGCCAAAAAAATATATATTATTATAAAAAAAAATTTCTGTCCCCATTTTTTCCTAAACAAAAAAATTTTTACCATGTCTAATCCCTCTTATTTATTCTTATTTTTACCCCTCAAATATTTTTATTACATAAAAACTTAAAAGAATTTTTTTTGCCAAACAGAACAATAAGAAAAAGAATATAATGTTGCGCAATTCGGCTTGTTTTTCACTTTTTTATTTTTTCTTATTATTATTTCTCACAGACCTCCTTTTTCTTTCTCTACTTTTTTATTCAAATAAACACACAACTGCTACTTTTTTAGAAAAAAAACAAAAAAAAATTAAAAAATTGGGACACAAAAATAAATGAGGACATGGAGAGTACTTACTTTTAAATTCAAAACAAGAATTAAAAAATAAAATTCGCTAAGTAAAAAAATAAAAAAATTAAAAAAAAGAAGAAAAATGCCCGTGTGTTATACCAAATAAAATTACCAAATAAAATTTTAGTAAAAAAAGATCAAAAATTTATTTTTTCATTTTTTCTAAATTCAAAAAAAAATTTTTTTGCTTCCAATTTTTTGAAACTTTTATTTTTCACAAATTCTCATATATCTCACTTTATTTATTTCTATTACAAAAATGCATAACGGAAATGCAGAGCCACAGGTGTTAATTATTATAGTAATAATAAATAGATAACCTTTAAATTTTGTGCGAATTTTACCCAAAATTTTATTTTTTCTCTCTCATTCTCTCTCAATTTTCCCAAACTTTAAAAAACAAAAACTTCTAATTATTTTTTCTAATATTTTTTTTCTAAATTACAAAAAAAATTTTTCCCTCAAAATTTTAACTTAGCTAGATTTCTTTCTCCATAAAACACAATATTACTCTCGAAAATCCATTAACTATAAAAAACAACCAAAAAATAAACAGATACCTATACCCTTCCTTCCCTCAATTTTTATTTTTTTGTGCTTCCCCCAGATATTATAATAAAAATTTTTTGAAAAAAGTTGCTTTTTCTCCCTAAAAAAGTAGAAGTTGATGGATGGATATGTTTTTTAAATAATAATTTTGTTTGTTTAGTATTATATTTCGATATAGTAAATAATAAATATTAAAAATCAAGGCATTAAAAAATAAGAAATTAATTAAGCCTTTTTTCTTAATGAAAAATATTTTTAAATAATGTACATATAAGAGAGAAAGAAAGAGATATTTAGCTAAATATAAATAGAGAAATAAAAAACCGGAAAACTTAAATATTTTCCGGAAAACTTTAAGATCAAACTAGAGAAAAGCGGAAAACTTTTTTCATTTTCCGGAAAAAGTTTAAGATCAATCTAGAAAAACTTTAATAAAAAACCGGAAAACTTAAATAATTTCCGGAAACTTAAATATTTTATCGTAAAAAGTTCCGGAAAACTATGGAAAATGAATAAAATTAAAATAAAAAAATCCGGAAGATCTTAAGTTTCCGGAAAACTTTAAATAGGTAATCAGAACAAATATGCACAACAAAATTAAATTAAAAATGCTTCCGGAAAGAATTTAGAAAATATATAAAAGAGGATAAAAAATTTCCGGAATTTGGACAGTATTAAAAACAAATAGAGCAGTAAATTGAGTGTGTGTGGTCCCTCTCACAAATTAAATTTAATTAATTTTAACTTAAACAATTAAAAAAAATAAATAAAATTTATTAGAGGTAAGAAAAAAATCTTTTTTTTTCTTAAAGACTAATTAATTAATTTTTACAATAAAACAATGTCTTAAAACTTAAAATTTTTTCTTTCTTTTTTTGTTTTAATTTGACTAATCTTAACCCAAAAACTAATTAATTAATTAGAAAAAAAATATATAAATCTTAGAAAAAAAAACTTGAATTTATGCTTCCTTTATTTTAAAATAATACACAAAATTTAATTTTCCCGCATAAATCTAAACAAACTCACAAAAACAAATTTTTGTTGTTAAACTAAACAAAAATATATTTTAAAATAAAAAAATTTTTTTTCAAATAAAAATTAAAAAATGAAAATTTTTTAAATAAAAATTAAAAATTGAAAAAAAATATAAATGTCAAAAATAAAATAATTTTTTTTTAATATAAAAAAGTGTTGATGGCATGTTTAAGGTACCATGATTTATTATTATTTGAGAAAAAAAAAGGAGAGAAACGTGTGCCAAAAAAAAACATGCTGAGAAAAAGAAAAATTTTTTACAACGATCAAATCACACATTGTTATAAAAAATTTTACTTAATAAAAAAAATAAGAGTCAAAATAATTTAAAAAAATATTATAATTAATTATTTTGTAATCAAAAAATTTTATTGTTAAAATAATTCATTAATTTTACCAAAAAAATATCTAAAAAAATATATATCTCCCTTAAACCAAAACTCCCTTAAATTTAAAAACAGCTTGATAACCTTTTTAAAAGTCCGACCTTTTTAATAAAAAAAAATTAATTTTATTTTAAAAATTTTTGTACTTTTAAAATTTTTTTTCTTTTAACATTTTTACATTGATATATCAATTTCCCTTCCTTACGTCCCCAAACATTTTTAGTAAAAAAAAGTTTTTTCCTATGTCCTTTTATATCTAAAAATTTTTTGAAACAATCTTCCCGTCCAATCTCTATATTAAATAAAAATTACACGCAAAAAAAATTTAAAAATAAAAGTCTATCATCTCACATTATTTCCTTATGATAATTATAACCTTTTTATCTATCGTCCCCTTCTCCCCAATTTTTTTCAAAAATAAACTCCAAATATTTTTTATTTTTTCTCACATACTAAAAACGCGCACTTTTAAAATAACGCAAAAATGTTGCAAAAAAAATTTTTTTTGATAAAAAATTTAAAATATTATTCTTTCCTATTTTCTTCCTTTTCTTGAGAATATAAAAAAAAATGTTTATTTAAAGCCAACAAAAAAATTTAAAAAATCTTCCCCCATCTTTTTCATATCTAAAAAATTTTCTTCTATCTATAAACATATCCTCCTTCCCCTCTTTAAAAATAAAATTTTGTTGTTTTTAAACTCTTTTCTTCCCGTGCCATTTGATACCCGTTACACGCATAAAAACAAAAGTGCGAAAAAAAGTGTGAGAAGGGTAATGGAAAATCATTTAAGAACCAAATCAGAACGATTAAAAGAACAGAATAATTATTTAAAGAAAAGAATAAATCGGTAAAAAAAATAATTAAAGCATAAACATAAAGAAATTAAAACTTAAGTTTGTCAACTTAAATTTTATTAAATCACTTAAGTTTGTAAATTAAACTTAAAGTTTTCCGTTTAAGTTGTAAACATTTACAAATTCAACAAACTTAAGTGTTTGAAATTTAAAGTTTATTTTTTATCAAGTTTTACAAACTTACAAACTTGAAAAAATATTACAACTTGTTTTAATGTTTTTGTGAAAATTAAATAAAAATAAACTTAACAAACAAAACATCAATAAAAACAAACAAAACAACACAACAAAACAAATAAATTATCTGAACACAACACAAAACTTTAACTTTTTCTTTTCTCTCTTCTTTTTTCTTAATTTTAATAACAATGAAAATAAATACTCAAAATTTTTCTCAAATATCTCAATTTTATTAAAAAAAATTTTTCTCACACACAAAAATAAATTTACATTTATTTTTGTTTTTATTTATTTATGGTTTATAGGGCTATATTTTGACAAAATTTTTGGACACAATTTTTTTACTGTTATTAAAAAAATATAAAATGCCAAATAATACATAAAAAATGCGGTAAAAATTCAAAAAAAAATTAAAAAAAATATTTAAAAGTACAAAAGACATAAAAATATCAAATTCAATTTTTCCCGCACAAAAAAAAATATTTTTACTTAGTTGGAATTAAAAAAAATTAAAAAAAATTCCCTATTTTAATCAAAAAACCTAGTAACAGTCAAAAAATATATAAACGGTTGCCTTAATTTATTAGTATTTTTTTTGTATTTCCCTCTTTTTAAAAAACTTTTTTTCTAAAAAAATTTTCAATTTCCCGCACAAAAAAATTTTTTTTCAATTCCTGATAGTTTTTATTGGGCGACGGCCAGAGGCCGGTACACGAACACACAAATTTATCCCCCTATCCCCCACACACGTTGTTTTTTTTTCTCCTTTTTTTTTATTGAAACCGAACACCAAAACAATGTAAAATTTACATTGTTCAGAGTAAATGGGGCTGATTTTTTAAATAAAAATTAGAAAAAAAAGACAAAACTTTTTTAATGTGAAATGAGGTAAAAAATATAAAGAAAATAGAGAGGAGGTCAGTAGAAAAATTTATTTTTCCAAGGTTTTTTAAAAAGAAAAATTTAGAAAATTAAAAACATCTTTCAATAAAATAACCGTGAAAAGTTGAGGTAAATAAATATATGTAATTTTATAAATTAATTAGATTGGCGATTTAAAAAAAATTAAATTAAAAAAAATTAAAAGAAAACAAGGATAAGAAATGTATGTGTGAGGTGTCAGCTTAAAAAAAATAAAATAATATTTCTACAGAAGAATAAAAATTAAAAATATGATCAGAAAAAAAAATTTTTAATTAAAAAATTTAAGAAATTAAATTAAAAATTATTAGGGTTAAAATACAAAAATCAACAAAATTTTTTTTAAAAAATCTGTTTAATAATAACAAAAACCCATTTAAAAATTGTCGCAATATTTTTCCTATTTTTCAAAAAAAAAATATCCTTTTTTAAAGTTAAAACAATAAAAAAATATATATTGCGTAAGTCTCATCGCCATATATCCTCCCCTACATCAAAATTATTCCTCATTTTTTCTTTGATCTTGAGCGAAAAAAAGTTCTGTTTTTGTTTCTTTAGTTCTCCCAAATTTTTATATTTAGTTTTGCCTACAGCACTTTTTTCCTCATTTTTAAAATAAAACAATATTAAAAATATGCCGACAAAACTTTTAAAAGTATTATTGTTATGTTTATATATACATCCCTCTTTTTCAAAACTTTTAAACAAAAAACTTTAAAAAATCAAAAATAAACATACTTAAAAATATTGCCTTTTATGTTGCTTTTTTCTTTATAAAATATTTTTCCACAAAAATTTTTTTTATTTTTCCCTTCCTATTTAAAAAAAATTTTTTCCCCTTTCCTTCCTCAAAAAAAATTTTTTTTTCTTCCAAAATTTTCCAACTGCGCCAAAAAAAATATAAAAATATCATAAAAAATATTTCAAAAACACCTGTCTTAGTTTTATAAATTACAGAAACAAAGTAAAATATTTTTTTTATTTTAACCTAATTTTTTTAAAAAATAAGGTAAAAAATATCTTTCAAATTTGAAAAAAAATATTCATAAATTTTAGAAAAGGGAATATTTTTTAAAAAATCAAAAGTCCTCAAGGAAATCCAAAAATAAAGATTAAAACCACAAATATTATGCTTTTGTTATTAAAACAGGTACAAACTTGAAACTTAAAAATAAACTTGTTTTTACAATAGAAGATTAACAATTTGTAAAACAAACATGTTTTACAATAAATAAACCTGTCTTGCTTTAAATAAACTTGAATTTTACAAATTAAACTTGTCTACAAAACAAACTTGTTTTACAAATTAT
The DNA here is from genome assembly GCA_963681835.1 of Meloidogyne enterolobii. Classification (NCBI taxonomy): domain Eukaryota; kingdom Metazoa; phylum Nematoda; class Chromadorea; order Rhabditida; family Meloidogynidae; genus Meloidogyne; species Meloidogyne enterolobii. Next base: position 290,201 of record CAVMJV010000114.1, read on the forward strand.
AAACTTGTTTTGTTCTAACTAAAGTTGTTTTTACAAATGTTTTTACAAATGTTTTTACAAAACCTCACCCCCCCCCCCTCTTTTAAAATTTGTTTTTCTTAATCTTTCTCTCTCTCTCTAACCACCAAAAACACAATAACAACAACAAGACCACACAACAATACACATAAATTAGTCAACCCCCCTTTTAACTCTTCCCTTAAAAAACAACCAAAAAAACAGGTGTATGTACATGTATTGTTATAAATAGAGAGACATTTTTTTCTAATGTTCCAAATAAAAAAAATATTAGGGGTAAAAATCTCCTTAGAAAAAACAATTTAAATCATTTAATTTATTATTGTTCTCCTTTTTTGACTCTAACCAATATTTTTATTTTTATAAAATGTTTAGAATAGTAGCTCGCGCGAAGAAAAAAACACAAATCTTATAATGACAGGTAAAAAATAAAAATAAGAAAAAAACCCTCCAAGAAAAAAATAAAAAAAATTATTCACCCAAAAATTGCCCAAAAATTAAAATTAAATTAATAAAAGAATGAATAATCGAATCTCACGTATAAAATACACCCTCTCTGGACTTTAAAATAATTATTTTATATTTAGATTAGGGCTATATATCGTTCAAGGGATATACTCCTCCCCTCATCCAGAGACTATTAAAATAAAAAAAAACACCGTCTCTAAAGTAGAAGTAACCAACTCGATATAAGTAGAATGTTTATCTTATAATGAGATTCGACTGATTTTTTCAAAAAAAAAAAAAATTCCCCACCTCTCAGCATTTTATGCAAACAATGAGCAAAATCTTCTCTCAAAGCTTCCAATACTGGAGAACGCACCAATATTTGATCAAAAAATTCAAAGGGAGTAGATTGAAGCAAATTCCATTTTAATTGGTTTACTACAAGCATTTCCCAATCTAAAAGTTCGTCTGGTGTTATTAAATATGTTGTTGGTAAAACTGTTGTTGTTAATGTTGTTGTTGTATTAATTAATGTTTTTGTTGTTGTTGTTGTAGTGTTTTCTTTGTCTAAAGACAAATCTGCTTCCATTACACAAACATTGTTGTTGTTGATGTTTTCTTCTGGTTCACAACTAGTAAAGGAAATTGTAAAAACATGTTTAGTTATTGTAAAACAAATTTTTTTTGAAAATTCAAGTTTATTTTAATAATTCAAGTTTGATTTGTAAAAAAATGTTTATTTAAAACAAAACAAGTTTATTTATTGTAAAACAAGTTTTTACAAATTGTAAATCCCAGATTGTAAAACAGCTTGTTATATTCAAGTTTATTTTACAAATTCAAGTTTGATTTGTAAAAACAAGTTTATCAAAACAAGTTTTGATAATTTTAAAACATGTCTGTTTTACAAATTGTAAATCTTATATTGTAAAAACAAGCTTGTTTTTAATATTGAGTTCCATATTTTTTACAAATTGTAAAAATTGTTTTACCAATAACTAGCAATTTGTGCTGCTGACAAAGGTACAGGCGCCTTCAATTTTGAAGCAAGCAAAAGACAAGCAGCTCCTAATGCTTGAAGATTTCGTCGAGGTAAAAATTTGGTTGCCAATACTCGATCCACAAAAGCAACAGTTAATGGGAGAATCACAAAATCGACACGTTCAGCTTCGCAAACCTAGAATATTTTCTTTTTAAATTAAAAGTTTCTATAAAAAACAGACATCATTAAGCCATTCAACAAGTTGAGTGCGCGCCTCCTCATCAACTCCCCTTTCACCATCATTGCAATTTTTAATATTTTGCCGTTGTTGGCGACGAATTTGTGCATCAGTTACCTATATGAAAATAAAAGAAAAATGTTTTACAAACTCATATTTGTTTTACAAATTCAAGTTTATTTAATTTGTAAAATTGTAAAAACAAGTTTATTTTCTAAAAATTGTAAAAACACCAACTTTATTTTTTACAAATTGTAAAAACACCAACTTTATTTTTTACAAATTGTAAAAACACCAACTTTATATTTTTTACAAATTGTAAAAACATTATTCTTCCCCCACCTGAACATTAATTTCATTTTCCAACATTTTCTTCAAACAACGTTCATCCAAATGTATTGCCCTATCAACATCAGCACAAACCCATAAACGCTCCTTTTTATTAATTAAATATTCATCACTATCATCAAATAAAGATGATGTTTTTGTTGAAGAATAAGTGATTGTTTGTGGGGGAATTTCTTCTAATATTGCTGCTGCACGCCTTTTTCTAGACAAAATTATTTTTTGAGGAGATTTTTGAAGTTGTTTTGGTTGTTGTGGTGATTGACTAATTATTGTTGTTGATGTATTTTGTGTTGTGGTTATTGGATTAAACCAAAGACAATGAAGTAAATGTAATGGAGAATTCATTGACTTAAAAAGAATTCCCCAAAAATTCGCTCTTAAAAATAAACTTGTTTTGAATAAATAAAAACATTTAGAAAGTTGAAAACAAAACATTAAAAAGAAGAAAACAACAAGTTTTAAGTTTAAAAAACATTAAAACTTAAAAACAAAGTTTGAGATTGCAAACTTAAAACTTGAAAAACAATCGCAAAACTTGAACATTTAAAAACATTAAAAAAACAAGACAGCAACAAGTTTTAAGTTTGTAAAACATTGGAAAACATTGCTGTTTGTAAAACATAAAACAAGAAAAACATGTTGGTTAAAAACTCGAAAACATTCAAAACAAAACATTTAAACATAAATAAAAACAAACTTAAAAACATGACAACAAGTTTTTAAGTTTGTAAACTTAAAAACATGAGAAAAACAAGTTGAATAAAAACTTGAAAACAACGAGAGTAATGATTAAAATAAGAGAGTCAGAGAAATAAATTCTAATTTGGATAAAATGTCATTTAATTACAAAAAATAAACAAAAGACTAAATTTTAAACTTTAAATGGGTTAGAGTTTTAATTTCCACCCCATCCTTTTCAAATCCAGACACATTTATAAAATTAATTTTTATATTAATTATTAATTTCCCCCCAAAAAATTCTTTTTTAGGCAAAAAAAGCGCGTTCTTTAGTCTTTAATTATTTTTAAATATTTTTAGAAAAGACAAAAAAAATTTTTTTCCAAAAAGAAAAGTGTATTTATGTAAAAGGTTTTTTAACGTACATATATTTTAAATATTATAAAAAGGACGTTAAATTAATGAACATAAAAATATAAATAGAGAAGGAAAAAAATTTAAAAGACAGAAAAATGGTCAAAAAAGGGGAAGAAATAATTCCTAAAAAGGATAAAAAATCAAAAAAGAAAAAAATAATAAATAAAAATTAAAAATCGAATCTTAAAAAAAAATTTTGAAAAAATAAAAAAATTTTTTTCGGACAATTTTGAGTGATCCCCCCTTTTATTTCTCCCATTTTCCCTTCATTTTATAAAAATTAAAATTCAAAAATTAAAATCCAAAAATAAATTTCAAAAAAAATTTCAAAATAGGAAAATTAAGAAAAAAAAATTTCTTTCAGGATAATATTAAAAACAAAAAAAAATTTCTTCCAAATAGCTCCACTTGAAAAAAAAAAGAAAAGAATGATTTTGAGTAAAAGAAAGTGGGGGGCGCTTAAGTTGTTTTGCTCTCTTTTATTTTATTTAAGCCACACCCCTTTCCGTACGCTAGAAGAAAAGAAGAAGAAAACGTATGTGTCTGTCTTCTCTCTTTCCTTCTCTATAACAGTTGACTAGATTTTAATGGATAAAGAGAAAAGGAGGAGGAGTTTAATAAATGAATAAATATGGGCGGGCATAAATATTAAAATTAAATGAAGAGAGAAAAGGAAACGATTAAATTTTTGGAAGGGGGTTAATGAGGAATTTATTTATTTGATTTTGTGTACCGGGTGGTGATTTATGTTGAAGACATTTTTGATATCTTTTTCAGGTTTACAGGCCAGGGGTGTGCCGAAACAGATTTTAAAAAGCGAAACGCGAAATTAAATTTAAAAGCGAAACGCGAAAGTAAAAAAAACGCGAAAGTCGCGAAAGGCGAAACTGGCACACCCCTTCTGTTAAAGGCCCACAATATTCGTCAACTGAAACATAAATTTGAAGCAGATAATTTTTTGGACAATCTCGAATGGGTCAAATATACATTTGGGTCAGAATAAAAATATTCTAAAAGAATTATATCAGATTTAGGTAAATTTCACTTGTGTCAGAAGCAAGAGTCAGGGCGTCAGAAGAAACAAAAAAAATTAAATTTCATTTGGGTCAGACGTCAACTAGAAAAAACCATAAAAAATCGGGTTAAAGCTGAAAATTGAAATTTTACTTGGGCCAGATTCACTAGGGTCAAAGGGACAGAAACCCATAAAAAATTTTTTGTTTAAATTCCCCTAACATTTAAATATACTCCCCCACCCCCTTCTCCCTCCATTATACTCTAATCTAATTTTAATGCCTCAATTAACTCGTTTATTCAAAAATCTCTTCTCTTCGACTTAAAATTTTCTTGACATCTGCTTCTGTTGTTGAAGAGGAATTATTATTTTATTTTTTTTTCATTGTCTTTATCCATTAAATTAACCCCCTTCCAAACAAAAAAAATATTTTCTTCCTTCGCCATGTGGTGGTGGTCTTTTTACAGTTATATAATATTCTCTTACTTATCTTGTTGTTATCCCTGTTGCTCTTGTTTTTCCCCTTTAAATTTTAAAACCATCAGAATTCACAACGGGGGGTTATATTTTTATTTATTTAAATTTTTCTAGGAGAGAAGGAAGAAAATATGCGCGTATTAAACAATAAAAAGGGGAATAAATAAATAAATTTTAAAAAAGATTTTTGAATTGTAAAGACAATAGAATAATGTGATTTGATTTTAGGGAGGGTAATGATTGTATTAAAGAAGAAAAAAAGAATATTGCGGGAAATATATATGATTATTCCAATGCCAAGAAATTAAGGGGGAGAAGGGGGAAGAATAAAGAGATTATTATTATTAATGTTGTTGTTAAGGATAGATTATAAAAATAATAAAAGGGATATGAAAAAATTTTTATGCGATTTTAGTTGATATTTTTCTAGTTTATTTAGAAAAAATAAATTCAAAAAAAAATTGAAAATTTATAAAGTAAAGTCAAAAAGTGCATGCCCAACTGACAGTTGAAAAAAAAAATTTAAAAAAAAACACAACTCCATCAAATCTTAAATTATAAAAATCCTTTATATATCAATTTAAAGCTATCTTTATCCTCCACAAGATGATATAAAAAAGAATTAACAAAAAATTTTTTTGAATGAGTTATAGGTCTAGGAATCAAGTGAGCTCTTTAGCCTTATAGAAGCCAAGTGATAGTTTTTTGACCAAAACTCCATCTAATCTTAACCTATAAAAATACTTTATATATCAATTTAAAGCTCTCTTTATCCCCTACAAGTTGAAAGAAAAATAAATTAACAAAAATTTTTTTTGAACGAGTTATAGGTGAACTCTCTACATTTATAGAGGCACCACTGACAATTTTATAATCGTATCTCTATCAAATCAGAAAATATAAAAATCTGTTATATACCAATAGATAGCCCTGTTTATCTTCTATATTTAAAAAGTATAACAAAAGAATTTTAAAAATAAGCTGAATATATTTATAGAAGCAGAAACACTCCTAACTACTTGAACATAGACACAGCCCTTCAGTGAGTTTTTGACCACAACTCTAAAAAATCAAAAAATATAAGGATGTTCTATATATCATTAAATAGCCCATATTCTCCCCTATTAAATCGTATCAGAATAAAAAAAATAATATTCAATCACTACAAAGTTATACACTCAAAAACGCCTTGAACTAGAATAATACACACGGACGTACTCATCGTTTTTCGACCACAACTCTATCAAATCAAAAGATATAAGGATGCTCTATATATCATTAAATAGCCCATATTCTCCTCTATTAAATCGTATCAGAACAAAAAAATAATTCAACATCTCTACAAAGTTAAAGACTCAAAAACGCCTTGAACTAGAATAACATACAAACACCCCTTTTCCTCTCCAAAAAAAAAGATCAAAATCTCTCTCTCTTTTTCAATTTCCTAATTCTACCTACTAATTTTCGCAACTTATACAAGGTGTTAAAAAATTAATTCATTAAAAAGAAAAAAAACCCACTTAGCGATTTATAAATAAACACAAAATCCTTCCCCATCCCTCCCTTAGCCCTAAGTCCTCTCCTTAGATTTAACTCAAATTCCCCCCCCCCCCCCCTTCCCCTTTTCCCTTCAAAAAAAATTATTTTTTTTGTCGGTCAGATTTTTTCTTTCTTGTCTTAAAATTATTTTTGATGATCAACGTTCATCTCATCCGCTTTTTAAAAAATACACATACTTTCTTCTTCTATTGTTACACCTTTAATTCTCACATTTTTTCTCTTCTTTTTGTTGTCTATTTATTAAAAAAATACTTTTCCGTGCTTTTCCCCTTTTTCTCCCCGTTCCTCCTTGGGGACGATTATATTTTTTTTGCTTTTTGGAATTTTTAAAAAAATCCAAGACACAATATTTTATGCAAATTATGAATTTTATAAGCAATTTTATAAGAAGAAAATCACCCAAGAAAAAAATTATTTTTAAGAAAAAAATCGGAATTTTTTGCCAAATCAAAAATAAATAAATTTATTAGTTAGCTTTATTGGCCATTTCCCAGAGGTAAAAAAATTAAAAAAAAAGAAGAGTTGAGTTTTTTAAAAGAAGAAACACAATTTAAATATAAAATACAATATTCATGTTGCTAAATGAATAAATAAATTAGTGAAGCCAAAAAAAATTTTTTTAATTTAAAAATGTTTGGGATCAACTATCTCAACATTAGACCAACTAGACGCCAAAGCTTACAACTTTAGATTAAACCAAATTTTTTTAAACATTTTTGGTATCGTTTGACAGAAGAGAATCTCCTCTATCGAACGATACCAAAATCCTTAGAAAAAATTTATTCACAAAAAAGTTACAAGCTTTGGCGTCTAGCTAGTCTAACAATTAGTCTTTTGATTTTTAAAAATTCCCTAGAAAAATAAATAAAAATTCCAAAAATAAAAAAAATAAAAATTAATGATAAAAGGCGCCAAAAATACCAAAAAAAAATAAATACCAAAAATAAAAAATATATAATCTTCCATTTTTAGAATAATATTTTCAAGTCATTAAAAATCACCCCCCAAAAATGTTTCAAGAAAACAAGGCGCTAACCTTTGTATGTTTTTATAGTAAAAATAAAGGAAATAAAAAAGGTTTTTATTATTTACAAATAAAAAAGAGATTACTACAATTTTACGCTGTCCTTTTATGTGTATATGTTACTCAAAAATATAAAAGGAAACATAAAAACACACAAAAACCTTGTATACAAAATAAATGTTTTACAAAAGAAAGAAAATATCCATAAAAGGCAAAAATAAGTTAAAGATAAAACTTGAAACAAAACTTGGAAACAAACTTGAAACATAAACTTAAAACAAATTTGAAACAAAACTTAAAACAAATTTGAAACAAAACTTGGAAACAAACTTGAAAATAAACTTGAATTAAAACAAAAACATATACACAAACTTAAAACATATTTTACAAACATTGTTTTTCAAAAACATTCTTCTAAAATTGTAAAACTTTGTTTACAACTTTATTCACTAAACTTTTTACAAATATCATAAATTGTAGAACATTAAACTTATTTAAAAACAAAACACAAACACCATACTAGACTTAAAATAAATCAAAAATCTTAACAAAGTTTAATATATTTTCTAGAAATTGCTTCTAAAATTCTTAAAAATACATTTATCATAAAAATATTTTGCAAATGAATTTTTTTCTCCCATTTTTAACCAAAATATTAAAAACAATTGGTGTTAAACAATTTTACAAAGTAATAAATTATTTAAAAATATTTTTTACACCTAAAATAGAGAAGATTTATAATAAAAAATATATTTTTATAGATATATCGGTCAAGAATCACTCAGAAAAAATAAATCAAGCCATTAAATAAATAGTCGCATGTGCCAAACAAAAAAAAACAAGTTTTGTTAAAATATTATCTCTGATGAATCTTACAAAAGTGAGAGGAACATAAATCAGATTATAAAAATAAACTTGAAGCAAGTTGAAGAAATAATTAAAACAAACAAGTATTGTAAAACAAACTTAGAAACAAACAAACGAACAAACAAAGACAAGTAAACAAAAACAACAAACAAGTTTAAAAACATAAGTACATATTAAATAAACTTGAAAAATAAAGATTGAGATCAAACTTGAAAACTTGAGATAAATAAACTTGAAACAAAAGCATGAAAAACAAACTTAAAAAATTCAACTTGAATAAAATTAAAAACTTAAAAATAAACTTGAAAACAAACATTTATTTACAATTGTAAAAGTTTCAAGTTTATTTTTTAACAAAAATTTTGCTACAAGTTTATAAACATTATATGTATTAAGAGGTTAGAGAAAAAAGTGAAAAAGATGAAGATCAACTTTTTTTAATGATTCTCTTGTATTATTTGCAAATAAATGTTATTTTTATATTTATATTTAAAATAAATATATTAAAAAAAGCAATCATCAATTTTCGGAGGTTTTATCAGATGGCCTTGTATGTGTGAGTAAAAATAGAGAACCCCCTTCTCTTTTTTAAATAAATTTTCTATCCTTATTTTTATACATTTTCCCCTTCCTCCATCTAACCGTTCTTTAACTCATTAAAAATATTTCCTTAAATAAATATTTATTTTAAAACAAAAATGCGTGAAAAAGAGGAAAAATCACGATGAGTGAGAGGAAAAACAACCCAACCCAAAAGATCACCACTTGTATTTAGTGGTGATCTGCTGAGTGAGGAGAATTTATGAATGGCAACTAAGGAACAATTTTTGAGGAAAAATAATAAATTTAATAAAAATAAAATTAAAAAAATTTTTTTTGACAAGTAGACTGAAGGGAAAAAATCCTTCAAAATTGTAGAGGGAAAAAAAATAAAAATTTCCAAGGTGAAAAAATTTTTTTGATCAAGAATTGAAAAAATATATAAAATAATTAATTTAATTGAGGAGTTGCAAAAATATTTTTATAATAAATAGAGATTTTAAAAAATGCAAAAAATTAAATTTATAATTTTTGCAAGATTGTGGAAAATAATCAAGGAAGACGAAAAAATATAAAAAGATATAAATAAACTTGAAGCGCAAACTTAAAAAAATAAACTTGAAGCAAGTTTGTAAAATAAACCTAAAAATAAAAATAAACTTGAAGCATATAAAAACAAAACTTGAAGCAAACGCAAACTAGAAAAATAAACTTGAAATTAAAATAAACCTAAGATTATAAAAATAAAAAAAACTTAGAAAAGTTGGAAAAAATAAACTTGAATTAAAGTTTGAAAAATCAGCATTAAAAATAAAACTTGAAGCAAATAAACTTGAAACAATTACAAATTCCCCCATCTCCTTACAATACATGATTAGGCATCGGCATATTTAAAAAAAATAAAAATTTCTCACACTTTCAGTATTTAATAAATAATTTTTGTGTTTGTTTTCTCTTTTTATTCAAAAAATAAATTTCCCAAAAAAAGATTTTTTTATTTTTTAATTTCCGGCAAACACAAAATAATCCCCGTTTATAACCTTGTATACCCGCAAAACTTTAAATACAAAATTTGAATAAAAAACAAAAGAAAGAAGAAAAACAAACAGAAACTTTTCCTTTTTTTGTGGATATTCATTAAATATATTCTTTTTTTTTGTGTTTACTTTAATTTTTTTTCTATTCATGTTTATTGTACTAGAAAGTTGCGCGAAAAGGGGAAAAAATTTTTCTTAAGACAAATAAAAAAAATTACAAAATGTTAAAAATATTCCAAAAAAAATATTTTAACCCTTATGTTAGCATATAAAAATAATTTTAAAAGATAAACAAAAACTACTGTTATAACACCCAGCACCTTAAAAATATAGTCACCCAAACATATATACAAGATCACTAACCACTGCACCATCTAATATTAAATTCAAGCGGGAGAATAAATTAAAAGCATATAGATATAGGGTTGGGGGTCCGGTGCGGTCCAAAAGATCGAGTCGGGCATCGAATGTTGGCCCGAAAAAGATCCGGTCGGCCCGAAAAAGATCCGGTCGGCCCGAAAAAATGACTCGAACGTCGGCCCGACTCGAAAACCCCAACCTATATAGCAACAATAAAGTTTCAAGTTTAATTAAGAAGTAAATGAGGGAAACTAAATAAAAATTTAATTCTAAACAAAAAATAATCTGATTTATAAAAAAATTATTATAGGGTGATACGTACCCTTAAGCTTTAATTTATAAACAGTTAATTGTTCGTGTCATGAAGTTAGTTGTTCATGCCAGCTTCCGAAATGAACTGCTTGCTACCCCTTTTTTTACATAAATTATAAAATTTAATTCTTTCCCCTTAATTTATGAAAAAATGAGGAAAGGAAGGAAAAAAAATTTTTTATATATAATTTACCCGACAGCCGTTCCTTCCCCCTTCCCCCTTAGCCCCCCCTACCCCCTTTCCCCCCCCCCCCCCCCCCCATACTCGTTCCTCCTTATTTTGCATGAATTAAATAGTAAAAAAAAATTTTTTTCGCAACAAAAGTTTATCAGTACAAAGACAAAAAAATATTAAGGAATACCTACATTTTGGACGAGAAAAATAACAAAAAAAAAATTTTTTTAACAATAAAAAAAGGCAAAAAATAAAATTTGGTGTAAGTGTGTACATGTTACTGACACGCCTCTGATAACTTAAAATAAATAATAATTTAATAAAATTATTATTTTTTTTACAAGACGAGACAAAAATTTTATTTATTTTAGAATTTTGATTATTTTAATAAAAAAAAAGAAAAAAAGATTGGGTAAAGGTAAGAGAGTTCAAGAAAAATAAGAGAGACAACAGAGGCTAGAGAAAAAAAGAAAAAAAAATTTAATGAATTTAAAAAATTGAGCAGATCAGTTTATCAATTTTCAAAAATCAAAAAAATCACAATTTAAATTTAGAGAGAGAGTAAAGGATAAAAACAAAAAAGATTGGGTGTAGGTAAGAGAGTATAAGAAAAATAAGAGAGACGCAAAAGAGGTTAGAGAAAAAAAAGGAAAAATTTTTTTAAATGAAATTTAAAGGAAAAAATAGAAAGTTAAGAAAGTCGGTCTATCTATAGAAATCAAAAATAAAAATTACTGCAAATTAAATTTACGGAAAAAATTTTTTTGAAGAAGCCTAGACCCTAAAGGCCTCCCAAGAGAAATAAATGACCTCAAAAAAAAATCGAAAAAAAAATCAAAAGGAATTAAATAAAAATAAAATTTTTAAATTATCCCTTTTAAAATAAATTTTAATTCACACACCAAATGCCACCAGATAGAAATTTAAAAAAAATAATAAGTATTCTTAGGCGCGGCTTCTTTTAATTGTTTAATAATTAAAAGAAAAATTGAAGGAAAAATTAAAGAAAAAAATTTTTTTAAACAGATTTAAGCAACATCTGTAGATATATAAATTACAATTTTCTTATAGTCAAGAGAAATATAAAAGAAAATTTTTTAAAAGAAAAAAAATTAATGAGCCCGGTCAAAATTAAGAGGGAAAAAAAGAGAGAGGTCATTTTACTTTATATGGAGGGGGGGGGGGATGACGGCACTTTAAAAATAATTTAAGAAAAAAAAGTAGAGTTAATATGAGTAGTAACCCCCACCCTTTTGTCCCAGTTGTGAGGTGGAAATTTTATGGGTGTATTTCTCCCCACAACCATCTGTCCCATTTGAGAAGTAAATTTCCAACGTGTCCCGATTATAAGGTGCAAAATTTTATTGGTTGCATTTCCCCTACACTCAACTACCCCAATCTAGTAGTAATCCCCCTTTTGTATTGAGGGATGTGTCGGCAAATCAAAGACCACCCTTTTGTCTCACCCTTTTGGCTCATTTAATTTTCCCGCACCACCCTTTTGTCCCAGTTGTGAAGTGGGACAATTTGTACGTGTATTTACCTTACCACCACCATGCCCCAATTGAGAAGTAAATTTTCAACTTGTCTCAGTTGATAATTTTATTTTGTGAATTGTCCGACACCCAACTGTCCCAGTTGAGAATTAAGTTTCCAAAATGTCCCACAACATAACCCACTTGTGATGTAAAATATTTTATGGGTGTATTTCTCCTACACTCACCTACCCCAATCTAGTAGTAAACCCACCCCAAATGTTACAAACGTTACACCCCATTTGATCACCTGTCAATCAAACCTGAGGCTATAGGGGGTATTTTCTTTTGATCTTTGCCGCAAACCCTTTGCTTTTGGAAGGGTTTGAGGGTAATTAATCATGATTAATTAGGGTAATTAATCATTGATGATTAATTGCTTTTTTGGTTACATTTTGTGGGAAGTGACAGGTTTGATGTTTGTGGTGTCTGGGTGGTCGGTTGCAACATTTGGAGGGTAAAATAAAAATTTTTAAATTATTTTTTTGAAAGTGCGGTAAAATAAAAGAGTTGTCAAAAGGTTTTGGATGGGTGAAAATGCGGTAAAATAAAAGAGAGGTAAAAAGAAATGAATTTTTGGGTTTTCAATTATCTATGTGGGTTGATTTAAGGGAAATATTTAATTGAAATGTTTCGAATGATTGAGAGGTGATTAGGTACATTAATAAGTATAAAGGGCGCGATTGATAAGTGATAGGGGTGGGAATTGATAATTAAAATATGAAAAAGTTTAAAAGGGTAATATTTTTGTTTATTAATAAAAACTTTTATAAAATTAAAAATAAAATCCCCAAGCGGAATCGAACCTTCACCATTGTGGTTTTTTCGTATGCGGGAACTTTATCCATTCGGTCAAAGGGGTGTACTTAAGTTTAATCAAATAATTTGATTTTTTATTTATATTAATATCTCTGTGTATTTTGGGGGAGGGGTGGAGGATTTAAAATTTCAAAATTTCGAAATTTCGCAATTAAAATTTTAAAAAATTAAAATAAATTTAAATATATAAATAATTAAATAAAAATGATAATAAAAAATTTTTTGCAAAATTTTTACAAAAAAAATAAAATGATTTTAAAAAAAGGGCGGAAGTTCAAATGTAAGGGGATTTATTCAAAATGCCAAATTTCAAAATTTGGCGGGAATTTAAAGTTTAAAAATTTGGTGGGAATTTCAAAATTGAAAAATTTAAAAAAATATTAAATTTAAATAAAATTTAAATAATAATCAAATAAAAAATGGAGGAAGAAATAAAATTTTCAAAATTTTACAAAAATTTAAAATGATTTGCAAAAAAGGGTTGAAATACAAATGTAAGGGATAGTACATGAATTAGAAAGAAAACAAATTTAAAAAATATAAGTTAATGTTAATGAGTTCTAAAGGAAATATTATTGTTCTCTAACACATCTCTAACACATCTTATTGTTCTCTAACACAATGAGTTCTAAAGGAAATATTATTGTTCTCTAACACATCTCTAAAACATCTTATTGTTCTCTAACACAATGAGTTCTAAAGGAAATATTATTGTTCTCTAACACATCTCTCCAACCTGTCAAGAAAATTTCGTAATTAGGTTATACTTCTAAAATCTGGAGTATAAAAGGGAAGATTTTTTTTATATTTTTAATCATTTGATATAAAAACAAAAATATTTAAAATTATTATGTCTTTTAATAATGAAGAAAACGGACCTTCTCCAAGCAAACGCCCAAGATTCCTCATCCGGAATCTCTTTCCTCACTTATTCAACGATATACAAAGCGGTGCGGGGACGACAAATTTTAATAATTACTACCGCCAAATCGATTATGAAACGCAGTTTAACAAAAAATTTAAAATGATGGGAACAACTGGAAAGTTTATTATTGAGAAATTACCGGGAAACCCGGAGGAATTATTGAGAAAAATAATTCAAGACTGCATGGATCAAACCGTAGAGGAATCAAAGAATCAGTTAATTAATCCTGACCGACTAGGCGCAATAATTTCTTCACAGTTACTTGATAATGATATTTGGATACCAATTAGAAAGCTAGAAAAAGATACAATAGACAACATATTAACAAGATTTCAACTTGTTTCACAATCAAAGATAGAAAAGGGATCACTTCATGGTCACCCCTTCACAATCAAAATCCAGACACTGGGTATTTCATCACTTCCAACAAATCAATCGATTAGAGGACGTGCACCACAAGACAATGCAACAAATGGTTTTAAACTAAAAGACGAATTATTTATTAAAATAGCTAATCAGAACAACTTATGCTTATTCTATGCCTTGGAAATTACTAAAAAATATGTTATTAAGGAATTGGGAGATAGAAGAAAATTTAATAAATATATGCAATACAATCATCGGCAGATGAAAGATGTTTTCGATCTCCTAAAAGCTGCAAAAATTCCTAACGATCTCTCTGAATATGATGCCGTGGAGTACGTGCCAGTTATTGTAGATTTCTGGAATAATCAATATAAGGATAAAGGATATAAATTCAAAGTATTTGTTTTCGGAAATGTCAATGAAAAACCTATATTCAAATATGGAAATGAAAATTTTAATGTTCCAATTTCCATTTTTCACTCAACTAACCATTTTGATGGATTAAGAAATGTTGGAGGACTGTTTGGTTTTAAACAAAAATATTGCTTTACATGTGAGAAGAAATTCAGAAAATCAACGGAGCATGACTTGAGATGTAAATCTCTCTGCAGATTGTGTGGACGCATTGGAAGTGAACGTCCTTGCTTGGCAACAGTAAACTATTTCAAAAAATGTGATGATTGTGGGAAAAAGTATGTTACAAACGTAAATGTTACAAATGTTACAAACGTTACACCCCATTTGATCACCTGTCAATCAAACCTGAGGCTATAGGGGGTATTTTCTTTTGATCTTTGCCGCAAACCCTTTGCTTTTGGAAGGGTTTGAGGGTAATTAATCATGATTAATTAGGGTAATTAATCATTGATGATTAATTGCTTTTTTGGTTACATTTTGTGGGAAGTGACAGGTTTGATGTTTGTGGTGTCTGGGTGGTCGGTTGCAACATTTGGAGGGTAAAATAAAAATTTTTAAATTATTTTTTTGAAAGTGCGGTAAAATAAAAGAGTTGTCAAAAGGTTTTGGATGGGTGAAAATGCGGTAAAATAAAAGAGAGGTAAAAAGAAATGAATTTTTGGGTTTTCAATTATCTATGTGGGTTGATTTAAGGGAAATATTTAATTGAAATGTTTCGAATGATTGAGAGGTGATTAGGTACATTAATAAGTATAAAGGGCGCGATTGATAAGTGATAGGGGTGGGAATTGATAATTAAAATATGAAAAAGTTTAAAAGGGTAATATTTTTGTTTATTAATAAAAACTTTTATAAAATTAAAAATAAAATCCCCAAGCGGAATCGAACCTTCACCATTGTGGTTTTTTCGTATGCGGGAACTTTATCCATTCGGTCAAAGGGGTGTACTTAAGTTTAATCAAATAATTTGATTTTTTATTTATATTAATATCTCTGTGTATAGTTGAGTGGAAGTATGCTGGGTCCATTCTAAAACTAAACCTAGGCACATAACCATTATATTCCCTAAGGATAACTGTTGGGTTGGCCAGACCCTAGTTATCACCTTTACCAAGCCACACCGGTGTGCTTTCCTAGGGGCACATATATACACAAAGACTGACTAACTGGGAACTGATTTATCGGTGAAACAATAAACAATATATAAACATAAGCATGTGAATGGGAGGTGACACAGGAAATGAAGATAAATAATAATTAAAGTGTAATGGTTGGGAAAATCCATTAATGCATAATGCTCGCCCAAAAGATCACCTTTGCTTAGGCAATCAACGGATATACCTTACACCTCCCTTGCCCACCTAGACCGTCCCTGGTCGTCTTTAAATGTTAGGGTGCCCCTTCTCCCATCATTTAAATGAAACATGGCATTTTTAATATAGACTTTTTTGAGACAACTCTTTCCATTTACATTATCACGTACTTAATTTGAAGACTGCCGAAGCCTCTTCACATACTGCATAATGGCCAAAGCCTGAACAAGTTAACCTCTCAGGCCTCTTTGTTCTATAGCGCATAGTTGACCCTTTGGGTACATTTTTTGTGCTGAATCTAGCCGAAGCCATTCAGTTTTATTCTTATCTATAACTTGATCTATGGAAAGAGTTGTTTTAACTGTTATCTGAGATACCATGTTTCATTTATTTGATTTCTTAAAATTCCAGAAAGTTTTCTATCCCATAAGAATTTAAATATTCCTTAAATTGCCCAAGCGGTACTCATCTACATGATTTGGAATCGAGCATTATGTGATGGGTATTCATGATTGAAAATTACAATGAAATAAGTAATTGAGTATACAATATTTAAAGTGGGGATAATTTAAAATAAAATTTAACAATGTATAAAAGGAAAGGAGATGAAATAAATTAAATGTATGTAAAATAATTTGAATGGATAACTTAAACAATGCATAAAATAAAATAACTAAACATTTAAAATTAAATAAAATAAACCCATTTATTAGCCTAAGCCACCTTAATCCACTCTCTTCCTTATTTTTGACCGTCCCTGGTCAATTTAATATAATATTTGGGAGGATGTTTAAAATATAAAAAAAATAAATTCGGTACTACCTAAGTATATTGAAAAAAATAGATTTTGTGAGGGCGGATTTTAAATATATGTGAGGGTTGGTAGGAATAATAATTGTTGTAAATTTATGTGTGAGTATTATGAAAAATAAGGATTCTCTCCAGTTTTTCCATTGTACTCATACAGATCTAGATCAATTATTAAATCCATAGCTAAGTTTTGTGATAAAATTTGCTAGGCACTAAAAGTTAACTCCTAAAAATAAAGATATTACCTCTGACGAGATTAATATCCAGTTTTTTTGAGAGATATTTTTAGTACCAAGGAAATCTTATATTCTATCGGGGATAAGTTAAATTAATAATAAGAGGAATTCAAAAAAAAATATATCAGGTGACAATAAAAAAAAATTTTTTTTTAACTTTCATCTTTGTAGCCAAGGCCAAAACCATTAAATTTCAATCCATTACATTCCAATCGCCATCCAAATGGTCCATATTGACATGAAAAATAAGAGTATTAGATGTATTTATATATTTATTAAACTTTAACCAGAACTTTACCCAATACACAAGATCATAAATTACGCAAGTTGCTTGTAGGGTTGCCGAAGCATCATCGTATTATCTGAATTTGAAATAGTTAGTATAATAAAATGGATTATTTTATATTTAAGCTTAGCCCTTTTTTAACTTCCTTTTATCTGTGTTTCGAGCTTAGATGATTGTTTAATTGTTAACCGAATATTGTTTCTGAAAGTAAAAATCTTTGATTATTATATTTCTTTTAAAATTTCTTTGGACTAAATTTATGAACGCAAGGCCAAAACTTATTTTACAAAAAGCTTATAAACTATTAGGAACCCAATACTTATATTATTCTTATAAAATTTTACATGTATGCTAAATAGAGGCGCTTTATGATTAACAGAGTAAGCCCAATAATACATACACAACTTTATATGTTTCGAAAAAATTATTTTTAATAACCCAGAAACCGGCCTAAACCCTAATCAAATAATCCTTCCAGTATGAAAAAATAGCACTAACAAAAATAGATAAAAGTTTATAAAACCAAATATTTACAGAACTTTTTTTTGAAAAAAAAAATAATTATTAAATACATTAGGTTTAATTATTAAAAATAATTTTATTTTATTTTCTTAAGTGAATCTAAACAAGTTAAATGTATTTAAATTACAAATGCCACGACAAAAAAAATGTTTAAATGTAAAAATACATAGTATTTCACTAAACTAATTGAAGTTTAGTTTTGCCTTTCTTAAACGAAAAATAGAATCTGACCAAACTAGTTTTTTAAATTCAATTAAAATTTTACTTTTGATTTTTCTTTTGTGATTTTCAGCTTAATATTGAAGTAAAAAAAAAGGATTGAATAAGATTAAATAAGATTTGGATTAAAGCGGAAGGTTTTTTTTAAAGAATTCCACAACGAATACATGGTAAAAGCACTGAAACAAACATATCAATTTCCACTATTATATAGGGAGTTTATAGATAAGAAATCGTAGCTTTTTTTGGAGTAGAGTTCGAGCTTAACTAAAATGAATAGACATACTAGAGAATTTAAATGATGAGTCAATGAAATCAAATCACAAAAAAATCACCAGCCTTAAAATCAAGCTCTGTCAAAATCGCTTGTCTTCTTTTAAATCTTTTAACCATTGAAAAAAATTAACCCAGAAAATTTGCCTAAACATTTTGGATTTTGTTTTGATAATCTATGTTACTTCTAATCTTCAGCCCGTTGTTTAAATGCGATTTATTTTTATTCTAAAATTAACTTTACAGTGCTGAGTCAGATTTTATTTTTTCCTTAATTAATCATTTACACAGAAAGTAACATTATACTTTGTCTTCAGTCTCCAATTAGATAAGGGAGCATTAGGAAGAATTTTAGACATTAGGAGGGATTATAACAAATTAAGCACAAACTTGTTTTTAACGAGAAGATGCAAAATAAATGGGGCGCGATATGCGATAGTACGACTAATATTTGTAAAATAGATTTGGACATGCATTTATTGCAAAATTAAAGCAAAAATAAAATTTTAATAACCCTAAAAGATTTTAAGGACTTTTAAAGACCCCCTGTGATTACTAGAAATAAAATTTAGTGAAAAAAAACTTTTAGTTAATAAGAGTAAATGAATTAAAAAAAAGCTAATGAATTTAAAGAAAAGCTAAACATGTAAAGAACAAGTATCAGATTCCGCTCAAAAATTGTTCTATAACTTGATGTGATTATTAAAAAGGTTTACAGTTCATAAACAATTAATTGAAGCAAATATTTTAATTATTCCTTCATAGAAATACAATAATAAAATTGTTTAATCATTTGATGAATTTATAGTGTGGAAAACCACAATAACACATTTTCAGAATGTAGATCCTTCACATTCTACAACAATTTTGATGGTAATTTTCAGAATTCAACCCAGATAAAAGGCCTAAACCACACGCCAAGTCATTACAAGCAGTATAGAAGAAATGGAGGAGCAAAAATAAAACGCTAATAAAACAAATATTGACAGATTTTAATTCAAAATATTAGACAAGTTTAAAAATATATCTTTATGAGACAGAGATGGTAGTAAAGAAATAACTCAAACGTAGGAAAGCTTTAAGATAAAAGTGTTGTTAAGGTCTAATTGAATGGAAATATTTTAACCTTGATTTTTTTGAAAAAAGTATAATTTGCTTATAAAAATCCTCTAATTGAGTCTTAACTTTACTTTGAAAGAGAAAAAATTTTTTGGATCTTCAATTCAATACAAAGTATACTTTTGCCTCTTTTTTGGCTCCCTATCTTTACTAAAATAAAGGTCATAATTTTTAGGATTTCGATTAAATGATAAAAACCTTCCTAAAATAATTACGGAGTAGTTGCCAAAGCAACAAAACAAACATTTCCATTTTCACAACTATCAGTTATATTAAAACAATAATTCAGTTTAATGACAAGACAAGAAAATTTTCTTTACAAAAAATAGAAAGCTCGGGCTTAATTTAACTGGATGATCATTAAAAAAATTAAATTAGAAAAATAAATTTAATGAAATTTTAATTTTTCTTAATAGGAAAAATGCATTAAATTTCAGGAAAAAGAAAAATTATTTTCATAAAATTTTAAATGTGTGCTAAGTGGAACCGCTTTATGATTAGCAGAGTAAACCAAATAATACATATACAGCTTTTTCAGTTTTTGAAATAACTATTTTTTTATAACCCAGAGACCGGCCTAAACCCTATTAAAATAACGATCCCCATCTTAAAGAGATGAATAAAACAAATGTATAATTTTAAAATAATAATTTAGACTGCAATGAAATTAAAAGTGTCAAAAATATTTAAAAGATGTACCAGGGATGCACATTTTATAGAAAACTATAATAGGATGCCAAAAAATTGAAACATATGTAAAAATTGTTTGCTAGTTATTTACAAAAACTACAAATAATTAATTTTTTGCCTACAAATAGTTCATTTTTTGGAATTAAATACAAATTATACTTTGTGATTTTTTTTTGCTCACTTTTTATATAAAAAAAACTCAAAGATTGGATAAAATGACTTACAATTAGATTTAAATTAAAGTGAAACTTTCTTTTTTTAAGGAAAAATTCCATAATAGATTATCAAAGCATTAAAATAAGAAAATGTAGCTATTTTCAATATTATATAAGTAGTTTATTATTTAGGAACGAGTGTTATACATATATTTTATTGTTAATTAAGGCGTTTATTGTAAAGTAATCATAGCTGTTTTTAGAGCGTTTTTGAGCTTTGGATAGTCATACTAGTACTGATAGGATAGTTAATAAGTATAGGGAATTAATTGTGTGTATTTGTGAAAAAGACAATAATATTAATAGCCAAGTTAATTTTGTCAGATGTCTTTTTTGGATATTTTAATTATCAAATCAGAAAAATTAGCCCAGAGAGGTTGCCTAGACATTTTAGATACAACTGGTTCGAGATAATAATAGTATAAGGACAAGTTAAGCTTAATTATATTTTTATAGAGAAAATCAGACGGGGGCGTACAACGATATTATTAGTAATTTGTAAGTTAGATTTAGATTTGGTAGAGCACAATTAATATTAATCTCAAAAAGAAAAATTGATGGACCTTTAAAAAAATTAAAGACTACACCTAAAAATTTGGGATGCATTTCTGATAGGAATATTTAATATCCATTGAAAATACTATAAATATTTATAAACTATTAGTAGAATTTATTAGTAACCACTTATATTTAATGTTGTAAATGCCTTATAATCATAATTATTAAGTTGAAGAGATCCCTATCATTCCTAAGAATTTACCTCTTTATTTAGTTTTGCAAAATTATTATACTATGTTTTTCTTGTAGTATGTTTTCTAAAAATTAAACACAATTTGGTTGCCTTAAATTACAAAACTCCAGCTGGAATGTAACACAATAGTGTTGAATTTTAAGGAATAAATAATTAGTGGAAAAGTTGCTTAGATGCATAACTAGTTATGTTTTGTATTTTTCCTAATTTATCAAAAATAGGAAAATATGAATTTTTATTTTACTTTAAAAACGGTAATTAAATTCGAAAATTGTGTATGATGTTTTACTATTTTCTGAAAGTAAAGTTCGCGAATGGAATATATTTTTTCGGAATAGGTATAAGAAAATTAATTTACAATTAATATTATGAAAATTATTAATTGTATACTTAATCTTGAATCCAGAAGTGATTTAAAATTATTGTTGCACAAAAATATTAAAGAAAATTTCAAATGTAAATTTTTTGAATAAAAACAAAAAAATCCTAGTGTATGACGAATCAAAATAAAGATATTGACCATCTTGGTGAAATAGAACAAGGAAAAAATAATGAAAGCTATTTAGAAGGGACATTTAAAAATTTGAATTTATTTTAGTGTTTTTATCAATATGAGTTAATACTGCTAATCTATGAATGATTATTTAGTAATCAATTTAACATTATTTAACAATCATAAAAGAGGATTTTTTTTAAATAGAGGATAAAACCATATGATTTTCTTACAAAACTTTACAAGAACATAAGAAATTAAGAGCATAAATTTACTAAATAGAACTTAGATTTTGTTCTGATTTGAAATAATATCAAATAATTTGATGAAGCGTGATTATATGTCATACCGTTCAACCGTCCAAATTTTTAGAATAATTTGTGTTTATCTTAGATGATTCCTTTTATATCCATTGTCTGGCCGAAATCCTTAGACAAATAATTGAAACATAGAGAAACAGTGAATTTTGCCTCAGTCTAATTGGACTCAGAAAATCATAAGAAGGAATAGATTAATAATTTTTAAGGGTGGATTTGAATGACAAACTCAGGCCAGAGATAAGAAAATTGGAGGATCTGTTAGAGGCATTTGTATGAACAAAAAGAAAAATAGGTGAAGAAAAAAAATAAATAATAGCATGATTTTGGTTTGAATAGGTTTAATTTTCCTGGGTCTGAATTATAATAATAATTACGTATGCAAAATAATAATTAAAAGTAATTTATTTTATAATCCAGAAATTACAGACATTCTAAAGGAATTTAAATTTTTCTATTAAACCTTTTTCAGGCTAAATTTACATTTTAAAATGAGTTATGTCCTTTAGATCACCTAAGTTCAATGACCATCAAACAAATATGTAGGTATTTGAGTATGATATAGCTGTTGATTAAATAATTGTCCAAAAAAAACAATTTTGAGATAATTTAAAATAAGTTGCATACAAGATGACAAAATCAAAAATAAAGATATTTATGACGATTTAGTTTTTTTAAATAATATTAAAGAAATTATTGTAATTCTGAAAGTATTTCCAAATACTATATTAAAAAAATCATTTAAAAAAATAGTAAGAAATAACATATAAAAAAATCTTATTAGTAATTAAGAAAAACTTATGAAAAAAAATAATTTTAAACCGGTTTATAGCCTAAGCCTTGATAAGCAACTATTGGGATTTAATAGAAAATTTTTTTTTATTAGGAAAGCTTAACACAAAATAGAATTTCAATGCTCAAAAATTAAAATGCACTGAAAATTTTTAGTTTTATAATTTCAAATAACATTTAAGGATTTACAAATATTATAAATATACATATAGAATATTGTCAAAAAAAAAAAAAAAAAGTTATGACTGAGAAACATGCATTTATTTCTTAATTCTTAATTTGTATAAAGAACTCTATTCATTAATTCGCAAAACACATTTTGATTGGATAGTTAGAGATTTTCCGCTAGAATTTGTTTGACATTTATCTAGCATTCAATGAAAATTATCTCTTTCATTTTTTTAAGTTATATGTTTTGCGATTTTTGGGCATAACAGGAAAACAAAGAAAATAAATCCTTATTAAATTCCTAAAATTGTTACACAGAAAATTATTTTAGAATTTGATACATATCATTCTAGTATCATACATATCATTCTATGCAACTAAATAAATAACCATGAACATGCCGAAACATTCAAGAACTTATTAGAAAAATAAATATGCTTAACGTGTTTAAGTATATCTGAAGTGTTCACGAGTTTTTTTTTTTAATTACTATACCAGAGAATATAACAGAAAAAGTTCCTAAACCTATATGTACTATTCCATAATTGGCATATTTATGGCTTTTAAATTTCCAGTAATATATGTGACTTACAGTACAATTACAGGTATTACAGGTTGCCCAAATTGTAACTTAAACAATAAATGTTTTAGAAATTTGATTCAGAAAAGGCCTAAGCATTAAATAACAAGTAAATTAGTTATTCATAAAATAACAACTAGAATAACAACTAGACATTTGCTTTATTATCAATAAAGCTTGTGTATTTCTTTAGTCTTGGAATAAGTATTCAAACGACATTAATGAATGAAGGATTAACTACATTAAGAAAATTTAGATTAAGTTAAATTTAGATTAAGAGAAAGAAGTTGATTATTGTATAGAGAAAATTTAAGATATGTAACATTTTATAAAGTGAAAAGAAGATTAAGAGTTTTTGTGGAAAAAAAATTATTTTAAGTAATTAAATAGATACTGAAAACCTTCCCATTATTAAAAAAAACCAATATTCGCCTATTAAATTCATTTCAAACCTATGATCAAATTACCCATATTAAAAATTTTTTAGTCAACTTTAAAACAAACTATTATTTTTTGCTTTCACTGATAATATTCTTGATTTTTTTTAATTTAACTCCATCTGCCCATAGAGAAAATTATTCAAAAGCGCCTAAGTTTTTAACTTCACAAGAATAATTTATTTTAAAAATTTGCAAGTTTTTATCGCAAAAAAATTGCATTGGTCATCTTAAAATCTTTAACTTTTTTGTTACTAGTGCAGCATATTGGCGTTTTAAATCAAGTGAGCGGAAATATGTTAGAATATACCTAACCTTCCGAAGAAAAGTCTCTTTTAAAAGCTATCTAGATTTGAGTGGTAGAATGTTATCTTTCATTGGTTTGTTTAGACAGTAAATCAAATTTAAAGCACCTAGTTTATAAGCTTGTTTCCTCGAAAAAAAAATCCAGAAAAAAATCTTAGCCCACAAAAAAATCCTAATCAGTTGTAGAGATTAGTTTAACACAAAGAAATAACACTACTTGTACTATTTATATCCATAAAATATTTCAAAAAAAAAAAAAAAATTTTTTTTTCAATGCTTCAAGAAATAACCATTAATTTTAATAGGGAAAAAAAATTATTGAATTCTTAAATTCTAATTTAACCATAATTAGACTTGATTATACTTAAAATTAAAGCGATTTTATTGTTGTCTATGCAAAAGAATCAGAATATTGTAAAAACATTTTGAGAAAAAAAAAACTATTTAAAGTCTTTTTTAATCTCCTAGGTCAATTCAAAAAAAGGTCAACAGAACAATTGTTTTACACTATAACAGATACCCATTTTGTTCCCTAAGGATTGTTGATAACAACTCAAAATTATATTAAAAACATTATTTTCCGAAGCATTTAAAAATTTTAACTAGTTTTTCTTTAAAAAGAAAATTTTTTTTTTGTTTTTATGAAACTTTGCTTTATAAGAGATGAAATGAAATTAGCTCTTTTCATTTAGTGAGAAGAAAAAAACTAAAAGCACGAATATGAAAGATTAAGAATATTATTGTTTGCTTTCATTGGTATACGTAAAAAAAACTTAAATTCAGAAGGACTTGCCTAGTCTCTAAAAGTTTAGAATAAGCCATTAATAAGCATGTGATTTTTTCAACAAAATTTAAAGTAAAAATTCCTTTAGTTACTTAATTATGCATGTTAAATACTTTAATAAATTGAAGGCCTGTCTATTAATTACGATTATGAAAAAAAAATATATATAAATAATGCGTCAACCGAAAATAATTTCCAAATCATATGTACTTAAAAGGATTTTTGAACAGACAGTTTTTTTTTATTTGAAAGTCCGATTAAGTTTATTTATTTTGTCTCGAAAGAGTAAAAAAAAAATTGATTAGCATGGAGAAAATTTAAATAGAGGGAAGTTAATAATTCATTATATAGCGAAATTAAGATTAGAGAGTGATTTTAAAAAAACTTAAAAAGTAAACACTCTTATCATTATTGTATCAAATCCATGAAATTCTTGAAATTAATTAATCCATAATATATTTAAAGATTAAAGCGCTTGTATTAATGCCTATGCAAACTAGCAGCAATTTTACTAAAGGATTCAGCCGAAAAGAAAATTGACGAAAAAAAATTATTATAATTCTTTGATGTCTTAAATGTTATGAAAAAAACAATTGAACAGTAGATTTCCAAATTAACATATTTCCATTGTGTTCCCGAATGACTGTTGCTTTTGACTTCCCATCTATTATTAATTTTAGCAACTCAAGATGTTATCAAAATTCAAAATTTTGAATGTTTTTATTCACAGGACCTTTCTTTACTATCGTAAGAGTGATGTATGAATGTTAGCTTTGGTCAGTTAAAGAAAAATTCTTAAAAATAAAAATTAAACATCCATATGACAGTCATAATCTTTTGTTATCTAAGGAAAAAGTCTACTCTTAATCATTGGTAAAAGCGTAGGTTTAGGATTGCTTTTCTGCGTTCGTAAAAAGTTACACGCAATATAAAATTATATCTAGAATAAGCAATTAATAATGAATAATTTCTTCAACACAAAATTTCTTTAATCATTTATTAAAATTACTTCCCAAAAAAACTGGAGATATGTATATCTAGGTCATAAAATAAGAATAAATGAATTATAGGTGAGTTAAGAGAGAAAAAAATGAATTTACGATAGATTTATTTTTATATCCAGAAACTGCCTAAGCGCACTTTATTTCTCGACATCCGGATGTTTTATTTAAGAAAATAAAACTTAAGTTATCCAGTAAAATTATGCAAAATTACTTACTGCGAGCATAGTATGAGAGTAAATTACCTAACTTTGAATAAAAATAAGTCTTTTGATAGAAAAAAATACTTTATAATCAAAGATAATTTGAAACCTAATGCTCCCAAAAACATTTAAAATTACTATATAATATTTACCTATTAAACTGATTATATGATATAAATAATAAATTGTTTATTCATCTATGATCTCAGATGAAACGAAAAAAAAAATATGATTAATAATAAACAACCATCATTAAATAAAATACATAAATTTGCCTAAGAAGACAAACTTAAACAAACATAGGTAAAACAAGCTTAAGTAAGAATACCCTCATATAGTTGAATAGATAAGGGATCTGTTTAATTTCGAAACCTTTTCCTCTGTTGTAGAATATTTATTTTTTTTAATGACGTATTTATTTCAATTGGATCCTAAATATTATTTTTATGCGTAGAAGAATATCTTTAAGCCCTTTATTTGTTTTAAAAACATATCAATATGATTAGTTCAAAAAAAAAAATTTCTCTAATATTGTCTAGGCAGAAACACAGAAAAAAAATTAATGTATAATAAATTAAGGAAACGGAAAAATAAAATGCTTAAAATCCTTAATTTTGTCCGAGGACAGTTCATAAAAATCAATGAAAAAAATATACTAATTAACAATTAACTTAATTTTGTGAAACAAATATAAAACTGTTACGTTCGAATTCTTAAAAACTAAAAAAAATTCTAAGTATATACAAAAGGATAAGCTTACTTACATCTTTTCTTTTGTTAAATATCCATTTATTCTTCATGCTTAGCTTAGCTGGCTCTTTTTTTTTAATTGTAGTATGAATGTTATTAAAGATCTAGTCGCAAGTAAGAAAATATTATTAGAAACATCCCATGATTATTTTGCTAATTTGTGAAGGAAGGAGAAAAAAACGCAGAAAAATTAATTTTAAGATTTGTATGACTGCTGACTTTATATCTTAAATCATACTAAATACCCTAGTTCTTTAAAGATGTCAGTAGATTATAAAGAAAATGCAAATAGTAATTATCAATTCACACATAACTATTAGATATAATTATTAAAAAGATCCTAATATCAAAATAAAATTCTAAACTCATTTCCCTATTTTATTTGTCTTGCATAATTTCATCTATAATTAAAGTAAAATCTAATTGAGTTGTTTAGTCGTATGAAAGAGAATATTTTGTATTACAATCTATTAATCTGCCTAAACAATTATGGAATTAGTTTTCTAACTTATCACACACACGATCTCGATAATAAGTCCATCAAATCTATGTGCGACAAAATCAGAAAAGAAATTACACAAGGACATGGAAGATTAGGAGATGAATTTAAATTTAGGGTTTAATTCCCCTATAGTTAGAAAAGTTTCCATTTTAATCCCAAATTCTGTAATTCCATTTCAAAAGTTATCTTCATTTCATAAGTAGGACTGACAATTTTATGGAAATACATATTTAATGCGCATATTTTTTGATTTTTTTTCGTCCAATAATTGGTAGCCATATTCATAAGCAAATATTTTTCCCTAGCTATTTTTAACATACAAAACCACTGAAGTTTGGGAGAAAAATTTGTGAAAATAAAACAATTAAAATTATTTAAGAGCTTCTAAAGACTTCCAAAGACATCAATTTCCAAATTATTACCGACGTATCGCTTGACTGGTAGAGCTAAATAAAAACTTTTGATAAAAACTTTTGCACAAAAACGAATTAGGCTGCTCATAAAAGTGTAAAAATCTCGCTTGAACACCACAATTTTAAATAAATAGAGAAAAAACTATGAATAAGATAAAAATCTATAACCCTTAATAAATTGAGTAACTACTAATTCATTTTTTTGTTATTTTTTGCTTCCCCAGGAAATTTTTGCTTCCCCTATGCTGTTTTTTGCTTATTTATTTTTTTTTATTCATCCAAAAATTTGTTATCCCATTTGACTTCCCCTTTTTCAGTCTGTTTAATTATCTTTTTTTTTAAATATTGAAATGAATTAATATAGATTGAAGGAAAAATAATTCTAAATCCTTTAGCTGCCTAGGCAATGAAAAATACAATTTAAAATAAAATTATTCCTAAAATGTTATTATGAAGAAGTCATTGACAATAATACACACGACAATATTCTTAAATGATGTCTGAAGTTTCGAAAATTATAGGGAAATAAACCCAGAAATTAGTCAAAAGGACCCAAAGTAAGGTGTTTGCCTGAACATATTTTGCAGATTATTACCGAAGTAGAATTCCTTTATAGCTAAAATAAATAAAACTAAGCAGGGATCAATTAGATTGTGCACACTAATCAATAAAAATCTCGCTTTTTCGCACAAAATTTACAAAAAGAAAAAAAAACTGAAGACAAGAAAAAAATCTTTAATTTGCAGGGGAAAAAAAATTTTTTTTTGGTTCCTAGGCAGAAAATAATTTTTTTTTACTAAAAATTGAAACTAATGGAATTTATCAAACCAGAAAAATGCCTAGGCAATTTAATCATGAAATTCATAAAATTTTTCATCGGTAAAGGATATATGTATATTTTCCAAAAAGATATAATAAAATGCAATTTTATAGTTTTTTTTTAATAAAACAATATTGAGTACCTTATGAAAAATGTATAAAGGATGAATCAGTATTAATGCTTTTCCTTTTTTTTTAAAATAAAAGCTTTAAAATTAGTGTCGGGAAATAGCAACTACCTATTGAATATAAAAGGATAGATATGTAAGAGAAAAAAATGCTCATTTATGCTCTAAAAAAACTCAGTGCCTATCTAAGCACAATCTAAATTTTCAAATTTTCTTCTTTTACCGTTAATAGTATAACTAGTGCATCTTGGAAGAAAAAGAAAAGATTCATAAAAAAATATAAAGAAATATTGTCGAATTTGAAGTGTTATTAAAATTATTGCTTATTTACTTGTATAAAAGTACAAATTTGAGGGAAAAAAAAAACTTGGATTAACCTGGGAATAAATTTACAAAAGATAAAAATACTTATATTTAAAAAAAAAAATGCCTAAGCAGTAAATATAATAAATAGATTAAAAGTTATTTTAATAGCAAATAGAAAATTTTTTTGAATATAGAAAAAAATTAAAGATTATAGTCCATTTTTATCCCTAGAGATTTTGCCTTTTATTATTCTAAACTGCGCTTTCTTGCTATGGAACAATCTTTCTGCTTCTCTTTACCTACTTTTAAGGCGCTATATTCTTCCCTTACTCTGATCCCCTCAATAAGACATATATCACATAATTACACATTTAATATTCATTATTTTTTTTGTCTAATTCTTCTTTTTATGAAAATAACTCTGTTTTATATTTTTTTGTAACTTACACTATTTTTATTTGGATTTATTCCATGGTTTTTTAGTATCTACAAGATTCAGTTAGAATACTCTATTATATTATATTTTCTGTAACTTAATTCACCTCATAATTTCAGTATGTACCTCTAGAACTTAAATGTATTAGACCTTTCTAGTTTAGTTTTTCAATTTTAAGGGCTTTTCTTAATAAATACCCATAAAATGGCCTAAACCTTAACTGAATCCCCAGGTCTTATAGCATGAAATTTCTTTATATTTTTTAAAACATTAGTAAATACCAAAGAAAAGAAAGATTATTTGTAGGGTGATTCACTTTAAAAAAACTGCTTTTTGTAAAGGTGAATGTACATACATGAAAATATGTTTTAATAAGAATTTAGATTTGCTAGAATAATATAACTTTATGTATAAATAAAAATGAACTTTGTTCTTAATGTTTCCTACGATATTTCCTTGAGTTTTCCCTGTTTTTAAAAAACATCCAAAATAGGATAAAAATTCAAAAATATAAATGCCTAGGCAAAAAAATTTTCTAAATTTTCCCGTTAATATCAATGGGGACTTCTGAGAAAAGAGAAATAATAAAAGCTTGTTTTTGGAAAATAAAGAAAAAAAATTCAAATTAATTTAGAAATGGTAAAAATAATGATATGCTTAACCAATAAATATAGTGAATAAATTAAAAATTAAATCATAAATGAAATTATAATATAAAAAAAATAGATAAGTATGTTTCCTGGTTATCCCTAAAGATTTTAA
This sequence comes from Meloidogyne enterolobii, assembly GCA_963681835.1. Classification (NCBI taxonomy): domain Eukaryota; kingdom Metazoa; phylum Nematoda; class Chromadorea; order Rhabditida; family Meloidogynidae; genus Meloidogyne; species Meloidogyne enterolobii. The sequence continues at coordinate 320,389 of CAVMJV010000114.1, forward strand.
TAATCTAACTCATATTGATCATTTTTCGCTTTTCATTGACTTTTTTTTGCTTTTTTTTTCTATGCGCTTTATTTTACCTTTTCTGCCAATTCCGCAATTTTCTACTGCCAATTCCTTTTTTTCCCGATTAAAGCCCTTGGAATACTTAATTTAATTTTTTTTTTTAAATCACTTTTTATTTAATTTAAATATCCCATAAAAGTTATTAGCAAAAACCATTTGATTCCCTAAGGAGTTTCGAACTATTATATTATTATCTGATTTTTTTAATATACAAATTATTCTAATGGGAAAAAAAATTCTATATTAAATTATTTCGGAAGCTTAATTGTTCTGAAATTTCTATATAATACTTTTATAACTTTTTTTTTAATAGGGTCTTTTTCAATTTAAATATATCTTCTATTTTTTTTTAATTTTCTTTTAAAGGGGCTTACTTATACTCATTAGATGGCCTAAGCCTTTATTGAACGCCCGGGTCTTACATCATGAACTATGCGGCCTTCCAAATTTCATTATTATTTCTATAGGGCTTTTCTTTTAAAGGGCTTTTTCTTTTAAAGGGCTTTTTCTTTATTATAATGGCCTAAGCCTTAATTGAACGCCATGGTCTTACATCTTAAAATTACTCTTATTATTTTATTTTAATCTGCCCTCTATTTCTGCTGCCCCGGGGTCTTATGCTGTATTTATTTCTTTATTCTCTTTATAAATTTTTGCCCTAAAATATTTTTTAGCCCTTCTGCCATGCATGGTCTTTTCTTTAATTTTTGCCTAAGCATTTTATTTTTGCGCGCGCGCGAGTTCCAGTTTCTCCAATTTTTTTTTAAACTTGCAGTGCCATATTCATGTTTCCATTTTTGCCAAATTGAACATTCCATGTGCCTCATCCATTTTCTGCCCAAGAGCATATTCCATTAATCCATTTCCACGTGTTGTCATTCCATTTACTGTTGTTCAAATTCTTCCATTCCATTTTCTGCCCGAGAGCCTGAGGATCGCCAAAGATTCACTTCGGCATCCGGTGCTACCAGTTGAGTGGAAGTATGCTGGGTCCATTCTAAAACTAAACCTAGGCACATAACCATTATATTCCCTAAGGATAACTGTTGGGTTGGCCAGACCCTAGTTATCACCTTTACCAAGCCACACCGGTGTGCTTTCCTAGGGGCACATATATACACAAAGACTGACTAACTGGGAACTGATTTATCGGTGAAACAATAAACAATATATAAACATAAGCATGTGAATGGGAGGTGACACAGGAAATGAAGATAAATAATAATTAAAGTGTAATGGTTGGGAAAATCCATTAATGCATAATGCTCGCCCAAAAGATCACCTTTGCTTAGGCAATCAACGGATATACCTTACAGTATTTTGGGGGAGGGGTGGAGGATTTAAAATTTCAAAATTTCGAAATTTCGCAATTAAAATTTTAAAAAATTAAAATAAATTTAAATATATAAATAATTAAATAAAAATGATAATAAAAAATTTTTTGCAAAATTTTTACAAAAAAAATAAAATGATTTTAAAAAAAGGGCGGAAGTTCAAATGTAAGGGGATTTATTCAAAATGCCAAATTTCAAAATTTGGCGGGAATTTAAAGTTTAAAAATTTGGTGGGAATTTCAAAATTGAAAAATTTAAAAAAATATTAAATTTAAATAAAATTTAAATAATAATCAAATAAAAAATGGAGGAAGAAATAAAATTTTCAAAATTTTACAAAAATTTAAAACCAGCGTTCGGCGCGAATTGCTGAGTAGTTTTAATAGCTTTTGGGTATAAAGGCTGACTCCAGCGTTATTACAATCAAAATAATTCAATTTGGGTTAATTTCCCAGTATTTTAAAACTTCAGACTCAAATATCCATTCTCAGACTCAAGTGACACCTTTGATTATATTCTCATTCAATTCCTCTTTAAATTCCCCATTGAATGACACCTCAACCATCTTTCCCATTGAATGACACCTCAACCCCATTGAATGACACCTCAACCATCTTTCTAAGCCTAATACTTCAAAAGTTATAAATTTTTGAATTTGAGTCATAAATTAAACATGCGGGCCTTCGGCCCGCATGTTTTATGCAACGCGTTTCGAATTTAAAAAATAATTCCTCTTTGAATTCCCCATTGAATGACACCTCAACCATCTTTCTAAGCCTAATACTTCAAAAGTTATAAATTTTTGAATTTGAGTCATAAATTAAACATGCGGGCCTTCGGCCCGCATGTTTTATGCAACGCGTTTCGAATTTAAAAAATAATTTTTAAATCTGCGGTTGCCTCCGGCAACGCGTTTTTGCAGCGCGTTCAAATTTCTTCAAAAAATAATTTTTAATTCTGGCGGTTGCCTCCGGCAACGCGTCTTCTGCAACGCGTTACAATTTCTCTAAAAATAATTTTTAATTCTAGTGGTTGCCTCCGGCAACGCGTCTTTTGCAACGCGTTCCGAATTTTTAAAAAATAATTTTAATTTCTGGCGGTTGCCTCCGGCAACGCGTTTTTGCAGCGCGTTCAAATTTCTTCAAAAAATAATTTTTAATTCTGGCGGTTGCCTCCGGCAACGCGTCTTCTGCAACGAGTTCCGTTTTCTTCTAAAAATAATTTAAACCTGGCGGTTGCCTCCGGCAACGCGTCTTCTGCAACGCGTTACAATTTCTCTAAAAATAATTTTTAATTCTAGTGGTTGCCTCCGGCAACGCGTCTTTTGCAACGCGTTCCGAATTTTTAAAAAATAATTTTAATTTCTGGCGGTTGCCTCCGGCAACGCGTTTTTGCAGCGCGTTCAAATTTCTTCAAAAAATAATTTTTAATTCTGGCGGTTGCCTCCGGCAACGCGTTTTTGCAGCGCGTTCAAATTTCTTCAAAAAATAATTTTTAATTCTGGCGGTTGCCTCCGGCAACGGGTTTTTGCAGCGTGTTCAAATTTCTTCAAAAAATAATTTTTAATTCTGGCGGTTGCCTCCGGCAACGCGTTTTCTGCAATTTATAATTTAATTTCTCCACTTTATAAAATTTTTTAACAATTTTCAGTCTCAGACTCAAATTTAAAAATGAGACTCAAGTGTCCTTTTTCTTAGAAAGTTATTTTTTAATATTCCCATTAATTTTTAGAATTTTTAAAATTAATTTCCACTGATTTTATCCTTCAGACTCAAATATACCACAGTCAGACTCAAGTGACCCCTTCGAAAATATTTTTAAAAAATTCGCCTGATTTTTCCGCGTCGAATGACACCTCATTCATATTTTTCCGCTAACTACTTCAAAAGTTACAAAAAACTGCTCAGCGTTGCTTAACTTTCCAGATCGGACGGTCTAGATCGTCAAATTTAAAATTTTTTTCCCAAAATTTTAATTTATTAAAAAATTCATAACTTGCCCCAAAAAAGTTCAAAAATCATAAAACAAAGCTTATTCGATGCAGAATTTAATGCTCTATCTTACATCTCCCAACACTTTTTTCATATCTTGAAAACAAAATATAGTTAAGGTCAACTTTATACATTTTCCTCAAAATTTTAATTTTTACTCCATATCTTTTTTTCTGTTATTCCAATCAAGTTGAAACAAACTTTTTTCTTATGAAACCCACCACGCTCTACAACTTTTCTCCCAACCACTTTTTGATCAGACCCCTCTAAATACCTTAAGTTCAAAGTTACCACTTTGACAAAAAAGTTGTCAACAGGCACATCTACCCTTCCCGTTGTCCGAACGACTTCAACTCTTTTTCTATCATATTCTCCATGTTGTGGTGCTTCAACCTTGTAACTTACTCAACTTTCCCCGACTTCGTCTTCATACTCAAATTTCTCTCCAAAGTTTCGAAATTTCATGTTTTTTCAACATAACTCTTTTTTTCGCCCCTTTCCCCCAACTTTTGGAGGTTTTCCTGAAAACTACATAGTATTGCGCATCTATAGCAAAAAACCCCACCCCTTTACACCCACTCAAAAGCTCTGGGGACTTTTTTTTAGCTGAGTGCCTTTTTATTATTATATATAGATAATGATTTGCAAAAAAGGGTTGAAATACAAATGTAAGGGATAGTACATGAATTAGAAAGAAAACAAATTTAAAAAATATAAGTTAATGTTAATGAGTTCTAAAGGAAATATTATTGTTCTCTAACACATCTCTAACACATCTTATTGTTCTCTAACACAATGAGTTCTAAAGGAAATATTATTGTTCTCTAACACATCTCTAAAACATCTTATTGTTCTCTAACACAATGAGTTCTAAAGGAAATATTATTGTTCTCTAACACATCTCTCCAACCTGTCAAGAAAATTTCGTAATTAGGTTATACTTCTAAAATCTGGAGTATAAAAGGGAAGATTTTTTTTATATTTTTAATCATTTGATATAAAAACAAAAATATTTAAAATTATTATGTCTTTTAATAATGAAGAAAACGGACCTTCTCCAAGCAAACGCCCAAGATTCCTCATCCGGAATCTCTTTCCTCACTTATTCAACGATATACAAAGCGGTGCGGGGACGACAATTTTTAATAATTACTACCGCCAAATCGATTATGAAACGCAGTTTAACAAAAAATTTAAAATGATGGGAACAACTGGAAAGTTTATTATTGAGAAATTACCGGGAAACCCGGAGGAATTATTGAGAAAAATAATTCAAGACTGCATGGATCAAACCGTAGAGGAATCAAAGAATCAGTTAATTAATCCTGACCGACTAGGCGCAATAATTTCTTCACAGTTACTTGATAATGATATTTGGATACCAATTAGAAAGCTAGAAAAAGATACAATAGACAACATATTAACAAGATTTCAACTTGTTTCACAATCAAAGATAGAAAAGGGATCACTTCATGGTCACCCCTTCACAATCAAAATCCAGACACTGGGTATTTCATCACTTCCAACAAATCAATCGATTAGAGGACGTGCACCACAAGACAATGCAACAAATGGTTTTAAACTAAAAGACGAATTATTTATTAAAATAGCTAATCAGAACAACTTATGCTTATTCTATGCCTTGGAAATTACTAAAAAATATGTTATTAAGGAATTGGGAGATAGAAGAAAATTTAATAAATATATGCAATACAATCATCGGCAGATGAAAGATGTTTTCGATCTCCTAAAAGCTGCAAAAATTCCTAACGATCTCTCTGAATATGATGCCGTGGAGTACGTGCCAGTTATTGTAGATTTCTGGAATAATCAATATAAGGATAAAGGATATAAATTCAAAGTATTTGTTTTCGGAAATGTCAATGAAAAACCTATATTCAAATATGGAAATGAAAATTTTAATGTTCCAATTTCCATTTTTCACTCAACTAACCATTTTGATGGATTAAGAAATGTTGGAGGACTGTTTGGTTTTAAACAAAAATATTGCTTTACATGTGAGAAGAAATTCAGAAAATCAACGGAGCATGACTTGAGATGTAAATCTCTCTGCAGATTGTGTGGACGCATTGGAAGTGAACGTCCTTGCTTGGCAACAGTAAACTATTTCAAAAAATGTGATGATTGTGGGAAAAAGTATTTGAATGAAGATTGTTTTAACCACCATAAAAAAAGCAACAATTGTCGGCAAACAAGAATCTGTGAAAAATGCGGTGTGATATGGTCAATGAAAAATTATAAAAGAGAAGAGCAAAAGAAACACATCTGTGGGCAAAAATGGTGTCAAATTTGTCGGCAATATCATAGCATGGATAGAGGATGTTTTATTCGACCTTTGGAACCTAAAAAATCAATACCATACCGTCTAGTAACATTCGATTTTGAAGCAACACAAAATGAAAAGATAAAGAATACAAATGAAGAAAAACGGCTCCACAAAGTAAATTTCATTGCCGCCACAGTAACATGCACAAAATGTATGGAAGACGGAAAAATATGGCGGTCACCCCTCAAACAAAATGGAAAGAGTTGCATGATCTGTGGAAACAACCGCTCAATAACATTTTCACATCGACCATACGCTCAAACAAAAGTTGATAAACAAATTATTACACAAACCCCGCTCAGAGACTTTACTCAATGGATTCTTTTTGAACTTAACCCTCAATATTCAACTATGGCATTTTCACACAATGGGGGGCGTTATGACATGGTGATGGTATTCAGAGAAATATACTTGAAAGGAGTTGTTCCGTCAATGATTCGCCGTGGTAATAAGCTCTATGAATTGAAAATTCCTCGCAACAACAAATGCAATGAGGTTGTATTTCGAGATTCGTATAATCTCTGTCCAGTCGCCTTGGGAAAGCTAATTGGGGCATTTGGACTGCAAGTAACTGAAAAACAATTTTTTCCACATTTGGCAAACATCTCTGAAAATTATGGGAGAACACTACAACAACTACCTCCAAAATCTGATTATTTATATGAAGGAATGCGACCCGATAAACAAAACGAATTTGATAAATGGTATGAAGAAGAAAAAAATCAGCAGTTTAGTTTGGACGAAGCATTGGCCGAATATTGCACAAACGATGTACAGATTCTCACAGAAGCGCTGATTGCTTTTAGAAAAAAATTTATGGAAATTAGCAAAAGGAAAAATACACAACCTCAAGCATCCCAGGAAGGAATTGACATATTACGAGATGCAATGACTATAGCATCAGCCTGTATGAAACATTTTCGACTTAATCATCTGAAACCTGAACACTTGGCAATTGTTCCAGAAAAAGGGTATGAAACATGTGATAATCAAAGCGAACTTGCACTGAAATATTTACAATGGTACGAAGAGACACGAGGAGTTAAAATCCAAAGTGCACATTCAGAAGGTGGAGAATATGTTGTTGCTGGAAGATACAAAATTGATGGATATATTAAAGAAGAGGATAGAGCAATTGAGGTAAATGGATGTGTTTGGCACGCATGCGAAAAATGCTTCGGAAATGATTTGAACAAAATTTTACCAAACGGAAAAACTGTGGGAGAAATACGTGAAGGTGATGGAAATCGTTTGGAAATTATACGAAAACATATAAAAAATGTTGATATAATATGGGAATGTGATATACATAAGATGCTTCGCCGCAGCAGAAATATGCGAAAATCATTTGCAAATTATCATGACAAAGGCCCAATAAAAATTAGGGATTGTTATTTTGGTGGAAGAACAGGCCCTGTACAAATGTACTTTGATGCAGATAAAGAACAACATAAAATGGCTTATTTAGATTTTAATTCGCTATATCCATCAACAATTGCTACAACATCATTTCCGGTTGGGCATCCGAAAATTCATGTTGTACCTTTGGCTGAACAAAATGTTAATTGGAAGAGTGGAGACCAAATTCCATTCAAAGGAATTTTGAAAGTATTTTTAACACCGCCATCATCATTGGATGTTCCTGTTATTCCAGTCAAATTTGATGAAAGATTACTTTTTCCTCTTTGCAGAAAATGCGCACTTGCCTACCCTAATGGAGCAAACATCAAAGGATATCAATGCCCTCACAATGATGAAGATAGGGGTTGGGTCTCAACCTGCACTTCAATAGAATTAGAAGAAGCATTAAAAGTTGGTTATACAGTTACAAAATTCTATAGAGCGCTTCATTATGAAAAATGGGATGAAAATTTATTTAAAAATTATGTGGCAGAATTTATGGCAATGAAAATTCATGCAAGTGGTTTCCCTGAAGGCATAGAAGGAAAAGAAAATGAGGATAAATTTATAAAAGAATGTAAAGATAAATTTGGCATTGAGATAGAAAGAGAAAAAATGGTTCCAGATCAGGCTATGCGCTACATATCAAAATTAATGCTTAATTCTTTATGGGGAAGGTTCAGTCTAAGAAATTCACAATCAAAAAGTGTGGTCATTGACTCACCCACTGAACTTATCGAATATGACAAAAATAACTCAATTGAGATACAATCTATTGATAATTTAACTGAAGAAACTATATTACTAACTTACAAACAAAAAGAAGAATTTATTATCGAACATGATACATCAAACATGGTCGTATCTTTATGGACAACATCAGCAGCAAGAATAAAACTATTGAAAGCAATGCAAAAGGTAGCAGAATCAGAGGGTTGCAATATTCTCTATGGAGACACAGACAGTATACTATTTTCCTATCCAATGGATATGGAATGCCCTCTTAAAACAGGCCCCTATCTGGGTGATTTGGCGAAGGAATATGCAGGTTCTGAAATAAAAGAATATGTTGGAGGGGCGTGCAAGGCTTACGCACTGAGAATGGAAAGCAACAAAAATGCCAAAATTAGTAGTGTTCTGAAAGTACGTGGCATCACTTTAACGGCTGACGTATGCAAAATCTTGCATTTTGACAGTTTTAAGGAGAGTGTACTGAATTATGCAAATGGAGAAGACGACAATGAGGAAGATGATGAGATAGATAAACGATCAATTATGATTGAAAACGCAAACTTTATACGCCGCAGTGTGAAGGAAGGGATGGTTTACTCAACTAAAATGAGAAAAATATTTAGACCAATAATTCAAAAAGGAATAATTTCTAATGACCTCAAAATTGTACATTTCGGGCAAAAATAATTTTTCCAAATGTATAGTAATATTTCACAATATTTTTCAGTTGTACTTTAATATTTTCACAACGTTTTTGAATTGTACTTTGCTATTAAACAACATTTTATTAATTTAATTTAAATTTGCTGATAAAATTGTGATATTATTAAAATTTTTAATTTAATTTTAGGGCTAAAAGATAAGTTTTAATAAAAAGTTAAGGTTTTTAAGATAAAATTGATGCAAAGTTAAGGACTAGAGGATAGAATTGATGTAAACTTAAAGATTTGACGTTAAAAATGATTTAAATTTGAGAGAAATCAATATTTCCAGAAAAATTTTAAAATGGTGGTAAAGATAATGGTACTCGTGTTTATGTGGTGTTTGAGGTTATCTCTGTGTGCGCACAACATGTAAATACGCACACACGTATACACTATTTTGCTGTAAATTTAAGAAAATTTGCAATAATGTTAAGATTGGTAAGATAAAATTGAAGCAAAGTTAAGGATTATGCGATACAATTCTTGTATAGTTAAGAGATATAAGATACAATTCACACAAAGTTAAGCAACGGAAGATGAGATTTTTTGGGTAAAATTCAAAGTTAAGCGTTGGAAGACAAAATTGTTGCAGAGTTAAGGGTAGAAGATAAAATTGATGGAAAGTTAAGGGTTGGAAGATAATAATGATGCAATGTTAAGCTTTGTGGCACGCTATTTTGGTGTAAAGTTAAGAATTTAGGATAATTTGCCGTAAAATTTTTAGTTGTACACTTTGAATAGATGTTTGTATACAAGGTATACTGTATTCATTCATTTGTGTACAAAGGTGTACTTACTATACACATTTCATTATACATTTATGCACACTCAAGCTCAGTATAAAAAAATTCCCAACGATCATTAGATTTCCTAACCTACTCTTTTTTATTACTACCATTTTCTTTCAATATCTACATATAACGGGAAAATTTTCTCAGACCTACAGGGAGTGCTTTGAAAACCTTTAGAATTACAATTTACGTAAAGTTAAGCATTAGAAAATACATTTGATGCAAACTTTTCAAAACGTCAATGAAAAAATCTAACCTGAAAAATGTCAAACGACAAAATGTCAACGTTCAAGTTGTCAAGTTCCAGAATGTCAACTTTCAAATGTCAATTATCAAAATGCCAACGTCCAAAATTTCGAACGACAAAATGTCAAATTTCAAAAAGTCAAACGACAAAATGTCAACTTAGCATGTTAAGGCATGCGCATGGGGATGAGGGTAGGCAAGTGCGCATTTTCTGCAAAGAGGAAAAAGTAATCTTTCATCAAATTTGACTGGAATAACAGGAACATCCAATGATGATGGCGGTGTTAAAAATACTTTCAAAATTCCTTTGAATGGAATTTGGTCTCCACTCTTCCAATTAACATTTTGTTCAGCCAAAGGTACAACATGAATTTTCGGATGCCCAACCGGAAATGATGTTGTAGCAATTGTTGATGGATATAGCGAATTAAAATCTAAATAAGCCATTTTATGTTGTTCTTTATCTGCATCAAAGTACATTTGTACAGGGCCTGTTCTTCCACCAAAATAACAATCCCTAATTTTTATTGGGCCTTTGTCATGATAATTTGCAAATGATTTTCGCATATTTCTGCTGCGGCGAAGCATCTTATGTATATCACATTCCCATATTATATCAACATTTTTTATATGTTTTCGTATAATTTCCAAACGATTTCCATCACCTTCACGTATTTCTCCCACAGTTTTTCCGTTTGGTAAAATTTTGTTCAAATCATTTCCGAAGCATTTTTCGCATGCGTGCCAAACACATCCATTTACCTCAATTGCTCTATCCTCTTCTTTAATATATCCATCAATTTTGTATCTTCCAGCAACAACATATTCTCCACCTTCTGAATGTGCACTTTGGATTTTAACTCCTCGTGTCTCTTCGTACCATTGTAAATATTTCAGTGCAAGTTCGCTTTGATTATCACATGTTTCATACCCTTTTTCTGGAACAATTGCCAAGTGTTCAGGTTTCAGATGATTAAGTCGAAAATGTTTCATACAGGCTGATGCTATAGTCATTGCATCTCGTAATATGTCAATTCCTTCCTGGGATGCTTGAGGTTGTGTATTTTTCCTTTTGCTAATTTCCATAAATTTTTTTCTAAAAGCAATCAGCGCTTCTGTGAGAATCTGTACATCGTTTGTGCAATATTCGGCCAATGCTTCGTCCAAACTAAACTGCTGATTTTTTTCTTCTTCATACCATTTATCAAATTCGTTTTGTTTATCGGGTCGCATTCCTTCATATAAATAATCAGATTTTGGAGGTAGTTGTTGTAGTGTTCTCCCATAATTTTCAGAGATGTTTGCCAAATGTGGAAAAAATTGTTTTTCAGTTACTTGCAGTCCAAATGCCCCAATTAGCTTTCCCAAGGCGACTGGACAGAGATTATACGAATCTCGAAATACAACCTCATTGCATTTGTTGTTGCGAGGAATTTTCAATTCATAGAGCTTATTACCACGGCGAATCATTGACGGAACAACTCCTTTCAAGTATATTTCTCTGAATACCATCACCATGTCATAACGCCCCCCATTGTGTGAAAATGCCATAGTTGAATATTGAGGGTTAAGTTCAAAAAGAATCCATTGAGTAAAGTCTCTGAGCGGGGTTTGTGTAATAATTTGTTTATCAACTTTTGTTTGAGCGTATGGTCGATGTGAAAATGTTATTGAGCGGTTGTTTCCACAGATCATGCAACTCTTTCCATTTTGTTTGAGGGGTGACCGCCATATTTTTCCGTCTTCCATACATTTTGTGCATGTTACTGTGGCGGCAATGAAATTTACTTTGTGGAGCCGTTTTTCTTCATTTGTATTCTTTATCTTTTCATTTTGTGTTGCTTCAAAATCGAATGTTACTAGACGGTATGGTATTGATTTTTTAGGTTCCAAAGGTCGAATAAAACATCCTCTATCCATGCTATGATATTGCCGACAAATTTGACACCATTTTTGCCCACAGATGTGTTTCTTTTGCTCTTCTCTTTTATAATTTTTCATTGACCATATCACACCGCATTTTTCACAGATTCTTGTTTGCCGACAATTGTTGCTTTTTTTATGGTGGTTAAAACAATCTTCATTCAAATACTTTTTCCCACAATCATCACATTTTTTGAAATAGTTTACTGTTGCCAAGCAAGGACGTTCACTTCCAATGCGTCCACACAATCTGCAGAGAGATTTACATCTCAAGTCATGCTCCGTTGATTTTCTGAATTTCTTCTCACATGTAAAGCAATATTTTTGTTTAAAACCAAACAGTCCTCCAACATTTCTTAATCCATCAAAATGGTTAGTTGAGTGAAAAATGGAAATTGGAACATTAAAATTTTCATTTCCATATTTGAATATAGGTTTTTCATTGACATTTCCGAAAACAAATACTTTGAATTTATATCCTTTATCCTTATATTGATTATTCCAGAAATCTACAATAACTGGCACGTACTCCACGGCATCATATTCAGAGAGATCGTTAGGAATTTTTGCAGCTTTTAGGAGATCGAAAACATCTTTCATCTGCCGATGATTGTATTGCATATATTTATTAAATTTTCTTCTATCTCCCAATTCCTTAATAACATATTTTTTAGTAATTTCCAAGGCATAGAATAAGCATAAGTTGTTCTGATTAGCTATTTTAATAAATAATTCGTCTTTTAGTTTAAAACCATTTGTTGCATTGTCTTGTGGTGCACGTCCTCTAATCGATTGATTTGTTGGAAGTGATGAAATACCCAGTGTCTGGATTTTGATTGTGAAGGGGTGACCATGAAGTGATCCCTTTTCTATCTTTGATTGTGAAACAAGTTGAAATCTTGTTAATATGTTGTCTATTGTATCTTTTTCTAGCTTTCTAATTGGTATCCAAATATCATTATCAAGTAACTGTGAAGAAATTATTGCGCCTAGTCGGTCAGGATTAATTAACTGATTCTTTGATTCCTCTACGGTTTGATCCATGCAGTCTTGAATTATTTTTCTCAATAATTCCTCCGGGTTTCCCGGTAATTTCTCAATAATAAACTTTCCAGTTGTTCCCATCATTTTAAATTTTTTGTTAAACTGCGTTTCATAATCGATTTGGCGGTAGTAATTATTAAAAATTGTCGTCCCCGCACCGCTTTGTATATCGTTGAATAAGTGAGGAAAGAGATTCCGGATGAGGAATCTTGGGCGTTTGCTTGGAGAAGGTCCGTTTTCTTCATTATTAAAAGACATAATAATTTTAAATATTTTTGTTTTTATATCAAATGATTAAAAATATAAAAAAAATCTTCCCTTTTATACTCCAGATTTTAGAAGTATAACCTAATTACGAAATTTTCTTGACAGGTTGGAGAGATGTGTTAGAGAACAATAATATTTCCTTTAGAACTCATTGTGTTAGAGAACAATAAGATGTTTTAGAGATGTGTTAGAGAACAATAATATTTCCTTTAGAACTCATTGTGTTAGAGAACAATAAGATGTGTTAGAGATGTGTTAGAGAACAATAATATTTCCTTTAGAACTCATTAACATTAACTTATATTTTTTAAATTTGTTTTCTTTCTAATTCATGTACTATCCCTTACATTTGTATTTCAACCCTTTTTTGCAAATCATTTTAAATTTTTGTAAAATTTTGAAAATTTTATTTCTTCCTCCATTTTTTATTTGATTATTATTTAAATTTTATTTAAATTTAATATTTTTTTAAATTTTTCAATTTTGAAATTCCCACCAAATTTTTAAACTTTAAATTCCCGCCAAATTTTGAAATTTGGCATTTTGAATAAATCCCCTTACATTTGAACTTCCGCCCTTTTTTTAAAATCATTTTATTTTTTTTGTAAAAATTTTGCAAAAAATTTTTTATTATCATTTTTATTTAATTATTTATATATTTAAATTTATTTTAATTTTTTAAAATTTTAATTGCGAAATTTCGAAATTTTGAAATTTTAAATCCTCCACCCCTCCCCCAAAATACACAGAGATATTAATATAAATAAAAAATCAAATTATTTGATTAAACTTAAGTACACCCCTTTGACCGAATGGATAAAGTTCCCGCATACGAAAAAACCACAATGGTGAAGGTTCGATTCCGCTTGGGGATTTTATTTTTAATTTTATAAAAGTTTTTATTAATAAACAAAAATATTACCCTTTTAAACTTTTTCATATTTTAATTATCAATTCCCACCCCTATCACTTATCAATCGCGCCCTTTATACTTATTAATGTACCTAATCACCTCTCAATCATTCGAAACATTTCAATTAAATATTTCCCTTAAATCAACCCACATAGATAATTGAAAACCCAAAAATTCATTTCTTTTTACCTCTCTTTTATTTTACCGCATTTTCACCCATCCAAAACCTTTTGACAACTCTTTTATTTTACCGCACTTTCAAAAAAATAATTTAAAAATTTTTATTTTACCCTCCAAATGTTGCAACCGACCACCCAGACACCACAAACATCAAACCTGTCACTTCCCACAAAATGTAACCAAAAAAGCAATTAATCATCAATGATTAATTACCCTAATTAATCATGATTAATTACCCTCAAACCCTTCCAAAAGCAAAGGGTTTGCGGCAAAGATCAAAAGAAAATACCCCCTATAGCCTCAGGTTTGATTGACAGGTGATCAAATGGGGTGTAACGTTTGTAACATTTGTAACATTTACGTTTGTAACATACTTTTTCCCACAATCATCACATTTTTTGAAATAGTTTACTGTTGCCAAGCAAGGACGTTCACTTCCAATGCGTCCACACAATCTGCAGAGAGATTTACATCTCAAGTCATGCTCCGTTGATTTTCTGAATTTCTTCTCACATGTAAAGCAATATTTTTGTTTAAAACCAAACAGTCCTCCAACATTTCTTAATCCATCAAAATGGTTAGTTGAGTGAAAAATGGAAATTGGAACATTAAAATTTTCATTTCCATATTTGAATATAGGTTTTTCATTGACATTTCCGAAAACAAATACTTTGAATTTATATCCTTTATCCTTATATTGATTATTCCAGAAATCTACAATAACTGGCACGTACTCCACGGCATCATATTCAGAGAGATCGTTAGGAATTTTTGCAGCTTTTAGGAGATCGAAAACATCTTTCATCTGCCGATGATTGTATTGCATATATTTATTAAATTTTCTTCTATCTCCCAATTCCTTAATAACATATTTTTTAGTAATTTCCAAGGCATAGAATAAGCATAAGTTGTTCTGATTAGCTATTTTAATAAATAATTCGTCTTTTAGTTTAAAACCATTTGTTGCATTGTCTTGTGGTGCACGTCCTCTAATCGATTGATTTGTTGGAAGTGATGAAATACCCAGTGTCTGGATTTTGATTGTGAAGGGGTGACCATGAAGTGATCCCTTTTCTATCTTTGATTGTGAAACAAGTTGAAATCTTGTTAATATGTTGTCTATTGTATCTTTTTCTAGCTTTCTAATTGGTATCCAAATATCATTATCAAGTAACTGTGAAGAAATTATTGCGCCTAGTCGGTCAGGATTAATTAACTGATTCTTTGATTCCTCTACGGTTTGATCCATGCAGTCTTGAATTATTTTTCTCAATAATTCCTCCGGGTTTCCCGGTAATTTCTCAATAATAAACTTTCCAGTTGTTCCCATCATTTTAAATTTTTTGTTAAACTGCGTTTCATAATCGATTTGGCGGTAGTAATTATTAAAATTTGTCGTCCCCGCACCGCTTTGTATATCGTTGAATAAGTGAGGAAAGAGATTCCGGATGAGGAATCTTGGGCGTTTGCTTGGAGAAGGTCCGTTTTCTTCATTATTAAAAGACATAATAATTTTAAATATTTTTGTTTTTATATCAAATGATTAAAAATATAAAAAAAATCTTCCCTTTTATACTCCAGATTTTAGAAGTATAACCTAATTACGAAATTTTCTTGACAGGTTGGAGAGATGTGTTAGAGAACAATAATATTTCCTTTAGAACTCATTGTGTTAGAGAACAATAAGATGTTTTAGAGATGTGTTAGAGAACAATAATATTTCCTTTAGAACTCATTGTGTTAGAGAACAATAAGATGTGTTAGAGATGTGTTAGAGAACAATAATATTTCCTTTAGAACTCATTAACATTAACTTATATTTTTTAAATTTGTTTTCTTTCTAATTCATGTACTATCCCTTACATTGTATTTCAACCCTTTTTTGCAAATCATTTTAAATTTTTGTAAAATTTTGAAAATTTTATTTCTTCCTCCATTTTTTATTTGATTATTATTTAAATTTTATTTAAATTTAAATTTTTTTTTAAATTTTTCAATTTTGAAATTCCCACCAAATTTTTAAACTTTAAATTCCCGCCAAATTTTGAAATTTGGCATTTTGAATAAATCCCCTTACATTTGAACTTCCGCCCTTTTTTTAAAATCATTTTATTTTTTTTGTAAAAATTTTGCAAAAAATTTTTTATTATCATTTTTATTTAATTATTTATATATTTAAATTTATTTTAATTTTTTAAAATTTTAATTGCGAAATTTCGAAATTTTGAAATTTTAAATCCTCCACCCCTCCCCCAAAATACACAGAGATATTAATATAAATAAAAAATCAAATTATTTGATTAAACTTAAGTACACCCCTTTGACCGAATGGATAAAGTTCCCGCATACGAAAAAACCACAATGGTGAAGGTTCGATTCCGCTTGGGGATTTTATTTTTAATTTTATAAAAGTTTTTATTAATAAACAAAAATATTACCCTTTTAAACTTTTTCATATTTTAATTATCAATTCCCACCCCTATCACTTATCAATCGCGCCCTTTATACTTATTAATGTACCTAATCACCTCTCAATCATTCGAAACATTTCAATTAAATATTTCCCTTAAATCAACCCACATAGATAATTGAAAACCCAAAAATTCATTTCTTTTTACCTCTCTTTTATTTTACCGCATTTTCACCCATCCAAAACCTTTTGACAACTCTTTTATTTTACCGCACTTTCAAAAAAATAATTTAAAAATTTTTATTTTACCCTCCAAATGTTGCAACCGACCACCCAGACACCACAAACATCAAACCTGTCACTTCCCACAAAATGTAACCAAAAAAGCAATTAATCATCAATGATTAATTACCCTAATTAATCATGATTAATTACCCTCAAACCCTTCCAAAAGCAAAGGGTTTGCGGCAAAGATCAAAAGAAAATACCCCCTATAGCCTCAGGTTTGATTGACAGGTGATCAAATGGGGTGTAACGTTTGTAACATTTGGGGTGGGTTTACTACTAGATTGGGGTAGGTGAGTGTAGGAGAAATACACCCATAAAATATTTTACATCACAAGTGGGTTATGTTGTGGGACATTTTGGAAACTTAATTCTCAACTGGGACAGTTGGGTGTCGGACAATTCACAAAATAAAATTATCAACTGAGACAAGTTGAAAATTTACTTCTCAATTGGGGCATGGTGGTGGTAAGGTAAATACACGTACAAATTGTCCCACTTCACAACTGGGACAAAAGGGTGGTGCGGGAAAATTAAATGAGCCAAAAGGGTGAGACAAAAGGGTGGTCTTTGATTTGCCGACACATCCCTCAATACAAAAGGGGGATTACTACTAGATTGGGGTAGTTGAGTGTAGGGGAAATGCAACCAATAAAATTTTGCACCTTATAATCGGGACACGTTGGAAATTTACTTCTCAAATGGGACAGATGGTTGTGGGGAGAAATACACCCATAAAATTTCCACCTCACAACTGGGACAAAAGGGTGGGGGTTACTACTAATATGCCATAAATCTGTTATTATTATTGGGTACAGCCCAAAACAACGCGGGCCAAAACTACGCGACCGAAACTACGCGACCGAAACTACGCAGGCCAAAACAACGCAAGGCCAAAACTACGCAAGCCCAAAACTACGCAAAACTATTTAGTACATTCAATTTGAAAATCTGCTTTTGATCAATTAATCACTTTCTGATGATCAACCTTTATCAGTTGATCACTCACTCTCTGATGATTCTTTCTTTGGAATCCGGAAAATTGTTTCTGAAAATCCGGAAAATTCAGGAAAATCTGTACCATTCCGGAACCATTTTCCTGAAAATAATTTCCGTAATTCGAAAAATATTTCCGGGAAATACCCGGAACTCGGAAAAATTCAAACGGAACCGGTCCGGCACGAGCATGGAATTTAAAATCCGGTTTTCGTATCAAAAAATTGATTTTGTCGGACATTACTAAATAGTTAGTTTTGCGTAGTTATGGGCGTGCGTAGTTTTGGGCTTGCGTAGTTTTGGCTTGCGTAGTTTCGGTCGCGTAGTTTTGGTCGCGTAGTTTTGGCCCGCGTTGTTTTGGGCGTGTCCCATTATTATTGTATGTCGCTTATGAAATTGAAAATATTTAAAAAGAAAAAAAAATAAAGAGTGTAAGACGGATAGAAAGAGTAAGCAGCTCGAATCAACCCAACCGGATAGAAAAACTCATGAAAAAAAATTTTCAAAAAAAACTTGTAAATGGGTACGTTGAAACATAAGAAACAATCAGACACACACCTCATTTTTAGATAATTCCAAAATAGGATAATTTTAAATTTTATTAAAACAAGGCTGGCCACTGGGTAGAAGGAAGGAGAATAAAATAATCACTGGGAAGACGTCAAAATACCCCACAACTACCCCAAGACACAACATGGGGTCAACCCTGAAGACCTACACCCCCAAGACCTACACCCTGAGGACCTACACCCTGAAGACCTACTGACCCTGAAGACCTACACCCTGAAGACCTATTTACCCTGAAGACCTACACCCTGAAGACCTACTGACCCTGAAGACCTACACCCTGAAGACCTATTTACCCTGAAGACCTACACCCTGAAGACCTATTTACCCTGAAGACCTACACCCTGAAGACCTACTGACCCTGAAGACCTACACCCTGAAGACCTATTTACCCTGAAGACCTACACCCTGAAGACCTATTTACCCTGAAGACCTACACCCTGAAGACCTACTGACCCTGAAGACCTACACCCTGAAGACCTATTTACCCTGAAGACCTACACCCTGAAGACCTATTTACCCTGAAGACCTACACCCTGAAGACCTATTTACCCTGAAGACCTACAACTTTTTGATCAACTCAAACTATTTATAGTAGGGGATATCGATGATACCAGAAGATCCTATTTATCCCTATAAATCCCTCTGTCCACTTTAAAACCTCAAAATCCTCGATATCCCCCTCAATCCATCTTTATCTCCTTTAAAACCTTCAAATCCATCGATATCCCCCATAATCCCTCCTAGTTTCTCTTTACCTCCTATAAATCCCCCAATTAGACTTGTAAAGAAATAAAAAATAAAAATTGTGTTGATCAAAAAGTTGTAGGTCTTCAGGGTAAATAGGTCTTCAGGGTGTAGGTCCTCAGGGTGTAGGTCTTGGGGGTGTAGGTCTTCAGGGGTGGACTCCACAACATAATTAAACATACAACTTCTTCCAACTCCGAGGAGCTATCTAAAAATGAGGGGTTCACAAACGTGTGATTTATATAAAATAAAATTTTATTAAAAAATAAACCAGCCTATGACCATTGTCCTGGAAAGATTAGCACCAGCAAGTATTGAACAATTAAACGGACACAAATTCTTTTGTAGACAAACAAAAATTGAATTAAGTTGTTGAAATTTAAAAAAAAATATTGGAAGAGACGAGAAGAAAATTTGAAGCAATTGAAGAATTTTTTGGAAGAAAAAAAATTTCTTAAAAAAATAAAAAATAAAATTTATTAGAGGGAAAATTCAAACGGGGAAAATAAAAGTAAAAAGATTCAGAAGAAATAAAAAGACTTTTTTGTTTATGATTATAGGGCACTTATTTAACAAACAAACAAAAAAAAAGAAAAAATAAAAATTAACTGACCATCACACATAATAAATTAAATAATCAATTACGTAATGAGTGGGAAAAAGAAAAGAGGGTTGGACTTGAGGGTTAAAAGACTGGACTATTTTTTAGTAGGGCATCAAAAGAATAAAAGGAAAAAAATAAAAAGAAAGAATAACTAAAAAAATAAAAGAAGGAAATACTTGAAAAAAGTACTGAGTAAAGAATAAATTTTTTATGGTTGAAAAACAAAATAATTAAAAAAAGGAAAAAATTTAGAGAAAATTTTGGCGGACTTTGATTAGAAAAAAATAAAATAAAGAATAGAAAAATAAGAAAATAAAAAATTAAAATTTTAAAATTAAAAAGAATTGGCAAAATGTCTTCTTTTTAAATTAAATGACATTTCATCCAAAAACTCTCCAACTGTCTGCCTTCTCTCTTTCTTCTTAGTTCACTTCAAGTTTTAATAAAAAATCAGAATTTAATAAAAACATCAAATTCAGAACAATCTAAAAACATTAAAACACACTAGAAAAACAATTTGTAAAAATCAGAATTTCCAGAAAACATCAAAATCAGAACAACTTTAAAACAAACAAACAAATAACAAACAAAAACCAGAATTTAATAAAAACATCAAAATCAGAACAATCTAAAAACATTAAAATACACTAGAATAAAACATGTTATAAAAACCAGAATTTCCAAAAAACATCAAAAACAGAACAACTTGAAAACACACAAACAAATAACAAACAAAAATCAGAATTTAATAAAAACATTAGAATCAGAATAATTTAAAATTACCTAAACATTTGTAAAAACATTTAAAAACTTAGCTAATAGAATTACAAATTGTAAAAATAATTGTAAAACTTTTTTTCTCTAAACTAAAAAATAATTTAAACAACAATTTTGTACAATAAATTAAAAAAGCTTTAAAAAAATTTCTAATTTTGACTAAAAAATATTTTTTTAAAGATCCTCTTTACTTTCTGCTGAATCTAATACTGAAAGCTCTTGTGCACATTGAATTGCGCAAGTAGCATCCTTTTAAAAAAAATTAATTTTAAAAATTTTTCAACAAAATTGTTAAGAAAAACCTTTAAAATTGATTTTTTATCATATTTATTAAAAAGCTGTGAACATTCAAAGCTATCCATTTGGACAGGTTGACATTCAGGCTTTAAATTAATTTTTTTAATTTTTTTTTAAATTAAGAAAATTTTTTTACTCCTTCAGCAGTACAGGTACAAGTTACACAAGGCGTTGTTCTCCTTTAAGAATAAATTATAAAAATAAATTGAATAATTGTAAAGTTTTTACAAAACTTAATAATTGTAAAAACTCAAAAATAAACTTATTCTGACTAATATTAGAAAAATAAAACTTGAATTGTAAAATTGTAGAAATAAATTGTAAAATAAACCTATCCTAAACAAGTTTATAAAAAAATAAACTTGGATTTGTAGAATTGTAAAAAAATATAAATACAAAAATAAACTTATTCTAAATAAACTTGAATATTACAATTTGTAAAAATAAAATAAACCTACCTATTTTCTCCTTGTTCAATTTTCAACCCATTAATTTCACAATATGCTACAATATTAAAAATTAAATAAACTTGAATTTGTAAAATTGTAAAACTTTAAAAAAAATGTTTATTTAAATTTTACAAACATTTTTCTCTCCAAGCTTCAAGTTCAATTTCTTCCAAATCATTACAATTAACTGGCGCATTAATTAAATCATCTTGTATATCAAATACATTTGGCTGTATTTTTTGTATAATTGGTGAATTTTGACACAAAATTTTGGAAAGACGAATTTTACGAATTTGTGAAAGTTGGGCTTAAAAATTAAATTTTTAATTAAATTTTTATTAAATTAATTTACCAGGCGTAAATTTAGCAGCAAAATTATCATTTTCATAATAAAATCTATCACATTTTTTTAAACGTCTAAATTGTTCTGCTAAAAGGCATGACATTGTATGGCCTAACTAAAAAATTAATTAATTTTTAAAAATTAATTTTTTCCTTTTAAAATTAAAAAATGTTTGTAAGTTTATCCTCAAGTCTTACTATTAATTTTATCAAAAAATAATAGGAAACCAAAATTAAATCTCATTAAGTACACCTATCAGAAACCATTGCGTTGAGAGGTATCCTAAAGAAAAGGTCACAGTTTCCCCAATCACCAATGGCCAACCAACCTTTTAAAAAACGATATTTTATATGGGTGATATAAAAAAGCAGAAACCGGCATGGGGAGGGGGGTTATACTCGAGAAATTCGATAATCAAGACTTTTGTTTGAGATTTCGAATCGGTTAAGTATAACTTGCAGACTATTTTAAGAAAAATTTAAAAAAAAATTAAAAAAACCCAAACCAAAGCTCCTTGTCTAGGCCTTTCACTTGTTAATCCAGGAAATAAATCAATATCATCAACATGTTCATAAACTGAACGAAGAGCAGAAATTGCTGTTTCGTCCATTACATCACGTAAATCTTCAAAGGATTGAGCAAGTGGAAGTCCACAAAGAGGTCTTTAGAAAATATTTTTTTTAATTTTTGAAAAAAATTTTTTAGAATTTTCCAACTAAATTCTTACGAGAAAAATTTCTTAAATTCCTCCTAACCTTCATTATTTTTTAAAAAATAATTCAAATAAAATTTAAAAAAGCACCTAAATTTGTTGTATGGCTGAACACCATGATCTCGGGCCCTTAACATGTTTATAGCAATCTTGAAAAAATAATTTCTTTTAAAAAAATCAAAAAATAAAAACCAAATCCATTCCAGAAGTAGGTTCATCACGCCTAGCAAACAACATGTCTCTAACTGCATTTGTAATGTGTCTATCAAAAGCCATTGCTGGGGTGCCAAATAAACCGAGAAGCATTGAATCGAGTCCTTTTTTTGAAAAAGAATTTTTTTTTGAATTTTTAAACTTTGAAAAATTCAAAAAAATCTAAAAAAAATTTCAAGAAATTTTTCAAAAAAATTTCCAAAAATTTCAAAAAAAAATTTTTTTAACCCAAACCTCCACTAGTTTTATTATAAAGAGGCTCAACAAATCCAAAATGTTTTGCCAAATCTACAGGTTCACTCATTTTGTGGAAATTTGTATCTAAACGTGGAAACATTCGACGAATTAAAGTATGACCAAAACGAAAAGCTGCTGTAGCAAATGGGTGAGAAATTGCCTGAAAAATAAATAAATGTTTGTGTAATTTATATGAATTAAAACAACAATCAAAACATCAAACATTAATAGGTAAAAACAAAAATTTGAAACAAAACATCAAACAAAACATAAAAAGAAACATTAAATAAAACATTAAATAAAACAGCAAACAAAACATTAAAACATTAAACAAAACATAAGAAACATTGAAAAACAGTAATAAAGCAATAATAAAACATGCAGACAAACAAAATGAAAAAAACATTATTAAACAAAACATTGAACAAAACATTAGTAAAGCAACAATAAAACAAGCAACTAAACAAATTTAAAAAAACATTATTAAACAAAAAACATTGAACAAACCAAACAAAGAAAACATTGAATAAAACAAGAAACAAACAAAACATTGACAAACAAACTTGAAAACAAAACATTGTTTAAAACATATATTTAAGAAAAACATTGAACAAAACAAGCAAAAAAAACACCAAATAAAATATTCAAACATTTACAAAAACATAAAACAATTACAAAATGTTTGTAAACTTAAAACTTACGGGATCACAAGTTTCATCATAACGAGTGTAATATCCCGTTTTTAAAGGTACCTATAAATTAAAAAAATTTTTAATTAAAAAAATTTTTAAATAAAATAAAATTATAAACCAAGTCATATTCATGTAACAAATCAAATCCAATAACTTTAGGTAAAAATTCATTAAAAACAACATGTTGTTCTTGTGCAATAAAAATCCTTCTCGTTTCCTTGAAACAAAAAATTTCAAAAAAAATTTTTAAAAGTTTTTAAAATTACTTGAAAGATTTTTTCATCGTCCCAATGTAAATTTAATTTAGCCAATTTTTCAGCAATTCGATTATGTTCTCTTAACATTATTGTATGCATTGCTGTTAAACCAGGTTGATGACTATTACGTTCATCACCAGCAACAAAACAAGGGAAATTTGGTAATGAACGACAATCTTTTTCCTTTGAAAGAAAAAAAATTTTTTTTCAAAAAAAATAAAAAAATTACTTGCGATCCTTGCGGCAATGCCATGGGATTCCAAGTACCAAAATCAGTAAAATTGAGCAATCCACGTCTAAACAGCCTCAACTGATTGGATTCACAACTAAACAAAAAAATAAACGTTAAACTTAACTTTTACAATTCAAGTTTTATTTTTTTACAAATTGTAAAAATAAGTTTTATCTTTTTACAAATTGTAAAATACATTTTGTGTTTTTTACAATTTGTAAAATTGTTTTAAAACTTTTTTACAAATTGTAAAATAGGTTTATTATTATTTTACAAATTGTAAAAATAGGTTTTATTTCTTTTTACAAATTGTAAAATGTTCTGTTTATTTTTTACAAATTGTAATTTTTTTTTTAAATTTTGAATAAAGTTCACCGTGTAGAACCATAGACAACAGAACCATCAATAAATGCACTTATTTGATTCATTTGATTTCTATATCCAAGTTGAAGTTGACCGAGAAGTGAGCGAGCAAAAGGTAAACAACGAGGCTCTCCATTGGGTAAATGACTGGGAAAATGCGGATCACCATCCTCCACTCTAATAGGCATGCAATGAACAGAAATTGTTTGGGCAGAATCACAAGGTGTGCAATTTAAAATTTCATCATTTGGGCCTCTATTTATTGGGGAATGTGTCATCTCATGGTCGAGTAATTGGCCAAATTGCATTACCTAAAACAACATTTTACAAATTATAAAAAATAAACTTTATTGAAAAATAAAGTTTACAAATTGTAAAATACTTATTGTTAGATATTATTTTAATAAAACTTATTTTACAATTTGTAAAAAAACAAAACTTGAGTTGTAAAAGTCAAGTTTTAAATAAACTTTACAAATTGTAAAAATTAAAGTTTGAAATTGTAAAATTTGTTTTATTTGATTTTAATAAAACTTAAATTGTAAAATGAATTTTACAAATTGTAAAACACTTATATTGTTTTAAATAAAACCTATTTTACAATTTGTAAAGAAATAAAGCTTGAATTGTAAAAGTCGTCTTAAATAAACTTTACAATTTGTAAAAATTAAACTTGGAAATTGTAAAACATGTTTTATTTAATTTCAATAAAACATAAAATGTAAAACACGTTTTACAAATTATAAAACATGCTTTATAATTTGTAAAAATATAATGCTTGAATTGTAAAAGTCGTCTTGTAAAAAAAGTTTTAAAAACTTACCATATGTGTAAATTTTGCATGTACAATTTCTCTATCAATATGAACAGCATTAGAAATACGTCTAGGTGAAGGCAATGGACGACCACTTCTAGCACGACTTCTTGGAGCATCAAAACCGTCATCATAAGCAGGATGGAGCAAATGTCGTAAAGGTGTAAAAGCATTTCCATAGTGTGGATATCTTTAATAAAAAAAACATTTTAAATTAATTTTACAATTTGTTTTTACAAATTATAATTTATCAACTTGTTTTTGCTACAACCAAAACATTTTACAATGTTTATTAAAACATTTTTTAAAACAAAGTTTTAATAAAACATCTCAAAACTTGTTTTACAACTTGTTTTGCAACTAGTTTTACACAACAAACATTTTACAATTTGTATTAAACTTTTATTAAAACTTTGTTTTTTTTTTGTAAAAACAAAGTTTTATAAATTTCATCCCAAAATGTTTTTACAAATTTCTTTTACAAATTGTAATTGTTTCGCAAAAAAAGTTTATTTTCTTTTCAAACACTTACTTAAGATTATTACACCACCCAGAAAATGTTCGATAACGGCTTGAATGATCACAAGGCAATAATCTAGGTAAACAATCGTCTTTAGTAGCTTGTCCATCTTCACTTAGAAAAGCTGTATAATTTGAAACAAAACGACCAACTTCAATATTTGGTAATAAACGTTGAAGTGAATCTTTAAATTTTATTTTTTTTTAATTAAAAATTTTTTTTTTCAAATTTTACCAATATCAAGGGAAGGTAATTGTTCACCATCTACCAATTTTTGACTAGAAAAAAAATTATAAAAAAATTTTTTTTTGTTATATTTAATCGAATTTTTATATTATTTGATCATATTTAAATAATCTATTTATGTGTTTACCCGCTAGCAAATATTCGTGTTGATTCAAGCAAAATAGCTGAAACACGTGCATGTGCTTTTGAATGTGGTTTAGCACGCATCATCTTTAAAATTAAAAAATTTTTTTTATTTTAAATTAAAAAAAATACATTAGAATAAGCAAAAAGAGGATCACCAAAACGTAAAGTTGATTGATCTATAAAAAGAACAAAAAAAATTTTTTTTAATTATGATTAATGCATATTGTGTAACATTTTCGTGAGAGTACATAAAAATACCCGACCAATAAACCGAAATTTTTTTTGAAAAACCCCGAGAGCCATACGAAAATCTACATAGGACACCCTTTTCCCTCCACATTTACTAAAAAAATTTTTTTTGGGTTGGTGAGAGAAAAATCCATTTTTGAGTGATATTATGGAACCTAAAAAAGATTCTCCCAACTTTAATTTCAAAATTTTAAAAATTAAAAAAACCCCGTTACTTTTTTGTATATTTCTAGCTTCTCTACGTCTTTGTTCTTGTAAATTTAATTCTGCTAATTGTACGACTTTTTTAATAGTTTCATCAGTTATAGGCAAACGTAATGGCGATTCTGGATCACGCCAAGGTTCCAAATCAAAATTTGGAAGAATTGATGACTCACAAGGTAAAGGAGTATTTCTGAAAATAAAAATAAAATTAAAAATGGACAAAATCCCGCATTTTCATCAGGGATATGTTTGGTAGGGAAAAAAGTCGAATCGAGTTTTCAAAATTATCTTCGGAAAAAAAGCTCCGGGTTTCGTGTAATACAATTCAACACTGATATTCTCATGATCCCAAAAAATGAGATTGAGTGGATTGAGTTTTCAAGACTCTCAAACACACACACACATCTCAGGGATAAATAAAGCTCCAGTTCATAGCTTAAAACTTTGGATTCTGGGACGATATCCCTTAAAATCCCATCCATCCCATGCCAATTTTTTAGTAAAAATTATTTTTCAATAAAAAAAAAGTAATAAAACAAACTCAAAAATATCAGAATGTAAAAATGATGAAAGTTGAATTTGTTTAATGTTTGTTACATTACAAAGCTTTAAAAATAATATTAAAATTAATTTTCAAAAAAAAAATTTTTTTTTCTTACCACTCTAGCCCAAGTAGTTTTCTTAATTTGTGCCAATTGTTCTTCACTAAATGCTGATGGAGCAAAAAAGTTTTCATACCAATAACGATCACCAATTTTTGTCTAAAAAATAAATTTAAATTAAAAATTAAAAAAATATTTTTGTTTACTCGTTGAAATTGACGTCCAATAATACAACTTAAAGTTTGACTTAAAAATGCTCCTTTTAATGGACGTTCAGCTAACACTCCAACAAGTAAGTCAATATCTAAAAAATATTTAAAAAATTTTTTTTTAATTTGAAAAAAATTTTTCTGGGTGCTACAATTTTAATTTATTCTTCCCCCATTTTTCCTTAATTTTACCTCTGATTTTACTTTTTAATTCCTTCCTCTGGTTAATGCATGTATTGAGGTCTAGTGTCAGTGCACGACTCGAGGGGCACTTGAACTTTTTTTATAGAAATCCTGTGTATGTATGAGTCATTTAACTACACTCCCTCATATTTCTGAATTATGCTGGAAAATTTTGGAAAATTAGGTAGATGCATCGAGGAAAAAAGAAAAACAAGGAAGAAATAAATGAAAAATGGGCCCTGTAAAATTGAGAATTCATGACTCCTTTAAAATTAAATTTAAAAAATTATCAAATCCCCAACCATCAACATGTTCATAAATTGTAGCCAATTGATCAGCTACAGATTCATTAATTAATATTAAACGCATTTCTCCAAATGATTGTAACTTTTCAAGTCCACAATTAACCCTCATTAAATTATAACTTGGAAGGCCATGATCCCGTTCTTGTTTAAGAGCAATAGATATCAAGTCTAATCCAACATTAGCAGTGTTTGCTTGAAGAAAATGACCACGAAAGTTTAAATCAATTTTAAGACCGGGACGTTCAGCTTGTCGACTATGCAGTTCGCTTAAAATTTAAATAAAGATAATAAATTTGTTCCGAAAACAATAAAACCAGAACAACTGAAAAATGACGACAACAACTAAAACATCAAAAAAAATCAAAACTTTCTCTTGGTAAAAATAAAACACAGTCAGAAAACAACAACAACTTTGTTTTTGTCAAATCATTTTAATATAAACTCAAAACATTAAAATCAGAACAACTTAAGAACAAAACATATTTGCAAAACACTTGAAATAAATCAGAATTTTACAATAAACATTCAAATCAGAATAAAATTGAACTAAACAGAATACAGAAAAAATCAAAAATACTTAAAAACAAATCAAAATCAGAATATTTTAAAAACATTAAAAACCGCATTAGTAAAACAAATGTTCTAAAAACCAGAATTTAATAAAAACAAAAAAAAATCAGAATTTAATAAAAACATTAAAACATCGCCAGTAAAACAAATGTTTTTAAAAACCAGAATTTAGTAAAAACAACAAAACCAGAATTTAATAAAAACATCTCAAAATCAGAATATTTTAAAAACATTAAAAACATCACCAGTAAAAACAGATGTTTAAAAACCAGAATTTAATAAAAACAAATGTTTAAAAACCAGAATTTAATAAAAACAAATGTTTAAAAACCAGAATTTAGTAAAAACAACAAAATCAGAATTTAATAAAAACAACAAAAACAACACACAAACACTTTTGCAAAACATTTAAACCCAAAAATCAGAATTACAAAACATGTTTATTATTTTACCTAACAAGTTGTTCAACTCCTTGTTGTTCATATAGACGAGAAGGATTATTAAATAAATTTGTTGTTGTTGTGGATGAATTATTAATAGATTGAAGTAATGAAAAGGCGACAGGTATTACAATTGTTGCAAATTCATTTAATGTTGTTGCATCTACATCAATATCATAATCACTGCTAAATGAGCCAGGAGGTGTTAAATTAAGTTGAAATTTTCTGGAAAAAAAAATAATTTTTTTTTCAAAATTTTTTAAATTTTGAAAAAAAAATTTCAAAAAATCAAAAAAATTTTCAATTAAAAAAATAAATTAAAATACCTGACAGCATCTATTCCTAATAATATTGGAAGAAATTCTGCATAAATAATATGTTGCATTTGAGCTAGAAAATTGAAAATTTGAAAAAATTATTTTTTAAAATAAATTTATACCAATTACAATTCGTCTAGCTTCATTAAATATTCTATCACCATTCCAATGCCTATTCATTTCCTTTATAAAAAAAATTTTTTTTAAATAAAAAATTCCACAAAACTCTAAGTCCATCAGCCAATTTATTGTGTTGTCTAACCCAAATAGTGTGTAACAGAGTAATACCAGCAAGTAAATTTACATCGGGAGTTCCACTCAAAAAACAACGTTGTTTTTGTTTGTCGGGAGATTGGCAATAATCGCTGCTTAAAGGATCCTAAAATTAAAAAAAAATTTTTCTTCAAAATTTTTAAAAAGAAATTTAAAAAAAATTCCTAAAAATTTCCAAAAAAATTATTTAGAAATTTTTTTAATTTTCTAAAAAATGACTAAAAATAAACTAAAAAATACCACTGTCAACAAATTATTTTCATTATTAGAAATTAATAATCGGCCAGATTCTCCTGGTGCTCGAAGACGTTCCAATATTTCGTAAGAAGAACCTTTTAAATTTTGAAAAAAAAAAATTAATTTTTCCACAAAATTTCAGAAATACCTAAAAAAATTTTTTTGAAAAAATTCCTTAAATTTTGGCAACTAAAAACTTTTTGGGTCAGAAAAATTTTTTTGGAAAATTTCAAAAAATTCCAAAACAATTTTTTTAAATAATAAAATATAAAAACCATATATTTGACTTCCATCTAAAAAGCTTGAAACATGGTTGGCTTGTTCTCTGGGACCCAAAGCACATTGATCACGCGGAGCAGGTAAAGTACGCGAATGTGGAATACAGGTTATATGAGCTGGTCTAGAAGAAACGAAAAATTTTTCTAATAATCAAAAAAACATACCCATATATCGGATCACTAGAAGGTATATCAATAGGATCACAATCAGCATGGGCAAAACCAGGAGTACAGCAAGGAAAAGCAACAGAAGTTCCTTTAAAATAACAGAAAATTTTTTGTGAATTTAAAAAACTTTAAGAAGTTCATGCTTATATTTTTTATCCCTCCTTAAATTTTGGCAACTAAATATCAATCAGAAAAAATTATGGGAAGTTAACAAGTTTGAGAACTTGATTAATGACTCGAAAGGCTTGGAGTCTTCCGACAAAAATTTAAAAGAAGGTGGGAGTCCTGTCCTAATGGAACACCTATCCAAAAATTAGTCACCTTTTGATATAGTTGTTAGGAGTGAAAATAAAGAAAAATAAAATAAAAAATAAGAATAAAGTCGAAAAATTCCCAGAAAAAAAATAAATTTTAAATTCAAAAAAAAGTGAAAAACCTTTAATTAAACATTGATTAGGTGCAATATTAACCAAATCAGATCCAACAAAATATAGCCAATAAGCAACAATTTCGTTTACTCCAAAAGGATTTGTTTCTTTTGAATTTTGAAAAAGTTCTAAAGAAATTTGACGAACAGAAGGCAATTCTCCACCTCCAGCATTACTTCCTCCTCCAAATTGAGAAATTTGTCTTCTAGGTTGTACACCCAATCCATTGTCAGCATAAGTAGGCGAAGGAAAAAGGCGTGATAATGGTTGGCCTGCTGCACCGATAAATGGACGACGAACATTGTTACACTGACCTATATAAAGTTTAAAAACAAGTTTTTACAAATTGTAAAATGTTTCGGAAACATTTCTAAATAAATTGTAAAAACAAGTTGTAAAATGTTTATAAACATGTTTTTTAGAAAATGTTTTGTTAATGTTTTAAGCTTATACAAAACATTTGTCAATGTTTTGAGAAGACAGTTAACATTTATATGTTTTTACAATTTTACAAAAACATTTGTTAGTGTTTTTACAACTTGTTAAAAATTGTAAAACATCTATAAATGTCTCCAAAACATCTATAAATGTTTCCCAAACATTTGTAAATGTCTCCAAAACATTTAAAATGTTTCAAAACATTTGTAAATGTCATAAACATTTTTAAAAATGTTTGGCTGATTCAAAACATGTTTATTAAATGTTTTATTCTGATTTGTATTTGTTTAATTCGAATTCTGAAATTGTTTGTGTAATTCTGATTTTCCAAAAACATGTTAACTTTCCCATAAATATTTAATTGTTTACATGTTTTTCTGGTTTTTTAAAATGTTTGTTTTAAATGTTTTTCAATATAAATTTACTCATTGAAAAATTACCAGAAAGTGAACGAAAAAGTTGTGAACTACTAGTTGGACAATGTGCCTCTGCATCTGTTGGACATTCTTTGCCAAGTGATGTACTATTTTTAACTCGTGCCAACAGTCCTGGAGAATGCAATAAAAGTGTGTGTGATGGAACTGAAGTAGCCGTTCCCTGCATTGTTGTTGATGTCATTTTTTGGGAAAGACGACGACTTAAAGCAAGTGCAACATAAGCATATTGACTAAACTGAATAAATTTTTTAAATTAAAAATTTACTTTAAAATTTAAATTTTTAAAATTTTACCAGCTTTCCTCGGTCAGTTAACGGATGCATCCTACTATATTGCATTAATGAAGCAGATAATGGGTTTCCTTAAAAAATGTTTTCAAAATATTAAATGTTTTAAACAAGCTGTTTTAATTCTGATGTTTGATTTTTATTCTGATTTGTATGTTTAATTTAAATTCTGAAATGGTTTGTATGTAATTCTGATTTTATAAAAACATAGCTATTCTGACATAGATTAAAAATGTTTTTCTGGTTTATTTAAATTCTGATCAAGTTTAGTTCTGATTTCGAAAAACATGTTTTTCTTATTATTGTTCAAAAGTTTCCCTTTTAATTCTGATGTTTTAATTTAATTCTGAAATACTAAAAACATGTTTTTCTTATAAACATTGTTTTTCTGGTCTATTAATAATCATGTTTAAATTTTATTCTGAAATTGTTTGTAATTCTGATCCTATTAAAAACAAACTTACTCGAATCCAACAATTGTTTTACACCCGATTCATTGTACAAAACATCAGTTTCTTCATGCGCTTCCTTTGCTGCTGTTCTCAATGTTTGATCAGAAATTTTAGCATCTTGATGTATTGTAATTCCATAAAGTTTTCTTGTGTTTGTTTGTTGTTTTGTTGTTGTTGTTCCTTCTTTTTCTCCAAAACATGGGAAAAAACTTTTCCCACAAGGTATTTGCATTGCCAAACATGTTGTTGTTGTTGAGATGAACAAAACAACATAATAAAAATAAAAATGTTTTTGCAACAAATGTTTGTACAACAAATGTTTGTGCAACATGTTTGTTTGAAACTAAAATGTTTTTAAAAGATAATAATAATTTGTAAAAACAAATGTTTAGAAGAAAATAAACAATAAAAATTTTTAAACAACATTTATTCTGGTTTTTGTACATGATACAAACATAGGTATAATAAAAACATAAATGAATGTTGAAATAAATGTTTGAGGTAAATTACAACAACTAATTTTTTAATAATTATTAGCCCAAAAAATTCTGATTTTTAAATTCTGATTTTTTAATTAACACAAATAATTAAGCGCTAAAAAGATAAAAATCTCTCTCTTATTTTTTCATGTCCACAAATTATTAATTAATATAAATTTAAAAAAAAAGAGAAAAATATCTCATTTTGAGGGAAGGAAAATAAAGGGGTTTTTGAGTGACATGTTCATTGTTGTGATCGCTAAAGGGGTTTATTTATTCTCCATCTACCTAAAATTATTATATCCATGTTTCTCACGTAAAAATTTTTGCGAGGGAAAAGTAAAGGAATATAATACAAGTTGAAAAAACAAGATATTATATTTATTTTACCTAGTTTCTAAAATAAATTTTATTGAGACCAAATTGCCTAGGAAAAAGCAATTTTCCCCGTCAATAAAAAAAATTTTTTTTACAAAATATTCTTTAAAAAATTTTTAAAAATCTAAAAATAAAAAAAATTTTTCTTTATTCTAATTAACAAAATGAGACAAAAGTCTAGAGGGTGGGCTAACTAAACTAATCCTAACCCGTTTTTAATATTTTTCTAAAAACTAGCCCCTCCCAAATTATCATTTTTGACATTTTTTAGTTGTTTTTTAAACAAAAAATGTAATCTGTGTGGACAAAACACAAAAAAATATTCCCCCTAAAAATGATTCACCCAGACATTAATGGACAACAAATAAAGTTGTGGACTGTGGACACCCAAAAAAGGAGAGGGAGGCTTTCTGGCTCTTTTTTTTACACAAACCCATCTTTTATTTTTGGAAGAGCCGCTAATAAGTTAAACAAAAACCAGTTTTTTAACTAAAATTATGTAGGTAAAGATGATTATATTATTCAATCACCCCCGCTAGAACAAAAAAGCCCTACACTATATTTATGTTTATATATCCAAAATAAAAAATTTTTTTTCTTTTCTGCGTGTTTAATTTTTTTGGCTCCTTATTTGGCTTATTTTTTAAATCTCTCTTCCCCAAATTTTTTTTCAAAATGGATTTATTGTTTTATTTTTCTAGCTTGTTTTTCTTTTTTTTTATATATATTTTCAAGGCTAAATTTAATATAATAATAAAAAAAATTTTTTGAGGAAAAAAAAATTTTTTTGAGGAAAAAATTAACCATATTAAATGTCTCTCCTTTTAAAATTAACTTCACAAAAAAATTTAAATTTAAAAAATTTCAACTTATAATTTACTTGATTCAATGTTGCTTCTTCGTTTTTCTTCACTCCTCCTTTTCTTTGCTTCATCTTCTTTTCCTCCTCTTCCACCACCTTCACTTCCTCTTCCTCCACTGCTTACTTCATTTCCTCCTCCACCTCTTCTTTTCCTTCTTCTTTCTTCTTCTCTTCCTCGTCTTTGTTGTTCCAATTCATTTTTTGTTGTTGTTGTTTTATCCTTTCCTCCTCCTCCTCCTCTTCGTTCCCCCTCCTTACTATTATTATTAGATTTTGAAATACTTCTAGTTGACAAATCTTCTGGCAAAGCTCGTTGTTCCTTCTCTTGTATTTTAATTTTTTCTTCTTTCAATCTCAATTCCATTTCCCTTACTTTTGCCAATTCCAATTCTTTTGCTTTAGCTATCTCCAATTCTTTTGCTACTCTAGCTTGTTCTTCCAATCGGTCATTTTCTCGTTTTTTAATTTTTTCTATTGATGCTTGAATTTGTTGAGCTCTTGATTTTAATTCCTAGAAAATAAAAAAACATTCAAAAAATTATTTTAAAAAATACCGGAACATTTTCTGCAGCTACTTGTATGGATCTTCGTAGAAAAACGGCTATAGCATCCTTTTCTGAAGGTTTTTCAAACATTTTCATATTGGCGTCTTGTGAAGCATGATTCTTTAAAAGAAAAAAATTTTTTTAATTCAAATTAAAGCTAAAAAGGTGATTTGCTTCCCAAAAATAAATTTTACAAAAAAATAATCCCAAAAATAAATTCACAAAGCAAGACTAGTCTACCACGCGAGCTCGTAGTGAACCAGAGAGAAGTAACCAAAAAAAACATGTAAAAAACATATTTAAATGTGATAACATTTAAAACACTTACTAGACGGGTATTTAAGATTTATTTTATGAAAATAAGAAAAACAGCGCCCCTATCGGTAGAGCAATTGTGTGTGGTGAGCGAAATTGCCTAGGAATAACTACAGGATAACTGCAGGATCGTTACCTTCCCGGACCTGAACGTATACTTCTCTCTTATCTAGAGTTGGCTAATCTTAAAAAATCACTGGATATTCGGATCCGATCTGAAAATTTCGGATATTCGGCCTTTTTTCTTTCCGAATCCGCCAACTCTTCCTACTGTTTACCCCAAAATTTAAAAAAAAAATTTAAAAAATTAAAAACAACAAACTATATGTTGATCACTATTCATTAATAAAAATCTACTAGCCATCCATTGATAATGTTCATCATTTACAGATTGATATTTTTCTTCTACTTGTTGTTCTGGATCCAATTCATCCAAAGCTTCTTCCAAAAAACTTTTCAAATTTGGAATACAATTACGTTTAACATTTTTGCAAGCCGTTAAATTATCCTTTTCTATTGTCCATAAACGTGTTAATTCTGAAAGATTTTTAAAATGTAGATCTTTTTTAATTTAGGTATATTAGCCTCCCACCCCTATTTAAAGTTTTAAGATTAATCCTCTACCTTGTAGTCAATCAAAAGGGTAAAAGTTACATAAAAATCGATCAATTGATGAAATTGAAAAACAAAAAATTGGAAGTCTGGAGGGACAAGCTAGAGAGTCGTAAAAAATCCAAATCTTTTAAGGAATAAAAACTGACAAAATCCAAAGAAATTGAAGTTAACACGGCCAAAAAGAGGTGAAAGAAAAAATTAAAAGTCGCAACTTTTCTTTCCTTTGACTGTCTTATTGTTAGGAAAAATAAAAAAATTCATCAAGATTAATCTCAAAACTCAATGACGATATTAAATTAATCAGGATATTAAATAAAAATAAACCTGAATTTCCAAGATCAATAGAATTAGCGACATAACGTGTAGAAATTTGTTTTCTTTCAAATTTAATATCATCACAAGAAGAGGAGGATTGTATGTTGCTGTTATTAAATAAATCTGGAAAACCATCAGCTTTCCAAGAACACCATTGCTTTTCTCGAAGTAATAATTTCTAAAAATTTAAAGAAAAAATTTCTCAATTTTTGGTTATCTCTTAGAAAGAGAAAATTATAACTCATAATTAGGTGTATTTTAATTGGGAGGTATTGTTGATTCAACAACAAGACAGTGACCGAACAAATCTAAAAAATGTAGCTTAACCAGTAGAAAAAAACAAGTCGCTTTTCTTAACTTTACTTTCCTTTGACTTTGGGAGTTAGTCGGGAGTTAGTCGGCTCCGTCCGGAGTTGGAGCTTGTTTTAAAATTGGTCAAAGTTTGTGCCAAAAATGCTGTCTTTAACAATTTATGAGTACCTAATATTGACAATAAACAGGAATGAGATTGCAATAATCAAAAATTAAAAATAAAAATTATTTTAAAACCTTAACAGAAGAAGCAAAACGAGATCCATTTGGATAAGTCTCCCTCAACAGATTATAACATTTATCCATTAAACCTTGTAATGTTTCTTCTTGAGTTGAATTCAATTCTAGCGCTCTATAAAAATATTTATTTAAAATTTAAAAAATAAATTTCAAAAAAAATTTTGTTCAAAATAAATTTTTACAAAATTCCAAACTCTTTTGGTCTCGTTCTAGAAGCCAAATAATTGCTAATAATTAAAAATTGAAGAAGAAAATAACGTCGAAATTGTGAATCAGACATTTGAAAAGGAAATAACTAAAAAAAATAAATTTATTAAAAAATTTTAAAATTCAAAAAAAATTAAGAAAAACCTTTTCACTAGTCAAATATTTAGCACAAAATGTTCGTTCAGATAAATCTACATTTAAACGTTGTCCAATATTTGAATTATTTTTGAATGAATTATCAGAATTTTTGTCGTCTAAATTAATAATTTTAACATCATTTTTAGTATCACAATCATAATCTATTTCCATTGAATTCTTTAAAAATAAAATTTGCTTAATTTTTGTAGTGGAAAATATGTTTTAAATTAATTCTGATTTTATTTACCTTGTTTAAAAATCAGAATTTAATTTCAGAATTTAAAACAAACAAAGTTTTAATTCAATTTACCTCATGTTTGTTGTTAAAATTATTATAAGCTTTTCCATGTTGGGGAGAACCAACATCACCAGAACATTCCTGACGTTGTGGTTTTTCAATTTTATAGGCAGAAAATAATGCAAAAACATTAGAAATATCCTTAAAAAAATTTTTTTTTAATTAATTTAAAAGGCAAACATTTTCCAATTTTGTAAAATTATCATTTTCAAACAACAAATTTGGATTAGAAAAAAATCTTTGTAAATCCCAAAAATTAAAATACAAATTATAATCAATTGGAATTGTTCCTCCAAATGAATCTCTACAAAAAATAAAATTAAAAAAAAATTTAAAAAAATATACCGATGATCCCTAATTTCCCCAACTTCCATATCATCATCTACTCCTCCTGCTGTTGAAGAAACTGATGGAAGTTGTGGAGGTTCTTCTGGTCCTTCTTCCATACGCTGTTCGTTTTCTTCGTGTTGTGGATGTTGATCTTTCTATAATATTTAAATTTAAAATTTTTTTATTTTGATTTCTGGGGATAACCTCGAACTCCAAGACGAACTCAATACTAGTAAGTCCAACTTATAAAACAGGGATGGGGAAGAAGAGAGAGGGGGGAGGGGGGAGGAGGCCTTGAGAAAATCGACAGGATTGGAAAGGATTATCGAAAAAAATCAAAATCACTCTTATAACAAAAAAATCAAAAAAAGAAAAATCAAGGTCCTCCCCCAAAAAAGCAAAGATCAACTCTCATCAAATTTTTAAACTATAAACTAATGTCAAAAAGTCGGGGCTCACTATTATTCAGAAAAATTAACAAATTACAAGAAAAACCAATTTTAATTTTAAACCACCTTAAAATTAACAAAAATAATAATTAAAAAAACCTTTTCTCTATCAAAAACAGTAACATTTTGTGTATTAAAATGTCCAGGCAAATTTAATCCAGATTTTTCATTTAAAGGTAAAGATTTAGCCAAAAGTATTAAAATACGTCCACAAAATGTTGTATCAATAAAACGAGAAAGTCGTTTTAGTAAATCATTGCACAGACGTAAAATCATATTTTTGCATGAAGAAAAGAAGAATGGCTGAAAAAAGGGGAAGAATAGTGTTAAAAATTGATAAAAATTTTAAAATAAAATCTGGCTGATGTGAGGTTCTTTTAATTAGTATTTTAGACAAATTTTAGAGGCAAATTCTTAAAGGAATACAGCAATCAAGAGATGAGGGAGAAAGGAACTATTCTAGAAGTTGGAGACACAACTCGACTTTTCCTATCAGTTAGAAAACAAAAACTAAAAAAATTCGTCCAAAATAAAAAAAAGGAGTCCAAATCTAATAAAAGATTTGGAAAAAAACTTAAAGGATACTGACAATGAGCATACGTTATTCCTACATATTTATTTATTTCGGAACAAATCCCCTATAAAATACGAAATGAATGCCGGTGGTCTTTCTTTCTTAATGTTAAAATAGCCAAAAAAGTATTAAAATATTAAATTAACCGTTTTCCAAATATGAATGTTATTCTCAATAATTCCAAAAAGTTGTTCACATCGTTGAGTTGTAGAAACATCAAAAATGTCTTGAAGTATTTGAATTGTTAATGTTTTAGTGCAAATTTCTGAAAAATAAATAGGGAAATGAATTAGATACGTTTGATATGAATATCAGGAAATTGGATAAATGGATAAAATCTTTAGGCTAGAACTGGATAGAAGGTTAATTTGAGTATAAATCTTCCAAGAACAAAGCACTTATTCAGAAAGTTATCAATAAATTTAAGTTTAAACTTTTTCCCATATTTATCTGTCGGGTTCTCTGTATTAAATCAATGGTTTTTTTGTAACGAACCAATCCAATCAAACCAAAATGTCTGACGATAGAGAAAACCTAGGAAATCAAATTCCCGAATTCAGCCAGTCAAAAAATGGACCGTCCTGAAAATTCCCCCAAATATTAACATTTAAAAATCCCCCAAAATAATAAATATACTATTGTCTTTATCATTTTCTTTAGAAACTCCAATATCCTTTTCTGCCAATCCAATAACAAATTTCACAAAAGCTTCAACATCAACAATAGGAATGTCTGAACGCCCAAATTCCAAAGCTTTAGTACGCAAAACACGTTCTATTGATGATTTTATACGTTCCAAATCTGTTCTGAAAAAAT
This sequence comes from Meloidogyne enterolobii, assembly GCA_963681835.1. NCBI lineage: Eukaryota > Metazoa > Nematoda > Chromadorea > Rhabditida > Meloidogynidae > Meloidogyne > Meloidogyne enterolobii. The sequence continues at coordinate 359,162 of CAVMJV010000114.1, forward strand.
ATGAGAATTAGTACCCGAAAAAAGACGAGGGGTTTTTGCGGACTTTTTCCTAGATTTTTCACTTGATTGCTTGTTGGTATTCAATCAATTATGTAAAATTATTTTGACAAGTAAAAAATTGCTAGAATGCCCTCACGGTTTTTAACATTCAACCAATCAATAAAAAATATTTTTGGCAAGTATAACAATTAATTTGAAAAGGTCTGCAAGTTCTGTCCGCAAGTTAAAACACAGGGAAACTAGAAAACGGAGGAAGCTGTGTCGGCCCAAAAGGACTTAAAGCTGTCTCGGCCCAAAAGGACTTAAAATCCTTAAAAAAATATAATTAAAAAATACCCTTTATCTTTTAATGAAGAAATTGATTCCTGAACGGCGTCAACATTTAAAGTTTCAATTATATTTATTAGAGACAAATCCATTTTTGATTAAGAAAAAATTGTTTTAGAAGCAAAATAAGAACTCCCCTAAATTCAATATTAAAAAAATAACAAGCAAATACAAAAAATTAAAAAAAAATTGTTAAAAAACAAATCTAAAATTAATTGAAGAAAAATTTAGAAATTTTATATTTAGAAAATTATTTAAAAAATTTATATTTGGAGAAAAAAATTAAAGTCAAAAAGAGGTCCCTATATAAAAAACAAGAAAGACATAATATCAAAGTCAAATAGAAGTCCCTATACAAGTATATATTTTTTGGTTTATAAATTTGTGAAAAAAATATATTTGGCTAGAAAAAATTTGAAGTAAAAATAAATAAATATTTGTGTCTTTTGTTATTGAGAAAAACAATAAAGACACAAAATCAAAGATAAAAGGAGGTCACATATATATGCAGGGACAAATATTGGAAAAAAAAATTTTTGAGAAAATTATTTTTTGGAAAAGAAACATCTAAAAAATGACAAAAATAACTAAAAACAATCAAAATACTAGATATAAAACTGTTTACTAACTGTTTGGAATATAAGCAACATAGTCAAATTTTGACATTCTTCCAAAAACACCAGCAGTACAAGGTCTCAACTTCTTAAAAGTAATTCCTTCATAAACTGAAGTAGATCCAGGTTGTGTAGGGAGATGATTTGAAAGTAAATTCCACACATCATTCGCATTGATCTCACCAAAATCATGAGCAAATTTCTCAATCTTCGCGATGAAGTCAATAACCTTATCTCTCTTTGACTCACCGGTATAAAAGTTCTGATGTGTACTAAAAATTAAAAATATAAGGAACTGTAATAAAAGGAATTTGAATTGTTTTGAAATAAACAAAGATTTTTGAAATTAAAGTTCGAAATAAGTCTATAAGAATTCTTATAGCTAAATATGTGGTGAATACTTATTCCCTACACCCCACCCCCACCAACCCCGTTATCTATCTGGTGGACGTGACACAAAATAATTCAAAAACAGAAAAAGAACATAATAAAAAAATTACTGATTCATTAAAGTGACGACGTAACCAAGGAAAACCCCTTCCGTAGAACATCTAGCACCTAAAAAGGCCAATGCAAAACAAACATTGTGTGCAGAAAACTTGATCTTTAATTTTTTATATAACAATTTAACAGCCAAGCTGAAAGCGCCCCAGCACTAAAATATAAAAAATACAAAATAATTTTAATTAAAAATACAAATTCGGATGTTAGGATCCAGTTCTCAACCATGAAAGCTTCTTTGGCATCTCTGATAAATTCATCCGGATGTTCATAAACTTTCTGTCCATTCTAAATGAAAATGAAGGGGAAATAATTATAAAATAAAACCTCAAAAACATCATTCATATGGTTATTTAATTGACGACACAAACATTGATAAACATAGTCGGTACATTGAATCGGGTACATGAAGCCAAAGAGAAAGATTTGTTTAACTGGCAAAGGTATCAAAGGCCCCAAAAATGGATCCGATCTAGTGGCGCCATAATCTCCACTAGGACGACGATCCTAAATTTTAGTCTTTAACAGAGGATATAAAAATAGTAAATTAAAATCATCTGTTATAAACAGAATTGAGCTACAATTTATTGTAAAGTGCCGAATATTGACCCTTGCCAATATTTTTAATGAAAAATAAACTCCCCTAAATTTAACAATTAAAAAAAATAAAATTAAAAAAATTTTAAATAAAAATTGTTCTCAAACAAATTCAAAAAGAATAATAAAAAATTAAAGATTTTATACGTAAAACATTATTTGAAAAAATTTTTATATTTAGAAAAACAAAGACATAAAATAAGTCAAAAAGAAGTCCTTATGTATATAAAACAATAAGGACACAAAATTAAAGTCAAATAAAAGTATATATTTTTTGAAGTTTATAAATTTGTGGAAAAAATATATGTATGTCGGAAAAAACTTTGAAGTAAAAATAAATATTTGTGGCTTATTGAGAAAAACAATAAAGGCACAAAATCAAAGAGAAAAAATTTTTGAGAAAAGTATTTTTTTGGAAATTAAATGAAATACCTAAAAAATGTCAAATAACTATAAATCATAATATAGCTAAACAAAAATGTTTAGTAAATTTTCGGAATATAAGCAACATATTCAAATTCAAAATTTCTTCCAAAAAAACCAGCAGTGAACGGTTCATGCTTCTTAAAAGTAATTCCTTCATAAACTGAAGTAGATCCAGATTGTTTTGGGAGCCGATCCTTAAGTAAATTCCATACATTATCCGCCTTGATCTGACCAAAATGGCGAGCAAACTTCTCAATCTTCTCGATAAAGTCGATGACCTCATCCCTCGTTGACTCACTGGGGTAACGATTACAATGAGTACTGAAAATTAAAAATATAAGGTGTAATAAAAAGAATTTGAACTCTGTTCTGGAGTAAACAAAATAAAAGATTTTTTAACCTAAAGTCCGAAATAAAGCCATAAAAATTTTATTGTTAAATATTTGGTGAACGGGTCACGACAAAATTCAAGAACAGAGAAAAAGAACTTAATACAAAAAATTACAGATTCATTAAAGCGACAACTGAACCAAGGAAAGCCCCTTCCATAGAACATTTAGCAGCTAACAAGGCCAATGCAAAACAAACATTGTGTGCAGAAAATTTAATCTTCAATTTTTTATATAATAATTTAACAGCCAAGCTGAAAGCGCCCCAGCACTAAAATATAAAAAATACAAAATAATTTTAATTAAAAATACAAATTCGGATGTTAGGATCCAGTTCTCAACCATGAAAGCTTCTTTGGCCTCTCTGATAAATTCCTCTGGATGTTCATAAACTTTCTGTCCATTCTAAATGAAAATGAAGGGGAAATAACTATAAAATAAAACCTCAAAAGCATCACTCATATGGTTCTTTAATTGATAACACAAACATTGATAAACATAGTCTGTACATTGAGACGGGTACTTGAAGCCAAGGATAGAGATTTGTTTAATTGGCAAAGGTAAAAATGATGGACCCGAACAAGAGACGCCAGAATCTCCACTAGGAGGACGATGATCCTAAATTTAAGTTTTTCATAAACGATATAAATAGTAAATCGGAACATTTGAAGAGTCCGCAAAGGCAATATTTTTTCAATTCCAAAAAGTATTTCTTAATTTTAAAAAGAAAAATCTAGCCTCGACAACATTATCAATTCCTTCCTCTGCTCCAGCTTGTAAATTATCCAAGTGTTCATTCGATTGATTTATTCCATCCTCGCCAAGACCAGAACTTGCAGATTTATTTGCCTCCAAATCATTGTCATTAGAATTTGAGGGTGAAAGTTGCTCCTGACTTACACTTGTGATCTTAGCTGGCTAAATATGAAAATTGTTTTAATTTGATTATTGTGTAAAGAAAATAAACCTTTTCAGACTTGCTTAAAGACATAACCACTGATGAATAGGAACAACCTTGAACAAAACTGCTCTCATTGGTAGATTTCTTTACTGTGGACCCAACAACCTTTGATATTGTTTCAATCGGTTTTGGCGGGTTGTTCTTGTCAGAAATTGTGTTTTCAGTCTAAACTCTCAGAAAATTATTTTACAAAAATTCTTATTAAACCTTTCTTAAATTTTCTTTAGACACAGCAGATCCTTGAAAACCTCCACGTTTTGATTGATGAACATTAAACTTTGACGTTGAAGGCTTCTTCTGTTCAGCAATTTCCTTTGCCTTCTAAATTAATAGAAAATTATTTTACATTAGAAATTCTGGAAGCTTCTAGTTTACTCGAACCCCCACTCCTAGAGTAAAAAGTAGGGCTAAAATAAAATCAGCGAGATGTGCTTTCGACATTTTCGAGGTTTGCCAGTAGGCCAGGTCAAATCTGTGTCCAGGACTTGAAACGAACAAATTTTAAGCCAATATCCGGATCTGAACTCAGAAACGGACTCATTGTCAGCACACTGGACTACCTACTATCAAGCCTCAAACATATCAAAAAACTTATTGGTATTTCCTCCTGAGAACCAGTAAATTAGAATTACAAGATTACCAAAAATTCTTATTTAACTAGTCATTTAAATTAAGAGTCAAGAAACCTTTTTTAGTTTCCTTCTATTCACCACCTTAGTGCCTCCTTTAAGCTCTCCATTGTTCTAAACGGTAAAAATTAAATTTTCAAAAAATCTTGACGTAATTCTTACGTCAAGATCTGAATCAGGCCTTTCTTGGTTGTTATCTTCCATCTTTAAATAATTGAATTTGATGAGATTAATGAACAAACGCTCCAAAAAGCTCAAGAGAAATATTCTATGAAAATATAAATAAAAATATCTATATAAATTGTAAAAAACAACAAAGTAAAAGTTAAACAAGAAAAGAATCTTTAAAATTTTATGCAAAAAAAACAAAAAAAATTATACATAAGTAAAAAATTAAAAAAATAAGACTCAACTGTACTGTGGGATTAATTGTCATTTTAATTTATAAAAACAAAACGCCAAAAGGCGTGAAATTTAAAATATGGTCTATTATTCAAAAACTCGGGCCAATTAATTGTTTTGTTATTATTTGTGTCCTTGTTTACTAAATAAAATCAGAATTCATGCAAAACATGTTTATATTAAATCAGAATATGTTCACAACGTTTAAATAAAATCAGAATTTTTCTAGAACATTTCTAAATAAACTCAGAATTTTTTAAAAACATGTTTAGATAAAATCAGAATTTTTCTAAAACATGTTTAGATAAAATCAGAATTTTTCTAAAACACAAATAAAATCAGAATTAATACAAAACAAATCATAATAGGTATTTTCAAAACATGTTTACATACCTACACTCCGCGTCAAAAAGATTCGGACACCTTGTTTTTAGGGTATATTTTCAATTATCTCTAAACAATTATAGAAAATACTATAAAAATATATAAATAATGGCCAAAGATATTTGTATAAACAAAAAATTAAAAAAAAATTTGAAGTATGAATTTTTTATGAGATAATTTTTGAAAATCAACTGCGTCACAATAAATCGGACACTTTTTTATTATTTTTTTAATGGGCCAGAAATGATCCAGAAATTCCACAAAAATTTAAATAAACATTTCCATCGATATCGAGTAGGAATGCAAAAAGAATGAAGTCTGAAAATGCTTTCTTCATTGAGATCTCAAAACCCCAAAATCAACGGAAAACGAGGGTACAGTACTTCAAAAAATATTTTAACCCCCTTAGGCTTCATATAAAAAATTTTTTTCAGGCTTATCTGAAAGCCCACAAAATTTGCTACAAAAAACACTTGGTTCCATCCTGTAGAAAAATTTTACCATAGAGGCCCCATCGGTTAAATGAGCTTTCACTCAAATTACCCCATAAATGGTCATTATTTCTAACTTTTAAATTTAATCGATGGGGCCTCTATGGTAAAATTTTTCTACAGGATGGAACCAAGTGTTTTTTGTAGCAAATTTTGTGGGCTTTCTGGAGGGCCTAAAAGAAAATTTTTATACAACCTCTAAGGGTGTCAAAATATTTTTTGAAGTACTGTACCTCTATTTTCCGTTGATTTTGGGGTTTTGGGATCTCAATGAAGAAAGTATTTACGGACTTCGTTCTTTTTGTTTTTCTACTTAATATTGATGGAAATGTTCACTGGAATTTTTACAAAATTTCTGGATCATTTATGGGCCATTAAAGAAATTTTAAAAAAGTGTCCGAATCTTTTTGGCGCAGTTGATTTTCAAAAATTATTTCATAAAAAATTTATACTTCAAATTTTTTTTAATTTTTTGTTTATACATATATCTTAGATCCTTATTTATGATTTTCTTAAAGTATTTACTATAATTGTTTAGATAATTGAAAAATATTTCCGAAAAACAAGATGTCCGAATCTTTTTGACGCGGAGTGTATGTGTGTATCTTCTATTAATATTTTTTTTATTTTTTAAAATAAATTTTTTTTTTCAATTTTTAAAAATTTTTTCTTATATTTAACAGTATCTTCCTTACTATCTTACACTTTTAAATTTATTAAAAAAATTTTTCTAATCCTAAAATTTAAATACGAGTGTCGTCTTTTCTCTCTCCCTTTCTTAATTTTCAAAAGAGATTGAAAAATAACATTCATTCCCTTTATATAGAATTAAAAAAAAAGATTTAAAAAAATATTTTTTTCTTTTTAAAATAATTAGTTATTTATTATATAAGCATCGTCAATGTAAAAAAAAATTATTATTTATTTAAAAATATTTTATTATCTCTCATCTCCCTTAATATTAATCTTTTTTTATCGTCATATTCTCTGTAATATATTTTTTAAAACATTTTTATATTTAATGTTAGCCTATTTTATACGACACACAAATATATGCTTCTTCAAAATAGCTTCCCTTTTTAGCTTTTCTCTTTCATTTTATTTTTCTTCATTTACAATATTTTAAGGCTTCTTTTTAAATATAAAAATTTCCACATTTAAATAATTACAATCTTAAGTTTGTCACAATTTTACAATCTCAAGTTTTCAAAAAAAAATAAAAACATGTTTTAATAATAACAGGAAAATAAACTTGAAACAAGTTTACTTATTTTTAAGTTCAATCTCAAGTTTCTTTTAATTTTGCAATCTCAAGTTTTTAAGTTTACAAAAATGTTAAACAAAGTTTTAACAACAACAGCAGAAAAATAAACTTGTTTCAAGTTTATTTAATTTTTAAATAAAATATTTCCGCCTGCTTCAAGTTCGTTTTTGAATAATTAAAACCGCCTGCTACTGAAAAAACATTTCATTAAAAATCTAAAATTAAAAAATGTATCGGCAAATGATGCAACAGAGTCCGCTTCCTTCAATTTATTGTACAAAAGAAGAATGGTGTAATTTAAATTGTGGAAAGTTTCATGCGCGGCGGTTAAGCTTTATTCGTGATAATTTAAAGAGACATGCTTTGACGCCAATAAATGTTAAAATGGCAACAACTACGGCAAATGAAAATAATAATAGTTAGTTAAAAAATAAACATGAAACATAATTAGAATTAATATTGAAAAATGAAGAAATGCGCAAACTTGAAACATTTTAGTTAAAAATTAAACTTGAAAGATAAAACTTGAAACACTAAAATAAAACTTGAAATACTAAAATAAAACTTGAAACAAAAATTAAACTTGAAACACAAAAATAAAACTTGAAACACAAAAATAAAACTTGAAACACTAAAATAAAACTTGAAACTTAAAAATTAAAACTTGAAACACAAAAGCTGCTTCTCCCAAGCTTAAATATTTTATTTTTCTCTATTTTTACCTAGAAAACAACCGAGAATCAATTCCGAATGGTTCTCTTATGCCAACCATTCAACCACCAACAATAACAAGTCCGGCTGTAAGCCAAACAAGTCAAGCAAGCGGGTTAAGCAGTTCAGTTACTTTAGACGATATAATTGGTATTTTGTTTCAATCTTCGAAACATTTTTATTTTTTAAAGCTTCAGCACGGCGCAAAATCAGTGATGAATATAAAGAAATTAGACTACCTTCACCTGAGGTCCTCAAAATTTCGAGAAAAATTTAAAAAAATTTTGTTTTCAGTTTGTTGAAGACGATAATACACTTTGGGATAAAAAAGCAGCAAAAAAGCAATTGCTCTTCCAGGGAAGTTCTTTGGATATTCCAACTATGGAGAGTAACGGAATGGAAATATTGAATAGAAATCACTATGATGATCAGGATTCTGAAGTAAATAAACAAAGAAATACAATTAAAAAAAGAAACTTGAAGCAACTAGTTAAAATAAACTCAAAAAGATTAAGCAAAAACATGAAACATAAAAATTAAAACTTGAAGCAAAAAACTTGAAACAAGAAAATTTGAAGCAAAAACTTGAAACTTAAAAATTAAAACTTGAAGCAAAAAACTTGAAAGTTAAGAAATAAAACTTGAAACAAAAAACTTGAAGCAAAAAACTTGAAACAAAAAAATTGAAACAAAAAATTTTGAAGCAAACTTGAAACTTAAAAATCAAAACTTGAAACTTTCAATTAAACTTGAATATTAACAGGCAGAATTGATGATGATACAACAAAAGCCACCCAACTTTATTGTAGATGAGGAAGCTGAGGATTTTGAGGACATAATAGAGTTTAATAATTATTTTTTATTTTTACAAATTTCCCCTCAAATTTAAAGTGCTAGCAAACCACCAGAAGATGCTTTTAGTAACCCAATTTTACTTCGAGATTCTGATCCTTTAACAACACACAAAAAACGTCGACATTACCGAATGCCCCAACGACAACAAAGTTTAAGTCGAATCCAGCTTGGGGGTGGGGGACAATTAAGTCAAAGTAGCACACCTTCTGGGCATCGTACTGAATTTGAAGATACTGCTGATAATTCTTCTATAGGTGCTAATAATTTTTGTTAAAATAAAACTTGAAGCACAAACTTTAAAGAATTTGAAGCACAAACTTAAAAAAAACTTGAAACAGACTCTTAAAATTCAAACTTGAAGCAAAACGAAAAATTAAACTTGAAGCACAAACTTAAAATTCAAATTTGACTCTAACAAACTTTAAAACTTTAATAAAACTTGAAAATTAAACTTCCAACTTTTTAAGTTCAAACTTGAAAAGTTTCAAGTCTTAAAAATAATTTTCCCCTTTTTTCTTTGCAGATTTATCATTAACAGAAATTTCAAATGCAATAAATCAAGGGAAGAATTCTTCAACAGACAGCCGTAGTCCCTCAAATATTTTTAAATTTATAGAAGAGCAGAAACAAAAAGCTTATGAAAATGCAAATAATGCTTCAAATACAACAGTTAATGAAGTAACTGAATTATAAATAAATACGGATTTTAATTGAGAATAAAAGCAATAAAATAAAATCTCTAATAAAAATACTCTATTTTTGTAATAAATTCTAGTCTCAATATAAATTAGTTAAATTTCTTATTGTTAGTACTAAAAACTTGAAGCATCGAAAAATAAACTTGAAGGAAATACAAAACTTGAAGCACAAACTTGAAACTTAAGAATAAACTTGAATACAGCAAAATCGAAAACTTAAAAATAAAAACTTAAGAACAAACTAGAAAAAATAAAACTTGAAAAATAAACTTTAAAAAATCAACTTAAAACTTGAAGCACAAACTTAAAAATCAACCTAAAACTTGAATTGCAAACTTGAAACAAAAATAAAACTTGACCAAGTTTTTATTTTCTAAATAAAAACAATGTTTTTCACTGTTTCTTTTTTTTCTTTCTCTCTTTTTTAAAAACACATAACAACTATCACTCCACTTAAGCATCTTTAAGATCAATTCCAGAAGATATGTAGGAATTCCTTTAAAAACAAATTTTTTTAACTTTTAATTAAAAATTAACTCATTTCTGCACATCAAATAACGACTAGCCCTCGGATTAAATGCTCTTTCTCCACGATGGCTATACATATGGTAGGCTAATTGCCTTTTTAAATTAAAACAAATAATATTTTTTTTAATTTTTAATTGTTAAACCAACCGACTGTCTGAATAACTCTACAAAAAAATTTAAAAAAAATTTTTAAAAATTTTTCACCCAAAAATTCCCAAATTAAATAATTTAATAAATACTCTCTTAAAAAGCATAAATCCAAAATTTTATAATTTTTGGACGTTTCCGAACCATTTTATCCATTTTTAAAGCATCAAAATTTAAGGGAAGCAAATACAAGTTCATTTTCTCCTTATAAAAACAATGGTCTAGTGGTTAGTGTTTTTGACTTTAGGGGTAAATGGGTGTGGGTTCGAACCCGTTTGGGGGTAAATTAATTTTTTAAGTGTAAAAAATGTAAAAATTAAATTCCTAAAAATTTTTTTTAATTTTTTGATCAATTTAAAATTTTTTCCCACCATCTTAAGTAAGAAATAAAATTTACCTTAGAGCAGTATTGACAAATATACGGCTTTGAACGAATATCAGTCCATACACGATTTTGATACTTTAAAAACAAAAATTTTTTTTAAATTTATTTTTAAAATAAGAAAACCTTTGGTTCAAACCCCTTTTCTTTAAATTCCGGTGTCGGCAATTCCATTTCCCTTTCTGCTTTTAAAGTTGCTGCTGAAATTAATTGAGGTAATGTTTCGACAAGTGAAGGTATTGGGGGAACTGCTGGTTCTGGTGGGTCCTCTCCAGGGTGACGATGATTAAGAAGATCGGTGTACTAAAATAAAGACAATAAAAAATAAGAAATAGAAGAAAATTTCTGACTAAAAATCGAAAAACATTCCCCAAAAATCCCCCACACCCAACCACCTTTCAAAAATCACAACTTTTCTTTAAATAAAGCTACAAATCTAAACTAAAAACCAAATTATAGAGAAAACTCTTGGCTATTCAATAAATTTTATTTCAACTCTTAAACTTTATTATTAACAAAAATATTAGCTAAAAACTAACAAAAATAGTGACAAAAACACTAGAAAAATTCACAACCTTTCTAAAACCAAAAACTAAAATATTTATTTTAGTCATTTTTGTAGCCCAGAGTTCGCTCTTTAATTTGACATAAAGCTTAAATTTATAGAGCAATTACCAACAAAGTTACATATCTTTAAACTAGACAAGGTTTTAGTCCAAAAATCACTTTTCCCCCTTTTTTCTCCCCCAAAAATTTTCTAGTCAAGTGGTTAGTGATTTAGACTTTTACAAAATTTAGGTCCCAGGTTCGATCCCTTTCCCAAAATAAAAATTAAAAACTTGAAAAAACGTTCGTCCACATTCACATTTGTATCCCTTCTGAGTTAGATGAGCTTAAAAAAATTTTTCTGAAAATTTCAAAAAATTTCAACTCACTTTTTGCATGATATTCCAATTCACACATATAATGAAATGCTTCTCCACATTTATTGCAAGTATACGGCTTCAAAAATAAATTTTTTTTTAATTTTTTTTATTAAAAAGAAAACCTGGATAATATCATGTACCCTTTCGTGTGCCTAAAAATCAAAAAAAAAATTTTTTTCTTAAATAAATTCCAAAGTGAGAGAGAACACATTAATCAACCAACCAACCTTTAAAGTCGTCTAAAAATATAAAAAAATTTCAAAAAAAAATTTTTTTTCTTAATTTACCATAAAGTTAAAAGTTAATCCACAAAAACGACATTTATAGTAGGTAAACCCATTTTCATCTTTAACACAACTTTTCTTGATTGTCTGTTGTTCATCTTCTTTACTGGCATGTTGCCCTTGTTGTTGTGAAGCTGCTGTTACATTCTCTGACTAAAAACAGAAATCAAATAATCACCAATTTATCAAAATTAGTTAAAGCAAAAACTTGAAACAAAGTTTCTTCTTCCTAGTTTATTTTTAGGCTAAACAGAGCAGAGAAATAAAAAAGACTATGTAAAATAAGGAGAGTATTTTCTGCCGTCTCTCATTTTTCTATGCTATTTTCCCGTTTCTCTAATTTATGTTACAATAAACCGGTACACCTCAATTGAGTCCCGACTCAACTGAGTCCCGGACCCTATAACTTATGAAGGGATGGACACTTTTTGCTACTCTTGGTACCATTGGATAGGGCATTAAATAGGCTACAATATACCAAAAAATCAAAATTCCCGACCGATTGGTAAAAAAGTTATGATCGATAAAGTGCCGAAAAATCCGATTTTTTTGAAAAAGTTAGTTTTTAAATCATAACTTTTTTATCAATAGGTCAAAAATTCTGATTTTTTGATATTTTGTAGAGCTTTTGATTCTCTATCCAATGATACCAAAAACATTAAAAAGTGACCATTCCTTGCTGAGTTATAGGGCCGGGACTCGAGCCAATACTGACGAGCCAATACTGACCTCTTCCTAATTTATTTTTAGGCTAACACTAAACAGCGCAGAGAAATAAAAAGACTATGTAAAATATGGAGAGAATTTTCTGCCGTCTCTCATTTTTCTATACTATTTTCCCGTTTCTCTAATTTATGTTACAAGAATAAATTTTAAAAATGACATTTTATCCTTATTTTTAATTAAAGTTTGGCATTGTGTTTAGCATAAATTTAAACACGTTTCACAGTTTTACTTGTGATTCCCCTCTGTTTTACGTCTCTTAGAAACGTTTTTCCGACTATTTTTTTTTGCTTCAAAAAATATTTAAGGGATACTAATTATTTTATTTAGTAGCACCGTCTCCCCACAAATACAAATTAAAGGAAAAAAAGAATTTTTATAAAATAATATATGAAAGAGGCATTTTTTAAAAAGAATTTTTTCGAGGCATTCAAGGCAACTTTTTTAAATTTTTCAATTTTTCTAAACACAAGTTTTTAAGTTCCATTTTGATGTTGTTGTCGATTGCCATAATTTTGTTGTTGCTGTCCTTGAACTGCTTGCCCTTGTTGATTGTTTCGGTTGCTTACAAATTGAACAGTGCAAGTAATTTCAGCGACTGGCTAATATAGAAAAGGATATATGAGAGAAATAGGATAAGAGAGAAATTGAGAGGAGAGAAAATACACACTCTAGTGCTGGACCGGAACCGCAAATTTGGACGGAACCGGAACTGAAATTTTGACCAGATCCAATTTTTCGGTTCCAGACCGGAACTTCAGGTGAAGCTCTAGGGGGGAAGCTAGAAGCTCTAGCTCTGAAGCTCTAACACTCTCCCCCTACTTATCCCACTCTAAGTCAACTCTCGACAGATATTCCAGTTGGAAACTGGCAGAAAATTGCAAGTATCACACAAGTTTATGTAAGACTAATAATAGGTTATTGGGGGAGACGGTGCTACACACAGAAACACTTTCAGAAATATTTCTATTCAAAATTTTTAAAATTCTATTACCAATTCTTGTTGTTGTTGTCCTCCTCCTTGTTGTTGAACTTGTCCTTCTTTATTTTGATCCATAATTTTTAATTTTTGAAAGAAAATTTCTCTCAAAAAATAATTAACTGTTAAAAAAACTATTCTTTTTAGAAAGACCAAGTTAAACAGAAAATTCAAAATTATAGGAGCTTTTAAAGAAAGTTTTCAAGTAGAGTGATCTATATTCAATTGATTTTTCTTTTTTTTTGAATACATATGTGATTGACTCACAAGCTTCTTTATATTAATAGCTTTAGTGGGACACGCCCAAGTAGGCGCGCGGCCAAGTAGGCGCAAAGCCATAACTAGCTGGAAAATTTTCGGACCTTACTAATTTTGATACCAATCTCTTTAGCTCGATGAGAGGAATCATTTAATACTAAATTTGACAAGATTCGAAAATCTTGAAGCATGTTATGGCTTTGCGCCTACCTGGCCGCGCGCCTACTTGGGCTGGTAGGTTGCTGCTGTTCTTTTCTCAACTCTGTTGCTATAAGTAAAAAGGATTTTCTTATTTTCTAGCAGCAGATCACTTTAAAAAACTAAAATAACACCCAGTAGATCACCACACTGCTTAAAAGCACCCAACGGTGGTCTTTTGGAACACCCCTTTTTATTTTTATTTGTGCTGCTGTTGTAAAGCTTTTGCTCTAACTACACAAGTTTTGCTAACATTAGTAGAGGGTTGATTTATATTAGAGGAAATCTCAGCAAAGGGATAGAATCGATTAAAGGGTAAACTTTTAACATCTGTTTAAGGTTGGAAAAATAAAATTTTCAAAAAAAATTTTTTTAATTTGAAAAAAATTTCAAAATGTAAAATGACCAAAATGTCAAAAAATATAGTTTATTGCAAAATTAAAAAAATATAATAATTTAAGTGGAGAAGGCACTTTAAAAAAAGTCAAAAAAAATATAAAAACAAAATTTTAATGGAAAGACAAAAAAATATTGAATATTCAAGTGATTTTTAAGTGTTCAAGGCCTGTTTTAATTTTAGAAAAAAAAATAAATATAGTAAATTATAACTAGGGTTGGTGGCCCGGTCCGTCCTAAGGATCGAGTCGGGGATCGAATTTTGGCCCGAAAAAATGAAGCCTGAAAAAGACTCGGTCGGGCAGGCTCGAAAAAATGACTCGAACGTCGGCCCGACTCGAAAACTCCAACCCTAGTTATAACAAAAAAAATTTTTTTTCCTTCAATCAGAAGAAGCTGGGAATTATATTAATTATTTAGTCTTGTAAAAACTATGAAAATATATAAATATAAATAAGAAGATTTTCAATATCGTTAAGTAAAAAAAACTCATAAATTTTCAGTTGACTAAATGAATTTTTAAAAGGTTGCAAAATGGTCAAAAATTAAAAAAATATTTAAAAATGGTCAATAATTAAAAAATTCAAAATGGTCAAAAATCTTCAAAATGAAAATACCCAAAAATGTCCCGTAACGGTAATAAGTAAAAAAAAGTTACAAAATGGTCAATCTCAAAAAATCCCAAAATGGTCAATCCTTAAAATTTTTCAAAATAGTCAGCCCCAAAAAATTTTTCAAAATGATCACTACCGAAAAAAAACTTTCAAAATGTCAACTGATACAAAATGATAAATTAAAAAATATAAATATTAAAACAAAAAACACTCACTACCACCGAAAAATAGAATAACCTCTCCCAAATTAATTTAAATATATGGAGCAAATTTGATTGTACTATTTGAAGTATAACAATAATCATCCTTGTTGTTGGTAGAAGAGGTTGTTGTTGTTGCTGGTGTTCCTTGTTGTTTTTCAAGTATAAAAAGTTTATTATGCCGTCTTTCTGAAGTTGTAGTCATTTTTCTTTTAATTGAGGAAGGCTTTCTTTTTTTGTCTTCAACAACAAAATTATTTTTTCCTTCAAAATTTAAATTATTTTGAGATGGAAAATTATTCATTTCTTCTTTAACAATTAAAATATTATTGAGAATATTGGTGTTGCTGCTATTATTGTTATTAAAACCAACACCAGAAGCATTATTTGCCTCTTTCCCATCTCTACGTGGCAATATTGGCAATTCATCCAATGAAGGTCGTGTAGTCGAAAGTCTACGTAAACGTTCGATATTGAAGTTTAAATGAGTTAATGATTCGAGAGAAACTTGAAAAATAAAGAAAAAAATTAATTTACCAATTTTTAGAAAATCCGCAAATTTTGTCCGCAAAAATTAAAAATTTTTTTTAAAATGTCATTATTTTAAATTTGAAGGAAAATGATTTATTTTCCTCATTATTTGGCTTATTTTTAGTTAGACTATATTTATTTCTGAAGATAAAAAATTTAAAAAATCGAAGTTAATAAATTTGCGGATAAAAACATGTCCGCAAATTCTGTCCGCAATAAATTTAAATTTATTAAAATTTAGGTACAGGTCTCAGTTTTCTTATATTTCTCATAAATTTTAGTCCGGACAAACGATTTTTAACCATCAAAATAAGCAAAATAAATTTAACAATTTTTGCGGACAAAAATTTTTTGTCCGCAAAATTTTGCGGACAAAAAATTTTTTTCAAAAATTTTCAAAAAAACCTTGATGGCAACAAATTAAATGTCTTTTCATATTTCCTTTGTACAAAGTATTAAATTGACACCAACTACATTGATACGGGTCAGTAGGGTCTACACTACCAATTCCTCCAGGTGCTGGGGAGGTTGAAGAACAAGAATTGGTATTAATTAAGGAAGAAAAGTCGATTGTTGTAGTTGGAGTGTTTTGTCGTTGTTGAGTATTTGAACCTTTAAACAACAGTTAGTTTTTAATTTTAAATTGAAAACTTTGAAAATTGACCATTTTGAGTCCTTTCTCTAAAAATCCGCAAAAAAGTTCTTTTGCGGATTTTTAAAAAAAAGTCGTCCGCAAAATTATTTCTGCGGACAAATACGTCTAATGGACACAAAAATGCCCTTTACAAACCTATTTTCTTCCCAAAAATTCCATATCCTGGCACGTAATTAAATTTTAAGTTAATCTCCTTAAGGTGGAGAAGTCGTCCGCAAATTTAATTTTTGCGGACAATTACATAAAATGGGAAGATCCAGGGAAAATTTTGCCTAAACTCTAACATAAATAAAGGTAAACAAATGGTCCGAATTCAGAAAAATACCCTACAAAAATTTTTTTCACAATTTAGAAAAGATAGTCAAGTGGTTAGTGTTCTTGACTTTAGGGAGATATGGTTGTGGGTTCGAACCCGTTTGGAGGCAAATTAATTTTTAAGTGTAGAAAAATGTAAAGATGAATTTAAGAAGGTTCTAAATAATTTTTTGAACAAAAAAATTTTTTTGAAAAATTTTAGAGGAGCTCCAGTGCATTGTAAAAAATTTAAAATTAAAAGAAAAAACCAAAATTTTCCATCAAAGCACCACTACAGGAAGAAGACGAACCTCCACCACCATCTTCATTCGTATTTAAACGTCTGCATTGTGCTACATGACGTGTTGGACTTATACGAGAGCGTGGAAATGAGCGACTGCCTTGAAAAAATTTTTTTAGAAAATTTTAAAATTAAAAAATAAACTTACAATAATGACAGTAAAAAACGTCAGTGGGGTCACAATCAAGTAGTGGACTCTAAAAAATAGATTTTATAATTTTTAAGTATTTTTGAACAATTTTATCAATTTTTGAAAGAATTAACAAATTTAAGGGAAGCAAAAACAAATTAATTTTCCCCTTAGAAAAATAATGGTCATTTGGTTAGAGTTTTTGACTTTAGGGGTAAAGGGGTGTAGGTTCGAATCCGTTGGGGGTAAATTAATTTTTTCAGGTGTAAAAAATAAAAAATTAAATTTCTAAGAATTTTTTAAATAATTTTCCACCGAATTTAATTTTTTGGTAATAGTTCGGTTGAGACCCCGCACTCTTTTTTCTGACCATTTTTTCATTTTTCCTTCCCTTTCCCTTTTATTTTTCACGAGGCAAGTATTAAAAAGGATCATGTATGTATACATATATGAATGAGAAAAGGACTTATTTACTCCCCCCGGTCAATTTTTTGGAAAATATGTAAAAATGGTAAGTCTTTAAAAAAATGTAGAATTGAACATTGTTAGACGTTTATTTGTCAGTCCGACGGGCTCTTTCGAACGAGCTATCATTTGTTTATTTTTTGTTGTTTTGGTTTCTCGCCCCTATGGTTTTTCAATTTTCAGGGGTCTATATCTCGGTGGTCAGAAAAAAGGTGGTCAGAAAAAAAGAGTGGTCAGAAAAAAGAGTGCGGGGTCTCAACCGAACTATTACCAATTTTTTTATTGAGTAGGAATAAATAAAAAGAAACAGCCAAAATAAAGTAAATTAAAAAACAAAAAAATTTTCAAACCTCTCCATTTCGCTCTATTCCATAACTATTATAAGATGTAGTAGACATTTTTCTTATAGTTTCTGAGTCGTGTTTAAATTGCAGACCGTCTAAAAGTGTAATAATAATTTTACAAAAATTTTTAATTTTTGCGGACAAAAAAAATTTTTTGCGGACATTTCAAAGAACGAGGGTTATTAAAATAAAATTCTATCCAAAAATATTTTTTTGATTTTCTATTAACTCCAAAACATATTTTAAAGAGGTTTCTATTGTATTTTTTAAATTTATGACCAAGAAATTGACAGAAAAAATTTTTTGCAGATTTGTCCGCAAAAAAAATAAATTTTTTAAATTAAAAAACCTTGAGTAGATTCAAAAACAAAATTATTTTTATAACAATTATCGTCATTTTGAAAATTTTTTTCTTCCAAAATATTTTTTGTTGAAGGAATATGCAGAGGTGTAGAATAAAATAAATGTTGAGGAGGTTGTGTTGGTGGAGGTAAACTTGTTGAATTAATTGTAATAATATTAGAAGCATTTCCATTATTGCATTGGTCAAGAGGAATAAAACTTTTTTATAAAAGAAATTTAATTAGAAAAAAATTTTTTAATTAAAAAAATTTTTTGCGGACAAAACTTGCGGACAAAAAAATTCTTGCGGACAAAGTTTGCGGACAAAAAAATTTTTTGCGGACAGAAAATTTTTTTGCTATCCAAAAAACGCACAATTTTCCTAAATATACTTTCCAATTTTGCTAAAATAAAAATTGTAGCTTCCAGTAGGAATCGAACTTTCAACATCAAAAAATAAAAATTAAACCACTTAACCAAAAATACAACATTTTAAATTTTTGCAAATTTTCTCCAAATATTTTACTCATCTCTAAGAAAATATAAAAAGAATTTTATTTTCACTTACTTTGGCCAATAAACATCATTTTCTATTGCCACAGTTGAAAAACCTTGTTGATGATGCTGTTGATTATTCCCAAAATTTGGTTGTGAATACCAATAATTTTGTAAATCTCCCTGATCAAAGTCTTCGGGAGGCAAAGGTTGCATTTTTGATAAAAGAAACTTTGAAAAAAAATTTTTAATTAAAAAATTAAAAAATTCCCCTTACATATTCCTTTGGTTCATCACCAGCACCATACAAATCTTCATCCACCTTTCCATTCATAGACAAGGGACTGGATAAAAGTCGGCGAAGCATTTTTTAAAATAAATTAAATAATAAATTAATTTGATAATATTCTACTTTCTATAAAAAAGTAAAAAAAATTTAATTAAAAAATTTGCGGACAAAACTTGCGGACAGCGCTTATTTAAAACACACTTAAAAAATAAAACTTGGAAAAATAAATTCCGCCTGCTTCAAGTTTATTTTTTTAAAAATAAACTTGTTTCAAGTTTATTTTCTGATTATAAAATGCTCCTTAAGTTTTACAAATTCTGATTTTTAATATTAATTCCGAAAATTGTAAATTCTGATTTATTAATTTTAAAATTACAAATTCTGATTTTTACTATAGTATAAACATGTTTATTTAACAATATGTTTTTATGTACTAAACACAACAAAACTTTGTTTTATATTTTTTGTAAACAAAACAGATGCTTCTCTATAATATTATGTTGATCAATACACACACATGTATTTTAATAGACAAACTTTTTTAAAATTTAAATTTTAAAAGGCGGTTTTTTAAATTAAATTTTTAAATTTAAATTAATTTAAAAAAAATGGGGGATATACTAAAATCGACAAAACTCGCGCAAAAAAAATTTTTTAGTTAAGAATAAAATATAAAAATTGTGTGTAAGTCGTATAATGTTGTGTGTGGAAGTTAAAAATACACAACTAAAAATAAATAAATAGTTGTGTATGCCGATATGAACCAACACAACTCTCACTCCCCCCATACTTGAATGAACATCACCAACAAATTTGCAGCACCCAGCAATCACACACAAAAATACTTTAAAAGCTATTCAATAATATCGACATTTGGGGGGCTGCCCTAATAATAAAAAAAATTAAAAACTAGAGCGCGGCAATTGGAATATAATTTTTAAAGAGGTTTTGAAGAGGGGAAATAGCGTTGATGGTTGGTGGTGGTACTTGTGTTAGGTCGGTCGCTGCTCAACCCAATATAATCAATATATAAATTTATTAAAAGTGGAATAAGGAGAGAGGAGTCCACTCCTGAAGACCTACACCCCCAAGACCTACACCCTGAGGACCTACACCTGAAGACCTACTGACCCTGAAGACCTACACCCTGAAGACCTATTTACCCTGAAGACCTACAACTTTTTGATCAACACAATTTTTATTTTTTATTTCTTTACAAGTCTAATCGGGGGATTTAAAGGAGGTAAAGAGGAACTAGAAGGGATTAAGGGAAATATCGATGAATTTGAAGGTTTTAAATGGGAAAAATGTGGATTAAGGGTGATACCGAGGATTTTGAGGTTTTAAAGTGTATAGAGGGATTTATCGGGATAAAAAGGATCTTCTGATATCCGCGATATCCACTACTTTAAATAATTTGAGTTGATCAAAAAGTTGTAGGTCTTCAGGGTAAATAGGTCTTCAGGGTGTAGGTCTTCAGGGTCAGTAGGTCTTCAGGGTGTAGGTCCTCAGGGTGTAGGTCTTGAGGGTGTAGGTCTTCAGGGTTGACCCCAGGAGAGAGAATGGACAAACTGCGGGTTTAAAAAAAAGATTTTTGAATGTCCATTTCGTCAGAAAAAAATTTTAATGATGGGAAAAAAATTTTAATGATGCCCGGTTTCGAATCACGACTCGGGAAAATTTCTCGATTTTTGGCCTCCCGACTCCCGAGGTCATTTCTCGACCTGACTCCCGTTTCCCGGATTTTTTCTTCTCCCGAGCATCACTAGAAAATTTTTTAAAATTTATTTAAAAAATAAAAAAAAACGTGAAAATTTACATTATGTATTTTTAAAAATATTTTTTTATGTGAAAGAAAATTTAAAGAAAAATTAAAATGAAAGGCACAAGAAAAAATTGAGGAATATTTTTTTATTGAAGATTTTTAAAATACAGAGTTAACCTAATTTTTAGATACACGTCCCTTTTTGGGGATATTTCTTAAGTATTCGAGTAGGGTCTCATAAACAATGTTCGTAAATTTCAATATTGCTCGTACTCGTACCAAAGTATGAGTACGAATTTTGGTACTAGCTTATGAATACTGCTCGTTTGTCGAATTAACTCAAGGGACGGACAGGACAAGTAACGACAAGTCAAGGTCCGTGATTTGAAATTAATTGAGTTGCCCCTCACCCACTTATACTATACCCTCTACCTAAATTTCTTTTAACTGAAATTTTTTTCACCTTTCGAGTTGTGTGTGTTTTTAATCTCTCTATCTTTCCCCCTCCCCCCTCTATCTTTCCTCCCAATCAGAGGTGGGTCGGAATTCCGATTTCCGACGTTTTTTCCTTCCGATTTTCGACACCTTTGAATGTTCCGACCCACTTCTGCTCCCTATGGAACCAACCAAATTTTAGTTAAAAAAATTTTTTTTTAATTAAATTTTGGAATATGTATCTTAAAAACGAGGTTTACAAAAATAAATAAAATTTAAAAAATAAAAAAAAATAATGGCAGTTAAAAAAATTAATTATAATTTTGTTTGTTTACATATCTTTCTTCTCTCACTCTTACTTCAAAATTTAAATTATTTAAAAAAATTTTTTTCTTCTCCAAAAAAAATTTTTTTTAAATTCCCTCTAAATTAACATAGCTAAACGCCTTTCAGCTTGACTAGGTGGTTGTGGTCTAGGTCTATTACGTATAGCTTCTAACCACAAACTTTTTGTAGCAGCATCTTGACAACAAAAAATATATTCTCGTGCTGGCCCAGACAATTTAAAAGCATTTTTTAATGTTGTACCAGTTAAGGGATCTTTAAATGAAAGAGAATTTTAAAGGAGAAAAATTCAGAAAAAAAATTTTTCTAGATACCCTCTATTGAGAAAATTTTTTTCTTCATTTTAGGGTGTTGTTTGTGGTCTTCTGCACCGAATAGAGTTACCGTACAAAAAAGGAAAGGGTAAAACGTAGGAGAACGATGGAGAGAAGTGAGTAATAAAAGAGAGAGATCCTCAATCTTGTATTATCACCTAGTGGCCGATAAAGTCGATTTTCCAGATCCGGATTTGAAAGTAAAGCCAGACTGGACCCGCCCGGATTTTTTGAAGGATTAACCCAGGAAATATCTGAAGATCACGAGAAAAAACACCCCGGTTTTGGACCCGGTTCTGGAAAAATCCAGGAGGATCCTATCCAGGGTATGGTCACTAGTAGAGGCCTGGTCAGGACTGGGAGTCGACTCTTGATAACCGAGATTTTCGATCGAGATCCCGTCTCGGCATGGTTTCTGGTCACTAATATTACTCCCCTAAAAAACAATTTTTTAAATCTCGACTCTCGATAACCGAGATTTTCGATCGAGATCCCGTCTCGGTCCATGCCTAGTCTCTAGCATTACTCCCAAAAAAAATAAAATTTTTTTTAAATCACAAAAAAGCAAGCACACCTTTTCCATCATGTAAATCATACAAAGTAGTTCCACCCATACCCATCCTTTCTTTAAAAATTAAATTACTTCTTCTCAAAACATCCCTTTTACACAAAACAATTGTTTGATCAAATAAATAAATTATTAATCCATTTTTTGACCATTGTAATTGTCCATTCCATAAAGCACGGCATTGTAATTCTCCGTTAATTAAAAGACGATGATTACTTTCTATTAGGTTAGGGCCCTGAAACAAAATTTTTTCTTTAAAAATTGAAAAAGCAATTTTTCCATAACAATTTCTATCGCAAATTAAAATTTATTTAAAATTTCCGTTCCCAAAATTTTTTTAAAAGGTAAAGACTTCAAACTTATTGAAGCAATTTTTTGGTTAATACAAGGCGATAAAAAAATTTTTTTAAGAGAATTAAAAAATTTACAATTAACCCCCCCCTATACAATCCAATTTTTGAAAAAAATCCCAAACATAATTGAGAGTATTGTCTGATAATTTAAAAATGTTTTTATTCTAAAATAGAAAAAAAATTTTTTTGAAAAGGAGAAAAATGGAAAAAAAGAAGAGGGAATATGACCAGAAATTTTACCAAAAAAATTTTTTTTGGTAAAATTTTGGGGGTTTTTTGTTGGGGTTTTCGAGTCGGGCCGACGTTCGAGTCATTTATTTCGGGCCGGCCCGATCGAGTCTTTTTCGGGCCAAAATTAGAGGCCCGACTCGATCTTTCGGACCGGGCCGGATCGTGCCCCCAACCCTAAATTTAAAATAAAAAAAATTCTACTCTAAATCCATGTACACTATTTTGCCATAACCAAATTTTCTGTATAGCATCAACTCTTCTTTTTCCATCATTAACTTTTGAGGCAATTAATTTCATTGTTCTTTGGGCTAATTCTAATGCTAATCTATCCGGGTGGTTTGGAGGTGTGGCTTTTAAAAGTTCCAATAGTTGAAGAGGATAACGACAGATACGTTGAACTGGAGTTAATAAAAATGCGTCCAATGAAAGTTTTGGCAAGGCACGTAAAAGAAATTTTTTTTAACGGACTTTAAAAAAGATATCTAGAGAGCGAGATTTTCAAATAACCTTGACCTTGGTCTTTGACCTTGGTTTCGAATGGGTACCTTGACCAGATTCTTGACCTTGAGTCAAGAAAAAATCAAGGAAAGCTGAAAAATGCCTTGACCTTGGACTCTGAATCCAGAAAAAATCAAAGTCTAGATTCAGATCCAGCTCGCTCTCTAAAGATATCCTATCTGAGAGTGAAAAATAATTTGTGTCCTATAATAGTGTATCCAAAGAGATGGGGTATCGCTTGGTTCTCCACCCAATAAATAGTCAACAAAATTAAAAAAAAGTTTTTTAAATAGAGAGGGTACCTTACAAGAGCGTATCCATTGTTTTATGTGTTCTGTTTTTTTTTTTCTTTATAGTCCCCCAAAACCCGACCCCTGGTTTTTGGTATCAATCTTGACGTCTTTGGTATCTTGAATCTCTTAAATCTAGAATTTCGCTTCAAGTTTTTTTTTTGAAAACCCCATTTAGATTGAGGTGTATTTAACATCTAGAGTATTTTATAGTGAGATCCAAAGTGCATTTACTAAAAAAATTTTCCCCAAAAAATTTTCTAATTAAAAAGCACACCTCAAAAAAGTGAAAATATTGTGATTGTTGTTCAAGCTGTGCAAGTTCAGTACACGAAAGTGTTCGATTATTGCAATAATCTGTGTAAATTCCAAATTGTTGGCTCTATAAAAATTAAAATTTTTTTAAATTAATTTGCTTCCTCCCTCACATTTTTAAGAAAAACATTAGCCAAACAAGTCGATTCAGGCTTTTCTTCATCCACTACATTTAATAATTCTTTAAATATATTTGTGTGTAAAGAATAAATTAACTCCAAATTTCCAAAAATTCGTAAAATTCTTTCTTCTGGGAATAATTCACGACGGCGACGGCATTGCTCTAGGAAGCCCTCAAGAAAAAAAAATTTTTTTTAAAAATAACAAAATTAGAATCCAAAAAGTAGAAAAATACAACTGTTCCCCTCGGTTATGCCTCTATCCACAAGTCACATTTAAAATATTTTTTTCTCAAAAATAATATTTTTTGGAAGCATAAAGGATTATTTTCAATTAAAAATTGGTGTATTTGAAAAGCCTAGACCTGTTCCTGGACTCTGAGTTTGATTTATTGACTTGGGCCGGATCCTGGACCTGTAGTCCAGGAAAACCCAAGGCCCATGAAAAACCTAGAAGGGTCAAAAAATGCATAGGCCTAAACTCTGGGTACAGGAAAAATTTAGGCTTAGGTCCAGATCCAGCTCGATCTCTAGTATAAATGCTTCCAAAAAATAATTCTTCTAAATTTTTAGTTCAATAATTTTTTTTTCAAATTAAAATTTTAGGGTTTTCCGGATTGCAAAAACCAAAATAAAAATTAAAAAAAAAATTTTTAATTTAAAACTTACCATCACAAGATGTTCAAGTAACCGAACATATTCTCTTTCAGTATTAACCAATTCTTGAATTATTCTTTTCCTTAATTTACGCATCTCATTAGATGGAAAATCACAAGAGGTTGAAGAATTATTTATTAAACAATTACTATCACTTCCACAATCAGATGAAAAAAGACGACATAAATCGCGATTTTTGGGCTAAAAAATTTGAAAAAAATTTTTTTCAATAAAAATTACTCGAATATATGCCGCAGGAAACCACCCACTTCTAGGCCCACAAATTCCATACCATAACTCATCAGAAGGGCAATCAAGAACTGCAACTTCGTCCCCAGGCGAAAATGGTAATTCATCGCGAAGCATTGCCTTATTAAATAGAATTATTTTTTAAAGAATCAGAATATTTATTTTTAAAAGAATTGTAAACTCTGATTTTATGTCTCTAAAAAATCGGCAAAATTCTTGTTTATTTAACAAATTTTCCGGATTGTAATATTTATTTAAAATCGTAAATTCTGATTTTTTGCTTAAAAGAATAAAAAATTCTGATTCCGGGTTGTTTAATAAATTTAAAAAATTCTGGTTTAGATTTTCCAGATTATACTTAATATTCCTTCCAGAAAAAATACAAATTCTGATTTTAGTGAATTTGTAAAATTGTAAATTCTGATTTTTTGCTTAAAAGGAATAAAAAATTCTGATACAAAAAATTACAAATTCTGATTCCGGTTAGTTTAATAAATTTAAAAAATTCTGGTTTAGATTTTCCGGAAATGTAATACTAAATTCCGGAAAAATTACAAATTCTGATTTATATATAATTTCCGGATTGTAATATTCTTCCGGAAAATTTACAAATTCTGATTAATAAATTCTAAAACTTCTGATTTATATAAACTTTCCGGAAAAGTAATATTAATTCCGGAAAATTATTTAAACTCTGATTTTCTTTCTTAATAAAGAATATTAAAATTCTGGTTTGTTTAAATAGTAGGTTTTGCGCATTGTAATATTTATTCCGGAAACTTCTGGTTTAAATATTCAGGATTTGTAATTTTAATATTTCTTTCCGGAAAATTACACATTTAAATTCTGATTTTCTTAAATTATTTATTTATTCACCACATTTTCAAAAACTGCTTCTGCGGTAAACAAAACTCCACCAACACTACCACAACCATTCTCCTTACTATTGCAAGAAATTAGATGAAGAAAAGGCGGTAATACTTTTGATGTTGTTGCTATATTTGAACAAAAACATTGTTGTTTTTGATTTAATATTTGTTTATCTTCAGATCCATTACAATTTAAATTAGCTATTCCAGAATCAATTTCTTCAATAATACATCCACCACAATTGCTACTAGCTGTTGTTAAACTGCCGGTAGAATGAGTGCTGTTTAAAAAAAAAGAGGGGGTTTTAATTTTTAAAAATTCTGATTTGTAATTTTGTTATATAAAAATTGTAAATTCTGATTTAATTATGCATAAATCTTCCGGAATTACAAATTCTGGTTTATTAATTGTAAAATTTAAATTATAGTTAATATGACCGGAAATTAAAATTCTGATTTTTAATTATTCCGGAAATTACAAATTCTGATTTTATTTAAAATTACAAATTCTGGTTTTTATTCATTAAAGATAATTGCAAATTCTGATTTTATTATTCCGGAAAACTACAAATTCTGGTTTTTATCTAAAATTACAAATTCCGATTTTAAATATATTTCCGGAAAATTGTAAATTCTGATTTATATTCATTCCGGAAAATTACAAATTCTGATTTTTAATTTTTTTTTCCGGAAGATTGTAAATTCTGGTTTGTAATTATTTTTCCATGAATTAAGTACAAATTCTGATTTATGTATATTCGTTATAAAGAATTACAAATTCTGGTTTTTATTTATTAAGGAAAATTACAAATTCTGACTTTAAATATATTTCCGGAAAATTGTAAATTCTGATTTTTATTTATTTTTTTCCGGAAAATTCTGGTTTTTATTATTTTTCTTTTCCAACCTGCTTCTAACCCCACTATCTTGTGAACAACAACTTCCCCCATTTCCATTATCTTCTTCTTCCTCATCTTTATTTCTTCTATCATTTCCTCCCCCTTTTCTTCTATCAATAATAACAACACTTTTACTTAATCCATTTATATTAATTTTATTTTGTGGAGATATTGTAATTATTGAATTCCTTTCTCCCTTTGCTTCAATTGAAGCAGACCAAAGCAACGTAGCGTTAGTTTGGCTAGTTTCTGCTAAACAACAACAATCTGTTTCAATAAAATCAACATCTTGTTGAAGTAAATTTTTTTCAGAATTTTGTTGATTTGTTGAAATAAGAGAAATTCCCGGTTGTGATCGTGAACGTTTTTTCTGTCGAAGAGTATCCATTGAAGCAAAAGAAGAGGAAAATGAAGAAGCTGAAGCAGCAACAATATCTTCCTTCAAAAATTAAAAAAAAATTTTTTCGGAAAATTTTTTTAAAGTCAAAAAAAAATTTTTTTTTCATCTTGAATTTTCAAAAAAATTTTCGAAAAATTTTTTTGAAAAAATTTTCAAAAAATTTCAAAAATTTTGGCTGTAGTGTAGTGTACCGGTGGTAAAAGTTCGGGATGTGACATATGTCATTCGATCTGTCTCGACGAGCTGAGTCGAATGGTACCACTCTCTACTTTAGGAAATGATTCTGGGCCGAGTTATAGATCCCGAAATATTGAAAAACCAAAGGGGGGACCAAGCACTTTTTTGGGGTAAAAAATTCGAATATACAAATTATACCTCATTCGAAAGAGCTCGTCGAGCCGAGTCGAATGACACCAAAATCAACGAAATCTGACTTGATTTGACAAAGTTATGCTCGTTTGTTTTAGCTCCTTACCTATGGCGCCCGTGGAGGTTTTTGCTGGTACTGGAGCCCCAAGTACATCCAGAGCAAGGGAGATGGGACTAGGTTTATGTTACGAGCCCAGACCCAACGCCCGTAGACTCCCCGCGAGGCGCGTGCCGCAAAACCCCGCGCGAAGCGCGGGGTTTTGCACAAGCGCCTCGCCGACGCCCCATAGGTTTATGCTGTTAGTTTTTCGATTGTAACTTTGTCCAAACTTTTACAATCAAGCTGATTTTGGTGTCATTCGACTCAGCTCGATGAGCTCTTTCGAATGAGCTATTATTTGCATATTCGAATTTTTCACCCCAAAATCGAGCTTACTCCCCCCTATGGTTTTTCAATTTTTCGGGACCTATAACTCGGCCCAGAATCATTTCCTAAAGTAGGGAGTGGTACCATTCGACTCAGCTCGTCGAAAATTATCGAATGACATATGTCACGTCCCGAACTTTTACCACCGGTACACTACACTATATCCAAAATTTTTTTCAAAAAAATTTTTTTCGTCATGAAATTTTCAAAAAAAATTTTTCGAAAAAATTTTTCAAAAAATTTTTTTTCAAAAATTTCAAAAAATTTTCAAAGAAAATTTTTCATCTTGAATTTTTCAAAATAAAAATTTCTTTCCTCTTACTTTTTGAACAGGAAATTTTCCAGGTTTTAATAAACAATTATTAGCATTATCTCGAATATTATTTGTTGAGGGAGAATGTTGATAATTTTAAATTTCTTGTGTTGGTATTACAAGGTGAAACTGATGGAAGAAACATTTCGTTCCAAAGAGGTGGAGGTGAAGGTGAAGGTGAAGATTTTTTTAAATTTTGTTGTTGATTAGACAAAAAGTAGTTGGAGTACTAAAAATAAATTAATTAATTAAAAAAAATATTCAAAAATCAGAATTTTTAATTAGAGACCGGACCTAGACGAAATCAAAAATTCCGGTTATCGAGAACGAGTATTTTTTCGAGATCTAGATTCTCGTACGAACCTCCCAAGCCGTCTATATTTTTAAATTCCGAAAAAATATTGGGGGTTTTAAATACCCCTTACATTCTGTAAAAAAATTGTTAGACAAACAGGGACGAGGGAAGGGGAGGGAGCTGAATAAGCAATACCCCTATAATTTTAAATAGCCTATATTTTAAAAATATAATTTATTCAGAGCAACAGGTATTTTTAATAAATCTAAGTTTATTTTTCAACTCAAATTAAAAAATTTTTAAAAATTATTTTTTAAACCTAAAAATCGAATTTAATATTTAAATAAAAATATTAAAAAAAAAGAGCATGCCCTCATTTTCATAAATATAAAAATAAATTAAGAATAAAAGTCCGATCGACACACAACCCCCCCCCCTTTACAGTCAATACAAAACAACTATTAACAATTTTTCCGTTGCTATTTAATAAAAATGAAAAAAAAATTTAAAATAATACAAAAGAGGAATAAAAATATAAAAAAATGGAGGGAGAAAAGTCGAAAAAAAGCAAATTTTTTGGATGAATGAATAAAAAAAATATTTTTTTATTTTTGGTTAAAAAATAAATAAAAAAAAGAAAATTAAGGAAGCAACTTTAAATAAAAAATTTTAAAAATAGTGGTAACGACGCCTTGACAACGACTACCCCAAATACTATAACTTTGAACGCCTTCAACTTCCTTTAAACTCATTATGCAAAAAAACTTCACAATAGGAAGTCGAGGGTGCTCTATCGAATGGTACCAAAAAATATATCAAATTCCCACTTACAGTAAGCGATGTTCCCTTGTTAGATCAATGAAAGTTCGGGTCAAAGGATTTTTCAAAAATTGAGAGAGATTTCACAGAATAAATAATTTTTTGAGTAAAAAAATAACCAAAAAAAAATATTTTTTAAAATTCTAAAAAAAAATCTAGTCTCAAAATCAATGCAATAAAATCATCAAAATAATTATTACTCATTTGTCAGTCCAAATCTGAAGTACAAAACATGGACAGACAAAAATTGGTAACCCCAATTTTTTTTTACAAATTTTCTTTTTAAACAATAAAAAGGCTTTGTGGCCATGAAAAAATAAAAAATAAAAATTTATTATTTTATAAAAGAGCAAAGGACAACAAAAAAATGAGAATGATCCGAAAAAGGGGGCTAAGTAAACACACAAAGGAAAAACAAAAATACAATTGAAAAAAAAATATTTTTTTATTCAATTTTTAACTCAACACCTTTTTATTTTCTTTATAATTCTCGATTTAGTACTTGCTATATACATACTAGTCCAACCTCTTATTTTTTTAAGAAAAGATTAGCTACATATTTAATTATAACAAGAAAATAATGAGAGAAAAAAAGTACCTATTTGTGAGTCAGTTTAAAGCTTAAATTATTATAGCTAAAAAATTTAAAAAAATAAAAATTTAAAAATAAAACGTGTCAGTGCAGTTCACCAAAAGTTAATTCACCATAAAGACAATTAAGCACACGACAGTTTGCCAAGGGTAGCAAGCTGTTTTTTTAGATAAAAAATTCGAACATACAAATAAAGAGCTCCTCGATCTGAGTCGAATGACACCAAATTCAACGAAATCTGACTTGTTCTGACAAAGTTATGACCGTTTGTTTTTATCCCCTACATAGGGGTCTACGCGGAAAAAAGTTTTTGCCGCTGCGGAGAAAGCCGGGCATGTCGAGCGGAACGACCGCAGCGAAGCACGGCCATCGTGTAGCGAAGACCATGCCCGGCCTACCCTCCGTAGCAGCACAAAAACAGTTTTTCCAGCGAAGATTCTGGTTGTTTGTGGCAAACTGGCGTTTTTTCAATTGTCTTTATGGTGAATTAACTTTTGGTGAACTGCACTAGTGCCAAATAAAAATGGAAAAATAAAAATAGAAAAATTAAAATTAGTAAAAAAAAATCTGTAGAAGCAAACGTGTAAAAAAATTAAAAAAAAAAGTATTTTTTAAAAATATAAGACATTTTATTTTAAAGTTCTAAACCATTTTTTAATTTATATAAATGTATTTATTAAAATTTGCAGTAAAATCTATTACAAGAAAAATAATAAAAATAGTAAAATTTGATTGATTATGATTGATGATTGAGAATAAAAAAAAATTAAAATTAAAAATCTGATTATTGCAAAAATAACCCCCCCCCCTTCTACCAAAAATCACTTTTTTAAAACAAACTGTCTCTCCTACCAGAAGTGGGTCGGAACAGTCAAAGGTGTCGGAAATCGGAAGATAAGGAAATCGGAACTGGCTCAAAAGTCGGAACCCGGAAATCAAAATTTTTTTTCGGAAGTCGGAATTCCGACCCACCTCTGCCTCCTTCCTACCAAAAATCATTCTTCTCCCCAGACCTGTGCATGGATACGGGTATGGATACAGTTGAGTTCAAAATGCCTGCTGATATCCGCCTGTATCCGCCGTAAATATTCGGATATGGATACGAAAATCCGTGTCCATGCACAGGTCTGCTTCTCCCTCACAATACCCTCTCTCCCCCTAAATTTTTACCTTAACCATTTCTAAAGCATTTAACGAATCATCCAATTGATTTAATAAAAAATCAGAACAACTCGACAAACGCTTCTTCTCCTTATTTTTATTAGTTATTAAATCTTCTTCTGATTTTTCCTCTTTTAAATCTTCAACAGTTGCTTCTTCCCTTGTAGATTTAGTTAAAATTGGTAAAATATGTACAATTGACGAATTATTTAATTTTTGTCCTATTAAAGTTTGAAAGGGCTCTTCAATAAGTTTATTATTGTTGTTGTCAACTATATTTGTTGTTGTTGTTGTTAATAACATTTTTTTGTAAAATTTTAGGGAATAAGAGGGGTAAATAATAATTGAAGGTTTTAATATTTAAAATTTAAAAAAAAATTATTATTTTTTATAATTAAAAAATATTTTCAAAAATACTGGAAAAAAAGGATTGGATGGGATATCAGTAAGAGGAATTGAGAAAGAGATGTAATTTAAAAATTTTAATTTTTAAATTTCACCAAAAAAATTTTTTATTTAAATTTTATTCAAATTATTATCCTCCGACTTAATAATTTGTGGTTTTCTGATATACTACATATTAACAAAAAAAATTTTTTTTTCGTAAAAATTAAGGTAAATTAGGGGTTAAGGTCATAAGGGCGCGGGGCCATTAGGGCGCCAGCACTAGAAACTGACACTTAAGCGAAACCGAAATTTATGAAAATTTTCTCAAAATTCTTTAACATCATTGACTACCTCCTCCAGAAATTTCAGAATTTTTCATCAAATATTTCTGAAGTTATAGTCGATAGACCTCGAAAAATTAGGTTTATCCTAATGGCCCCATGCCCCCCCAGTCCCTAAATAAGGGGTAAAAATTTAAAGAAACCAATTTTATCAAAATAGAAAAAATTTTTGGAGAAATTTGTTGTTGTTTTATTTTCCTGAAGATGAAAAATGAGAAAAGAAAAAATAAAAGTTGATTGAAAATTGTAATAAATATACCTATCTCTTCTTTATTTGAGAGATATATCCCCACTAATATATCCACTTGTGTATCTCTTAAAAAATTTAATAAAAAAAATAAAATAATGAGAGAAGAAAAAAATTCAATGAAAAGAAGAAGTACAAGTATAATAAAAATAAAAGTAAGGGTAAAAATAAGAGTAAAAAGAAAATAAAAGTATTAGAAGAACAAAAATGAAGTAGAAAAAAAAAGAAGCAAAAAATGATCAAGTTAAAAAAAGGGGAAGAAAATAAAAGGAATGTGTGTACTTAATAGAGATCGAGCTGGATTTGGAACCAAAGCCTGGGAGCAGGCCTAGCCATTTTTTGACGTTCCTGAGGGGTTTTCCTGGACCTAAGTTTGGGCTACAGGCCCAGGAGGTCAATAAATCAAAACCAAAACCCGGGAGCCGGCCCGGCTTTTCAAAAATTTCGATCACTAGTGCTTAAAGGGTGCTCTCTCCAACAAATGAGTAGAAAAAAAATTTTTTCGATTAAAAAATTCACTGAAAATTAAAAAAATAAAAAAATTAAGAAGAAATTACTTGAACCTAAGCAAATAAAATTTTCGAGAAATTTCCCTAAAAATAATTACAAAAAATAAAATATTTTTTATAAACGTTTTTTAGGCTCTCTTACACAAAATTCCTTAATTTTTAAATAGAAAAAATGTCAAAAAAAGCAACAACTGCTAAAAATTGTTTAGAAAGAAAAGCAGATGGCAAATAATAAATAAAAGGGACAAAATATCCTACACCTTCCAAACCCTCCCTCTTCTCCCCAAAAAAACCTTGGAGATTTTTAATAAATAAATTGATGAAAAATAGAAGAAGGTGGGTAAAAAAAGAAGGGAAAAATTAAAAATAAATTTATGAAAAGGAAAACAAAAATAAAAAAAATTAAAACAAGTGGCGGCTTTTTAGGAGGCATTGAAAATTGAAGGAATTGAGGGAAAATTGAGGAAGGAAGAATCAAAAGAGGGTGGACACGGCAACTAAAAAATAAAAAGAAAGCACTCAATTTAAGAGAAATGCAGGTATGTAGTAGGTGTTTGAGATGGTGGGGGTATATTTAAAAATTAGGAGAAAATAAATAAAAAAATTTTGGAGTAATTTAAATAAAAAGTGAGAAGAAAGGAGAGAAGGATTTCAAGCTAAATAGAAAAAAAAATTAGAAAAAAAAAATAAAATTTTGACCAAAAAAGACGGAAACTTTGATACTGAAGATATCGTATTTTAATACATTATATAAAAGTTTTGGCAGAAAGTGTCGGAAAAATTAAAGCTCTTTACAGAGTTGAGATAATGGGCTGAAAGTTTTACATGTCCGGGGTCAAATTTTATGCCGCATCTGGGAAAAATACGGACGGAAAATTTTGGAACCCCCATGGTACCTAAATAATAGAGGTACCGGGGATATCTCGGGACTGAGTGGACTTAGAGGAAAATTTCTGCTTGGAGGGCACTGAAGCATCAATAGACGATGTCAAATGCAAAAAACTCGAAGTCGAAATTCGAATTTGGAGGGTACTTATGCTTGACACAAAATTCAGACATTTCCGGTGAATTGTCGGGTGTGTCGGTATTTAAAATTCGAGTTTTTCGAAAATAACTCGAAAACGGATAAAGATACCGAAAAACTTCTGCTGGTAGGATTTTAAGTTGGGATATGTAGATATAGGTAGGAAAAATTTCAAAGTCGAAAGTCAAACCCGAAAGTCGATATGCCTCTATAAAAATTTTGGTAAGAAAACTGTCCGACCGATAACTGTCGGATTTCTCTAAATTGAGGAAATCCTGGGGGCAAATCTCATAGGTGAGAGAGAAATTTTGATTGATAGGAGAAATTTGAAGCAAAAGCAAGTGTAAACTTGAAGCAGAAGCAAGTTTCAAGTTCAAGTAGGGGAAAGTTGAAGCAAATGGGGGAAATTTGAAGCAAGGTCGAAATTAGGGATCCGGGATTTCGGGATTTTTAGGGATTTTCGAATATGGTCGAATGAGTAGTCATTCGAAAGCGGATAATGAGGGGAGTCTAATGGGATAAATGATAACGCCGAATGTCGAAGTTCGGAGTTCGAACTTCGAAATCCGGGTTTTTCGGGATTTCTAAGTATGGGTGAGTGGGTAGTCATTCAAGAGGGGATGATTAGGGGAGTATAATGAGATAAAGAATAATGTCGAAATTCCAAGTTCGGAGTTCGAACTTCGAAATCCGGTATTTTCGGGGTTGGGAAGTATGGGCAAGAGGGTAGTCATTCGAGAGGGGATAATGAGGGGAGTTCAGTGGGATAAGGGATCATGGCTAAAGTCGAAGTTCGAAGTCGAACTTCGAAATCCTGGATTTTCAGGGGTTGGGGATATGGGCAAGTGGGTAGTCATTCAAGAGGGGATGATCAGGGGAGTCTAATGGGATAAGGGATAATGTCGAAATTCGAAGTTCGGAGTTCGAACTTCGAAATCCGGTATTTTCAGGGTTTGGCGATATTTGCAAGTGGGTAGTCATTCAAGAGGGGATTATCAGGAAAGTCTAATGTGATAAGGGATAATGTCGAAATTCGAAGTTCGGAGTTCGAACTTCGAAATCCGGTATTTTCGGGGTTTGGGGATATTCGCAAGTGGGTAGTCATTCAGGAGGGGATTATCAGGGGAGTCTAATGGGATAAAAGATAAAGTCGAAATTCGAAGTTCTGAGTTCGAACTTCGAAATCCGGGATTTTCGGGATTTGAGATTGAAGTGGATAAGGATGAATGAGTACTCATTCAAGAGGGGATAATGAGTGGAGTTGAATGTGATAAAGGATAAAGCCGAAAAGTCGAAGTTCGGAGTTCGAACTTCGAAATCCGGGATTTTTGGGATTTGAGATTGAAGTGGATATCGGTGATTGAGTAGTCATTCAAGAGGGGATAATGAGGGGCTCCGAAAAAGGTATAATATGTTGGGGGTCCACTTGAGTCTCAAAAAGTTATGGTCAATGTTCGCAAATGTCGCGAAACTTCATGAGATTTTAACTTCCTGGGTAAATTTTTTAAAATTTTTCTGACGCCGGATTCGTACTCAGCGCATGTCAGAGTACCATATAGGTCGTTTTTTGGGTCAAAATTTGAAAATTTTGTCCCACCCCCTATTGTCCCACCCCCCGAAAATCCCCCCTTTTGGGGGATTTTCGGGATTATTTAAATCGCCATAACTTTTTGTGTGATGGCTGTATTGGGATAGGGTTTGCATTATAAAATAGAGCAAAAAATTAGAAATTTTTTTAGCCCAAAAAATTTCGAAAAAAGTCGAAACTTGGGGTATAGGGGTCGAATTTCGAAAAACCCAAAATTTTTCTGTTTTTTAAAAAATTTTGGGGATTTTTGCATTTGTTTCGTGCCGATTATATTTTTCCTGAATTGAGCAGATTTTTCTGCATCGGATAGAATTTAAAAATTTTCAAAAAAGGCTAACTTTAAGCAAGTTATGATTTTTTGAAAATTTTAAGGATTTTTTTCGGCCAAAATTTCCGGGGAAAAAATTATAATTTCAAAAATCAAGATAGATATGTCAAATGATATATCATTCGAAAGCTCTCATCGTGATGACTTTAAAAATATTTTTTTCGAATTTTGTCGGTACATTTTAACGAACATACAGAGGTTCGAAAATTTGTGGGGTGGAGTACCGTACCCAGAGAATGATGGGAGGGAGGGAGAAAAAATGATTGACAGGTGAAATGTTTGGAAGAGAAGCAAAATTATTCTGCGTCTCTGACCATACGGGGCAAACCGTAGAAGAGTTTAAAGGTGAATTTTGTATATAGAGAAAAATTTTGAGGTTGGATAAGCTGGATCCTGTTATTGATCCGAAGCAGAAGATGCTTTTGCTTCACATTTTTGCTTCAGTTTCGAATATTTGAAACTTGAAGCAAATTTGCTTCAGGTTTTGGATTTTTGAAACTTGAAGCAAATTTGCTTCAGGTTTTGGATTTTTGAAACTTGAAGCAAATTTGCTTTGAGTTTTGAATTTTTGAAACTTGAAGCAAATTTGCTTCAGGTTTTGAAATTTTTGAAACTTGAAGCAAATTTGCTTCAAGTTTTTTATTTTTGATTTTAGAAGCAATTTTGCTTCAGCTTTTAAAATTTTGATTAGGTAGTTGAATTAGTGCCAACTGAGGGAACACGAGGGTCGAAGTCCCAACTGGGAGAAGAAGAGGGCCGACGGCATAATGTGATTCTGATTGGAAGGATGTCCTATCCTAATCGTTATATGAATAGGATCATGTTACGAGCCCAGAACCTTTGATTGGAAGGATGAGTTCCATCCTAATCGTTATAGGAATAGGCTCATGTTACGAGCCAAGAACCCAGCGACCTTTGACGCCCCGCGAGGCGCGTGCCGCAAAACCCCGCGCGAAGCGCGGGGTTTTGCACAAGCGCCTCGCCTACGCTCCATAGGTTTACGTTCATCTAAAATTGAGGGCGAGGGCCGAAGGCCCGATCAGACGCTCATCTAAAAGAGAGGGCCGAAGGCCCGAGCTGACACCCATTCAAAAGAGAGGGCGAGGGCAGAAGCCCGAGTTGAATGAGCTGCGTGAGTGGATGAGCTGCTGCATAGGAAGCCCGGCATGCAACATAATAGTTATAGGAATAGGATCATGTTACGAGCCCAGAAGCCAGCGACCTTTGACGACCCGCGAGGCGCGTGCCGCAAAACCCCGCGCGAAGCGCGGGGTTTTGCACAAGCGCCTCGCCAACGCTCCATAGGTTTACGTTACCATTCTTAATCTAAAAGGAGTCGCGAGGGCCCAAGGCCCGAGCTGACACCCATCTAAAAGGAAGTGCGAGGGCCGAAGGCCCGAGCTAACACCCATCTAAAATGAAGGTCGAGTGCCGAAGGCCCGAGTTAACACACAACTAAAAGAGAGGGCGTGGGCCGGAGGCCCGAGCTAAAACCCATCTAAAAGGGAGTGCGAGGGCCGAAGGCCCGAGCTGACACCCATCTAAATGGAGTCGCGAGGGCCGAAAGCCCGAGCTGACACCCATCTAAAAGGGAGGGCGAGGGCCGGAGGCCCGAGCTAACACCCATCTAAAAGGGAGTGCGAGGGCCGAAGGCCCGAGCTGACACCCATCTAAAATGAAGGTCGAGGCCGAAGGCCCGAGTTAACACACAACTAAAAGAGAGGGCGAGGGCCGGAGGCCCGAGCTAACACCCATCTAAAAGGGAGTGCGAGGGCCGAAGGCCCGAGCTGACACCCATCTAAAAGAGAGGGCGAGGACCGAAGGCCCGAGCTGACACCCATCTAAAAGGGAGGGCGAGAGCCGGAGGCCTGAGCTGACACCCATCCAAAAGGGATGGCGAGGGCCGAAGGCCCGAGCTGACAACCATCTAAAAGGGAGGGCGAGGGCCGGAGGCCCGTGCTGACACCCATCTAAGAGGGAGGTCGAGGGCCGGAGGCCCGAGCTAACACCCATCTAAAAGAGAGGGCGAGGGCCGAAGGCCCGAGCTGACACCCATCTAAAAGGGAGGGCGAGAGCCGGAGGCCTGAGCTGACACCCATCCAAAAGGGAGGGCGAGGGCCGAAGGCCCGAGCTGACACCCATCTAAAAGGGAGGGCGAGAGCCGGAGGCCTGAGCTGACACCCATCCAAAAGAGAGGGCGAGGGCCGGAGGCCCGAGCTAACACCCATCTAAAAGGGAGTGCGAGGGCCGAAGGCCCGTGCTGACACCCATCTAAGAGGGAGGTCGAGGGCCGGAGGCCCGAGCTAACACCCATCTAAAAGAGAGGGCGAGGGCCGAAGGCCCGAGCTGACACCCATCTAAAAGGGAGGGCGAGAGCCGGAGGCCTGAGCTGACACCCATCCAAAAGGGAGGGCGAGGGCCGAAGGCCCGAGCTGACACCCATCTAAAAGGGAGGGCGAGAGCCGGAGGCCTGAGCTGACACCCATCCAAAAGAGAGGGCGAGGGCCGGAGGCCCGAGCTAACACCCATCTAAAAGGGAGTGCGAGGGCCGAAGGCCCGAGCTGACACCCATCTAAAAGAGAGGGCGAGGACCGAAGGCCCGAGCTGACACCCATCTAAAAGAGAGGGCGAGGGCCGAAGGCCCGAGCTGACACCCATCTAAAAGGGAGGGCGAGAGCCGGAGGCCTGAGCTGACACCCATCCAAAAGGGAGGGCGAGGGCCGAAGGCCCGAGCTGACACCCATCTAAAAGGGAGGGCGAGAGCCGGAGGCCTGAGCTGACACCCATCCAAAAGAGAGGGCGAGGGCCGGAGGCCCGAGCTAACACCCATCTAAAAGGGAGTGCGAGGGCCGAAGGCCCGAGCTGACACCCATCTAAAAGAGAGGGCGAGGGCCGAAGGCCCGTGATGACACCCATCTAAAAGAGAGGGCGAGGACCGAAGGCCCGAGCTGACACCCATCTAAAAGGGAGGGCGAGAGCCGGAGGCCTGAGCTGACACCCATCCAAAAGAGAGGGCGAGGGCCGGAGGCCCGAGCTAACACCCATCTAAAAGGGAGTGCGAGGGCCGAAGGCCCGAGCTGACACCCATCTAAAAGGGAGTGCGAGGGCCGAAGGCCCGAGCTGACACCCATCTAAAAGAGAGGGCGAGGACCGAAGGCCCGAGCTGACACCCATCTAAGAGGGAGGTCGAGGGCCGGAGGCCCGAGCTAACACCCATCTAAAAGAGACAACGAGGGCTGAAGGCCCAAGCTGACACCCATCTAAAAGAGAAGACGAGGGCCGAAGGCGAAGTGACTCTAAGTGGAAGGATGAGTCCCAATGAAGGCTAATCTTTTGTTCCAGGAATAAAAAATCGCTAGCGGCGCGCGAAGCGCGCCCCCAAAGCCGTAGGCTTTCGAACGGGCAGAGCCAAATTTAAACCCAAAGCAAAATTTAACCGCCACAGTGTCCTGATATCCACCCCAGTGGTCAAACCCATCGCTAGTTATTTATATAAAAAGAGACATCTAAAATTTAAGGGTATGGCCAATACTTCCCAAGTTCCCCTTTCGAATGGTCCTCTGATTTTGTTCCCTGATAGTTAAATTTTTTGACGACTCCATAATTTCGATCTTAGTTGCTTCTGTCCCGAGAACCTTCATTAGAAGAACAGGTTCACGGAACCCAGAAAGTATTGGTTTCCCCTACCTAGGGGAGCCAAACAAATTTATAAAATACAAATCTAAAAGAGAGAGGTATCCAAAATTGTGAATAGTAACTGAAATAAGACTGTCCCCATATATGAAAAAATATATAATTAATTAGAAAATATAATTTAAAAAACATATAAAATCTCCAAAAATTTTTCTTTGTTTAAAAAATGTGTGTACTATTATTGTAATAAAATTACAAAAAAATGTTATTTTAACGCACAAAGTAAAATCTCCATTATTTAGCAGATTAATTAATTTAAAAAAATTAGTTGTCGCTAAAAGGCTTAAATCAAGCAGAAAATTAATGAAAAATTAGAAAAAGTACGAAAAAAACTTAAAGGGGAAAATAAAAATTAAAAATATAAGTAAAGTGATTATCTCAAAGTTGCTTCAAAAGAAAATTTTTTTTCTTCCAACTTAATAAACCCCAAAACGAGATTAAAAAATAGCGGATCCTCTCAAACCCATGAGGAAACAAATAGAAAAAATGAAAAAAAAAATTAAAATTCTATCACCAAAAATAAATAAAAGAAATCCTCCAAAAATAGAAGGAAGAAGGTTCTCTGAAAGCTTACATAAAAAAAGGAAGAAAACTCTTTAGAAAAAATTAAAAAAAAATTTTTTTATAAAAAAGTGTTCCTATTTTCCTTATTTTAATAAATCATTCAAATAATTATTTTAATTTTTTTAATTAAAAAAATAAAAAATTTAAACCACACCGTTAATACAGGCATATCAATAGCACCATTATTTAATGCTTCTACAAGAGAAAAACGTCGATGCAAACGTTGTTGTTGTTGTTTTTCTAGATGTTTGTTTTCTTCTATGTTTTCCAATTGTTGATGTTTTTCTTGATGTTTTTGTCTATTTATTTGTTCGTTGTTTTTGTTTTTATCTTTGTTTTCTTGTTGTTTTTGTTGTATTTCTTGTTGTTGCACTCTTATTGATTTTAATGTTTTTGTTAAATTAATTTTATTTAATTGTTGTTCGGGATGTTTTTCTTCATGTTTTTCTTGATGTTTTGTTTGTTTTTCTTCATGTTTTTCACTAATTAATTGTTTGTTGTTGTTGTTGTTGTTTTCCTCTTGTTTGTTTTCTGATTTATTTTGTTGTTTTTGTGTTTCTAATGTTTTAGTTGATGTTTTTACTGATGTTTTTGTCAAATTATTTTTATTTAATTGTTTTTCTTGATGTTTTTGTTGTTCAATTTCCGTTCCACATTTGTTCTCTTCCCCAACATTTTTAATAATAAAATTTTTATTTTTAATATTTATTATGTTAATTGTTGTTTTTGTTGTTGTTTCCCCTTTATTTTCTTCCCCATTTATTTTTGTTGTTTCACTATTATTATTATTTTCAAGTGCAACAACTTTTATTTCTTCTGGTTTTTGTTTTAAATTACAAAGTTGTATTCCTTGTCCTAACAATATTAAATTATGTTGTCGTTCCATTAATTTTTAATAAAAACTAAAAAAAATTTTTTTTGAATTAAAAATTGTCAAAAAATTAATAAAAAATATACTAAAAAATCATAATTTCCCACAAATTTAATAAAGAAAATAAAATAAAAAATTAAAATAAATAATATAAAAATGAATTTCTGGATTTTTTGGGTGAGTATTGAACCTTACAGAACTGGAAAATCTTTATAATTAAAAAATTTTTTTTCTCTTTCATTTAAAAAATAAGTTGTTGTTGTCAATTATGAACTGACCCATGGATCCGAGAATTTTATTCTTTGATTTTGTGGTTCGGTTCCGGATAGCCAAAAATTCCTAAAAAGCGGCAACCCTAAAAAACGAAAAGTTGTTTGGAAATAAAAAAATTTAGAAATTTTTTAATAAAAAAAATTTTTTCTGGCAAAAATTTGATTCAAAATTGGCTTCAAAAGAAAATAATAAAAAATATATCAGCTAAATTCTTGTTCAAAAAAATTTAAAAACAAAAAAATTTCCATTACAAAAATAACCAATTAATTACAATTTTTAAAACAGAAAAACAATCACCAACAAAAATACAAATTATAAAAATAAATAGAGGAGGACATATACAAAAGGGTAAAGGACGATGACGAGGAGGAGGATGAAGGAAAGGATTTATATTTAAATAATAGAGTTGATGATGATGTGCAAAACAAAACAAAAAAAGTAAAGGACAGACGACCCTCTCTTTCATTTAGTTGTTGTTGAGGATGTCGTGGGGATTAAAACGTGCTAGTATATGTTGCTTTTAAAGGGAGGAGGAAAATGAAGGGAAGGAAAACGAAGGGAAGGAAGGAAAATTGCGCGAGCACATTTATGAAGAAGACGAAGAAGAAGAAAAAAAATTTTTCATAGACCCCCCTTTAAAAATAAATATTTATTTTATTCTACAAAGTCCCAAATAAACAATTAATAAAGGGGAGAAATTAGGGGGAAAAGAAAAATTTATATAGAAGAGCTTCTACAAAGTTTATTGAAAAAAAATTTTTTTTTCTTAATTTTCGGAGGATTTTATAAATATTTTTGTAGGCCTTTAAAAAAGAGGGGAAAAAGAAGATGTAAAAAAAGAAGATTTAAATAAAGCTGTTGTTGTTGACTTGCTTATTTTAAAATAAAAGAAGAAGCGCGAGGCCACACACACAGAAAATAATAAATATTTAAATTAAATCTTGGTGAAAAATAAGGCTAAAAATAAACAGAAAATTTTAAAACAAAATTTAAAATAAATTAAAAATAATTGGATAAAAAATTTTTTAACCCTAAAAATAACTTGAATTAGTGCCCTAATTAAAAAATAAAGAAAAATAGAAAATTTAAAAAAAATAGAAATTTTTTATAAAAATTTGAAGGCCTCAAATTCAACTTATTTTTAGGTCAAAAAATTATTTTTTTAGTCAATTTTTTAATTTATTTTGAGTTTTGTTTTAATTTTTTTGTTTATTTTTGGCAACACTTTAAGAAAAAAAAATTTTTTAGAAATAAAAAGTTTTTTAGAAAAAAAATTTTTTTAGGGCCCAAAAAATAAAAAAATAAAATTTCTTTTCAATATAATTCTGATTGTAAAATATAAAAAAAATATTTGCATTTCCATAGCAATAAATGGGTTAAAAAATAAAAATATTTAATAAAAAAAAGAAGCCGATATTAAGAAAAGCTTTAAAAAATACAAAAAAAAATTTATTTTTTAATGGGAAAGGTCCCATTAAATAAATATTACTTTTTTCCCCTTAAAAAATTTTTATTGATATGGACTACAAAAATACCAAAAAAAAATCCTAAAAAAAATAAAAAGCGCAAAAATACGTTTAATTTTCTAGTGTGTTATTTAGAATAATTAATTAACAGAGCTAATAACATTTCTTAAAAATCTCCCAGTAAATAAAAAAAAATAAGAGGTCACAGTAAAACAAAATTATTGTTATGATTGTTTTTCTAGACATAAAAGATGCTCATGAAAATAAAGAAAAAAAATTCCGCAATCAGCAGTTGCGTGAACCCTGATTCTGTTATGTCCTAAGTAGCGGTCTTACCTAGTGACAAACAGACTAACACAAGAATAGAATATGACGTTTATCCGAATGGTAAATACAATAATAGTGAAGGTGGCAAAAGGCAAGAATGCTGAAGGACAGACGGCGCCGGTCGACCCAGGTGTCGACCAAGACTGATTTCTAATGACTCCTTTTATACTAGACCCACACATACCTAACATCTCCCTCCTTTAAAAAAGTTAGGGACTAACTTGAATAATTTGCTACTGAATTGAATTGTTAGGTTGGGTCCGAATTGAATAACTTCTCGAATCGAATGACTGAATAACACCGCCTTGAATACAAATGGGACAAAAATTACAAACAGTGGGGGAAAACAAAACAAAAAATTTACAACAAACAAACAAAAATCACAATTATTACAAACGTCCCATAACATCTCATCAAACATCTATCTTCTAATCATCAAACCAAGCAGAAGCACATCGAATAATTTGAATCAACCCAACTCTGGGTAGGGATTTTCACTAATTCCCTGAATAATCCTGCCCTATTTTCTACTACTTGGGCGAATAACTAAATGGCATTTTGACTAACTTAAAATTCTCTCTAATAATCTCAATAATATCACTAATCTCGAATAACTGGATAATTTAATAATTAACTGAATAATGCCATATGAATTCATCAATGGAGCGAATAAAATTCTATCTACAAACTTCTGTTGAGCTTCTAAATAATTGACTCAGACTTGAATAATACTTGACCGTCTTACGTCCACTTGACCGACTTACTCATTGCGGCCTTGAATAAACAAATAATCGGGACTTACATCTTGCCCATGACTGCGGTTCCTCATATAATCAAAATACTGAATACAACATGCTCCTTCACTTTGCTCCTGATGTCAAGCTCGAATTCATCGAATAATCTTCTAAACAAAATACTGAACCTCTGGACCGAATAATCACAACTATCTTTTCGAAACTTGAATTGGTCCGACTAAATTTGACTAAGGTTTGCTAGGCCTTGTCGAATAGATGAATTCGATCGGCTTGAATGCCTGCCACACTTCAAATGACGCCGTCTCCTCTGAATAAGAATCTGATGTGCTCTGCGAATCTCCGAATTGTCCGAATACATCCCCCAAATTTGAATAATCCGAATAGTCCGAATTGTGAATCAAAGTTCACTACTGCGACCGCGCCACTGTTATGTCCTAAGTAGCGGTCTTACCTAGTGACAAACAGACTAACACAAGAATAGAATATGACGTTTATCCGAATGGTAAATACAATAATAGTGAAGGTGGCAAAAGGCAAGAATGATGAAGGACAGACGGCGCCGGTCGACCCAGGTGTCGACCAAGACTGATCTCTAATGACTCCTTTTATACTAGACCCACACATACCTAACAGATTCAATGGCCAAACAAATTAAAAAAAACCTATACTAAATTTAGGATATTCAAAAACATATTTGGGGTAGCTATACTTGAGACCGGACTGAATGTGTTGCTCGACAATCAAGCTCTCGAAAAAATTCACAATCTCGATTACCGAGATTTCGATTGAAATCTAGTCTCAGTCCGGTCTCTAATCTACACAAGGTGTCCGATTAGTATAAAAATAATCATAAAAAATTTTATTTTTTTAGAAAAAATAATTTTGGGTAAATTAAATGACACCGATAAGAAAGGAAAGAAAAAATAATAGTCATTTAATAAGCCTAAAAATAATATCATTTTTAAAAATAACCAGAAACACTCCTAAACACCCCCAAACACAAGTGTGTATTTATTTAAAAGGAGTAAAAAAATGGGCAAGTTTATTTTATATATTATTGTTGTTATTGGAGACTTATTTAGGATTGGATTACATTAAACTAAAAAAAAGTTTTTTTAGGTTTCTCTTTAAAAAATATGAGTAGTTTTTGTGTGTTGGAAGCGTGTGAATAGTAGAAAAAAATAATAAGAAAATTATACCCTATTTTTGCAACAACTCCACAATAAAAAAATAAAAGAAATTAAAGAAATGGGGTGACAAAAAAGAATAGAAAA
This sequence comes from Meloidogyne enterolobii, assembly GCA_963681835.1. Lineage (NCBI taxonomy): Eukaryota > Metazoa > Nematoda > Chromadorea > Rhabditida > Meloidogynidae > Meloidogyne > Meloidogyne enterolobii. Next base: position 403,822 of record CAVMJV010000114.1, read on the forward strand.
AAACTATAAAATGATTTAACCTAAAAAAGAGGGGGGGGGGGGTTGAAATAGGAAGAAAAATGAATTAAAAGTTCGAAATAGAGGGGGGCAAAAGAGCATAAAATTTCTGAAAATTTTTATTAATCGAAGAAGAACAATAGGAACAAATTTACAGAGATAGTTTAGGGTCCTAAAAATAAAAGAAATTTTTTACAAAAAATTTAGATGTATAATACAGTTAAATTATTAAGTAAAATGAAGATTTTAAAGGAAGAGCTCTAAAAGTGAAATGTAAAAAAGAAAAAAATTTTTGCGCAACATCCAAAACAACTTTATTTTCTCTTTCTTTAAAAACATTCCAATCTACTCCATTTCCTTCTTGATTGATTAAATTTCCTTTTTGCAATAAACAGATCGCGTAGAAAAAAGTAACTTTTTGTATTGTTTGTTTGTCTGATGTTTGTTTTAAATGTTTTGATGTTTGTTTTAAATTTGATGTTTGTTTTAAATTCTGATGTTTGTTTTAAATTTGATGTTTGTTTTAAATTCTGATGTTTTTGAATGTTCGTTTTGATTTTATTTGGATGTTTTTCATTGGTTTTTCCTATGATCATTTAATGTTTTTATTTAATTCTGATTTGTTTTTAGATGTTTTAAATTTTCGACTGTTGTTTTTGATGTTTATGGAATATTCTGATTTTTATTTTTTGTTTTTCACTCGTCATTTCTACAAACACAATAATTTATTTTACAATTATATGTACAACAATATACCAAACAATTACAACAATATACGAAACAATTACAACAATATACCAAACAATTACAACAATATACCAAACAATTACAACAATATACCAAACAATTACAACAATATACCAAACAATTACAACAATATACCAAACAATTACAACAATATACCAAACAATATATATTGAACAATACAATTATAGATTTTTTGGGGAAAACAAGTTTGGGGGAAAACAACAACAACAATTATTATTTTGAACTTTCTCTTCAACAATCACACATCTTTTTTCTTCTCTGGAACACTTATAGCTTCTTTTATTGTCCTCTCATCATTCCTGCTGGCTGCTCTTCGACTTGTCCTCCTCCTCCATTTTCGAGTTGGTCTCCATCATCGAATTCGCAGTGGTCGCCATTTTCGACTTCTCCCCCATCTTCGACTTTTCCTCCACCTTTGCCGTGGCCTCCATCTTTGCTTTGTCCTCCTCCATCTTTGATTTCTCCCCCATCTTCGACTTCTCCTCCACCTTTGCCTCCTCCGATTTCCCGCCCATCTTCGAATGTTCCGCGGCCTCCATCTTCGAAGTCTCCGTGGCTCCCATCAGTGAATTCGCTGTAGTCGTGTCCTTCTCCCGATCAAACTAAAAATATCAATTAAATTTTTTTTTGAAAAATTCAGGTTTTTACCTGATGTCGATCAGAATCCGTGCTCAGACCAACTGAACAGTAAGGTGGAAGAGGCATTTGACGCGGCCGCAGGTTTTGAGCTTTCTTCGCATGTTTGATCACTTCCGGATTGATGTCCTAAAAACAAAAAAAATTATTTTTATTTAATAAAAAATTTTCCTTACTTCGAAATCCTTGGTCGCTGCAATATATTCGTCGATGACCTGGTCGATTTCTTTTTTGTATTGCGCGTGCTTCAGTCTTGCTGCTTTTTCTTCTTCTTTTTCTTTCTCCCTCCTTCGTTTTTCCTGGTCTTTTAGCTTCCCTTCTTCGTATTTGTAGTACTTGTGAACGATGCAACATGTTGAGACCATACAGCAGCAAGTAAGACTTAGAATGAGGATGAAGACGATGAGTCCACTTGGATTATCCACCATAGTGTAGACGAAGAAGACTCCGAGTCCAATTAATGTGAAGATGGTGAGGTTTATTGCATGAAGCATTAGACAAGTTTTGCCGCAGAATCGATTGGTCCTCTTATTACAGCAGGTGGTCATTATACAACAAAAGCAGGAAAGCATTATGAAGGCAAGAAATCCTCCAAAAATAACACCACGCCAAAAGTCATCGCTCCGATATATAGGTTTTTCCGTTGTTGTCGTCGTCGTTTCTGTCGTCTTTACAGGAGCCGGTGTTGATGTGGTGGTCGTTGAAGTGGTTGTAGTGGTGGTAGTTGGCGGTTGTGTTGTAGTCGTTGTTGTGGTGGTGGTAGTGGTGGGTGGATCGCCGACAGCCAAAAGAGTGTAGTTCTGCATGTCCTGAATAAAAAGAAAATTTTTGAAAGGATTTTGTAAAATCTCAAAATTCCTTACAAACTCAATGTAGAGTTCTTCACATTTTGGACCATCAGGAGGATCATCTTTGACGATTTCGCCTTTGCTGTGATTTCGAGAAGCGCTCTGTGGAAGCATGTAGAAGACAAGCAGATGATCATATCCTGGAGCCGGACTCCCATTGATTTCCCAATTCTCAGGTTTGACAGTGCCATTTCCTTCCGGAACGCAGTATGGATGTTCTGCACCTTTATCTTCTGGATTATATACTTCCTTTACTGATTCATCCATGTAGAACCCGCCTTGACCTGTTATCGTCAGCTCAAATTCATTGAATTTGTTAAACACTTTTGATCGACTCCATATAGCCAGGCTCTCACCAACTAGAAAATAAATGATAAAGACAGTTTAAAAGATTTATTTGTCTTACTTGGATGGGTGTGAGCAATGACTTGGCGTTTTTTCTCATAAAAGCATATGTTCCAACCAACCTCGAGAGAAGTCCATTCCATGCAATTACCATTATCACACCTCTCTAAACAATCCTGCCCTTTTCCAAAACGCGATCTGTTCCTGATTTCCGTGATGTTATTCCCTTTTAAACTGTAGGCGAAGGGAATGCTAAAAAGTAAAATATAGGGAAATTGTGTATAGAAAAAACTAACAGATTTGCACTAGCACCATCAAAAATACTTGTCCCACTACACTTTTTTAGGCAGTCTGCAGTTTTGTTTTTCACCCCGGTCCTGAACTTGATCATGTTCGGATGCTTGGTGAACAAATCCACAGTGCAGCCCTCGTCCTTTATGTTCTTTCCGTTTTCCCTCTTGTAGTAGAGCACACTGAAACAAATAAAAATTATTTCAATGATGCAAAAACTTTGTAAACTCACATGCTTCCGTTCTTGATTTCAACATCACAGGACCCATTAAGCCTTGTGTAATTTTTAAGATTGTAGTCGTCTCCTGCTTCGACAGCCTTGGAATCATTAGCGAGTGTGACTTGACCATCCTTCAGAGTGTGCTTGAAGAATCCAACATCCTCACTGTTGACCTGTCCAACCAGCACAAAAACAAAGAGAGTCGAAGCAAAGAACATTGGCAAGATGGTGGTAGCCGAACGTGGATTTGTCGAAGCCTTTTTCGCTCCAGATCCGTCGTCGAAACAGAAAAGCATGGCGCCTTGATGTTTTGTTGTTGTTCGTAGAGATGCTTGAATACTTGCTGCGAGAAAGAAATTATGTTGAGTGGTATAGAATGACGAAAGTAAAAGGCTTTTATAGTATTTTAAAGACGGCTTTTATACCAAGACTTTTTCGAACAGAAGAAAATTTTGGTCGAAGTCCCGGTAGCTCAGTGGTAGAGCTCCTATATGTGGTGAGCGAAAGCGCCTAGCAATAACTACGAGGAGGTTACAGGTTCGAATCCTGCCTTGTGGCTGAACTTTTGCCAAACTCTTTCTGTATCGTAAGGAAAAGGACGATTATCTAGGCCATATTTTGGAACACAACCTTCTTTTTTTCCTTCGATTCGAGTAATATTAAATTTAAAAAATGAAGAAGAATTTAAAAATAAAATAATTGATGAGAGGACGAGATTAATGGAAAATAATAGTGAAAATGTTGAGTTAAAAAGTAGGGGGTCGTGGGTTCGACGCCGCTCGGGAGATGTGGAAGGTTGTTTTTATGACCAAAAATTACAAAAATGTATATTTCAGTTCAGATTTTATCAAAAACACTACTTAAAACTTTTAAAAAGAGAAATGATGGATCAAAATGGGGTCGTAGGTTCGACCCCGCTTGGGGCCCGGAATTTTTTAAAAGTTAAAAAACTGTTCTTAATAAGCAAAGAAGTAACAAGAAATAAAAATTCCACTTTGGTATAATTTCGGAAAACGAACAGATCCAAAATAGGTCAAATTATATGTCATTCGAAAGAGCTCGTCGAGTTATGTCGAATGGTGAAAAAATTTTTGTGCGGACTCATAGAGGGGCTGAGATATAGGTCCGCGAAAATCGAAAAACCATAGGGGGACCAAGCACTTTTTTGGGGTGAAAAATTCGAAAATGCAAATTATACCTCATTCGAAAGAGCTCATCGAGCTGAGTCGAATGATACCAAAATCAACGAAATCTGACTTGATTTGACAAAGTTATGACCGTTTGTTTTAGCTCCTTACCTTTGGTATCCGTCGAGGTTTTTCCTGCTACGGAGGAAGCCAGATAACCAATTACAGCGATAATTGGAATAGGATTAAGTTACGAGCCCAGACCCAGCGCCCGTAGACTCCCCGCGAGGCGCGTGCCGCAAAACCCCGCGCGAAGCGCGGGGTTTTGCACAAGCGCCTCGCCTACGCCCCATAGGTTTACGTTGACCATTTTGGGCCTCTATCTCGGCTCAGAATTAAGATTTCGAGTTGATTTTGGTGTCATTCAACTCAGCTCGATGAGCTCTTTCGAATGAGGTATAATTTGCATTTTCGGATTTTTCACCCCAAAAAAGTGCTTGGTCCCCCCTATGGTTTTTCGATTTTCGGGGGCCTATATCTCAGCCCCTATGAGTCCGCACGAAAATTTTTTCACCATTCGACTCAACTCGACGAGCTCTTTCGAATGACATATGATTTGACCCATTTGCGCTCTGTTCGTTTTCCGAAATTTTTCCTTCCACTTTTTAATTGTTTAAAATCCTACGAAAAATATGTAAATCTAAGCGGAAATTAAAGATGTTTTCGAGGGGGTCGCGGGTTCGACCCCGCTCAGTGCCTTTTATTTTTTAAATTGTTTTAAATGATCAGAAAAGATACAAAATCGAATAAAACTCAAGTCCTTTTACCAAACACAACAATTTATTTTACAATCATAACAATACAAACAAATATATATCGAATGCTACAAATATAGGTTTTGAGGGGAAACAAATACTATACAACAAAATGTTTGGGTAATTATATAGGTATAGAAGGCAATATAGGAAAATAGGTACAAATATATTTTTGAGGGAAAACAACAACAACAACAATTATTATTTTGAGCTTTCTCTTCAACAATCACACATCTTTTTTCTTCTCTGGAACACTTATAGCTTCTTTTATTGTCCTCTCATCATTCCTGCTGGCTGCTCTTCGACTTGTCCTCCTCCTCCATTTTCGAGTTGGTCTCCATCATCGAATTCGCAGTGGTCGCCATTTTCGATTTCTCCCCCATCTTCGACTTCTCCTCCACCTTTGCCGTGGCCTCCATCATTGCTTTGTCCTCCTCCACTTTCGATTTCTCCCCCATCTTCGACTTCTCCTCCATCTTTGCCGTGGCCTCCATCTTTGCTTTGCCCTCCTCCATCTTCGACTTCTCCTCCATCTTTGCCTCGGCCTCCTCCGATTTCCCGCCCATCTTCAAATGTTCCGCGGCCTCCATCTTTGATTTTTCCGAGCTGATCTTCGAATTATCATCGTTCTCCCATTTTGCCCTATTTTTCTTAGCCTGAAAAGAAAAAGAAAATACTCTATTATCGCTCTACATATAATCACAAACTACCCGCATGAAGAGAAAAATGACCATAGCTGCACCAGAGATAATAACAACAATTCCGACAAAAATTCCAATAAAGATGACTGTAGGCCCAAAGAGAGAATCCTGAGGTTTAGGCTTTTCCGTCGTTGTTGTCGTCGTTTGCGTGGTTTTTACGGTTGTCGTTGAAGTGGTGGTCGTTGGCGGTTGTGTTGTAGTCGTTGTGGTGGTGGTGGTGGTAGTGGTTGGTGGATCGCCAACAGACAAAAGAGTGTAGTTCTGCATGTCCTGAATAAAAAGAAAATTTTTTTAAAGGATTTTGCAAGAGTTCAAATTCCTTACAAATTCAATGTAGAGTTCCTCACATTTTGGACCATCAGGAGGATCATCTTTGACGATTTCGCCTTTGCTGTGATTTCGAGAAGCGCTCTGTGGAAGCATGTAGAAGACAAGCAGATAATCATATCCTGGAGCCGGATTCGTCCCATTGATTTTCCAAGCCACAGGTTTGATAAAGCCTTTTCCTTTTAGAACGCAGTATGGATGGTTTTCAGGATCTTTATCGGTTAGATTATAGTCGCCGCTCGATTTTCCTTTCAAATCCATGGAGAAGCCGCCTTCCTCTATCGTCAACCCAAATTCTTCAGAACCATTAAGATCCTTTATATTCCATTTCGCCAGTTTCTCGCCAACTAAAAAACAAATGCTTAAAAAACAAGGATTTATTTGCCTTACTTGGATGGATGTGAGCAAATATAGGATATTTGCCATCCTCAAAAAAGCATTTGTTCCAAGCAACCTCGAGAGAAGTCCATGGCATGCAAAGTTGTTCATCGCCACAAAAATTGTGGTTATTGCAATCCTTTTTATTTCTTTCAGAGAGCTGTCCTTTCTTAAGTTTCGTGACGTTCTTCTTCTCTGTTAAACTGTAGGCGAATGGAAGGCTAAAAAGAAATAAAATATATTGCCAAATTACTGAAGGAATGAAAACTAACAGATTTGCACTAGCACCATCAAAAATATGGCCTGAACAATTTTTTAGGCAGTCATCCGGTTTACTTCTCACTCCAGTCTTGAACTTGACCATCTTCGGAAGCTTGGTGAGCAGATCCACAACGCAGCCCTCGTCCTTTATGTTCTTTCCGTTTTCCCTCTTGTAGTAGAGCACACTGAAAAAGAACGAAAATTGTTTCAAAGATGTAAAAAAGCGTGAAGAAACTCACATGCTTCCATTCTTGATTTCAACATCACAGGATCCCGACTTATTCGTGTACCTTGTAAGGTTGAAGACGTCTCCTGCTTCGACAGCAACGGAATCTTTGTCAAGCGTGACTTGACCATGCTTCAGAGTGTGATTGAAGAATCCAACGGTGACATTGCCACTCTTACTGTTGACCTGTCCAACCAGCACAAAAACGAAGAGAGTCGAAGCAAAGAACATTGGCAAGATGGTGGTAGCCGAACGTAGAGTTGTCGAAGCCTTTTTCGTTCCAAATCCGTCGTCGAAACAGAAGAGCATGCCGCCTTGATGTTTTGTTGTTGTTTGTAGTGATGTTTGAAGACTTGCTGTGAGGAAGAAATTATGTTGAAGGTGCAGAATGACGAAAATAAAGGGCTTTTATAGTATTTTAAAGTCGGCTTTTATACCAAAACTTTTTCGAACAGAAAAAAAGGTTTAGTTGAAGCCCCGGTAGCTAAGTGGTTTTTTATATTTTGGAACCTACATTTATGTGGTGAGCGAACGAGCCTAGCAATAACTACGAGGAGGTCGCAGGTTCGAATTATGCCTTGTGGCTGAACTTTTGCCAAACTCTTTCTGTATCGTAAGGAAAAGGACGATTATCTAGGTCGGGGCCCCCGTTCGGGGCCCGTAATTCTTAAAGTAGGAAAATTGTTTTTGATGATTAAAAAGTTAGGCTAGACTATCGCTCATCAACACAACAAAAAACATGTTTTTCTAGTGTAATAAAATGCGCTGAGTTCAAATATCACTATAAAAGTGCTCAAAACGGTCGGCAATAGCATTTTTTCCCGGATTTTCAGATCCCCGAAAATTGAAAAACCATAGGGGGGAGTAAGCACTTTTTTGGGGTGAAAAATTCGAATATGCAAATTATACCTCGTTCGAAAGAGCTCATCGAGCTGAGTCGAATGACACCGAAATCAACAAAATTCGACTTGATTTGACAAAGTTATGAGCGTTTGTTTTTACCACTTCCACAAGGTTTTCGCGGAAAAAAGTTTTTGCCGCTGCGGAGGAAGCCGGGCATGTCGAGCGGAACGACGGCCGCCGCTTCGCTACGGTCGCCGCGAGCGTAGCGAGCACGACCGCAGCGAAGCACGGCCATCGTGTAGCGAAGACCATGCCCGGCCTACCCTCCGTAGCAGCACAAAAACAGTTTTTCCAGCGAAGATTCTGTTGGTCATAACTTTGTAAAAAATCATCCAATCGAGCTGATTTTGGTGTCATTCGACTCAGCTCGATGAGCTCTTTCGAACGAGGTATAAATTGCATTTTCGAATTTTTCACCCCAAAAATCAGCTTGGTCCCCCCTATGGTTTTCGATTTTCATGGGTCTGAAAATCCGAGAAAAAATGCTATTGCCGACCGTTTTGAGCACTTTTATAGTGATATTTGAACTCAGCGCATTTTATTACACTAGAAAAACATGTTTTTTGTTGTGTTGATGAGCGATAGTCTTACCAAAAGTTACAAAAATGTATATTTCAGTTCAGATTTTATCAAAAACACTACTTAAAACTTTTTAAAAAGAGGGATGATGGATCAAAAGGGGGTCGTAGAGTAAAGCAGCTGGGCTATAGCTATTTCTCTCCTTTAGCTAGTGCAAAAGGTTATTCGGCGGCTGGAAGCGAACCAGCATCTTCAGTAGACCGGACTGATGTGTTAGCCATTACACCACGCCGCTTACTGCACAGCCTTAGGAATTAAATAGCTATATGCTTTAAAGTAGGTTCGACCTCGCTCGAGGCCCGGAATTTTTTAAAAGTTAAAAAACTGTTCTTAATAAGCAAAGAAGTAATAAGAAATAAAAATTCCAATTTTTAATGGTTCAAAATCCTATGAAAAATAAATTTAAGCGGAAATTAAAGATGTTTTCGAGGGGGTCGCGGGTTCGACCCCGCTCAGTGCCTTTTATTTTTAAAACATTTTTAAATTGTTTTAAATGATCAGGAAAGATACAAAATCGAATAAAACTCAAGTCTTTTCTACAAACACAACAATTTATTTTACAATCACAACAATACCAACAAACTATATATTGAACATTACAAACACTATACAACAAAATGTTTGGGTAATTATATAGGTATAGAAGGCAATATAGGAAAATAGGTACAAATATATTTTTGAGGGAAAACAACAACAATTATTATTTTGAACTTTCTCTTCACCAATCACACATCTTTTTTCTTCTCTGGAACACTTATAGCTTCTTTTATTGTCCTCTCATCACTCCTGCTGGCTGTTCTTCGACTTGTCCTCCCCCTCCATTTTCGAGTTGGTCTCCATCATCGAATTCGCAGTGGTCGCCATTTTCGATTTCTCCCCCATCTGCCTTTGCCGTGGCCTCCATCTTTGCTTTGTCCTCCTCCGTCTTTGCTTTGTCCTCCTCCATCTTCGATTTCTCCCCCATCTTCGACTTTTCCTCCATCTTTGATTTTTCCGAGCTGATCTTCGAATTATCATCGTCCTCCCATTTTGCCCTATTTTTCTTAGCCTGAAAATATAAGAAATACACTATAATCACTCTATAATCACAAACTACCTTCATGAAGAGAAGGATGCCCATAGCTGCACCAGAGATAATAACAACAATTCCGACAAAAATTCCGATAAAGATGACTGTAGGCCCAAAGAGAGAATCCTGAGGTTTAGGCTTTTCCGTCGTTGTTGTTTCCGTCGTCTTTACAGTAGTCGATGTTGATGTGGCGGCAGTTGAAGTGGTGGTCATTGGCAGTGTTGTAGTCGTTGTGGTGGTGGTGGTAGTGGTGGGTGGATCGCCAACAGACAAAAGAGTGTAGTTCTGCATGTCCTGAATAAAAAGAAAATTTTTTTAAAGGATTTTGCAAGAGTTCAAATTCCTTACAAATTCAATGTAGAGTTCTTCACATTTTGGACCATCAGGAGGATCATCTTTGACGATTTCGCCTTTGCTGTGATTTCGAGAAGCGCTCTGTGGAAGCATGTAGAAGACAAGCAGATAATCATATCCTGGAGCCGGATTCGTCCCATTGATTTTCCAAGCCACAGGTTTGATAAAGCCTTTTCCTTTTAGAACGCAGTATGGATGGTTTTCAGGATCTTTATCGGTTAGATTATAGTCGCCGCTCGATTTTCCTTTCAAATCCATGGAGAAGCCGCCTTCCTCTATCGTCAACCCAAATTCTTCAGAACCATTAAGATCCTTTATATTCCATTTCGCCAGTTTCTCGCCAACTAAAAAACAAATGCTTAAAAAACAAGGATTTATTTGCCTTACTTGGATGGATGTGAGCAAATATAGGATATTTGCCATCCTCAAAAAAGCATTTGTTCCAAGCAACCTCGAGAGAAGTCCATGGCATGCAAAGTTGTTCATCGCCACAAAAATTGTGGTTATTGCAATCCTTTTTATTTCTTTCAGAGAGCTGTCCTTTCTTAAGTTTCGTGACGTTCTTCTTCTCTGTTAAACTGTAGGCGAATGGAAGGCTAAAAAGAAATAAAATATATTGCCAAATTACTGAAGGAATGAAAACTAACAGATTTGCACTAGCACCATCAAAAATATGGCCTGAACAATTTTTTAGGCAGTCATCCGGTTTACTTCTCACTCCAGTCTTGAACTTGACCATCTTCGGAAGCTTGGTGAGCAGATCCACAACGCAGCCCTCGTCCTTTATGTTCTTTCCGTTTTCCCTCTTGTAGTAGAGCACACTGAAAAAGAACGAAAATTGTTTCAAAGATGTAAAAAAGCGTGAAGAAACTCACATGCTTCCATTCTTGATTTCAACATCACAGGATCCCGACTTATTCGTGTACCTTGTAAGGTTGTAGACGTCTCCTGCTTCGACAGCGACGGAATCTTTGTCGAGCGTGACATGACAATCCTTCAGAGTGTGATCGTAGAATCCAACAGGACCATTGCACTCCTTACTGTTAACCTGTCCAACCAGCACGAAAACGAAGAGAGTCGAAGCAAAGAACATCGGCAAGATGGTGGTAGCCGAACGTGTATTTGTCGAAGCCTTTTTCGTTCCAGATCCGTCGTCGAAACAGAAGAACATGGCGCCTTGATGCTTTGTTGTTGTTTGTAGAGATGCTCGAAGACTTGCTGTGAGGAAGAAATTATGTTGATTGGTGTAGAATGATGAAAGTAGAAGGCTTTTATAGTATTCTATTTAAAGTCGGCTTTTATACCAAGACTTTTTCGAACAGAAGAAAATTTTGGTCGAAGCCCCAGTCAACAGTAGTGCTACTTTATGTCTTGACCCAAGAAGGTCAAAAAATACCTAGGGCCGGACTTTGGGTACAGGAAAAACCCAGGCCTTGCTTTAGACCCAGCTCGATCTCTACTACATAAACTCCAATTTTATTCTCTTCAATATTGGACTTTATTTCACTTTTCTAATCCAATTAAATCCTTATTTGTTTTTACACCCAATAATTCACGCAAGTTTGCATTTTCTCCCGGAATTGTACAAAAAAACAAATTTTCATCTATCCACAAAATTAGCGCATTAATTTTTGACGCGGAAATTGGCTGTGTTTTTCTACATGTTTTTCCTACGCCGAGCAATTCTTTTTTAAATTTCCTCAACGATTTTTTACTTTTTAATCTCCTTAAGGAGAGAATTTGAAACAATTTTTACTTAAATTTTTGTTTAATTTTTAATTTTCAGTTAAATTTTGTTTTTGCCTTATTTGGGTCATTTTGCCTATCTTTGAAGGTATGGATGTCAACTTCAACCTTTTGGATTGTTTGTTAAACACAAGATTTGGTCCACTTGTTTAAAGTTTGGATATGAAGGTTTTTTTATTGGTTTTTGGGGAAGCTTTCTGGTTTACTGGCCCATAGAAATTATAGCAGAAAGTTTTTCGACATTTTTGAGGTCTGCTAGGTCTGCTTTGAGGTTTTTTTCTTTCTAATCCTTTGAGGTATGCAATAGGTCATCAAGTTTACTGAATCCAAATATTAGCTTATTGTAAAGGCATATAGCTATTTAATTCCTAAAGGCTGTGCAGTAGGCAGCGTTGTGTAATTGATAACAAATCAGTCCGGTCTACTAAAGATGCTGGTTCGCTCCCAGCCGCCCCGAATAAAGTTTTGCACTAGCTGAAGGATAGAAATAGTTATAGCCCAATTGCTTCTGTTAGAACTTGTTCTTTTGCAAATCCCTGATTGAGCTAGACCGAAAGCTAATATTTGGATTCAGCACTCTCGATTACCGGACTCTCGACCGACTCTCGATTACCCCTTTTGGCTTGGCAGACTTCAAAAATATCGAAAGCCTCTTTCTGCTCATTTTTAATGACCAGCAAATAAACTAGACTAGTGGCCTTCGTTTAAATTTATTTTTCCCATATTTTAGCCCTTCCTTTCCTTTCTACTGTGGACAATCCATTTATTTTTACCTTCGTCCACTCAACAAGAATTTCCTTTACCAATTCCTGTCGTAGAAGAAAACAATAATTTTACCTCATTTTCAACACCTCAACTTCCTTCTTTGCCTCCAACACCTTCAATAACTTCAATTTTTTCGTCACCAGAAATTTCCTGGCAATTACCAACACTCGACCAAATGTTCGCTTCAAATTCATTTTTTGGTTTTCCGCCTTTAATTCCCTTTGGAACGGAGATTGCGACACCGAAAAATGAGAAGAATGTGGTGGAGAAGGGACTGGAAGGAAATGAGAAGAATGTGACGGGAGAGGATGGAAGGTCTAAAAGTGGTTTTGTTCTTTCTAGACATGCTGGAATTAAGGTTTTTTTTAATTTTTGAGAAATTGTGGATTTTTATTATTTTTTAAGGTTCGATTCAATCCTCCAGTATTTGACAATGTTGCTCATTTCTTTCGTAGGTTTATTTTTATGTATGTTTTCTAAATAGGGTTATGGATTTAATAAGAGTTATTTGGTTTTAGTCGTTTTCTGGGTCAGGCCCGTAGCCAGGGGGTTCTAAAATTCTCAAAATTTTCACCTGCGGCGCTGAAAACCCAAATTTTTGGCCCCTTCGGCGCCACAAATTTGGGTTTTTTCTCGGGGTCTGGACTAGGGATGAGCGCAAGAGACAATCACAAAAAACGCAAAACGCAACACAAGGCCAAAATTTAACGCAATGCGCTCACCCCAGGTCTGGACCATTTCCTGTGTTTTTCCTGTCCCATAGCCCAATTCAGGTCTTTTCCCGCTTCCTAGGTCTGAATTTCTCTCTAACTACAAATCCATGACTCATATCAGGTATTTTTGATCTTCCAGGGCTTGACTTTAACTAAAACTTCATAATTTGACCCATATCTGTGAATTTAAATAAATATTCTCTTTTTCCAGACAACATTTTTAGCGAAGAAGCAAAATCTTTACAAATTCCACCTCAAAAGCAATGCTTCCCTGAAGGCTGTTTTCGACTCCACACTTTTCAAATTGTCAACTTTCAAAAGCCTGAAACTTTTACAGTGAACCCGTTAGGGCCAAACTTGTTACTTTTAAACATTGCCAATTTTGATTTGAATATTGAGAGTTTATTGAGTGGAAATATTCAATTATTATTATTTACGCCAATGCCTGTTTCTGGTAATTTTTATGTGGATGCGCAAGAACTTTCAATTAAAGCTTTGTTGGGGTTACAGAAGGATGGAAAAAAGGTTTTTATTTTTAAAATTAATTTTAAGGGTTTCTAGAACTATTGGGGTGTTGAAAAATCAAATTTTACTAGATTTTCGGAAAGATTATAAAATAAGAAAGCTGCCTCGAAAATGAAGTTGGAGACTTTCGGGGTTCATTAGAAGAAATTTGGGATTTTTTGGGAGAAATTTTGGGAAAAAAATCTTGAGTTTGCCAAAAACTCTGTTCGCCATACTTCCCTTAGTCTGTTACGAAAATATGTATGTCCGCTAACATTGAGTGGCAACGTGAACTGGGATGGATTAAAAATCTGAAATTACAAGGGCATAACCATAGGTCGGATTTTGAAAGAAGAGGGACAATTCTTTGGATACGCCCTTTTGAAATTATTAAAATTTCTATAAATATTTAGTAATTTTTTATTCCCTGCCAATTAATCTAAACAATTCAAATCCGGTAAATGTCCAGTTGGCGGTCTACATGTCCGCAAAGAGAATCTGCTTTTTTCTTTCCTTTTCTTGCATTTTTTGCGGTGGGAGAAATGCTCCGCTTATTTTTCCTTTTCTTCCATTTTTCCTTCTCAATACAGTATGTTTTCCTGTTCATACTTGAAAAATAAAAATACCTCTAATTAGAAAAAAAATATTTTACAAACGATAGATTTAGATTTACAAATAATAGATCTATGGCTTTCTAATAAGCCCAAAATAATGATCTAAAAAATTTCAAAATAATATTTAAGGAGACATAACCTGTTCTACGCTGATTTTCTTGTTTCAGGATATCGATATTGAGTAAAGACATGGGCCCAGTTTTTACATCCATCCTCCCCCTCATAGTTTTTATTAGAGCTCTAACCCGGGCCGGGACCGAGTTTTCCGGGCCCGGTAGTCCGGAAACTGGGTATTTTGTAAAATAAATAATTTTTTTCTGATAAAAGGTATTTTTATTTTTCAAGTATGAACAGGAAAACATACTGTATTGAGAAGGAAAATGGCAGAAAAGGAATAATGAGTGGAGGGAGCACTTCTCCCAACGCAAAAAATGCAAGAAAAGGAAAGAAAAGAGCAGATTCTCTTTGCGGACATGTAGACCGCCAACTGGACATTTACCTTCAAATCCTTACCTAAAATCATTTTTTTAGATTTTTAAAATTCTTCCCTCCATTTTAGATTCCTTCTCTACGTATGGTCAACTGTGAATTAATTGACGGAATTATAAATACAAAGGTTACTGATCTTGGTTTATTTACTGATTCAATAAATTTAAAATATAAGGTTTTTTTAAAATTAATTTATTTTTAAAAATTTTTCAAATTTTTAAGGATGACATTTTATCCAAAGCCAAAGCTTTAATTACCAGTACAATATGTAGTACGATTTTTAAAACTATAAGAGAACGCGTCAATTTAGTTCTTTCAAAATTGCCGCAATTTTTGAGTGTGTCTGATATTATGGTTACTCTTTTTGAAAATTTTAGAGGAACTGAGGAATGTGTTAAAAATGGGTAAAAAATTATTAAAAAATTTTAAAAATTTTTTAAATTCATTTTTAAGTCATTTTTAGGTGTAACTTGACAGCAACATCAACAACGACTACCTTTTATGACTATAATTTAAATAAAATATTGGATTTTTTGGATTTGGTAAATTTAAAAAATTATTTTAAAAATAAAAAATTAATTTTTAGAATGCTCTCAAACATGTACTTATTAATCTGGAATTTCTCGATTCTTCTGCAGGCAACGATTATTTTTCTGTTGGTTTGATGGGAGATGTTTTTATAGCTAAAGATGGTTCTGACAAGGTAAATTAAACTTAAATAGTACTTATATTCTCTTTCCGGAAATATAAATAGTTTCCGGAAAAATAATAGACGTTAATGAATATATAATATGTAATAGAACTTTCCGGAAAAATCAGAATTTTATTAAAACAATTTCCGGAAAAATCAGAATTTTATTTAAAACATTTTCAAGGAAATATCAGAATTTTATTAAAACATTTCCGTAAAAATCAGAATTTTATTAAAACACTCCGGAAAAATCAGAATTTATTTAAAACATTTTCAAGGAAATATCAGAATTTTATTAAAACATTCTCCGGAAAAATCAGAATTTTATTAAAACATTCTCAGGAAAAATCAGAATTTAATAAAAACATTTCCGGAAAAATCAGAATTTTATTAAAACACTCCGGAAAAATCAGAATTTATTTAAAACATTTTCAAGGAAATATCAGAATTTTATTAAAACATTTCCGGAAAAATGTTTAAAACATGTTTTTTTATTATTCTGATTTTTAACATTTAGCAAAACATTAATAAATTAAACAACAACAATTCTCTACAAACATCAACTAATAATGACAATGATCTTTTATTTGTTTCTGAAAATGTTGACAATTCTGTTTTAGAAATTAATAATTTATTTGATGACAATTTACAAAATATTACTTCAATTTCTAATAATTTTAATAATTTTGAATGGAGAAGAGAAGGAAGTATAGAAATTGTTTTTACTCAGCAAACAGCAAATAATCTTCTTTTAAAGGCGTTTAGGTATTTTTTAAATTTTTTTAAAAATGTTTTTGAGGGGGAAAAGCTTACTGTTTAGTATACCGGAGGTTTTTTCATCCAGAGAGGAGATACCTTCTTTTAAAAATTCTTTTGGGGAGAACTAGTCCATGTTGGCCTTGATGACATATAAATCAGAATTTTACTCTCCTTCATTTTTCTTTTGGAAAGAACTAATTTATGTTGGCCTTGCTGACATATATCGAGTCATACCGAGTAACTTGACTAGTTCCAACATTCATAAGCCTTGGTATACACTCCGTCGTAGAGACTGTGCTTTGGCACCAATTTCAAATTTTAAAGATTTTTTAATCATCGGTCGAAATTTGCTCGTTTCTGAGACCTTCCTGATTTTTCCTACTTAATTTTATTTTAAATAAATTTTAGGGCCAATCTATTGAGCATTTATGTTGGTCAAAACTCTCCTTTATTTGGTCCCCTTTTGCGCACTAGCTGTGATTTAGACAATGTTTGTTTGGGGGATACAATACCTGAAGCTAGTGAAATATATCCAAACGAGCAATTGGAATTGAAGGTTTTCTTTTAATTTTTTGGGGGGATTTTTCTAAAAAAATTTTTTTCTGTTAGATTTATCCAACGGAAGCACCAATAATAAATGTTACTGAAGGTTTTTTGAAGATTTAGAATTTATTTAAAAAATTTCTCTCTCGTTTATATAGATCTGGCAACACTTTCATTATCAGGCGTTGGAATATTCTCTTTGGCTCGTGATCCTTCTGGACAATCAATTGCTCAAATTCCATTTTTTACAATTATTGAATTAAATATTGGAGTGGAAAATGGTTAAAAAAATTTTTTTTTGATTTTTAAAATGAAGAAAAAAAAATTTCTTTCAGTTTCCTTGTCAATCCCAAAATTGGAAATTCTAGAAAATGCCAATTTTTTCAAAGTTCC
The DNA here is from genome assembly GCA_963681835.1 of Meloidogyne enterolobii. Classification (NCBI taxonomy): domain Eukaryota; kingdom Metazoa; phylum Nematoda; class Chromadorea; order Rhabditida; family Meloidogynidae; genus Meloidogyne; species Meloidogyne enterolobii. Next base: position 420,884 of record CAVMJV010000114.1, read on the forward strand.
AGTAGCAACATTACAAGAAGGCTTTCGTGATTCTATTCGTAATGCTATAATTAATTTTGGAATAAAATTTCTCAACTTATCTTCTGGTTCAGGTTTCTTTTTCAATATTTTTAGATTTTATAAGTCAGACTACCCTCAATTTTATGTACACCCATAAAATTGGTTTAAGATACTTTTCTTAAATTAAGTTGATCACGGGAAAGGGGGGCTGCCTATATGGTATATTAACTTTTAGCCACCCCATTTTTATTATAAAAATTTTTCTGACTCACGGGTATATACATAAAATAGAGGTCCGGCTATATTTTAATTTTTTAAATAAAATGTACAAATTTGAAAAAAATATTTTAAAGATTTCCTCAACCTTATGGAAGCAAAACTTTGCAAATGGGGTATTTTTAACCCAAGAATAAAATTATTCAATAATGGAATGATCAATTTAATGGTCAAAGATTTGGATGTTTACAAATTATTTAGAATAGATTCAGATGATTTTTTAAAGAATTTTTCAATCAAAAATTCATTTATCAATTCAAAATGTTTTTGTTGTTAAACAGAAATTAGGTATATGATTTTTTTTCGAATTTTGTTTTTGAGCCTTTTGTAAAGTTTCTGTTTAAAAATATTTTATGACTGTATCGTTTTCCAATGAGGAATGTTGTTTGTTGTAATAAAGTTCCCCTTTAATAGGCCAACTTTACTCGTGGTTTGAACGCAAGGAACAACCTTCACCATTCCTTAGATTATTTCCCGTTGTTGGAACGACATTCCCCGTTTTGCGCATACCTGTCCTTACGCCTACTTGGCATACGTTTAACCGTTTTTAAAAATATAATAAAATGAACATTGATTTATTCAGTCATTAATAACAAGGGCAAATGTGTGAGGCAATCAAAAACGAAAAAAGATGTCTGAATTGAAAGAAAAGTGACTGAATGAATGTGACTACGGGGAATTTTTTTTTGTAAATTATGAAGGAAGAAATGTCGGACCATTTTGTATTTCAACTAAAACGCAGACTGGGTACCCAAAAATTTCTGTTTTAATTTTAAAGAATAAAGTCTTGAATATTAATTCTTTTGGTAATAGTTCGGTTCGTACCCCCCCCCCCTTCTTTTTCTTTCCTAAAAGTATTAAAAAATGGTCAGTCAATCTTAGGTTATAGAACTCGTCGAGCTGTGTCGAATGACATCAAAATCAACCCCAGATCTTAACTTTGGGCCGAGATACATACAAAAACCTGCGCAAAGCGAAAGATTTTGCAAAAGTGTCTCGCCTACACAAATGGATTATTTATGTCATAAGTTTGTCAAATCTTGTTCAATTATGTTGATTTTGATGTCACTCGAATCATCTCGACAAGCTCTTTCGAAAGAGCTATTATTTGTTTAATTTATGTTTAATCGAATTTTTAGCCAAAAATATGAGCTTTGTCCAACCTGTTAGTTTTCAATTTTCTAGAGTCTGTATCTCGGCCCAAAGTTAAGATCTGGGGTTGATTTTGATGTCATTCGACACAGCTCGAAGAGTTCTATAACTTAAGAATAACTGACCATTTTTTAATACTTTTAGGAAAGAAAAAGAAGGGGGGGGGGGGGGGGTACGAACCGAACTATTACCATTCTTTTTTCCCCTCAAAGTTTCTATAAACTTTGAATTTCTTTTAAATATTTTTTTGTTTAAAAAATTTCTTTTTTTTTTTAAATTTATAACCGACCAATTAGTAATTACAAATTAGAAAAAAAATTTCTTTCAAAAATGCCTAGTGCTGCAAGTATTATTCCTGTTTTTACAAGTGCTAGTAGCAAGGTAATTTGATATTCGTGGAAGAAAAAATAAAATTTAATTTTAAGACTACTAGAAGGCGTAGAATTTTAAATAAACCTGATTTTATAGATGATTCTACAAAAGGCAAGGCTAAAAAGACTAAAAAGAAAAAGCAAAAACAAAAGGCAAAAAATAATTCCACAATGGATGAACAGGTTCTTTGTTATTATTTTATTTTTGTAGCTAAATTGAGATTGTCTAAATATACTTTCCTTTTTTAGTTATTAAACGAAGTTACTATTAATGATGTTGAACAAGACGATCCTCAGACGGGTGAATTGGAAAGTGGTGCAGACCATGTTGAAATTGGTCCGGATCCTGTTGAAGCTAGTGTTAATGAAGAGGAGGTTTTTGTTTAAAATTTTTTTGTTAACAATTTAAAACATTTCTAGATGCCTCCAAGAATTTCTGTTGATTCTACAGGAGGCAATGCTTGTTTAAACAACGAGGTTAAGTCAAATATTTTTTGTACTCGATTTATGACTAATTCTGGTACTCGTGGGTTATCCCACACCACAATACGTTCCGCAAAAATATTTGCGGACATTTTTTGGTGGCCTATACTTGTCTGTTATGAGAAGGAAATATCCTAACTTCCTATATTTCTCCCAAATGTTCGCAAAAATTGTCCGAAAAAACTTTCTAGGATACATTGGACTGAGAAAGGGTAATTATGGACGCTCTTACTATTACGAGACCATTATGCTTATTAGCACGCAGGATTAAGATAACCCACAAGTACTCTAATTTCTGAGTCTTTAATCTTTTTTATTTAGGGGACTGAGGATGGAAGTGAGAATTTACTTGATTTGCAAGTGAATGAGCCTTCCAATTCACAAGCCGATCAGTCTGAAGAAATGAATTGTCTTGTTGCCGAGAAGGTTTTTATTTTAATATGTTTGTTTAAAATTATGTTTCTTTTTAATAGTTAATTGAGAAACAAAGTGGTGTAAATAAATTAATCGAGCCTGTATTAAATTTTGATTCCTCAATGGATCTACAGGTTTTTGTTTATTATTTTTGTTTAAAATCTACTTTTCGTTTTATTTAGTTATCTAACAAAGAGAATATTGGTTACTCAACCCAAAGTGTTTCTTGCGGAGCTAGCATTGTTGTAAGTATGCCTACAGAAGAGGTTTTTGATTTAAAATTTCTTTTATTTTCATCTTAAACATTTGTAGGGACTTTCAGTAATTACTCAGGTTAATATTGATTCTGGTGAAGGCAGTTTTTTGGATTTAAAGGTTTTGTTATCTGTCCTCCATTATGCTATATTTTATTTTTAGAAATCTCAAAATTCTAATTTGGCAATAAAAAATAAGGAATCTAATAAACGAAAAAATCGACAGAAAAACATTGTAATTTTTAAATTAACTGTTGGTTTTTGGACTTATTCTTTTCTTTTTAGTTGGGTGATAAAGGAAATATTCCTTCGACTTCTGAAGAAAATAGTCGACCTTTTGGAACAAGTGGTGGTTCTGATGATACTTCTGATGGAAAGGTTTTTTCTAAAATCTTTTATTCTTATGATTTCATCAATTATTTTTAGCCTCCAAGAAAAGTTTTAAAAGAAAAACTTGACATATATGACGCAAGTTTTTCAAAGTTATCTGGAGAAGAAGTTAAGAGTGATTGTACTTCTCAACAATTATCAGAAGTGCTTAATGTATTCACTAATAGCTATTTTAAATTGGTTAAAAAGAAGGAAAAATTAAAGGTTTTTTTTTTAATAGGTCCCTTTTTTGGGCAAAATGTCGAACAAAAATAAGAATAGTTTATCTAAATGTAATTTATTTTTTATTAAAATTTAGGAGAATTTGTCTGTTGTTAAAACAAAGCTTGCTGTTGCTGAAAAAAAACCGCAGAAATATATTAAATTGGAAGATGCATTTAAAGTACGAGTGTTTTATTTATATTCATTTAAATTTTTACTTTATAGTTGCTTCGAAGGGATGATGTTACTGGCCAACCTTTTGAGGAATTAGTGGAGATAGATGAGGATTACTTTTTTAAGAAAATCCGAGATTTAATTGTGACAAAAGTTAAATTATCCAAAAAAGGAAAAAAGCCTAGGCTTGTGTATATGTCTTCTGAAATGTATATTAAAAGAGCTATTAAGTTTTTGGAAGGCGAAGAAAGACGTGACGAGTGTTTTGCTTCCGAAGCAGTTTTTTTAATTTTATGTAATGAAAATTATTTTTTGACTTTTAGATCTGGGGAGCATTTGCAATAGAAGTAGCGTTATTTTACAAAGAATTTGACATTTTGATTGTTGGCCATAGTTCGTTGCAGACACTTGCCTTATTTGCTGTCGAATCCCACTATAAAGATTCCGATCCCACCTTTTTCAGAAGCATTATAGATAACTTGAATCAGTATTTTTTAAATTTATTTTATACATTAGCTTGAGATTTTATTAGTTTAGATAGTTATTTAATGTTATATTAATAATGCAAATTATATCTGAGTCGGTTTAGGGGTGTGTAGTTAGGACCGTCCTCAATATTATAATTGATTTAATAACTTTTCAGTTGTCATAAAAACTTCTACTCCGGGAATGAAGAAACGCGAACAGTGTATAATTACTTATCATACGTAGAAAAATTTTGCGGATATATTAAAAAAATTGATAAAGCGGTTTTTAAAGAAGAAATTGTAAAATTTCTTCCAACAAACAAAGAACCAAAAGAAATGGATCATATATTTATATATAAATGGTATCAAGATTATAAAATTGGTGGTCATGGACCTCATCACTTTAAATACGAGGCAACTGATAGAAAACGGTAAAATTATTTTTTTTTATAGAATTTCTTGGTTTATCAATGTTAATTAGTTTACACAATGGGGATATTTAAGTGAAGGCCATAGTACACATAATGGTAAACAGACTTGATTTAAAAATTGGACCATTATGTGTCAGTGACCGTTTGGAATTTTCCATTTAAGTATAATGAAGGGGGAGGGGGGTTAAAAAAAGAAAATTTTAGGGGCGATGACTTAAACTTTTTAATTTAACTTTTTTTTAGCAAAGATAAAAACATTCAACAATCGAAAGGTGTAGATGGTGAAGGTTGTTCTACTTCAATGACTACTGGGAGTGGACAAGGAGGAGGACGTGGTTTAACTGGCAGTGGAAATAAGGAAGATAAATGGTTTTACAATAAAGGAGGAAATAAAGGTTGGAATAATCGTGGAGGTAGTAGAGGAATTAAAAAAGGAGGAGGAAGATGATCTTGTTAAGCTTTTAAAAAGGCTACTGAAATTGAATTTTAATGATATTGTTTAACGGGATTTTTTGTCTAACCAAGGTTAATCTGGTTTTTTAAAATTATTTTGAATACATATATTTGTCTCCCATGTTTTTTTGTTTCTCTGAGGTTGGCTTATTTTTCGTTTCAAATTAATACATATATACATGATTTTTTCTAATTTGTTTGGCATTTATTTTTTTACATGATTCTTTCTTTAGAACTTCTCTTATATTTTTGGTTCTACTTTTTTTCACTTAATTCTCGGCATGTATATTAATTAGAGCTCGGATTGGAAAAAATTGAATTAGAATTGAGATCTCAAAAAACCAGAAAAATCATCTTTCGATAATCTTGATTTCGAACAAAACTCGATAACCGAAATTTTAGTCAGAGAAACCTCTCAATCCGGGCTCTATTTTTACAATCATTTTTTAAAAATTTAATTGCCTTATTTTTAATTTAATTTGTTTTTTTTTAAATAAATAATTAAATTTCATTTGATCTTTACGTAAATAAAGCATTTTTTTGCTTTAAATATTTTTTCTTAATTGATTAATCATTTTTAAGCTTTTTTAAAGAAATTATGGTCAATATTCAAGCATTTATAGCTTCTGTACAAAATTTGACTGGAGACGGTTTGGATTTTATTTTAAAATAAAAAAATTTTTTCCCCATTTTCTAGTCACAATTAACGAACTTGTTCATTTTTGTCGTAAATGGTTTGATGAGAACAACGACAAACTTGATTTTGTTGAAGCTGATAATTTGTTTGAAAAATCGAAAAACATGGTAATTTTTTAATTTAGACCTTTAAAAAATTTGGCGCTGTGGTCTAGGTTTATGCGTTCAATCAAACTTTATGAGTCCAATCAAAAAATAATCGGATTTTTCTTAGTATTGCAAAATTGAGGTATGTTTCCAAAGCATTTCCTCATGTTCGGGATCTATGTCAACAGGGTCTAGCACCATTCCTTGCCCTATCCCTCGAAATTTCGGTATGTTATAGCCAATTTTTAAAAATTTCGAAAAAACAACTACGAAATTTCGAGGGATAGGGCAAGGAATGGTCCTAGACCCAGTGGGCATAGGTCCCATACATGAAGAAATGCTTTTGAACCATACCCCAATTTTGCAATACTAAGAAAAATCCAATTATTTGTTGATTGGACTCATAAACATTTTATTGGACGCATAAACTAGACCAGCGCCAAAAATTTGTCTTTATATCTAGTTGAACGCTAGAGAAAATAATGATGGAAAGAAGACTACTTCTCATGAAAGTTATGGTTGTCTAAACACTAGTGTTGGTTCTTCTGCTGGAAAGGTTTTTAATATTTTTCTATTTTTTATTCAATATTTTTAATTTTAGCAGCCTTTGAAACAAATTTCAATAGATGAAGAAGAATATCAAAAACTTGTTTTATATAAAGAACATTTTCTCAAATTACTTGAAAAAGAAGGAGAAGATGAAATGAATTGTTCTCCACAACAATTATCTGAAAAGCTTACCTTATTTACTCAGGAATATTTCAAATTGTTAGGAAATGAAAACAATTCTGAGGTTTTTTAAATTTTTGTTTATTTCTGTCTATTTTGGGGTCTCCCTTGGAAAAGATTTACCAAATATAAAAATTTATTTATGGTTGTCGTTTTAGTAAATGAAAGCTTTTTTTTTTGAAATTGTTTCCTGTGGATTTTTTAAAGGTTGCCGTTTTCGATTCGAGCCGACATTTTACGCATTTTTATTAAGCTTGGGTTTCTTTTCGGTCTGTGTTTGAGTTTTTTTTGAGCAGAAATATGCCGGCTCTAATCGTTCTTTTGATTTTCGAGTCGACCTTAATCTTAGCAAAAATGTGATTTATTTGTTTAAAATTTAGCCAGAAATTTCAATTGCTGAAGCTAACTTAAAAAAATGGAAAGGATTGGAAAAAGAATATATTCAATTAAAAGAAACCCGGGTAAGAATATTGGGTTTATTATCCATTTAACCTTATACTTTATAGTTACTTGATAAACCAAATTATATTTTGGGTGCAGATGGGGCACGTATTTTAATCAAAAAAGACGCAAATTTTTATGAGAAAATTTATGCTTTAATTCTAGAAAAATTTCAATTTACTTTAGTCACTGAAGATAATTCAAAGAAATGTCGTGTTGAAAAAATGAAATATGAATTATCTGAAATGTTTCTTGATATAGCTGAGGAATTTTTGGAAGAAGGTGATGGGGGACTGACATCGGAAATGGTTTTTTTTTAATTTTTAAAATATTATTTTTTGATTTTTTAGGCATGGACAGCTTTTGCTCTTGAAATTATTTTGTTTTTCAAAGAATTTGGTATATTGTTTAAAGGGCATAAATCATTGCAAACATTAGCACGATATGCCGCTGAATGGTACTATAAACGATTCCCCGATCAATTCCCTCGCACATGTTTCAGAAGTCTTATGGATCACATCAATCGGTATTTTTTAAATTTATCCTCTGTATTCAGGCCCGTGACCGACTTCCCGAAATGGGTAAAAGGAAAAAAATTTTGGAAGGGGATTGAGGAAAAAAGTGAAAATTCTTAAAAGTTTCGCCTGCAGTGTTAAAAATTCGGCGCAGAAAATTTTCCCCCTTGCCCTCCCTCTCCCGAAAAAATCCTGATTATGTTGAAGGCTGAAATACTACTTTTATTATTACACTTCAGGTTACGGGCTCTGTGTTCTAATTAATTTTATAACTTTTCAGTTGTCTTAATAATTATTACAATGGGTATGGAACAACGGAAGAAGTATATAATTCTTTAATATATGTCCAAGACTTTTGTAAATATTTTAATCAAATTGATAAGAAGGCTTTTAAAAAAGAACTTGATCGTTTCCTTCCTATAGACAATCAACCAATAAAATTCCGTCATATCTTTTTAAAAAAGAAGTCTCAAAAATTGGATGGAGATGGACCTGACACTTTTATTTATGAGGCTAGTGATTATCGTGAATTGTAAAATTATTGTTTTATTGAATTTATTAGGGTACTTTATGGATGTGTCACCCCCTTCTATTTTGAGTCTTAGATTTTCTTCTCCATGTCAATCATTTTTTTCTTCTTCAAGTATTTTGCTTGTTTATTTTGCCTTTTCACATATTTTTGAAACATTTCACTCATTTCGTTTCTACATTTACCACATTTCACTTATTTTGCTTGAAGGAAAAAAATGATTGCATGGAAAAGAAAATAATCTGACCATTTTCTACGTACATATAAGGAAAACTCTGAGACTCAAAATAAGTGGGAGGGGGGGGGTAGGAGGGGTGATATATCCATAGAGTACCTTTATTAGCTAACCAAAGCCAATCTCGTTTGTTTTAAACATTTATTTTTAAATTTAATTGCTTCCTTTTTCTGTTGACAGAGATTATTTTAATTTATTTTTTGTTTTAAATTAATCAAACTTGTGTCCTACTGATTTTTTACATGTTTCTTTCTTGGAATTTCTCTTTTTTTCGAAGTCTGTACATTTACAGCACACTATTTTATTTTAACTATTTTATTTTTTTAATAAATTTTACAAAATTTTCTGATCCTCTTATTTAAATAGCATTTTTTTGCTTTATATATTTCTTATTATTAATTAATCATTTTTAAGTTTTTTAAAGAAAATTATGGTCAATATTCAAGCATTTATAGCTTCTGTACAAAATTTGACTGGAGACGGTTTATTTTTATTTAAAAAATTTTTTTCAATTTTTTCCTAATTTTCTAGGTACGAGTAACGATTTAGTTCATTTTTGCCGTAAATGGTTTGATGAGAACAACGACAAACTCAATTTTGTTGAAGCTGATCGTTTATTAAATCAATTGGTAGCTTCTCAGACTTCAACGTCTTTTACTTTGGCAATTGTTTGTGGTTTGTTTTGCAAGGTTTTTTTTAAAAATTTTTAGAATATTTTTTTAATTTTCGGTTAGGTGACAAAGGTAAAGACGGAAAATGAATTGAAAGATTTTTTGATTGGATTTGATGAGGTTCTTCCAAATTTTGATCTTCAACAATTGCATTGGGCGCCGGATATTTGTATATTTAATTTTTAAAATTTGATTTTTGAGAGTTTTTCAAGATCATGGAGTTGGGGAAATTTAGAAAAATTTAGGAATTTAGAAACCCCTTAATCCTGTTCTTGTTTTCTGTTAACTTCCTTGACTATATTCTATCTTCTCACTTGGCAAGATATTTGGACAGACTTGACTCTTTCTCAACCCGTCCAATATCTCGTCAAGTGTTGAAGTATCGGGGTAGTCGAAGTTGAAAATAAACATCAATTTTAGTTATCCGTTAGCAGGGGCGTACCAGGGGCTTCTTGGGCTAAGCCCCCATTCCCCTCGAAATGGCGAAAAGAGAAAAATTTGAGGAGGGGATTGAGCAAAAAAAGCAAAAAAAAGTGGAATTTTTTCGTCTATTACCGTCCAATTAAAAAATTTCTGCCTGCGGCGCTCAAAAATAAAAATATGGGGCAAAAAATAGGATTTATTAACGCTAAAGTAAACGCCAGAATTTTGGCATACATCCCATATTAGCCTCCATTGAAATCGACCCCATGTCCACGTCCTTGCCCGTTAGTTTTTAAATTCTTTCTGCTTTTAACTATTTTTCTTGTTTAAAATTTAAAATTTTTCTTATTAAGATACTCGTCTTCTCGAATTTACAACAGATTTGCTAATAAAAAAGAAAGTTGCAATTTGGGGAATAAATTTGTTAAAAACATCAATTTTAATTTTTACACAAGGAAATTCTAATTGGTTAACAAATATTCATCCACTTTTGTTTTGTTTGTGTCTTAAAGCTCGTTATTTTGATAATATTGAACCTTTCTTAAAAATTGATGTAACGCAATTATTGAAGCAATCATATAGTGCTGTTAGTTTTCAAACAAGTCAACAGCAACAACAAAATGTTAGTGAGGTTTTTTATTTAACAAAATAATTTTTTTATTTTTATCTAGTTATAGGAAATGCTAAAAAATGGAGAATTATAAGCTTAAGAAATAAGGGTATTTTTAATTAAGTCGACAACGTCTTAGAGGTGGGTTGGAATTCCGATTTCCAATTTCCGACGTTTTTATCCTTCCGATTTCCGAAAAAAATTTTCATTTCCGTTTTCCGATTTTTGAGCCAGTTCCGATTTCCGACACTTCTGACTGTTCCGACCCACCTTTGAAATGTCCCCGTAATTTCGTAGTTCTATAAGCCTAAAGGGGATGAATTATTGGACAAATCATTATGGGATTGGATGGATGGAATTGGACAAACCATGGATTTGACTGAAGGGAATGGGGGGTTTTTTTGAATTCTACATCCTCAACTCGATCCGAGAATACCTCGCTAAATTAAGGTCGCAGCAAGAAATTATAACAAATTTTTGATGTTTTTTAGTAGTTGGAAAGTGTATTTTTTTTTAATTTTTTGAAGAGTTTTTCCACAAAATCCTTAAAATTATTAAAAAAAAATTTTTTTAAAGGTGACTTCGACTGATAATTCGAATACGTCTACAACTCAACGACAACAACCGCCACAATCATCAACAACAACAACAACAGCTCCTACAAATTCGAGTAGTTTAACTTCGACTGCTGTTTCTTTTTTACAAAAAGGTTTTTTTAATTTAAAAGAATTTTTTAAATTTAATTTTTTACTAGCTGTCAACACGGTTTCTGGTACTTTTGGCAATCCAAAAAGTGATGTACCTTGCAATAAACCTACTCTTCAAAGTTTGTTTTTTTTAATTTATTTTTGGGGCTGTTTAAAGATGGGGGAAGGAAGGGGTGGGGATTTCTCGCTGATCGAATTTTTCCGACTTTTTCACTATTAAAAAATAATTTGTTTTCGGATTTTAAAATAAATAAATTTTATGGCAAACATTTAGGTGTTCTTCTGTAGGTGAAAAAAATAAATTTATAAGAAATGGATATTTTTTAAATTTAATATTGCAAATTGTAACTAAAAAAATTAGGGGGCGGGGGGTCCTAATTAAAATTAGGATCTCTTTTTCCCCTCCCTTCTACCCGGGTACACCCCAACTTACCGCAGAGCTATAACTTTGTTCAAAATCGTCAAATCCGGTACAACCTGGGTTTGTTCGATTCAGCTCGTCGAGGCGCATCAAACCATACCAGGGCGTCCCGGATTCGACAGTTCTAAACGAAGTTATAGCTCTGCGGTAAGTTGGGCTCTCAGTGAGTTGGACTGCTTCTCTTCTACCCCCCCCCCTCTCTTTTGTCCATATTTTTAATGAGTACAAACCGGTCATCTCATGCCCACTCCTATAACTTACGGAAAATTTTTGAATCTTAAGCTCTGTGACCATTAGCTCGTGGAGCCTTATAAAATTCTTTTTAATTTTTTAAGCAGTTGTTTTATTCAATCGACGTTCAATTCTATTATATTTTTATTATGGTGCTTTAATTTACGGAGCTTTGGAAAAATGGGAAGATTCGTGTTTATTTCTTGAGTATTTAATTACTTTGCCGTCAAAACGATGTTCTTCAATTATTTTGGAAGGATTGAAAAAATATTTAATTATATCTTTAATTATTGGACGCAAAAAACCTTTGGAGTTTGTTTTTTTTTATTTTTTGACCTTAAAAATTTTTTTTGGCCTTAAAAATTTTTGAAATTTTTTTAAATTTTCAAAAAAAATTTTTTTGGACCTTTTAAATTAATTTTGCTCTGGGCAGGTTCGAACCTTTACCCTATAAACTCAACATTATCCAACTACACTAACGAGTATTGGGGAGAATATTTTATAAGGAATTTTGGATTATTTTCTTTTAAGTGAACCTTTAATTGTATTTTTGGATTAATTTACTCTCGTTTTTTGCTGTTTTTTTTGCGTCATGACGGTGGGTGAGGTTACAGGCCACCGAGACTGCGGAGTGACCACTAAGCAGTTTTATTGCTCCTGCGACCTCATGTCAGTTTTATTGCTCCTAAGGTTTTCGCTGATCACTTATTAATATAGATGCACTACTGACAATGAGAAGTCAAAACGCTGCTTTCGTCCTTCTGTTTTTAATAGATTTATAAAAATTTAGTGGATCTTCCCATTTCTTGAAAATTTTCAAAAAAAAATTTTTTTCAAGAAAATAAAAAGTAAAAAAAAAATTTTCTAAAAAAATTTTTTTTTTAAGATTATTGCCCTCTTACCGAACACCAAGTTTAAATCGTAATTATTATCATTATGCTCTAGTTTATATTCGTTTACCCCATTTAATTGAAAAAGCTTTGGAAGCCAAAAAAGATTTGGTTGTTGTTTTGGAAAATTTTTTGAATGATAAAATTGCTGTGTTTTCAAAGGTTTATTTTTTAATTTTAATTTTTTTTAAATAAATTTTTCTAAAGGATCAAAATGTTGGTCTTATGAAGGTGCTTATTAATGTTTCCCGTGAAAATGCATTGAAACGACTTGAAAATGTGAGGGTTTTTTAATCTTTTAAAATTTATTAGGGGATTTTTGGGACTATTTTTGGATATTTTTTTGTGCTTTTTAAGAAAAAATTTTTTCCGGGGAGTTTTTGTTTTAAATGAATTTTGTCTATATTTGGGGATATTTTGTCTCATTTTTGAGACAAAAAAAAATTTTTTTTAATTTTTTCTTTTATTTTTTTAATTAAAAAAATTTTTTGACTAATTTCTGTGCTTTTTAAAATAATTTTCCGTTAGTTTGGTTCGAACCTTCACCCTCCAAACTAAACATTTACCAACTACACCAACGAATATGGGAGAGAAATTTTTATAGGGAGATTTGCTTTCAAAACTGTTAGAGAGTTTTGGAAGCTTAATTTTTATGTTATTTTTAAGGGAAGATTTTTTAAGATTTTTGTTTTGTTTAAATAAATTTTTGGGGATATTTTTCTAATTTTTAAAAATTGAATTTTTAATTTTTTAGATTTTTGTATCTCTACAATTGAATGATGTTTGCCGTTTAGCTCATATGCCGTCTAATTTTAACAATGATGGTTTGTTTTGAAATTAATTTTACTTTTATTTTTTAATATAGTCGGGACTTTACTATAAATTTAGAAACACCTCCATTTAAGGCATTTTTTTAAAAATTGAGTGAAACTGATTAGTCAACCTCATACAATTTCTTAAAATGCACCTAATGTCAGATAAAACTATAGTTTCTTTTAAAAGGTAGATTGGCCTTTGGAGAGCTGGTTATATAATAAATACACCTCTCTATTTATAGGATACCCTTAAAAATTTCAAATAAATTTTTTTCCTTTAAAATTTATTGGGTGTTTTGTGGAGAGGGTTAACCTAATATATGTAATAAGTAGGGTTGCCGGCCCGGTCCTGTCCAAAAGATCGAGTCGGGCATCGCATTTTGGCCCGAAAAAGACTCTGTCGGGCCGGCTCGAAAAAATGAAACCTGAAAAAAATTACTCGAACGTCGGCCCGACTCGAAAACGGCAACCCTAGTAATAAGCGATACCCTTTTATTTAAGAGACACTTAATTATAAGATTTTATTTTATTTTTTCAGTTCCATGAGGTTCCTTTTTTATAATAAGATTCGACTTTATATATAAAAATTTATTGAAAAAAAATTTTTTCCCCTGTTTTTTTAAAGGTTCTACAATAACTAATGTTGAACAATTAATTTTAAGTCTTCGTTTAAAAAATAAAATTAATGCTCAAATTGATGATTTGACACAAACTGTTATTTTTGAAGAAGAAAATAATGAAAATAAAAATGAAGAAAATATAGATGAGGCAATGAATGAAATTATTGAATTATCTAAAGTTATATGTTCATTTAATGATGTTATTAGACTTAATCCAAATTTGTAAGTGTAGTTAATTTTTTATTTAAGGCTGACCTTATGTATATGTCTGCGGCCAAATTGAAATTCAGGACAATTTCAATTTGACCGACCGAATTTAATTTGGACGGTCAAATTGAATTCGTCCTGAAATGTATAATTTGGTTGCCAACATAAATATATACCTTTAAGGCTAAAAATGGTATTTTGTGAGTTCTAATGGTATTGCTTAGGAGATACTTCTGAAATAAGGTTACCGGATCCCCAGTTATGTGATATCCGAACTGAAAATTTTCGGATATACGGCCTTTTCCGGATATCCGTATCTGATATTCGATCGAAAATTTCTGGTTATCCGGCCTTTTTCGGATTCGGGACACAGTAAGTAGGTAATCGTGATGATGTGAATGAAAACGTGCTCTAAGTTAGAGTGTACATATTTTGTTGTGGGTACAAATAAGTGAGATTTTCAATTCGATTATATTCCATATTTTCCTCTTTCTTCCGTCTGTCTTTTATCAGAAAAATTATTAAGTGCCAGGGACGCATAATGGTAAGAGCTGATTGATCTGACCGTTATGCGTCTTTGACCAGTTGAAATTTTTTTTAGTTAAAGAAGGATAAATGAGTGAAAGGAAGTACTCGGATAGCCTTAAGACTTTTTTTCAATTTAAAAATTTTCAAAATTTTCTTTTTAGCATTGAGAAAGGCATTCAACGATCTAAAGGTGGTGGAGGTTGTTCTACTTCAATGACTGTTGGAGGAGGAGGAGGAAATAATGGTGGAGGGGGAACAAGTAATTTAAGAAATGATGGAATATTTGGAGGTGTAATTAGTGGTAATGAAGATGAAGGATTTTATTTGGGTGGAGGAATGGGTAGTAGTAGAAGTGGGGGTGGAGGAGAACGAGGAGGAGGATCTCCTTAAAGGATTTAAAAATTAAACAAAAAAAATTTTTTGTGGACGTAAGTATTTTTTAATTTTTTTCTGTTTCAAAAAATTGTATTAAATAAAATAATCTGAATAAAATAAATCAGAAACCAAATGTTTTAATTTTTATAAATATTTTAAGGAAAAATTTAAAAAAAAACAAAAATTAATGAAGAATCAAAAAGATAAAAAAAAATACAGCAAGACAGAGAGTGAATCCAAACAATCAGATCACTCATTATGTAGTTTTGATATTTTGTAGTACTATTAGAGTTTTCATAAAAGTCGACAACATTTGAAGATGGAGTTCTCATTTTTAGCTTCGAGTTAAAGTTTTTAAAAATTTTTTTTATCCTTTCTTTTCTCCTTTATGTATAATTTCCTTTTTTAATCTCCCCAGTGAGTCATCAATAATGCGATGTGCTGGGCCAGATCCGGCCGGATTTCTCTGAAGTCTGGATCCCAAATCCGTCTTTTTTTCGCGATCTCCGTCAGGACCGGTTTAATCCGAAAAAATCTGGCCATATCCGTGAGTATGAAATACTGGGGAAATATTGGTGTGGTTGGAAAGTGTATTTTTTTAAATTTTATTTGAAGAGTTTTCCACAAAAATCCTCAAAATTATTTAAAAAAATTTTTTAAAGGTGACTTCGACTGATAATTCGAATACGTCTACAACTCAACAACAACAACCGCCACAATCATCAACAACAACAGCAGCTCCTACAAATTCGAGTAGTTTAACTTCGACTGCTGTTTCTTTCTTACAAAAAGGTTTTTTTGCAAAGAATTTTTAAAAAATTTATTTTTCTAATAGCTGTCAACACGGTTTCTGGGACTTTTGGCAATCCAAAAAGTGATGTACCTTGCAATAAACCTACTCTTCAAAGTTTGTTTTTTTTTAATTTCTGGGGCTGTTTAAAGGGGTGGGGATTTCTTGCTGACTGGATTTTTCCGACTTTTTCCCTAGTCAAAAGATATTTTTTGGATTTTATGGCACTGGCCACTAAATAAATTTTACAACAAGCATTTACGTGCTCTTTAGAAGAAATGGATATTTTTTAATTTAATATTAAAAATTGCAAGTAATAAATTTAGTCATTTTTTAATTGACTAAATCAAAAGGAATAATGAAAAATAAGAAAAGAATTAGGAGAGCCCCCTCTCTTCCCCCCCTCTCTACTCCCTTCTGCCCTATTTTTAATGAGTACATTCCGAACATCTGCATGCCCACTCAATGTTTTTTCCACTTCATCACAGAGCCTATTCCTTTGGTAAAAATTTTTAAATCCTAAACTATGGGCCGATTCAGATTTATGAGAAGCATTGAAATTATAACAAGGCTAATAAAATCTTATCCAAGGTTTTAGACTCTGTGACAATTAGCTCGTGAAGCCTTATAAAATTTTTTTTATTTTTTAAGCAGTTGTTTTATTCAATCGACGTTCAATTCTATTATATTTTTATTATGGTGCTTTAATTTATGGAGCTTTGGAAAAATGGGAAGATTCGTGTTTATTTCTTGAGTATTTAATTACTTTGCCGTCAAAACGATGTTCTTCAATTATTTTGGAAGGATTGAAAAAATATTTAATTATATCTTTAATTATTGGACGCAAAAAACCTTTGGAGTTTGTTTTTTTATTTTTGGACCTTAAAAAATTTTTTTGGACCCTAAAAAATTTTTGAAATTTTTTAGGGTCAAAAAAAAATTTTTTTTTTGGACCTTTTAAAATAATTTTACGCTGGGCGGGTTCGAACCTTTACCCTATAAACTCAACATTTTCCAACTACACCAACGAATATTGAGAGAATTTTTTATAGGGAATTTTGGATTGTTTTCTCTTTAAGTGAACTTTTAATTGTATTTTTGGATTAATTTGTCAGAGTAATTTGGGGGCAAGTTGGATGGGTTGCCACTTTAACTTTTACTTGGTGAGTGAAAGCTCCTTAGCAAAATAACTCTGGTGGGTGAGGTTACAGGTCAACGACGAATCATTAACAGTTTTAATGATTCTACGACCTCATGTCAGTTATTGCTAGGAGTTTTTGCTGATCACGTACTTAGATATAGATGCACTACCGACTGGTCGGTCAAAACGCTACTTTCGCCCTTCTCTTTTTTTAATAGATTTTAGAAAATCTTGCGGATATCCCCCCCTATTAAATTTTTGCGTTGCGTTTTTCATGATTGCCTCCTGCGCTCACCCCTGCTCCTCATTTTTTGAAAATTTTCTAAAAAATTCTTTTTTTTTAAGTTTATTGCCCTCTTACCGAACACCAAGTTTAAATCGTAATTATTATCATTATGCTCTAGTTTATATTCGTTTACCCCATTTAATTGAGAAAGCTTTGGAAGCCAAAAAAGATTTGGTTGTTGTTTTGGAAAATTTTTTGAATGATAAAATTGCTGTGTTTTCAAAGGTTTATTTTTTAATTTTAATTTTTTTTAAATAAATTTTTCTAAAGGATCAAAATGTTGGTCTTATGAAGGTGCTTATTAATGTTTCCCGTGAAAATGCATTGAAACGACTTGAAAATGTGAGGGTTTTTTTAATTTTTTTAAAAATTTATTAAGGGATTTTTGGGACTATTTTTGGATATTTTTTTGTGCTTTTTAAGAAAGAAAAATTTTTTTGGGAAGTTTTGGTTTTGGATGAATTTTAGAAGGGATATTTTGTCTATTTTCAAGAATAAAAATTTTTTTAATTTTGATTATTTTTATTTTAAAAATTTTTTTGCACCTTTAAGATATTTTTTCCACCAGTCGGGTTCGAACCTTTACCCTATAAACTAAACATTTTTTCCAACTCAACGAATTTCGAGTTATTTTATTTTAAAGAATTTTGGGGTTTTTTTTTGATATTTTTTAAAGGAAATAAATTTTTTTTTTGAAATAAATTTTTTCGGTTTACAAAGTAACTTTTCGAACTTTGAGTAAAAATTTATAGATAAAAAGTATACTATCTGTAGTGATATAATTTTTTAAATTTTTTTTTAAAGATTTTTGTTTCTCTACAATTGAATGATGTTTGCCGTTTAGCTCATATGCCGTCTAATTTTAACAATGATGGTTTATTTTTTTTTTAATTTATTTTTTAAAAATTAGGTGGAACTGTTTAGCTTCCCTCCCTTCAATTTTTAAAGGGATTAAGCCACATTCTTTTAAAATTCTTTGGATTATGTCTGAGAGGGATTAAAAGAGGAAAAAGGTTTTGGAAGGTTTTCTTTCGAATCGTTTTTTAGGTCCTGAAAAAAATCCAGTTTTGGGTAATCCATGCAATACACCTCTCTATTAATACACCTTATTATACACATAAGATAATATTTTTTCGGCCCCATGGGTTTATTTTTTTTATAGTGTGGTTCTCAAACTTAAAAAATAAATTTTTTTTCTTTTTTTTTAAAAGGCTCTGCAATAACTAATGTTGAACAATTAATTTTAAGTCTTCGTTTAAAAAATAAAATTAATGCTCAAATTGATGATTTGACACAAACTGTCATATTTGAAGAAGAAAATAATGAAAATAAAAATGAAGAAAATATAGATGAGGCAATGAATGAAATTATTGAATTATCTAAAATTATACGTTCATTTAATGATGTTATTAGACTTAATCCAAATTTGTAAGGAATTTTTTTTTGTTATTTTTCGAAGAAGTATTTAAGGCTGACCTTACTTATGTATATGTCGGCTGCCAAATTCCATTTCAGAACAAATTTAATTCGGTCGGCCAAGTTGAATTCGGCCTGAAATGTATAATTTGGTGTCGTCGACATATATACCTTTGAGGCTAGAAAGAATTGTATTTCTGAGAGTTCTCGGTGTATTGCGTAGGGGATCCTTCTAAACTAAGGTTAGCGGATCCAGGGGAATCCCCAGATATGTGATATTTAAATCGATTATTTTCGGATCCAGAGAAATCCCCCGGATATCTGATATCCGAACCGAAAAATTTTTCGGATATCCTGTCTTTTCCGAATCCGGAAAATAGGATAGGATCTGATTTGACATATAAAAATTTTTTCTTTTTAGCATTGAGAAAGGCATTCAACGATCTAAAAGTGTTGGTGGTGGAGGTTGTTCTACTTCAATGACTGTTGGAGGAGGAAATAATGGTGGTGGAGCAAGTAATTTAAGAAACGATGGAATATTTGGAGGTATAATTAGCGGTAATGAAGATGAAGGATTTTATTTGGGAGGAGGAGGAGGAATGGGTGGTAGTGGTGGAAGTGGGGGAGGAGAACGAGGAGGAGGATCTCCTTAAAGGATTTAAAAATTAAACAAAAACAAAAAAATTTTTTTTGTGGACGTAAGTAAATTCATTATTTAATTTTTTGTTTCAAAAAATTGTATTAAATAAAAGAAATCTGAATAAAAAGAAATTAAAGGCCAAAAGCTTAAATTTTTTATGAATATTTTAAAAGTAGGGTTGCCGTTTTCGTTTCGGGCCGACGGTCGAGTCATTCTTTTCTGGGCCTCATTCGGTCTTTTTTGGGTCAGAATTCTATAAAAAATATTAAAAAAAAGTTAATAATAATGTTGGATATTCATTAAGAAAAATGGATATTCAAGCATTATTCAGTAATGTTTTTACCTTAATAATTCTGATTTCAAGGAAATATTCTGCAAATAATAATTTTTTGGCTTACCTATAAATTAAGGAATTTTTTAAAAAAATAAAAAAAGGAAATCACTTCTTTCATAATTAAAAAAATTTTTTTTCGGTAAACAAATAATAAAAAAGATAAGAAAAATTTTTTAAAAAAGAGAGAAGGGTGATTTGTCTTTTTTAACTAAATTTATATAGGTAATTAATTTTTTTTAATTAATTTTTAATAAAAAAAATTCTTTTTTTTGTGTATGTATTTTAAAAGAAAATAAATAAGAATGCAAAATATTGGCCAACACAAATATCATTATTATTTTGATTGTCTTCCAGAAGGGGAGGAGGAACAATTACAACAGCAACAGACATCAAATTATTATATGGGAGGTAATAAATATTCTGATTTTTAAATTATGAAAATTCTGAATTCTAAAAAGAAATTCTGATTTTTTAAAATAAATTCTGATTTTTTAAAATAAATTCTGATTTTTTAAAAGAAATTCTGATTTTTTAAAAGAAATTCTGATTTTTTAAAAGAAATTCTGATTTTTTAAAATAAATTCTGATTTTTTAAAATAAATTCTGATTTTTTAAAAGAAATTCTGATTTTTTAAAAGAAATTCTGATTTTTTAAAAGAAATTCTGATTTTTTAAAAGAAATTCTGATTTTTTAAAAGAAATTCTGATTTTTTAAAAGAAATTCTGATTTTTTAAAAGAAATTCTGATTTTTTAAAAGAAATTCTGATTTTTTAAAAGAAATTCTGATTTTTTAAAAGAAATTCTGATTTTTTAAAAGAAATTCTGATTTTTTAAAAGAAATTCTGATTATTTTTAATATTCTGATTTTTAAATTATGAAAGTTCTGACTTTTAAAATTCTGATTTTTTAAAAGAAATTCTGATTATTTTTAATATTCTGATTTTTAAATTATGAAAGTTCTGACTTTTAAAATTCTGATTTTTAAAAATTCTGATTTTAAGCAAAAATTGTGATTTTTTAAATTTCAATTTTTAATAAATATTTCCAGAAAACAGAATTAATTATGGATATGAATGGAATGAAACAAATATTAATTCAACTCCTCCGATCTTTACTTTAAAATTTTTGCCCTCCTCATCGTTTAATATTTTTGGAGAAGGAGGAGAAGGAAATTTTAAAACATGGAGTGGTGGTGCGGGTGTTTCTGTAAATAATAATGAATTGGTGAATAAAAAATTTTTTCTATTTTTTAGGAAAATTTCAAAAAAATTTTCAAAAAATTTTTTTTAATTTTTAAAGAAAATTTTAGCATGCAGAGTTTGTCTCTCTTATGTAAATCTACATAGACGTGTACTATTTATTCTCTGTCTAACCAAATTTTAATTAAAATTTAATTAATTAAATTAGATTTATTTTTCCGGAAAGAATATTTTCCGGAAATGTTTTGACAGAGAAAAAGCGAGAGAGTGCACAACGCTGTAGTAATATATAAGAGAGACAAGTAGAAGGCAGACATTTTTTATTAAAAAATTCAAAAAAAATTTTAAAAATTTTTTAATCTCATTTAGGCAACAATTAAAAATTCAAATGAAAATTCTGATTTACGTAAAATTGGCAGATTTGTATTGCAAAAATCAGAAGATGAACAATCCCAACCAATAATTAAAGAAAATAAAAATAACAGTGGAAGGGAATTAATTAATAATTTAATAAATAACAACATAAAAGAGCGGTCAAAATATTTTGATGACATTATGTCCCAACAAAAAAGCCTTACAATTTTTCAGCAATATGCTAGGTGTTTTTTTTATTAATTTTTAATAAAGAAATGAGGGGGGGTCTGAGGTTTCCCTTTTTGGAGATTCAGGGGCTCTTAAGGAGTTTCTACTACTTTTGGGGCGATGACGGGTCAAAAAAATTTTTTTCTTAAAGGTTCCACAATCAATTTGGAATAAGACATGTTTTGTTAATTTTATTATTAGTGCTGTATGCAATTTTTGGTGGTATAATGTTTCAGGTGGTTAAAAGGAAAAAATTTTTGTAGGAAAAATTTTAAAAATTTATGAAAATTTTTTTTGGATTTTTTTCAAGTTTTTAGGGTCAAATTTTTTTTGTTAAAAAATTTTTCAGAAAAAAATTTGAAAAAAAAATTCAAATTTGAGTGGAAATTAGCCAATAATTAAATTTTAATAAATTATTTTTTATTTTTTTTTGAAGGCAATAGAGCGTGATAATGAAATTGAAAATGTCCATACAACAACAAAAATAATTGATAAATTAATTATTAAAATTAAAAATGTAGGAAATATTTTTAGAAATTTTTTAAATTTTTTTAAAGAATATTTCGATGATTTTCTTTATACAACCAACTTCAAGACAATCAGAAAAAATTAATGAAATTATTGTGTAGGTATTTAAATTTTGAAAAAAAAATATTTTTTGAATTTTAGTGATGGATATACTGAAATGTTGAAGGTAAACTGTTAAAAAATTTTTTTGAAAATTTTTTGGAATTTTTAAAGGAAATTTTTAGATGTCCAGAGTTTGTCTCTCTTATGTAAATGTACATAGACGCGTACTATTTCCCTTTTTGTCTGACCATAATTTAATTAAATTTATTTTCCGGAAAGGGTTTTCCGGAAATGTTTTGACAGAGAAAAAGCGAGAGAGTGTATAACGCTGTAGTAATTTATAAGAGAGACAAGTAGAAGACAGAGACATTTTTTTGAAAATTTTTTTGAAGATTTTTTTTAATTCGAAATTTTTTTCTATTATTTAAAAAACCCTCCTAGATTGAAGGAAGATATATTGGTTCAGTATTTCACAAGTACGAGACTTTGGCACTTAATAATGTTTTAAATTGGTATTTTGGGTCTTCTGTATTTTACGGTTTCTAAATAAAATTTTTAATTAAAGAAAATTTTTATTTTTAAAACAGCTATGACACTTTTTACAACTATAGGTAAATTGAAAAAATTTTTTTGAAATTTTTAAAATTTTTTTCCCTAAATTAGGTTATGGAACAATTGCCTGTCAAACAGCTCTTGGAAAATTTGTAAGAAATTTTTTTTAGAAAATTTGTGAGGCCTTGTAAAAATTCAAAAAATGTTTTAAATCGTCTCTTTTATTTATTTTTTTATTATACTTTAAATATAAATCAGAAAAAAAATGTTTGGGCCTCGAGCGGGTTCGAACCTTCGACCCCTTCCCCTGAAAATTTTTTTCAAAAAATTTTAAATTTTTACTTTTAATTTTTTTTAATTTTCAGGCTTCTATCGTTTATGCGTATACTTTATTTTATTCGAAAAATTAATTTTGTAAAAATTAAAGTCTGTTTGGCATTCCAATGATGTTAATGGTACTTGGGGATGTTGGGCAATTAATACTTGGATTTCTTTTGTATTGCCGTAAAAGTGTTAGAGAATATTATCGGTAGGAAATAAATTTTTCTTGTTTACAATTAGTAATTGTTATATTTTTTATTAAAAATTCAAAATAACACAGAAAAAAATGTTTGGGCGCCGGACGGGTTCGAACCTTCTACCTCCTAAAATTTTTTAAAATTTCTGTGAGGCCTTGCAAAAAATTCAAGAATATTTTTAAATCGCCTCTTTTATTATTTTTTAATTTAACTTGCAAAATAACACAGAAAAAAGTGTTTGGGCGCTAACGGATTCGAACCTTCAACTGATTTTATTAATTTCTCCCTTATAGGAAAAAACGTTTGCACTTAACCATAAAATTTTTTATTTAAAAATTTACTAAAAATTAATTAACATTAAAATTAATAACTTTTCTTTAAGAAAAGCTTTAAATTTAATTTTTATATCAAAAAATAGAGCAGAATCTTGGCTACAAATTACCTCAAAAATGAGACAAAAATGTTCATTTTTCGTCAAGTTATGAATTTTTATATGAGTTGAGGTCATAATTTTTAATTTGATTTTAGACTATTTTTAGGCTGTTTTTGACGTTTATTTTGATAAATTTGGTTGGAATTAAATAATAATTTGTAGACCGGATTCTGCTCTATTTTTGATATAAAAAGAAAATTTTTATTGAATTTTTAAAATTAAAAAGAAATTTTTAAAGTCGTTGGTTACTGCGCGCCTATGTTTCTGATATTATTATTGAAGAAGATATTGAATCAAAAATTGTCGAAAAAAATAAATTAGAAGGGGAAGGGGAGGAAGAAGAAGAATTGTCTCTTTCATTATTACTACCCATTGTTGCAATTTATATTTTATTTGTTTCAACTATAGTTTCTCTTCTAGATTGGAGTAAGGATGGAAAATTGTTAATTGGAGGTTTAGGTTTTGGAGATGCTTTTTATTTTTCGTTTGTTTTATTTCTCGATTTTTTCGGGATTTTTCAAAAAAAATTTTTTTGAAAATCTTTGAAAATTTTTTTTTAATTTCCCCTCATCTTTTCCAGCTTCCTTTCTCTAGCTACCATAGGCTTGGGTGATGTTATGCCTTATAATTTGCAGTATACTCCCTTATTGGCCTTTCTTTTTCTTGCAGGACTTGCTCTATTAAGTCTAGTTAACTCTACTGTATGTTTAAAGAAAAAATTTTCCTTCAAAAAATTTTTTCCCTTCCAAGATTTATGTTCGCCTTCAAAACCGTTTTCTTGCAATAATGGATTGTTTGGAAGATTTTCTCGATAAAATTCAATATAACAACCAAAAATCGTTGGAAGGATATTTTACATTTATATCACTCGCTCCGAGTATTAAGGCAAATTTTTAAATTTTTTTAAGAAAATTTTTGATATTCAGATTGTGTCTCTCTTATGTAAATGTACATAGACGTGTACTATTTCATTCTTTGTCTAACCGAAATTAAATTAATTTAATTTATTTTTCCGGAAAGAAAGTTTCCGGAAAAGTTTGTCAGAGAAAAGCGAGAGACTGTATAACGCTGTAGTAATTTATAAGAGAGACAAGTAGAAAGCAGAGAAAATTTTTGAAAAAAAATTCAGGAAAAAAAATTTAGAAAATTTTTGAAAATTTTTCTTCAAGTTTTTGGCTACAGCCCTTCCTTTAAATTTTTTACAAGATGAAAAACAACAAAATAATCTGAATAATACAACAAATCAAAGACATAAACGTTGTCGTTCAAAGTCAATGAATGCGGTTGGGGATAGAAGGATGAAAGAATATAATCAAAGAGAAAGTCATCAATCAACAATAACTACAGCTTCAAATTTTCGTCCAACATTGGGGGTAATGACTGCAGCAACAACTTCCCCACGTATTTCAAGACAGTCAACATTTAATGTGGGGGGAACAACAGAATTTAATAATTTTAAGAGAAGAAGAATGTCAAAAGATGGGGGACAGCTTTTATTAAATAGAGCACCCGGGGGTGAGAAAAATTTTTTTAGAAATTCCAGAAAAATTTATTAATAAATTTTTAATTAATTTTGGAGCTTAAATTAACCAAATTTTGTTGAAAATAAAAAAAAGGAATGACAGAGGTTGAGTTGGTTGATTGGTAACGTTCTTGCCTTTCAAGCTAGAAGGTGGGAGGTTCGAGTCCTTTTGGTTGTAAACTTTTTTCTTTTGCTTCCCAAATATTTTTAAAAAATTTTTTAACTTCCAAAAATTTTTGAAAATTTTTTAGAAATTTTTTTCTAAAATTTTTTAAATAAATTTTTAATTATTTTCAATAAAATTATATTAATTTATAAGATATGCGTAAAAGAGCAACAACTATATCACATGATGGAGCTTCTTCTACCGAAAACAAAAATGTTATAAAATTAGATAAAAGAAGAACAAGTATAGACAATGAAAGAATAAATATTGAAAATGTTAAAATTAAAGAAAATTTAATTAAAAATAAAAGAGAGGAGGAAGAAAATCAACATCATCAACTTTTATTGTCCGCTAAAGGGTTGCTACTTCGTTGGGCTGATCAACAACAGGGAAAAGAGGAAGAAGAAGGAAAGGAAGAAGAAAAAGATTTTTATAATTATTATTATTCCCCATCAAAACCAACAACTTCAATGCAAAGAAGAATTTATTCTAGAAGAGGGTCAAGAGATGTGGGAAATAATAATTCTATGCCTTGTGGATGGATAAAAAATATGAATAATCAACAGCAAAAAGAAAATGATTAAAATTTATTTTAAATTATAGTCGAAAACCGTATTTATAAATACACCCTTGGAAATAAAAAAATTGTGTTATACCTTTTAGAGATCGAGCTGGACTTGGACCAAGGCCTGGGTTTTTCCTGTACCCAGAGTCCAGGTACAGGAATTTTTTACCCTTCCTGGGCTTTTCCTGGACCTGGGTTTTTCCTGGACTACAGGCCCAAAATCCAGTCCAGGTCAAGAATCGAACTCCAGAGTCCGGGAACAGGTCCAGGCTTTTCAAAAATCTCGATCTTTAATACCTATTGGTTTCTTCACCCATTAGCCATAGGGTGTAGCAATATCAATATCTATTAAATTCCGATTTGTATTTAAATGTTTTAAAGAATTTGGTCGGCTAACTTTCTTATTCTTAGTCCAATCCGGATAACTCTTAAATCATTTAAAAGCCTTCGATAAGCGCTATCTTTTCTTGAACTGATCAAGTCTGATCAAAGAGGTTACAAACCGATGACTGTCAAAAACAACGATTTCTTACACTTATCGAGTTGTAACTTTTTAATAATCGATCAGGCTTGATCTATCCATTTGGAGAAAAGATACCGCTTATCAAGGGCTTTCGAATGATATAAGAATCATTCTATTTGGATAAGGCTAAAAAAAGTTACAGTCGATCAATTAATTGCCAGGCGCTCACTTTGCCGCTCTCAATTGTCCAAAAAAGTTTTTACCACTTTGATATTGTTGTTTTGGTAATTTCGTTTTGTCGAATATTACTTGGGTAATTTTTTTTATTTGTTAATTTTGTTGTTCGATTTTTTCAATTTTTTTAGTGCGTATTTAACACATTTCCAAGATTTAGAATTAGCGCTAAACAAAGAGAGTCAGGTCCACATTAGGCTTCTTAAGATAGTTTAAAACGCATACTGGGAAAATCGCGTTTGCGTGTTTCCGCATGCGGGAGTAACTTGGGGGTCTAACTAATTGTAAGCTTTAAGTAAGCTTGCGAGAGTTACTTCCGCGGGAATAATCCTGCACTTCCGCAAACCGAAAAACTGCGGGATTCGGGAGCGTTATCTCACAAAATCCCACGCGCAAAATCCCGTCCTGGACCTGTCGCCATTTCTAAACCTTCGCGTATATCTATTAGGCTATTTAACCCAATTCATTTTTATCATTTTTAGAGCCTTAAAATGTTGACTCATAAATTGCGAAGGCGTGTTACTCGTTTTGGAGAACGTCCTCGAGACATTCGTCAGGCTGGTTTTTTATTGGAAGGAAAGCCTATAACATATGAAGATCTTCGATTTGAGGTTTTTGATTTTTTAAAATATTTTTATTTAAAAGCCGGGTTGTTTTTGATATGTATTGTCTGTCAGGAGAGGTGTCGACGATAACTGGGTTTGCGGGTTAAGGAGACTACAAAGGGCGCAGCCCAAGTAGGCGTGCGACCAACCTCAAGATTTTCGAATCTTTTAAAATTTAGTAATAAGCGATTCCTCTTATCGGGCTAAAGAGTTGGTACCAGAATTGTTAAGGTCCAGAAATTTTCCAGCTAATTATGACTTTGCGCCTACGTGGTCGATCGCCTACTTGGACGTTTCTCGATTGCAAAGCTGATTTTTCCGATTACAAAGCCGTAACCGCTGCAATTGTCGTCTTGTCTTCTTTCCTTAGGATAGACACTAAAGAGGGTTTAAGTGTCATATCATCATAAATGTATTTTGTTATAGGCTAATAGGAGAACGGGAAGAATCTTGAAGTCTTGAATCATTTGTTTTAAAAAAGGATAGTTGGTTAGAAAAGGTTGGAGGAAAAGACCAACTCATCTCTTTATATGTGCCCCAAATTGTGCCTAGATTAGACTATTTCTTTGTGTTTTTGAAATCTTTCTTTTTTTAGCGTGCATTAGCTTACAATCTTGACATTTCAAATGAAATTGTTGTTGAAACGCCAAAAGTAATTGAACGCAACTCATCTTCATTGTCTTCATATTCTTCATCTGATCAAAATAAAAAACTGCTTAAACGTCCTAGAAATAAAACAAAATCGAAGAAAAAGGCGAAAAATACTTGGGCGGAAGACGAAGCTGTTGCTAAAGAATTGCAAAGATTTAATAATGAGGTTTGTCTTTCTCCATTATTTTTATTTTTAAGGAAAGAAAAAAGAAGGGATGTGAGGGGAACGAAGCTTGAAGTTACCTAGCTTTTTTTTTGTTGATAACATTTTGTCCGTATTTTGGCGAGAAATAGAAATCACGACCTGGGATATGACTCATTTTCGCTCCTTTAACCATTTTTCGGTCCTTTAACCATTTTTGGATCCGCTAACCTTGATGTGATTCCGAACTTGTAATTCAAAAAAACAGTCCCAGGAAACTCCAATTAACTATAAAAAACTTTTGAAAGTTCTGGGACCTCAGAGAAGATTCTCAGATCTTACCCCAATACAGCTCTGTTTCAAATCTAGACATCGATGTCTAGATCTTGACAAAATCCTTGCTAGCTCAAGATCAGTACCTGAAATCGAGAGTTAACTGTTTCCAGATTCTCTCTTTTCTAGAGAAGAGTTTCTGACACGATTGATTTTTGCTTTCTTAAGAAATTTGGTTTCCTTTTCTAAGAAGTTAAAATTTCTTTTTGGCAATCATCTAGTCTTAAATAATTTAATAAAACATTTTTTATTTTACTAGTTTGATGAAATTGATGACTTTCAATTGTTGACAGAGGAGGCGCCACGTGATTTTTATGTTATTAAAAAACGGAAGAGGACAACTCCGAAGGAGCTGCAACAAATTAATGGTTTTTTTTAAATGTTTTTTTAGTTTCCAGGGTTGATGTTCCTTTTCTAAATATTGGAATGGTTCCTGATTTCTGGGGGTGGGGTGCCTTTACTTAAAGGACTCTTTTGAAAGGAATTGCTTGTTGGTACATTTTCAAGTTCCCTGGTATCGTTTGATGTACGTTTAGAGAGCGTATCGCCACAATTTCCATATAACGTCCCTTGGGTTGAATTTTGCCTTTGTAAGAATGGAAGTGATTTAGGGGAGTACGAGTTTATGGGAAGTTTCTTAACACTACCAACTACTTGAGGGTAGGATTTAGGCTTCTCGGTGGCCTCCCTTCCCTATGAACAGCTTCCATTCCTTAAGAGTTTCTGACATGTAGTGATTTCTTTTATTAATTCCTTTATTATTAATACTTTTAAACGGTCGTTTGAATAATAGGCTTATTGTTGGGAGAAATCTGTCCCTGTTTGATTTTCTTAACCCTCTTAACATAAATTAAATTTTTTATTTTTAATTATAGAACCAGTTGTTCCAGCAGAATCTTCTCTCTTCTTTTCTAAACAAGATTCAACACAATTTACTTTGCACAACACACCTCTTCCACCACAACAACAACAAGAAGAAGAAAATTTGTCAGCAAATATTTCTGATGAAAATGAAATTGTGCCAGAATCACCGATTCTAAACAATTCGCCAATTTTCAAAGATATCCAAGAACAACAACAATTTGCTTCAATTTCTTTAAAATCTCCAACATTGTTGGAAGAAACTACTCAAAAAACTATTCCTCCACAAGTTTTTACTTTGGACTCAACTGAATCTGATGGAATTGTACAAAATGTTGATGGGCAGTCATTGTCTACTGCTAAAGGTTTTTTATGGAATAAAAAAAATTTTTCATGGAAATTTTATTTTTTTTAAAGAATTTTTTGAAATTTTTTAAATTTTTTCCAAAAAAGCATTTTTTCGAACAAAAAATTTTTTTTCATTTTTTTTTTGAAAAATTTAAAAAAAATTCCTTGCTTTTAAAGAAGCTTCACAAAATTCAACTGAAAAATCTTCAATTGTTTGTTCATCATCCAATTTATTGCCTCCAAAAAAAATTTTTTCTTCAATTTGTGAAGAAGAGGGAAATGCTGTTGTTGATGTTATTCAATTGGATAGTGCTTCTTCTATTCAACAGACTTCATCAAAAATCCAAACGCGATCAATGGCTAAGGGTTTTTTTTAAATATTTTTTAAAAAGAAAATTTTTTTTAAAAGAATCTTCAAAAATCTGTTCATCATCCAATTTGTTGCCTAAACGAATTTTTTCTTCTATTTCTGGTAGTATGCAAGACAAAGAAGAGGAGGTTATTCAATTAGATTCTTCTATTAAGCAGCAATCTTCAAGTATCAATAAATCTCTTTCGACAGCTAAAGGTTTTTTTCTTTTAATAAAAAAAATTTTTTAAAAGAATCTGGGGTATCTTAGGATTATCGAAAAAAATTTTTTTTAAAAGAAAAAAAAACATCCGCCACAAAATTAAATTTTTTAGAAAATCTTTTGGGGTTTCCTAGGATTAACGAAAAAAATTTTTTTTCTTGAAAAATTTTTTCTTAAAAAATTTTTTAAATTTTTCTTTTAAAAAAGAATCTTCAAAAAATGTGGCACAAGAATCTTCAGCAATTTCATCAATTACTAATTTATTGCCTCCTCAAAGAATTTTTTCGTCAATTAACGAAGAAGAGGAAGAATCCAGAGAAGTTATTCAACTAGAAGATACTTCGTCTATTGTTCAATCAAAATTTAATGTGTTTGATTCTATGAGGGAATCTCACCATCAAACATCTTTGTCATTAAATACAGCTAAAAGTCCTTCACATATGGAAGAGAATATTCCAAGAGATGAAACTGTTCCACTCTCTTTTGCTTCAAGGAAGAATTTATCTCAAAAGATTTTCTCAACTTCTCGAGTCCAACAGGAACAAAAATCGTCAGAAAAGTCTTCATCATTCAATTTGGAAGTGGAAGTAGTGGAAGAAGGAGAATATGTTTTGGATGAGGAAGAAAATGAAGTGGAAAAGGAAGAAGAGGAAATGGAGGAGGGAGAAGATGAGGTGAATGATGAAGAAGAAATGGAAGAGCAAGAGGTGGAGATGGAAGAGAATGAAGAGGAAATAGAAGCGGGAGAAAATGAAGAAGAAGTTGAACTGGAAGACGAAGAAAAAGATGTCGAATGTCAAGAACCATCAAAATCTGTTGAAATTCAATTAGTGTCAACAGCCAAAGGTTTTTTTGACAAATCTTTTTGTAAAATGAAAAATATTTTTTTAGAATCCTCAAAAAATTTGTCACGAAAATCTTCGAAACTTTCTTCCAATATGCCATCTAAAAGAATTTTTTCATCAATATTTGAGGAAGTGGAAGAAGGACAGAATGTTATGGATAGTGATTCTTCTATTCAACAACAATCTTGTTCAAGAATTCAGCAATCTCTTTCAACAGCCAAAGGTTTGCAAAAAATTTTTTTTAATGAATTAAAAAAAAGACTTTGAAAACATAAATTTTTTTGGAAAAACTTTTCTTTGAAAAATTTAATTTTTTAAAGTGAATCTGTTTTTTGAAAATATTTTTTTTAATTTTTTTGTGACAAAATTTAGCTCAAAGTGTGACGTCTTATACGCATTTCCGTTCTAAAATTTTTTTCATTTTTTAATTTTTATTTATAGAAGCTTCTTCAATTTACCAAAAATCATCTTTAAACACTGCCAAGAGCATTTCTTCTCAACTTATTGGCAAAGAAGCAATTTCAAAATCTCGTGGTCAACGCATTGTCGAAAACATTCCAAGAGATGAAACTGTTCCACACTCTCTTGCTTCAAAGAAGAATTTGTCCCAGAAAGATTTTTCAACTTCTCAAGGCCAACAAGAACACAAATCTTCAGAAAAGTCTTCATCATTCAATTTAGAAGTGGAAGTAGTGGAAGGAGAATATGTTTTGGATGAGGAAGAAAATGTGGTGGAAGAGCAAGGAGCGGAAATGGAGGAGGGAGAAGATGAATTGAAGGATGAAGAAGAAGAAGAAATGGAAGATCAAGAGGTGGAGATGGAAGAGAATGAAGAGGAAATTGAAGCGGGAGAAAATGAAGTGAATGATAAAGAGGAAGAAGTGAATGATGAGGAGGAAGAAGTGGAAGACGATGAAAAAGAAGTAGAATGTCACGAAGTTGAGATTGAAGAACTAGAAGAAGATGTTATTCAATTGGATAGTGTTTCTTCTATTCAACAACAATCTTGTTCAAGAATTCAGCAATCTCTTTCAACAGCCAAAGGTATGCAAAAAAAATTTTTTTAATGAATTTAAAAAAATTTTGAAACTTTTCTTTGAAAAATTTTTTGAAGTCAAATCTGTTTTTTGAAAATATTTTAGAAATTTTTTTGTGACAAAATTAAGTCTTATACGTATTTCCGTTCTAAAATTTTTTTTATTTTTTCATTATAGAAGCTTCTTCAATTCACCAAAAATCATCTTTAAACACTGCCAAGAACATTTCTTCTCAACCTATTGAAAAAGAAGCAATTTCAAAATCTCTTGGTCAACGTTCCTCAAATAAGCTTTCTTCATCTACAATGCCTTATATTTTTTCTCCGAAAACTTTGCAAAAGTCACAACCAATTTGTGATGCTTCTCGAACACAAAAATCTGTTGAAATTTTAGAAGGAATTGAAGGAACATCCAAATCTGGTGAAAAATCATTCTCAACAGCCAAAGGTTTTTCAATTAATAAAATAATATTTGTGTTAGAATAGTACTTGGGTTCTTCTTCCTCCAAGTTTTATACTCGGTTTAATTTTGAAAATTTTTCGAGCTGACGAGTCGGAAGTTTTTTTTCCTTATTTCCTTTATTTTTTCTAAGGATTTTTTTGTTTTTTTAAATTTTTATTGAGAAAGAAAAAAAATTTCTTTTCTTTTATTTAATTTTGGTTAATTTTGTATATGATTTTTTTCAATTGTTAATTTTGGAATTTTTCAACTTTTTCAAAAATTTTTTTATTTTTTAGAAATTTCTACAAGAAGCAAAGTCCAAAGCCATTCAAAAATTTTGTCTACAAGGAATTTGGAAGAATTAGAAAATACTCCACCACCATCAACAAGTCAGCAACAACATCAACCTCGACAACGAGCAGTAGAACATTTAAATAGAAATGCTTCAATTCGAAATTCTCGACGATTGTCATTATCTCCATGGAGTATGTTTTATTTTTTTAATTAAAATTTTATTTAATCGGTTTTATACCAGTATTAAGGTTGTGTTTTCCGGAGAGAATTTTTTTTTCTGATTTTTGTATTTTTCCCGGAAATTTATTTAATTTTTCGTAACACCTTGTTATTTTTCCGGAAAGTTTTATTGATAGTTGTGTATTTTCCGGAATATACAATTTTCCGGAATTTATTTTTTTCTGATTTTTCGTATTTTCCTTGATTTATTTTTCCGGAAGGTATTAGTAATATTTTTGTGTTTTCCGGAAAAGTTATATGAAATATTTTCCGTTATGATTTTTTCTGATTTTTGGTGTTTTCCGGAGGTTTTAAATACATTCTTTATTTTTTCCGGAAAAGTTTAATAGGTCTATAATCTTTTCCGGAATTTATTGTTTTATTGAAATATTTTTCCGGAAAGGCTTATAATTTTATTTAATCACTTTTTATGTTTTTTCGGAAATATGTGTTCATCAAAACAGTTAATTTACTTTTCGGAAAATAATGCAAAAATACAAAAATTTATATATTTTATAATTTTACAGGGCAGCCACAAGAATTTACACATGTTTTGCAACACTGTAACAACGGCTATATTATGACCTGGGATGAGTTCCTTGATCGCACTAATTTTGAATGTATTCGTAAACTCGGTGAAGGAGATTATGGAGAGGTCTACGAAATGTCCGATTCTAAAGGGACTTATGCTATGAAGGTATTTTTTTCTCTTTTTTAAAGTTTGTCAAAAAACTGCTTAACTTTCGAATTTATTTTTTGAAAAGTTTTCAAGTAAAAAAATTTGTTTCTAGGTCATTCAAGTTACCGAGGAAAATCCGATACCAGCCGTCTTTTCTGAAGTTTTCATCACACGGCATTTATCAGAACTCAACAATGCCGGTGATTTCTCAACTCCTTCATATATACCTCTTGTCCGTGCTAATGTAGTCAAAGGTTTAAATTTAATAAAAAAAATTTTTTTTCTAATTTTTTTGCTTTTAAAAGGTATCTATCCGGATATTCTTATAAAGGCGTGGAAAAAATACAAAAAACAAAACCCGAAGATTGCTTTAAATAAACAACCAACTGAGCGCAAAGACAACACCTATGTCGTCCTAGTTATGGCAAATGGTGGAGTCGATCTAGAACTATATTTGCATATACCTAGAAAGGTTTAATTTATAACTTTATTTTTTCTTTTTATTGGACTGTGAGGAAAATAGAGTCGGGGAGAAACCCTTTGGATTTAAGAAAATACACATAAAATAGTTTTTTTCGGCAGTCCCGCTTCTCCAGTCTTTAATCAATTTTTAAAATTTATTTTCATATCTCCTAATCCCAAGGGCGTAGCCAGGGGGTTGATTTCGGGGGGGGGGGTAAAATATGAATGTTCGTATAAGGATGTAGTACAAAAATTAAGAGATGATTTCCATTGGCATTAATATTTTTAAATTCCAGGCCACCAAGAAACAACGTTTTTCAATTTTTTACCAAGTCGCCCTTTCCCTTGCTATAGCTGAAGAAAGATATAGTTTTGAGCATCGAGATCTACATTACAGCAATATATTAATCAGCGAAGTTACTACTAGAGAAAGAGAACGTCGAGATAAAATTTGGTTTTTTTTTGAATTTTTTTTTGGAAATTTTTAAATTTCATTTTCAGTTATTACTACAATGGTGAAAAAATTGAAGTCCGTTCTCATGGTGTACATGCTTCATTAATCGATTTCAACAATTCTCGGATGACAGATGATGTTACAAGACAGTCTGTTTTTGTTAAATTTGCTGTTAAACCATATAAAAAAGGAGATGATTATCAATTCAAAATTTACCCAATGATGAAAAAACTAAATGAGTTTGTTTATTTTTTATTAAAAATTAATAAATTTTACAGTCGAACCTTATTATGCGTAAGATACACCCCTAAGACTTAAAAAATTTTATATTATAGCAAGGGCGTAGGGCTATATCCCTCTCCCTTAAATGGGAAAATGGAGAAAATTTTAGGAGGGGCAACGAAAAGTAAACGCCAAACTTTTAGAGCACTTCCCCCTCCCCCTGAAATCGACCTCTCCTGTGTTATTGTCATATCATCTTAAATAAATTAGGGGCTTATAGCTGTGTAGTTTCTCGATTCAATAGTCAATTAAAGATTTAAAAGCGTCTCTAAAATAGAGGGGTGTCCAATATTGATTGTATCTTATAATGAGATTTTTACTGTCTAACAAAATTTTTATCTCTCCAAAAATTTTTTCTTTTCAATTTGTCAATTTTCTAGTGATGATTGGTCAACATTCCATCGCAAAACAAATCATTATTGGCTACATTACCTTTATGACAAATTATTTAAAGACAGACGTTTTACACTGAAAGAACGAGAAGATTTCGAAAAGATTTTTGGTCGTTTAGTATTAAAGACAGAAGAAGGAGGATTTGAAACAACTAAAGATTTTTTGGATAATGAAGAAGTTAGAGAAATATTTGATCATTACGTTTTTTGAAAAGGTTGAAGAATTTTTTTTTTGAATTTTATTTATTTTTAGAATTTTTTTTTTGATTTTATTGTGTGCAAAAATTGGGTTTTAATTTATTTTTTTTTGTATAAATTTTTTTGATTCTTTTAATAATTTTTAAAAAAATTTTCAAAAATGTTTATTCATTTTTTATACCTTTTTAAAAGCGTTTCTGGCTGATTTAGATGATATTTTCATGATTTGGGATTTCTTTGTGCTCTTCTAAAAAAGTCCGCAGGTTTTGTCCGCAAGTCGTTAGCTGTTTATTTAAATGAAGGAATTATTTTGGAGGAAAAGTTTGACGAGGTTATTTTTTTTATTGAAAGTATGTTTTTTAGATTACTTTTTGTAAAATAAAAGGGACAGATTTGCGGATAAAGCTTGCGGATTTTTTGAAGGGTAGCCTGACAATAAGGACGGACATATGGATATTACAAGGTACGAACAGCTACTCTGCTGATTCCGCAACCTATTGCAGCTGGGTTTTTTAAGTACATTGTCCTGTTAAGAAAAGAGTTTTTATGTTTTAGAACCAACGTAAATACCCAAAAAGTTATTTTTTTTCAGAGCAATCTCGGTATTCCGTCCGGATATGTCTTCCCTACCTTTTGGAGAGCATGGGGAAATTTAACAAAAAAATTTTTTTTTAATTTTTTAGAATTTTTAAAAATATTTTCTTTATTAAAAAAAACATCTACAAAATGAATAAATATTATCCTTTTGTTTATTGGGCTCAAGATGTTAATAATATTTTTTTGAGAGTGGAAATTAAAAGTCTTGTGGTTTATTTTTAATTTTTTATTAAATTAATTTTTTTTTTATTTTCTAAAGAATTATCAATTGACTGTTGCAAATGGGGGAAGACTTTTAATATTTCAAGGGATGGGTATTCCTTTAGTTGCTCCAGGTGATATGGCTGATTTGTCTCAATTTGAGTTTCAACTTTTTTTGGCTTCTGCTGTTGTGGTTTGCTTTTTTTTTAATTTTTTATTGTTGGAAATAAGTTCTGTGTAACCCCTTTTGTGTCTGAACCTTTTCTTGACCCTTTTATCGAACTTTTTCGAATCTTGTGCATGGGGTTTTCTGCCTTTTCTCGGTATGAATTTAAAAACTAGGTGTCTCTAAAATCTGAGAGGGGGAGGGGGAGTATTTAAATAGAAGTCCGTCTGCTGCTAATAAAGTAATTTATAAAAAACTATTTTCTGGCCCTTTTTTCGAATCAACCAATTTTTACAGTCACGGGAAACCAAGAAGACTCAAAAATGTCCAAGCTGATCTAGACGTGGAAAAATCACCCTAGAAAATGGATTTTCCTCCTCCCCAAATCAAATATAAAATTTAAAAAAATTTTATTTTTTAAGGAAAGTTTTGAATGCAAAGAAATTGAAAAAGGTTTAAATATTACATTAAAAAAACAAAATGCTGGATTTTGGAAGAATGGACTGGTAAATCCAGACCACAAATTGGAGACAAAGCTTTGGTTAAAATTTGATTTTGATAAATGGAAAGATGATCCAGAAGATGTTGACAATGAAGATGTTGATTTTGAGGAGGGAGATGGTTTGAGAATGAGAAAGGTTTTTTTAGTAATTTTAAATGTGTATAGGCAAAGTTTCGATATAAGATACCTTTTGGGGGTGGAAAAATTTTGTGTCTTGTAATGAAGTGCCTTAAATAGAGGGTAACGTTTAAACGACTCCTTTTAAAATTTTGGATCGGGTTTAGGGGTTTAAAAAATTTTTTGGATTGGATTCTTGGTCGAAAAAATTTGGGTACATAGGTTCGAGTAACTGACCCATTCCTGGTTACCACTTACAATTAGGGAACGATAAGGACGTAGCCAGAGAGGAGGGGAGGGGGGGTTGGGGGGAGGGCTTCTGTTACTAAAAAATATGGCTCAAAAAAATTTTCGCTAGGAACGCCAAATTTAAGCTCTAGTCCCTTCGCCCTTGCTGAACAATACCTTTGGATTATTTTGGATACTCCTTATTATAAGGGATGATTTTTCCAAATCCAAAGATGTATCTTATTGGGAGTTTTGTCCTTAATTTTTATATAAAAAATGAATTTTTTTTAAATAGAGTACAGTTATTGAAGACCTTTTACAACAAATTGAAAAGAACAAGAAAGAAGTAACCATTTCATCTAGTTGGGATTTTTACAAGAAGATTTTTTATTTTTTGGGTAAGGAAATTTTTTTATTATTTTAATATTAATTTTTTTGAGGTTTTAGGGGAATATATTTTGCGGATTATATAAATTGGGCCCGTTTAAATACCTTTTTTTACCCTTAACTATATTAACATGGGAAGGTTGCGAGGTGTCCGAGCTAAAAACGGTCGAGACCGGGCTCATTCGATAGAGAATATGCCCTTTCTAGCAAGGATTTTTTGCCGTTTTTGCCCGTTTTTTGATTTGGCCAAGATATGGCCCTCCAAAGTCCCAAAATTTGGCATAATTTTCCCCCCTCAAATATAAACATTAAATAACGGGTTAATTTTGTTGGCGTTGTGGTGTAGTGGTGAGTGTGCTTGACTCACCCTTTTTCTCTAAAAAGTTCGATTCTTTTTTGGGTTCTATTTTTTTATCTAATTGTTTTAAACATTATTCATTCCTTTTTCAATAATAAAAAAATTTTTCAACAAAAAGTAGCTCTGGGGAGCTAGTTCTTGTTTGGGCTTCAAAATGGGCTCATTCTTGTTGTTCTTGATAAAAAATTTTTTTTGAAATTTTAAATTACCCTCAAAAAAATTTTTTTTAGTTCGATTGTCTTTAAGTGGTTTTCTTCTTTTAATTGCTTTGTTTGCTATAATTTATTTCTTCTACTACCTATATGTTTTTATTACAACTTAAATTTTGTTGGAGAATATTCAAAAAAGATGAAGAATATGTGTGTGTGTTTTTAAAAATAGGTGGGGGTATTTTAATAATTATTTTATTTTGTTAAAGAAATATAAGATATAATATAGGTATCATTTTTTCGTTTAATTTAAAAAAAAATATAAATAAAAACGAATTTGGAGTAGGGCTGGACGCATTTTCTAATTGCGTAGCTTGCGCGGTTTCTTGACAGAATTTGGCTGCGGAAAAAAATTTTTTTCATTTGCGTTTAGATCTAGTCGAAGCCTCTAACTGTAATTATTAAGAGAGCAAGGGAGTCGTATGTTTTCTCAAGATTCCCTGTCCGCGGTTATTTGAAAATCTTTGCCTATTTTAATTTTATTTTTTTTTCTAAATTTTTACTCAAAAATGTTGGTTGGACATACATAAACGGTTAACCGACCCGAACCCGAAAACTTTCAAAATAAATTTTTATTTAATTAAAAATTATTTTAATTTTTAAATTTCTTTTAAAATTTTTTCAAAATTTTAAGTTAAATCGAATTTTATGTGATTTTCCTATACTAGCTACTGAATGTGTTAAAAATTATAAAAAAAAATATAAAATTTGAAAGGGTAATTTAAAAATTTTAATTTTTCTGTTTATTGAATGATACAAGCAGTTGATGATTGTTTAGCAAATTTTTTAAATCTATTAATTTTTGTTGGAGGAGGAGGTTCTTGTAGTGAGGTTGTTTGTTGTTGTTGTATTTGTTGGTTTTCTTCTTCCTCTTTTTCAATTTTTTCTTCATCATTTTTTTGTTCGATGACTTTATTTTCTTCCTTCTGTTCTTCTTCCTCTTCCTCGTCTTGATTCTCC
Source organism: Meloidogyne enterolobii (assembly GCA_963681835.1). Classification (NCBI taxonomy): domain Eukaryota; kingdom Metazoa; phylum Nematoda; class Chromadorea; order Rhabditida; family Meloidogynidae; genus Meloidogyne; species Meloidogyne enterolobii. Next base: position 459,632 of record CAVMJV010000114.1, read on the forward strand.
TCATTATTAAAATTAAAAGGTTCTCCATTTATTTCCCCTGTTGGGGGTTGTATTTGTACAATATCAAAATTGCTGTTTTTTGTAGTAGATATGGCTGCTAACGACTTTCTAGGTAGTTGTTGTACTATTGTAGTTGTTGTGTTGTCAACTATGAGAGGAGAAAAATGAATTTTTTAAATAAAATTTTTTTAAATTTTTTTATTAAATTTTCCGTTTTTATTTTTTTTATTTTTAATTGAAAATAATTTTTTTTCTTATTAAAAAAATTTTTAAAATTTTTTTTAGTTCTATTTTCCCCTTATTTTTTTGTTTTTTATTCCCCCTTTCTCTTTAAAAGTTTTTATTTAATACCATCATTTCCAGCTAAAGGGACTGTAGAAGCTATTTTATTATTTCTTTGTTTTAAACGTTCTCTTGGATTTGTTATTATTGCACGATAAGCGTTTCCAAAAATACTAGTAGATGTTGATTGAGGAGGGTTTGATTTTCCATTTTCTGTTGGTTGTTGTTGTTGTGTTTCTTGTTGTTGTTGTGAATTTGGTAGAGAAAGAGTACTTCCACTTTTCACTGGGATATTACGTTCCTTTAATTCTGATTTTTAAAAAAATACAAATAATTTTGGAAAAATACGGAAAAATACAAATAATTCTGAAAAAAATACAAATAATTATGGAAAAATACAAATAATTCCGGAAAACATTTTAAAAATACAAATATTCCGGAAAAATACAAATAATTCCGGAAAACTCTAAAAATACAATATTCCGGAAAAATACAAATAATTCTGAAAAAATACAAATAATCCGGAAAAATACATATTCCGGAAAAATCCAATATTCCGGAAAAATACAAATAATTCTGAAAAATACAACATTCCGGAAAACATTTTATTTTTCCGGAAAGAAACGCAAACTTAAAACACAAAATTCTGAATTATTCTGATTTATTAAAAACGCAATTATACACAACTTATTCTGATTTTATTTGTATTTTCCGGAAAGCCTAAAATACATATATTCTGATTTTATTTGTATTTCATTCTAATTAAATAATTCTGGTTGTAAATAAAATTCTGATTTAATTCTGATTTTTCCCTATTAGATTAATAAAACGAGCGATTGCGTCGATGGTTAAGTTGGTATAACTTGCGCGTTGTTAATGTATTTTTCTTGAGGGATGTGAGGTTCGATTCCTCTGCTCCCCTAACATTTTTAAAATTGTTTATTTTTTTCAGAAAAAATAAAAAAATATATTTTTTCGGTTATAGAAAATGAAAAAAAAATTTTTTTTTCAAAAATTTTAAACACACCTCAGATTTTTGTCTGCTAAAAAGTCGTCTCATTCCTCCCAAACTTGTCTTCTTATTTTCAACATTTGTATTAGTAGCAGCATTATTTGTAGTATTATTTTCTTCATTTGTATTATTATTTTTCTTCTTTGTAATTAATTTAACAACAGCATTTCCCCCTCCTTTCAAATGATTAGTACCTCCCTGCAACATTCTCTTTAAATTTGTGCTTAAAGGGGAAAGTCGGCGACTATTTAAATTTGTTGGGGAATTACTACGTCTTCTTAAATGATTATTAGTTGAATTATTGGTGTTGTTTTTGGTGCTTTTTCCACTGAAAAAATAAAAAGAATTTTCTCCGAAATTTTTTAAAAATTTTTTGAAATTTTCGAAAATACTTTAAAATTAAAAAGAAATTTTTTTGAAAATTTTTTAAGTTTTTTTGAAATTTTCTGAAAATTTCAAAAAAAATTTTATATTTTTTCTGGAAATTTTTCTGAATTTTTTTTGTTGAAAATTTTGAATTTTTTTAATTTTTCGTATTTTCTCTGAATTTTTAGAAAAAAATTTTTTTCAAATTCTTTCAAACCTTTTCACGTCCTCAGCCCTTTTTATAAGTCGATCAATTATCGTTACAATAAATGTATTGTCATTTAACCCTTCGGCTTCAACTGCTTCCTGTTCAGCTTTTAAAGCAGAAAAAGAAAAACATTTAAATTGGCAATCGGGTCCAAACATTGTAGCTAATTGTTCTCCCTAAATAATTTTTTTATTTTTTAAAATTTAAAAATTTTGGCTCTTCTTCAGATTACATGTCCAATCGCACTTGATTATGTCCAATAAAAATTAAATGGCGATAAGTACCCGGGTCTGCATTTTCTTACTATAAAATCTATAGAATAGAAAGCTCTATTCACCCAGTGTTATAGTTCACACGCGTTATTGTCAACTGCTTTCTATTCAGCTTTTAATGTAGAAAAAGAAGCCATAGATCCTATCACGCAGACCGAATACCTATTGTTATAGATTAAACGCATATAAATTTGTTTAAACTGTGTAAAAGTGCGATTAGACGCGTATTCTGGATAACAGCCAAAAAATTTTTTTCTCTTTAACCTTTTCTCGAGTAATTAACCAATCTTCATCTCTTCCATCATCCAATTCCTTTACCATTTTTTCCATTGATGGTCGTCTCAATCTAGGTGTTGATTGATTATTATTAGTATTTATTTTGGGTGATTCTTGTATATTTTCTTCACTTTCTTCTTCATTTTCATTTAAATTTCCATTTAAATTTAATTTTGAAATTAATGGTTTGTTTAAATCCCTTTCTTCTTCAATTTCTTCCCCTATTTTTTCATTTTTATCTTCATCCTCTTCAATTAATACATCATTGTCACATAATAATAAAGAGGCTGACTTAAAGAGAATTTTGATTTTTCAAGATTTTTTAAAATATTTCAAAAGAAAATTTTTAGAAATTTCAAAAAATTTTTTAAAAAAATTTTAGGCCAATTTATTAATTTGCTTATTTTTTCATTTTTAACAATTTTATTAGACCAACAAAATGATAAAAATAAGGATTCATTTAGCTTGTTTCTGTGGTTAAGTTGGTATTACTTCCGCCTACTGTGTCTTTATTTTCTGGAAAGGGGCATGGTTTGATACCTTTGGGATTGTAATGTGTGTAATTTTTAATTTTTTAATGCCTTAAAATTTTTTTAAAAATTTTTACTCATTTTTAAAATTTCAAAAAATTTTTTCTAAGATTTTAAAATCACACTTACAGGCCTAGCTGTATTTTTTGCTATTTTTCCCTTTCCTTTCCCTCCCTTTTCCTCTGCTGATTGACTAGTATTAAAATCTTCAGAAAATCCAGTTAATACATGAAACGAAGAAGGTATATGTGCAGCATAACAAATAATAGCTGCGTGGGCTCTGAAAATTTTTTAAAAAAATTTTTGAAATTTATTTAAATTACTTTCTAATGGCCATTAAGTGAGCTCCTGTGCGTGTCTTTAAAAAATTTTAAAAAATTAAAAAAAATTTCAAAAAAAATTTTTTTTCCCAATTTTTTTTTCAAAAAATTTTTGAAAATAAAAAAAAAATCCAAAAAAATTTTCTCGAAATTAAAAAAAAAATTTTTTTTTTTAATTTTTAAAAAATTAAAAAACCGTTCTAGGATCAATTTGCATTAATTCCAAAGTAGAAAATTCTCCTTGTTTAAATTCAAAGGTTAGGTAGCTAATATCAGTATAATGATTGTGTTGTTCATATTTTTGTGCTGATTGTTTTAATTGATCAAACTTGAGAGGGGAAAATAAATTTTAAATTTAAAATAAGTAAATGAAAAGTTGTGTTGATTGTGGTTAAGTCGTTATGGGCCCCGCATTGCCTGTTATTTTTTCCGGAAGGGGGCAAAGGTTCGATTCCTACAACTTTCTATCGACTTTAATTTAATTTTATTTTTGCTTATAATTATTATTTTGATTTTTTTTTCTTTTAAAAAATTCATATTAATTTTTTTGGATCTTAAAAAATATTTTTTTTTAATTTATCGTGGAGGGGGAATTTGTAGAGGGAGAAATTTTAATTAAAGAAACAAACCAAAATTTGTCTAATCCTTTTAATTCCAATTAATAAAATATTATATTCTTTAATATTATTTTCTGTATTTAAAGAAGATGAAGTTGACGGGGCTATAAGTAAATTATTTTGTTGTGTGTCTGCAGTTGTTGGTGGTGGTGGTGGAGGGGGTGGTGTTGGGGATGATGATTGTTGTTGTTGTTGATTGGTAGGGGAAGATGACATGATTTTTTTAACTTTTAAAAAAAGTGAATTTTAAATAGGTGATATAAATATGTGTCTGTGTGTGTGTGTGATTTTTTGTTAAAACGGAAAAAATTTTTTCGAGAGAATCTTTTTGAAAAAAGGATTTTTTGAAGAATTTTTGAAAATTTTCTGAAAAATTTTTTAATAAAAAATTATTTTTAATTTTTTAATTTTTAGCAATTTTTTGGATTTTTTTTTAATTTTTAAAAATTTCTGAAATAAAATTTTTTTTTTGAATTTTTATAAAAAAATTTTTTTGGACCTATTTAAAATAGGAAAAATGAAGAATTAAAAAATAAAATAACCTATCCTTTATTCCTAAAGATTATTTTTTAAAAATGTGATAGTGAAAATTATTTAGAAGAGAGTGAAATATCAACAAGAAAAAAATAAGCCGTTGTGACAATCTATTCTGTCTCCTATTTTTTCACGCGTTCCTTATATTTAATCGAAAAATTTTTTCAATGTTGACTTTTGAATTTTGATATATTTATTTTTTTGTTTGTTTTGCTAATCTTCTTTCTTGTTTAATCATTTTTCTATTTTTTTTCTTTTTTTTAATTGAAAATTGAATTTTTTTTGGAGGGAGAGAGGGGAGGGGAGGGAGTGTTTAAATGAGGAAAATGAAGGGGAAAAAGAAAGGGAAGGTGGAGAAATTTTGAAACAATTAAAATAATTTTAAAATAATTTACAGACGTTTAAAATTACCAATGTAAAAATAAAAATATTGAATTGAAAAAAGAAATTAACAAAAAAATTTTTTTAAGGATGTCTGGAGAGGGGGTAACTTGATATTAATGAAGACAGGCACTTGTAAAATTGTTTTAGTTTTTTTGTTTTTAAAAAATCTTATCAAAAATTTCTTTATTTATAATGAATTATATTAAAATAAATTTTATTTTAACAAAAAAAATTTTTTTATTTTTTTAAAATTTTTTGGGAGGGGGAGAGGAGATGTAAAGAAGTTGTGACGAAATGGGTTATTTTTGGGTATACGATCTTTTGTTAAATTAGATAGAGAAAAAATAAACTTGGAAAGCTTAAAACTTGAAAAATAAACCTGGAAATAAACTTAGAAAAAATAAACTTAGAAGTAAACTTGAAAACAAACTTGGAAACTTAAAACTTGAAAATAAACTTGGAAAACTTAAAACTTGAAAATAAACTTGGAAAACTTAAAACTTGGAACTAAATAAAATAATTAAATTTGTTGAAAATTATAAAAAATTTATTTTAAAGTTTTTTTAAAACAAAATAAAAATGCTTAGTTACACAAAGTTTTTTTTTATATTGTTTTTAAATAAAATAATAATGAGATAGAGAGAAGCCTTTCGGCAACAAAAGAAAAAGAAAAGTTGGGTGGAAAATTTATTAAGAAAAGGTAAAAATTAGAAGAATTGCTATGGTAACTTTGTTTTTTCTTAATTATTTTTGTATTTGTATTTTTTTTGTTAAATGCCAAAAAATACAAAAATAAAAAAATTTTTTTTTGGAAAATTTTTAAGAGAATGGCAAAAAATAATTTAGAAAATTTTTAAGACTCAAGTGCCCCTTTTTCCAATTTTTTGAATTTTTGAGAAGCAATTAAAAATTAAAGAAAATAAAAAGTTTACACGCACTCTAATAACTAGTTTGACCTGTATTTTAGAAAATTACCAAAATAATATTCGAATAATTAAATTCAAGAAAATTTGGTAGAATAATTAAATAAGAGAAAAGAAAGAGCATCTTTAAAAGGATTATATGTTTGAATGTGCGCAATAAAACTTTGTTGTTAGACACACAAAACAATTCCGGAAAAGTTTGTTTTAATGTTTGTTTATACAGATAGTTAGACTTTTCCGGAAAACTTATTTAAGAGAATGTTAGACAAAAAAATCTAGAAAACTTTTTTCCGGAATCTATGTATATTTAATTTCCAACTTTTTTCCGGAATCTATGTATATTTAATTTCCAACTTTTTTCCGGAATCTATGTATATTTAATTTCCAACTTTTTTTCCGGAAAACTTTGTATTACAATTTGCTCTATAGATGGTTAGACACAAACTTTCCGGAACTCTCTCTTAATGTTACAGATAGATAGTCATTTCCGGAAAGCTATTTTATTTTATTAAAAGAATGTTAGACATAAAAAATCCGGAAAACTTTTTATTTTTCCGGAAAAGTTTGTAGTCCATTTTCCTCTATAAATTATTAGACACACAACTTTCCCTGAGATCTTTATTTATTATGAAAAATTATTTTTCTATTTCCGATCATTAAAATCATCTCACACATAATTATTTTTATTTCATAGTTATTACCATAGATTTTTTTGGATTTTGTATGACTTGGCGGTGTATCAAAAGGGAAGATATATCTTTATGTAAGGGAATTATCGTCTCTCTAACTAAATAACAAGCAAAATTGCAATTTGCGCGGACGATTAAAAAAAATAAATGAGTTAATAATAATGATAATGACCTTTTTTGAGCTTTTTTAAAAATGCTTCTTTAATCTGCCGTTCATATAAAATTGAAAATTGAGAAGAAAAAATATGTAGCATAATTAAGAGATTACTCAGAGAATTCCGGAAAAGCTATTTTTAAAGAATTTTATTAAAACTTGGAAGAGAAAAAAAGTTTGAAAATGCAATGAGGTAGACACAGCTTTTTTCCGGAAATATATATGTATTTTCCGGAATTTATTCAATTAAGACTTGTCAGAGAAAAAAACACAACATTTTCCGGAATAAAATATATTTTCCGGAATTTTATCTACTATTTTATTAAACTTAATAGAAAAAAGTTGGAAGCAGCAATAGGGTAGACACAAAAAAGTTTCAGAAACTCAGTTTTCCGGAATATTAATAAAACTTGACAGAGAAAAAAAGGACAATATATACTTATTCCGGAAAAAATTACTTCTTTTTAAACCTATACGTCTCTCATTAAAATCTTTATCTTTCTCATTTTAACAATAAATTTATTTTTATAAAATAAATAATTATTATTAAAACAAAACACAATTGTTGATGTTCACATCCTTCAACAATTTTTTATTTTTTTCTTCTAATTTTTTTTTGGGATGCGCTTTTATTTAGTCCTCTCTTTTGTTTTGTGCCATTCACTACCTTTTTTATTTCCCATTAAAAATAATTTTTTTTCTTCAAGAATTCCCCTTTTAAACACCAATTTTCTTTTTTAAAGTCATTTTATTGTTTTATTAATTTTTGAACTTTGCCGAATAAGAAAATTTATTAAAGGATCCAGCAGAATAAAAAAAGAGAGGAAAGGTGAGATGTGTATAAATTAATTTTTTTGTGGAAGGGCTTGCGCAATCCGAGTAAGAGAGATGCCGGCATATTTCTTAAAATAATAAATAATAATTATTATTTTTTGAAGATCCATGAACTGTCGATTTAAAAAAAAATTTTTTTTTATTTTTTGAGCTATTAAAAAATTAAAAAAATTTTTTTTAATAATTCCCCTATGTGTCCTCCAAAAACTTCCCCGGAAGGGGCATTATAAAAACTATTTAATAAAAAAAATAATAGAGACAAAGTTAGTTGTTTTCTCACATTAACTCGTTTCTTTTTTGTTTTCTCATACTACAAGATAATTATTATTACCATTCCGGGAAACAAATGATCTGTGTGTCTGTCTTATTTTCCCACATTATCTGTTTTTTCTATTCCATGTTTTAATAGTCGTTTATTTTATAATAAACTTTCCGGAAAACAATGTAATATATTTAAATAAACTTTCCGGAAAACATTAATATTAAAAAAATAAACTTTCCGGAATATATAAATAAGTTTCTCTAATTCTATTTCAGGTTTTAGTAATATGCTAATATATTCCGGAAAGTTTTCCGGAATGAATATTTATTTTCATTTCTTTTTCTATACTTTTATATTTCCGGAAAATATATTCTAGATTGTATCTCTAACAATTATTTATGCTCTTTTTTCTCTGCCAAGTTTTAATAATTTTCCGGAATGGATATCGAGTACCATTCAGTTTTATATGCATATTCTTTTTCTCTGTTAAGTTTATTTATTTATATTTTTAGTTGTAAATATTTTTCCGGAAATATAATTTCCGGAATTATATTTTTATAGCTATTATATTAAATAATATACTAAATATTATCTTTCCGGAAAACAAATGGGGCGTGGATGTTTTTTCTCTAACTTTCCCTGGGACTTGACTCTTCCCCCAAGGTTGCTCTAGTCTACTGGGAAAATGCTTCCAAAAATAAGCAAAAAAACTAAAATTAAAAAAACAACAACAAAAAGCAAAACAATAATAAATATTATTTATTAATATACTTGAGCGGCAATTTGTTGCACCTGTGAAAATTTGAAAAATAAAAATTTTTTTGACTTTTTATGGGAGTTAAAAGAAATTATTTAAATTTTAGTTGTTTGTTTATAATTTTTAAAAATTATTTTTGGGTATTTTTTAATTTATTTGAATTGTAATTTATGTAATTACCCCATAGGGGGAATTTTAATATATTTTCATTTAATATTAATTTACTCAAAAAAATTTCTTTTTATTTTTAAAATTTTATTTTTTTCTTTTTTTTTCTGCCCCAAATAATTTTTTTTTATAAAATTATTTTTTAATTTTTAAAATTTTTTATTTAAGAAATTTTTTTTTAATTTTTTACACGTTTTTTGAGGCATAAAACTTTGACAAATTCTTTTTTTTTTATTAAATTTAAAAAAAGATTGGTCAACTAGAAATTTATTTATTCCCGTTATTTGTTTTGTCAATTCATCTACTAAACAATTAGAGTTGCTACAATTTTGTTTTCTCCTCTTGTTTTATAATTTTGCGTGTGACTGCTTTATATTTTTATAAGCAACAAATATGCTAGCGACAATGTTACGGTATTATAATGCTTTAAGTTTTTTAAAGTTGGCAATTTTAAATTAAATCAGAATTTATTTTATTTTCAGAATTTATTTAGTTAAATATTGAATTCAGATATTAAAAGCAGAATTTGAAAAATCAGAATTATTATTAAACCAGAATTTTAAAAGTCCAGAATTTAGAAATCAGAATTTTGGAAAATCAGAATTTTGGAACTTCAGAATCTGTATTAAATTCAGAATTCTATTAAAATCAGAATTTTTATTAAATCAGAATTTAGAAATCAGAATTAAAAAAATCAGATTATTAGGAAAATCAGAATTTTGAAATCAGAATTTTTATTAATTTATTAAAATCAGAATATAATTTAGTCAGAATATAATTAATTATATCAGAATCAGAATTCATAAATCGAAATTTCTTCTCCGCATTCTAATACTTAATTGTTTGCGTCAACTAATGGTATTGTTTTGCCTGCACAAAATTAATTAAAATTCTAATTTTTTATTTTTTTTTATTTACTAATTTATTTTAAACACTAAATTCTTTGAATAAATTTTTAAAATCCATTTTTCTCTTTATTTTCTTTTTTTTTCTAATTTTCACGCGAAAAATGCGTCAATTTATTTTCCAAGTATATGTATCTCCTATAAAAGTAAATTTTCAACAATTAAAGAAATAAAATAAAAATTTATTCACTCAAACACAACCTTAACTTAACCAAAACTCTCCTCAATCCAATTAAACAACCAATTTTCTTTCCTAAAATTTCCTTTCTTATTGTGTCACAAAGAGGACTTGGGTTGGTTCCGCCTTCTTCTACTTAATTGCTTGAAATATTTATTTTTAAAAAGGCATTTTATTTTGTTCGGAAGAAAATTGTGTGAATTTAAAAATATGTAATTTTACCCTTTTTATTTCTTTAAAATTGAAGAAAAAATTTTTTTTAACCAATTAAAGTTAATAATAAGAGGAATTATTGGTGTATTAAACTAATAATTCTGATTTTAATTTAATATTATCAGAATATTTATTATTTTATAGCACTATAGAATATCAGAATAAAATTATTTAATAAAAATCAGAATTATTAAATGATTTAATTATATCAGAATATTTATACTATTTTAAGGGACTATACCAGAATATTATCAGAATTATTAATTATCAGAATATTTCTTATTTCAGAAACTCAGAATAATAATATCAGAATTATTTTTAAAAATCAGAATTATTAAAAACCAGGATTATTTTTAAACCAGAATTTTTGTTAAATCAGAAATTTAAGAAAACCAGAATTATTTGTAAATCAGAATTCTAATTAATAATTCTGATTTTTTAAATTTTTTCTGATTTTTTAATTCTGATTTTTTAAATCATTTATTCTCATTTACACCATTTGACAGTATTATTAAAATAGAAAAAAAGCAAATAGACCACGCCTTCTACTCCACCCATTAAATAGTTATAGTCTATTTTATGTGCCTTTCATGAATTGCTTCCATTTATATATATTTTTATTTTCTATCAATTTTTAAGAAAATCAGAATTTTTTTCAGAATTATTACTAAAAGTCAGAATTACTTGTAAACCAGAATTACTAATTTGTTTCTATTAATTCTGATTTTTTTAATCATTTTTTCTCTTTTACACCATTTGACAGTATTATTAAAATAGAAAAAAAGCGAATAGGCCACGCCTTCTACTCCACCCATTAAATAGTTATAGTCTATTTTATGTGCCTTTCATGAATTGCTTCCATTTATATATATTTTTATTTTCTGTCAATTTTTTTAGAGAATTTTTTTTTAATTTAAAGAATTTATTTTTTTTTGGTTCTGATTTTTAAATAAATTTTTTCTGATTAAATTTAAGTTTCTGATTTCCTCTCCTCTTCTTTCTCGATAAAACACACAATTTTTGTATTATTTTTTTATTTTTAAAATTTCCCATAAAGTCAAATCCGTCAACAATTAAATATAAAATAAATTTTATTTATTTAATCTCTTTTATTTTTTGACCTTCCTTCTTTAATTATTATAAAATTAATAATAGAATGAATGTGAATTATTATGTGGATTTAACAAAAATAATTTTTTTCCTTCTCTCAAATTTCAAAAAAAAAATTTCTATTAATAATAAATAAAAATTAAATTTTAAAATTCAAAAAAAAATTTTTTAAAGGCTTCAAAAAATTAAAAAAAAATGATTTTCGACCCGCGCATGGCCGCTGCTGCTGCTTTATTAATGTCTTCTTCTCCGCCTAATTCTGATAATAATAATTCTTTTTGTGATCAATTAAATGGTAGAAAAAATAATTAAATGAATAAAAATTAATCTTTTTAGTAAATGGACTTTTTGCTTCTAATACAACTGGTCAGAAATTAATTTTATCGCCACCGCTTTCAATTAAATCAGAAAATGCAAATAATGCTAATAGGTAGATTAAATCAGAATTATTGTATTTATAACTATAAATTTATAAAATCAGAAGAATATATTTTATAATTCTGATTTTTATATATTCTGATTATTTTTTATTATCTTATATAAATCAGATTTAATTTTTATTTTTAAATCAGAATTAATTAAAACCTTCCGGAAAAACTTATCAGAATTAACAGAATTAATTAGAACCTTCGGAAAACTTATCAGAATTAGATCAGAATTACGTATTAAAACTTTCCGGAAAACTTGGTATGACCAGAATTATTAAAATCAATTAATTAAAACTTTCCGGAAAATTCCGGAAACTTGAATTATTTCAGAATTACTAAAATCAGAATTAAAACTTTCCGGAAAATTCCGGAAACTTGAATTATTTTCAGAATTATTAAAATCAGAATTATTAAAAACTTTCCGGAAAATTTGAAATTATCAGAATTAAAATATCAGAATTATATCTTTCCGGAAAAATTCCGGAAAGTTTAGAATATCAGAATTATTATTTATAAAAATCAGAACAAATAAATACAATTAATTTTTAAATTTCAGAATATCAACAAAACATTTCCCAACTTGTTCTGATCCATATTTACAACAACAACCAGCATTAAAAACATCGTTATTAAATGAAAAAAGTTCTTTTCGTATAGAAACAATTATTTCAAACAAAGAAACGCAACAACAAAATTCTGAAGAAAAACCAGAAGAAGAGAAGGAAGAGGGGGAGGAATTAGTGGAACGTAAAAACAAAAATAAAAACAATTTTTTATTTTCTTCCTTCCAACAACAACAACAACAATTTGTTTCAGTTCAAAATTTACTTGCCCAAATGACTGGGGGAATACAACAACAACAACCAGGAATGATGTTAATGTTGGATAAACAATTTGTACCTTCTAGTGCTTTTAATTTGGCGAATGGGGAGGATAATGAAGGTGAGGGGGAATTTTGAAAATATTAATGTAGAAAAATCAGAATTAATTTTTAAATGTCAGAATTTTATTTTTTAAAATCAGGAAAAAAAATCAGAATTTATTTTTAAATATCAGAATTATATATTTTTTAAAATCAGAATATTTGTTTAAAAATCACAAAAAATATCAGAATTTATATTTTTAAAATCTGAATTTTATTTTTAAACCAGAATTTTGTCTTTAAAAAGCAGAACTTCATCTCTAAAAATCAGAATTTTATTTTTTAAAATCAGAAAAAATCAGAGTTTATTTTTAAATATCAGAATTATATATTTTTTAAATCAGAATTTCGCCTTTAAAAATCAGAATTTTATTTTCAAAAACCAGAGTTATATTTTTAAATATCAGAATTTATTTTCTAAAAACCAGAATTTATTTTATAAATATCAGAATTTTCTTATTAAAAACCAGAATTATATTTTTAAAAATCAGAACACTAAAATATTATTAATTTTCATTATATTTTATTCTAATTCTCTCACTAAATAAATTACTGTAATTATAACAAAGAAAGACATTTTATATTTTTAAATACTACGATTTTGACCCATTTTAGCGGAAATCTTTTCCATTATTTTTTTTTTTTATTTCTAATTATTTTCTTTCCCTCCCCTCCTCTCCTCTCAATTTTCCCTCAATTCATTCAATTATTTTTAAATTGCCTTAGGGCTAATTGGTTGTTTTATTCTTTACTTACCTCCACAAACTTCTTAAGTATTCACACTTTTATTTTAATTTTGTATCAATGAGGAAGAAAAATTGGGAGAGGAGGGAAGGGAAGGAAGGGAGGAGAGGGAAGAGAGAGGAGGGAAGGGAAGGAAGGGAGGGGGTAGGGGAGGGAGGGAAGGGGAGACACACGGATTTTGGGGCGGCTTATCTAAATATATAAATACAATTTTAAGAAGAAAATCCCCCCAATTAATCCAATTCCCAAGGGTATAATAGAAAGAAGGAGACAAGTAATTGAGTATAAATTAGGGTGTTTTATAGTAGTAAATTGAGAGGTAAGGGAGGGAAGGTGAACAATATATTAAAAATAAAAAATGATTTTTTAAAGTGAAATGGGGGGGGGGAGTGATTAATAGAGGGAGAAGTTGGCGGTTCCGAATATCCCAAACCGAAAAAACCCCGGATATCTGAAATCTTCAGTTTGGATATCGGTTCCGGATATCCGGATATCCGGAAGATTTCCCAGGTACCGTCATCCTTAATGAAGGGAATTGAAAAAAGGAATTTTATACCTATGTTCAGGGGGAAAAATTTTTTTTGGAGGTTGGAATTGAACTTAAATTTAATTTTTGTATAGGCTTTTAAGTCTATAGGATTTGGATTTTTTTAAATTTAATTTTAAAAATAAAATTAATTTTTAATTTAATACAAGTAAATGATTTTTTAAAAATCCACTTAAAAAATAAAATTATAGTAAAAAAATAATTACCTAAATATTAATTTTTGAAGGATATTTTAGAGAGGGAGAGGAAGAGAGGAATTAGTAACAAATTAAATAATAATTGAGGGAAGAGGTAGGAAAGGTGATTAATAGGATTTAAGAGAGGAAAGAGGGAAGGAGGGGATTTGGGGGAAGGGGAAGGGATTAACTTTTGCAAATAAATGACGAAGAAAAAATTACATATTTTAAAAATAATTGGATTAATTAAGCTAATATTTACTTAAATGCCCTCAAGCAATATTTGAAAAATAATTTTTTAAGGCTTGGGATTTTCTAAAAAAATTCAAAAATTTTTTTGAGGGATAAACGGTACATCTAACCAAAGTTGGGTTGGAACAGTCTGAAGTGTCGGAAATCTGAGGAGCCGGAAATTGGAACTGTATACCTATAATAATAACTAATTTTTTTACCATTGTTTTTGGAGGGAAATAAATAGTCGGAACTTGGAAATCGGAAATCAAATTTTTTTTCGGAAATCGGAATTCCGACCCACTTTTGCATCTAACCAAAAAAGATTTGTTAATAAAAATACATAGATTGTATTTTTAATTTTGGGGTTCCCTTCCTCCTCTGTTTTTCTAGTTGACCTCTCCTCTAAAATACTTAAAATAATAATGATTTGGATTTTATTATCCCCCTCCCCTAAAAACAATGGGTAACAAAAAAATCAGTTATTATTATAGCTATATTTAACTGTTCTCTTAAACTCTTTCTTTCCTCGTTGTTCTCCCTCAAAAAAATTATTTTTTTAAAGTATTTAATTGCTCGTATAATGTTTTTACTATTATTATTATTCTCGAGAAATCAACAAAAAAAATACAGTTATTGTAATAAATACTTTTTTTGGTTTGAGACACCTGTCTTCCTTTTTTCCCACATTATGCATGTCTTTTTTTTGTTATATTTGCTCCGTGAACCCTAAAAAACTTTTTTTTTTCTACGATTGAAGAAGGAACGAAAAAATAGGACAAAAAATTTTTTGGACAAATTTTGTTGGATCAATCCCTGTATTACGACTCCACTCTCTTGCGTCTCGTTTTTCCTCTTGTATCAACTCAAATCGGCTTCTAAGGACGTCTTTTTTAGCCTAAGTTGTTTCCCCTACCTGAACAATTTTCTACTTAATTAGTTAAACAAGGCTCTAAAGGTGTGTGTTGTATTAGAGGTTTGATAGTTTAATTTAACTATTAGAAAAATTATTTTTCTGAGAAAGAAAATCCTTTTCAATTCAACGAAAAATCAAAATATTTTGTGTGCCGATTAGTTGTGGATAACAAAAAAAAATTTTTTTAATGGACAAATTTTTCTTTTCTATTTTTCTGAGGGGTGTAATATGCGTAAAATTAGCTCGCAAAAATTATATATATTTAGTTAAATATTAAAAAGGGGGATATATAAGTGTGTATTTATTTTGTTTATTTGGATATAATGGAGAAGGGAGTGGGGGGATTTTAGGTAGTTAGGGGGATTTTAGGGGAGAGAGGTAGTTAGTTAGTGAGATGACGCGTGTATATTTATTTTTATTTTATTTAAAAAAGTCATTCAAAATTATATGGAAAAATGGCGGAAATAAATACAGTGCAAATTGGATTATTTAGTAAAAATAATTTTTTATTTTGGAAAATTTTTTTTTTAATTTTTTAGAAAATTTTTTAAATATGGGAAGGTTTAGGTTGATTTTTGTTGATAATTTTATTTTTTGAATTAAATAAAAATTATTTTTTTAATTTTTTTATAAATTTAAGAATATGTTCTTTAATTTAAAATTTAATTTAGGTAAATTTTTTTTAATTTATTTTATTAAAAAATTTTTTTTATTGGCTGGCAGCCAGTAAACTACCTATTACCCTATCTATTTTCTCCTAACAACTACTATGTTGTTTTCTTTGTATTTAAACACATTAATTTTCTGTTTAAAACATTTGCCGCCTTAAAAACATTAAAAGAAACAAACAAATTGTTTTTCTTTTTTTAATGTTTATAAATAAACACCGCCTTGTAATTAAACTTGTTTGTGTTTTGTCGTGTGTCTTTAACTCTTTTATTTTGTATTTTACTTGTATTTTCTCTTTATATTAAATAAACCTGGAATTAAAAAAATAAACTTGGATTAAAACTTGAAAATACAAACCTGGAAATAAACCTTAAAAATAAACTTGAATTAAAACAAAACTTGAAAATAAACTTCAAAATAAACTTGAATTAAAACAAACATTGAAAAAAAACATTAAACAAAACATTTAAATTGAATGTTTTTTCAGAAACTAATTGCAACATTTCCCCATCCCAACAAACATCAACAAACCAACAACAACAATTTTATGAAAACATGCGAATCTCACAAACATCCCCCCATTCATCCTCTAGTGAAACAACAACAACAACACCCATAACAACATTAACACCAAATAAAAGAAACTCAACAAACACATGTTGTGTTTCCGGAGGGAAAAAGGCAAGAAAGGCGCGAACAATATTTACTGACAAACAATTACAAGAGTTGGAAACAATGTTTGAACATAAGCGGTAAGGGTGATTTTTTGAGTCTTGAAATTTTTTTTTATTTTTTTTTATTTTTTGACTTTATTTTTTAATTTATTTTTTTTATTAATTTTAATAAATATTTTTTTAATTTAATTAAAATTTATTTTTATTTTCAGTTATTTGTCTGTTACTGATAGAATGGAGTTGGCTAGAAGAATGAATCTGAGCGATACTCAAGTGAAAACATGGTATCAAAATAGAAGGTAAAAAATTTTTTTTTGGATTTTAAATTTTTTTTTGGTATTAAAAAATTTTTTAAATTAAAAAATTTATTCTAACAAAATTTCCCTTTTATTTTCCCTCATTTCTACAGTAATCTTATTTTTATTTAACCAAATAAGCTTCAAATAAACTTCCCGCTTGTTTCCTTTTTGAGTGAGAGAAATTTATATTCTTTTATTTCTTTTCACTAATTTATTCACTAAAATAATAATACAAGAAAAAGCATCCCCAAAAAGATGTCTGAATCGTTAATGACTAAAATAAATAAATATTAATGCTTCAATGAGAATGCTTCAATTCCTTTTTCTTTTATTATAATACATATTACCGGAAAGGGGTGTATTCCAAGTTTATTGTGTGTTTTCCGGAAAGTTGTTTTCCGGAAAAATGTTTGTTCTGTTTTCCAAAAAGTTGTAATTGGGATGAGTTGTATTTCAAGTTTATTTGTGTTTTCCGGAAAGTTTTATGTTTTAGTATTATAACCGGAAGGAGTTGTATTCCAGGTTTATTTATTTGTGTTTCCGGAAAGTTGTAAAAATGTTTGTATTGTTTTCCGGAAAGTTGTAATTGGGTTAAGTTGTATTTCAAGTTTATTTTTTGTTTTCCGGAAAGTTTCATGTTTTAGTAATATAACCGGAAGTTGTATTTCAAGTTTATTTTTTATTTATTCAAGTTTATTATATTATTCCGGAAAGTTGTAAATGTTTGTGTTATTTAACGGATAGTAACCGGAAAGTGTTGTATTCCAAGTTTATTTTGTTTTATTTATTTTTCTTTGTTTTCCGGAAAGTTTCATGTTTTACAACAATTAATTCTTTAAAACAAACTTTCTTTCTCTCTTATTTTCTATAATTTAAGTGATGTTTTAGAGTAAATCATTAATTCTCTTTTCTTTTTCCTTTCTCAATAAATAAACCTATTTTTGCGGCACCATGTTTAAAAAGCATTGAAGCAAAAACACAAATATATTTTGAGAGTTGTCATTTGAATTAGTCAAAAAATAGGAGGAAATTGTTAGGATGAGAGGGGAGTATCATCACACTCTTCTAAAAGCACAAATTGGTATTAGAAAATTGTTAGGCTTAAAAATAAATTTGTGTTTTTAGTGAAAAGGCCATCGTAGGGCCAATTGCATGTCAAAAGGGGATTAGGTGATGATTTATATATTTTTTCAGATTTTTTTTATTTTTTTGGGGGTAAAATTGGATTTTTAACGAGTGATTATTTGAGTGAGGGGAGGATTTTTAAAAATTAAAAAATATTAAAATAATAATTTTTTTTTGAAAATTTTATTAAAATAAATTTAAAAATCAAAAAATCTTAATTTCAAAATTAATAAGAATTTTATAAAAAAAAATTCAGAACAAAGTGGAAGCGACAAGAACAAACTAGTGCAGATATGCTTAATGATCAGCAACAAGTTATAATGGTTATTATTTAATTAATGTTTTTGTTAATTAAATGTTTTACCGGAACGATGATCAAATTTATTTTGTTTTCCGGAAAATGTTTTTGTAGAATTTGTAAAACAACAAATGTTTGTTTTTTAAACAAACATTTATTTACAAAACATTTTCCGGAAAACATTTGTTTTGTTTTACAATTTGTAATAATAATTAAGGTTGTATTTCAAGTTTATTTTTTGTTTTCCGGAAAAGTTTTACAATTTTAAAGTTAAAACCTGTTTTCCGGAAAATTATTACAATTTGTAAAATTAAAACTTGTTTTCCGTAAAGTTTTATATACCTATTATATTTCCTATAATTTTCTCTATTTTATTTTAGATGCAAAACTTAATACGCAGTGACCCTCTCTACTGGGCTCCATTATTGTCACAATTTGCTTCCAATCCTTATTTAATGCATCGTTTACTTCCAGCATTTCTTTCTACCCCTAATATTCCAATAACAACATCAATTAATTCCAATTCCCCATTTACTAATTCCTCCTCTTCTGTTGCCAGTACTTCTTCAACATTATCTACCTCAACAACAACAACAACTTTATCAAACACAGAAACAATTGATGAAAATAAAATAAAAACAATTTCTGGATTAATAAAAAATGAAGAAGATTTAAATATAAAAGAAAAAGAAAAATTAAAAGAAGAAAATGCTTCGAGTTTCACTGGAAAACTTGGAAAGCGAAAACATGTTTTAAATGAGGAGAGTGAAGAAATTGTAAAAAAAGTTGCAAAAGAGGAAGTTTAGATTAATAAAATAAATAAACTTTAATAAAATGTTTTAATAAATAATTGTAAAACTTTTGTATTTCTTTGTATTTTTTGTATTTTGTATTTTTCTTGTATTTTTTAATGTGCATTGTATCATCAAGTTTTTGTTTTATAATGTGAAATACATAGAATAAACAAACGAAAATACTGTGTATAAATTTAAAACCTGGAAAAGTTTCTTTATACTATAAACTTTTCCGGAAAAACATTGCCGGAAACATTCGAATAATATAAATCGCGTTCTTAAAAACATTTTCAGAAAAACTTTCCGGAAAACATTAAAACATATAAATCAAGTTTATAAAAACATCTTCCGGAAAAGATTATAAATTATGTTTATAAAAACATGTTCCGGAAAACTTTCCGGAAAAACATCTAAACATTATAAATGTTTATAAAAACATCTTCCGGGAAAACATCTAAACCTTCTAAACATTCTACAAAACAAATAAAATGTACTATTAAAAACAACACATTTTTTCTCCTTCTTTATCCCCTTTTGACCTTCTAGAGCTGTTCAATTTCTCATTAATTTAGTTTTAATAAATAATTATTAAATTATATATTTTTATATTATTTCACACATCCTTCGTTTTAATAAAATGTGCGCGGTTCACTTTACTTAATAAAAATATTAAATATTTTTGAATATTACCCCAAACATATGGCAGCAGCTAATAATAATAATACTATATTATTACATCTTAAAAAAAGTCGTCCTTCAAAAAAAATTATTTTTTTTATTTGTACTTTAAAATAAAATTATTAAAAAAAATTTTTTTTATTTTTTTCTAAAATTAAAAAAAAATAATTTTTAGTCATTAAACCCATTTTCCCATAATCATCTACCATTTTTTAAAAATAAAATAAAAATAAAAAATGAGGTCGAGAAATAAGAGGACAGATTGCGCAATGTTTTAATTGTGTAAATAAACGAGTCAAATAAACAAAAAAAAATATTGTGAATTTTTCTTCCTTACAGTTTGCTTGTTGTTTTCATTATCATCTCTTCAAATCAAATAATTAAAAAAATTTTCCCCCAAAAAAATTTTTTTCTCGACGATAGAATAAATTTTGATGGTATTTTTGTATTGTGGAATTGTGTCGATTTATGGGCAATTAAAGCACCTTTGCGCTCATTATTCGTCTTGACATTATTTCTGCACCATATGCTATTAAAACAATTAAAGTAAAAGTCAAGAAATGACAATAGAGAGAAAAAGAGAAAAAAACATTTTAAATAAACATAAATAGATTTCCGGAAAAACATCAAGTAAGTTTTGTTTAATTTCCGGAAACATTTTTATATATTAAACATGTTTTAGTAAGTCTCACAAAACAGCAAACAAACATTCCGGAAAAAATTAAACTTTACAAACATTCCAGAAACATCTAAAAAATTTTCCATATAGTAGACAATTTTTAGGTGTTTTATATATATCAGACAAACATTTCCGGAAAAATATCAGTCAAACATTCCGGAAAAATTAAAAAACAATTTTCCGGAAAACGTCTTCCGTAAAGTTTAATTAAATGAACAAGTTTCAAAGTTTCACAAACATCTAAACATTTAAAAAAAACATCTAAAAACACATTTATAATCTAAACATGTTCAGAATTGATTTTCCTGAAAACATTACTAAACATATAACTAAAATTATGACTAACTTTAAAACGCTACTTTATATGAGTAATACGCTTACATGTCTTGTTCAAATTTTATTAATATAAAAATTCTTAATATTTTTTTTTAATATTTTAAAATTATGAAAAAATTTAAATTATTATTTAAAATATTAATTTTATTAAAAATATTAATTATTAATTCAACACAAAAAATAAATTCTAATGAAAACGAAGGTGTTTAAAATGTTTTCCGGAAATTCGAGAGAATATTCCGGAAAACATTTATAACTTTAGAAACACAAAAACATGTTTTTTATTCAAGTTTTGGCAACTATACTTTATGGAAGCGATAATATTACTTTAAATAATACTCAAAAAATAAGCAAAATTCAACCTTGGGATGGAAATAAATTTTTTGAAAGAAAAAATAATTTTGGTATAATTAATTTATTTTTAAAAAAATTTCAAAAAAAAATTAATTTTTAAGGTCTTCTTATAACATTGTTAGCAATTGTTTTCGTTATTGGAATATGTTCGTTATGCGCAACATGTTCAGTCAAACATTATATTACAACAAACGATATTAAAAACTTGAAGAAAAAGAGAATTGCAAGTGTTCGATATATACACAAACAAAGCATTACTATTTAAAATGATAAAAACATAATGAAAAACTTAAATTCCGGAAAACATTAAAACTTGTTTAAATCATTGGAGAAATGTTTTACAACTTTCCGGAAAACAAATCTAAAAACAAGTTACTAAAACATTTGTTTCCGGAAAACACCAAAACTTTAAAAACAGAACACTGAAGAGTTATCTAACAACCTTCAAAACATTCAAAACTTTCCGGAAAACAAGTTTAAAAATAAATTACTAAAACATTTACAACCTTCCGGAAAACACCAAAACTTTAAAAATACAAAAACTTAAGTGTTATCTAACAAATCTCAAAACACTTAAAACATCCCGGAAAGCAAGGTTAAAAACATTAAAACCATTAAAACATTTACAACTTTCCGGAAAACACTAAAACCTTAAAAACACAAAAACAAAGTTTTAATTATTTTATTCAACACAACATATATACAATAGGCAGCGACAATACAAAATATGCGCAAATACAACAATATTTAAGGGGTAGAGAATATTATCACAATACGCGCATCCAATACAAACAACTACATATATATGAGGAATAACAAAGTAATTATGAGTCTAATACATACACAAACAAAATCATAGGGAAGAGAGGGATATATTAGAGGGAAAAAATATATAAGGGATATGAGAGGGGTTTTTGGATATATTATAGAGGGAAATCTTTGCAAAATATATATATATCTTTCTGATTTCCTCATTCCTGTTTTTCTCCCTCAGATTTATGTGGATGTGCCAATTTTTGCTCTTCAGACTGTAGATGATTCGCGCTGCCGCCATTCCCAGCTTGCGTCCAACCATTACTAGAAAAACAAGGGGAAGTATTAAAAGGTTTTGGGTTACTCCAGTTTCCGGAAAACATTCAAAAACATTCCAGAAAAACATTCAGAAACATTCCGGAAAACATTCAAAAACATTCCGAAAAACATTCAAAAACATCCAGGAAAACATTTAGCAAAACATTCCGGAAAACATTCAGAAACATTCCAGAAAAACATTCAGAAACATTCCGGAAAACATTCAAAAACATTCCAGAAAAACATTCAGAAACATTCCGGAAAACATTCAAAAACATTCCGAAAAACATTCAAAAACATCCAGGAAAACATTTAGCAAAACATTCCGGAAAACATTCAGAAACATTCCAGAAAAACATTCAGAAACATTCCGGAAAACATTCAAAAACATTCCAGAAAAACATTCAGAAACATTCCGGAAAACATTCAAAAACATTCCGAAAAACATTCAAAAACATCCAGGAAAACATTTAGCAAAACATTCCGGAAAACATTCAGAAACATTCCGGAAAAACAAAGTTTTGTTCAGACTGTTATGTTTATTTTGTATTTTCCGGAAAACACTCAGACAAAGTTTTGTTTACTCACCTCTTCCTCATCGCCTTCTCCCTCTCCCTCATCTTCGCCACCCTCCGTGCTTGCAGGTTTGGAATCATCAGCAGCATCTTCAGCATCAGTTCCCGCCTCCTTTGCCGTTCCTTCCTCTCCAGTCGTCCCTCCAGCACCTCCCTCATCAGCAGCAGATTCAGCCGTCTTTTCTTCACCTTCCCCATCTTTCTTCTCGTCGTCTTCCTTCTTCGAGCCTTCCTCCGTTGCGCTCTTATCTGCTCCTTCGGTTGTTTTCGCCTCCGATTCCGCGCCGCCAGCAGCAGAAGCACTAGACTTGGTCCCCGCTTCAGCGTCCCCTTCCTTCCCTTCATCCTCCGATTTTTTGCCTGAGAGAAGGAAGAAAGCAACAATTCCGACAATGCAACACAGAAGTCTTAAAAAATAAAAAATTTTTGAAAAATTTTTTATTGAGAAACTCACACAACAACGATAATGACAATGACTATCACCGAACCACCCTTCTCTGTTGGAGCAGGTGTAGTGGTAGTTGTTGTTGAAGAAGATGGAGGCTTGCCAGAAGAAGGCTTAGGACCAGAATCACTCGTAGATCCCCCCACCACTGGCACGACTGGCGACGAGTCTGGCTCGACTGACGGGTCACTTCCCGGTCCGCCTTCTGATGTAGTCTCAGGCCCAGACGTGGTAGAGTTGCCCGAAACTGGTGGCGTTGTCTCTGTATCATTTCCGCCCTGTTAAAATTAAAAATTAGATTAGGATTAGAAAGAAAAGTTTAAATTCACCCCTCCTGGCCCCACTGTCTTATTTGATGGAGGCGGGTCCGTTGGATCTACAGGTGGCGTCGTTTCTCCTTCAGGCACTTTCGGTTGATCACCGCCCCCCCTCAGGCTTCTTTGCTGGGTCTTCCTTCGGTTGTGGATTCTGCGGCGGCGGCTCGTCTTGTTGAAGTTCTTCGTCAAGATGTTTTCCAAATGCCTTCCTTGCTTTTCCCAGGCCCTTCCTAGCACCAGCAGGTATCACTTTCGGTGGAATTGATGGCACCTTGAAGTTGTCGACCGCAGACTCCACCTCGCCCATTACTTTTTCATCTTCAGCGTCCATTTGGGGTCCCTCTGCATTTTCAGCAAGTTCAAGCCCCTGTTTGTTCAGGTTGTCGAATGGGAGAGAAACAATCATCGGCAGCAGCAGCAGAAGCGACCAAAGCACCAAAGTCCTTGATGGCGACATTATTGTTGCGTTGTTGTTGTTGTTTGAACGAGCACGTTGAGAGGATGTGAAGAGAGAGCGTTTTGTTTGACGACTTGTAAGAGTTGTGTATGTAGGTTTGAAGTTTTGGAGAGAAAAACATTGGGCTTTTATATGAAAAGTTTTGGGATGTTGTTCTCGAACATGTTTCTCTAACATGTTTTCTTGAAAGTTGTATCATGTTTTTGGGGTGTTGTTTTGTTTTTCAAAACATTCACTCTAACTGCAATACCACTTTATAAACACAAACACAAAACTTACAAACAACAACAAAACAAACAAGTGTTTTAATGTTTTCCGGAAAAGTTGTAAAAAAAACAGCATGTTTTACAATTAACAAGTTTTAAAGGTTTTACAATTTTTTAAACGTTTTCCGGGAAGTTGTAAATTGTTTACTGAACTTTAAAATGTTTTCCGGAAAGATTTAAAAAGACTTCCGGAATGTTTTATAACTAACAAATGTTTTTACAATTTCTCTATTCCGGAAAGTTGTATTATGTTTTAATATGTTTTATCTATTGTTGTTTCCGGAATTTCAGCATGTTTTTCATTTGTTTATCTCTAAAAAATGAAACACAATTAAAACACAAAATGTTTTACAAATTTATCTAAGAGTTTAATGTTCATTTTAAAAACAAAAATATAAGTGAAATATAAGAGAATGTTTTTAAAGACGCGCAATGGTTATTCCCCATAATTTTTAACTTAAAAAAATTTTTTCGAAAAAAAAAATTTCTAAAATTAATTAAAATTAAATTTTTCTTTTTTTAATGGAAGCCCTCAGACTTTCAAAAAATTTTTTCCTGATATTTTTTAAAAAATACTATTTATAAAAAATAGAAGGGAGAGAAAGAGATTCATCAAAAATTATGGCATAAATCTTGACAAAATTGGGATAATACCAAAAAAAAATAATTTTGAAAAAAAAAATAATTTCAAAAAAAAAACAAAATTACAAAAAATATATAGAAATTATATGGCAATTAAAAAATAAATTTAAAAAAAAATTAAAATTTGCCAAAAAAAAATTATTTTTTAAATTTTTATTTTTTCCCTTTTCCTTCTTTATTAGAAGCACTTCTTTTAATATTTTTCTTCTTCTTATTTTCATCACTACTGCTTTGCGGGCTCGCACTTGAATGTACACACAATAAACGTCTCAAAACATTACCAATTCCCCCTCCCCCACCTCCATTACCAACTTTTTTTCCTCCTCCAAACATTGTTTTTGTTCTTTGTTTCTTTTCTTCTTTTAAATTTAATTGTTTTCCGGAAAACTTTCCGGAACATGTTTGGATTAAATTTAATTGTTGTTGTTCGTGTTGTTGTGTTTGTTGTTGTTTTATTAATTCAACATGTTTTTGCCCAATCGAACATTCTAACGAACTATTTCCGGAAGATGTTGTTATCTCTGTCGACGGGTTTTTAATAAGTTTTAGGCCGTCTGACGTAATTATTTGTTGTTGTTGTTGTGTTTGTTGTTGAGGAATAAAATGTTGTTGTTGTTGGTAATTTGTTGAGTTTATTACTGCTGCTGTAAAAGTGAGAGATTTAAAAAATAGTATGGGAAAAAGAGAGACGGCAGAGAAAAATTTTTAAAAAATTTTCTCTGCCGTTTTAAAAATTTTTAAAAAATTTTTTCTTGCAATTTTTTTAATTTTCGATTTAGAAACTAATTTTTAATATTAAAAATTTTTTTAATTAAAAAAAACCTTTTCCAACAGCAGCAATTATGTTGTTATTATTATTGTTTGCAGCAGCCATAGCATTTGCATAAATTGAAGTTTTTGTAGGAATTAGCATAGATGGAGATATAACTGGAGGTGCTTGAAAAAGAATAAAAATTACTATATTTTTAAAATATTTTTTAATGGGAAATTGGAGAAAATGGAGTGGAACGTTGTTTTTTCGGACTATTTTTCAAATGTCTTTGGAATTGCTTCACAAAAAAATATAAAAATTAATTCGTATTAGGCGAGAAAATAGGGAAAAAGTCCAAAACCCAAAGAAAAAATCTTTAAAAAAATTTTCCAAAAAATAAAAAAGAAACAACCCTTCACACACTACAAGTCCCAAAAAAAATTTAAAAAAAAAAACCAATCATCAAAGCATCCAAACCACGCGCAGCGTTAGTATGCTGTACCCAAGCTGTAGGGTCAATAGGTCTAACAGGCTCCGATTGTGGTGGACGAAAAATATTATTTGCAGGTGTAAGCACATCTCCACGAGAACAAGTTAATTTTAATTGGCTTTAGAAAAAAAATTTTTTTATTTTTTAAAATTAAAATGAAACCCTCGACTTTCAACAGCTTGTCGAACAGCAGTTGAAAGAACATTAACAGCAGCTTCAGGTGTTTCATATTCGTCTAATGAAATTCCATTAATTTCAAGCAAAATAAATCCTTTTTTAATTCGACCGTCCAAAGCCACTAGACTATCTTGAAGAAGAAAAAAAATTATTTTTTAATGTTGTACTGACCATTTTTTACAATGTCCGACAATGTCCGGAGTCAAATTCCGAATTCGGGTTCGGGATTCGACTTTTTCAAAATCTGAGCTCAGATTCGTAATCAGCATATTTTTTTCCCCTAGAAAAACCCTTTTTCTTATTTTTAAACTTTTTATTCGAAGAAACCCCAATTCTCCTGGATTGCCTGTATCCTGATATTTACGGCAGATACAGGCTGATACAGACAGATATCCGCAGACATTTTTATAATATCTGTATCCATATACATATCATAGTCTGGTTAAATGGGGTTTTCCGATCAAAAGTTTGAATTAAAAAAAAATAATCCTTGGTTAAGTGGGATTTTCAAAAATTTTCAAAAAGGAAGGGTTCAAATCGTTCGAAGATTTTTATATTTTAATTATAAAAATTTTTAAAAAAATTTCAAAAAACAAACTTGGAGATACTTCATGAACAACAATTCCATAAAAATAACGATTTCGTTTAACAACAACAGACATTCCAAAAGGACGACGAGTATCCATATTAAATGTTACCTTTAATTTAAAAAATTATCTTGAATTTTGGAAAAAATGTACACTTTGGTTAAGTGGGATATTTCAAAAGAATTTAAGGGGGTGGGTTCGAACCCGTTTGGGGATTTTTAATTTTAAATTGTTGATAAATAAATACAGTGACCAAAAATTTTTTTTACAAAACTGTCCTCCTTGGTTAAGTGGAGTTTTCAGAAATATTCAAGGGTTCGGGTTCGATCCCGCTCGGGGATTTTTATTTTTTAATTTAAAAATAAATACCGTGATCACATCCACCGACATAGAAACTTCCGTATCGTCAAAAGTAGAAGAAAGAAAAGATGATGGAGGTGAGCGTTGACGTCTATAACGTTTACGTTTTTCACGAGTCCAATAAGGCTTTGAATTTGCCCCTTTATTATGTTGATTTTGAAGAGCATAACGAGAAGCAAAATGATTTTGTTGAGAAACACTAGTAAAGTCTGTTGTGTATCTAAAAATGGGGAAAAATAAAGTTTTCAGGAGAAATCCAATTTTGGGACCAAATGTCTCAAAAAATCATTATGGGACCAAATGTCTCAAAAATTTTTTTAGTACCTAGAAAGTCAGATTCCAATTTATCTCTTCGATTTTTAGCACAAAAATACAGAAAATCAAATTAGAGAACCAAAAAAGAAAATTTTGTGCGTTTGGTTGTGGAGATGAGTCAAAAATAGACCAAGGTTCGAACCCGTTCAGGGAAATTTAATTTTTTAAAATAATTTTAAAAGCAAAACAAACTGAGAATCTCCATCGGACAGACTACTAGCAAAATTAGATTCTCCAAACAATTGATTATTTGTTATATTTTCCTCTTCTGGACTGCTGTCCCCTTCAACAAATTTTGAATGTTCCATAATATAGTGAGATGCTGGACGTTTTCCTGCCATCATTGACGCACGAACTCCACAATTCTTTTGTGACTAAAAAATGACAGAATAAAAGAAAAATTAGAAAAGAAAGGCCAAAAATAAGATTTTGTGACCAAATGTCTCAAAATCAGTTTTGGGACCAAATGTCTCAAAAATCAGTTTTGGGACCAAATGTCTCAAAAATCTTTTTGGGATAAATGTCTCAAAAATTTTTTTGGACCAAATGTCGTAAAAAATTTTTGGGACCAAATGTCTCAAAAATCAGTTTTGGGACCAAATGTCTCAAAAATCTTTTTTAGGATCAAATGTCTCAAAAATCAGTTTAGGGATCTAATGTCACCTAAAATTTTTTTCGTTTTCTTCTCAATTTTTCTTTGGATTTTTGACTATTTTTAATAGTAAAACCTGAAAATGTGTTGGAGCCAAAACTTGTCTTTGAGCAAATCCGTGATGATGATGTTTCTGATCTATTTGACGCTGAATCGTTCTCCCACAACCATTATCCGACAAAAGAAATAACTCAAAGCGTCCATTTGCACAAGGCTTTAAGCATTCATATTCATCACGAATCTCAGCTTTGACTTCTCTAAAATTTGAAAAAAAAAATTTTTTTTTGAAAGAAGTAAAGGCAAAATTTAAGAAAAAATGAGCAAGAAGAACAACTCAACACAACCCAAAAAGAGAGATGGCATATTCGCCTTACATTTTTAATTGCCAAGTTCTAAATCCGGGATTCGAATTTCCGGATTCTAATTCGTGTCAGGGATTAGACTTTGTCAAATTCAGTTCCTGACTCGACATTAGTCGGTAATTCTTCGGTTCGTATTCCCCCTTCTTTTTTCTGACCATTTTTTCATTGTTCCTTCCCTTTATCCCTTATTTTTCATGACACCCCTAATTAAAATAAAATTATCTAAAATTTGCCAGTAAAAATATTTTAAAGTTCCGGTTCAAGTTCCGGAAACCGGAACTTAAATTTGATCCAGTTTCTGTCAAAATTTCGGTTCCAGTGAAACACTAATAATGGGATAAAATATGAATTGAATATTCTGTATGGCAAATAAAAGCATAAACCGGTTTCGATTAACCAAAAACCAGGGGTCAATCGAAAACCGAGGGTTCCGGTTCTTAACCGGTCGCCAACAACCCTACTTTCCTCATAAAATAAGGGAAAAAGGGAAGGAAAAATGAAGAAATGGTCAGAAAAAAAAGAGAGGGGGAATACGAACCGAAGAATTACCCATTAGTCTAATTCAAAAATAAGGTAGAAGTTAGTTTGTATGACACCTTTTTTTTATTTTTGATTGACTTTAAAAATGAAAAAGTGCTTTTTCGAGGTTTGTAAGCAGAGAATTAAGTGTGTTAAATCCGAGTATGAGTTAAATTTTTATATGCTTTGAATCTCAGACGCGAATTAGAACCGATCAGATTCAGCTTAGAAATTATAAATTTAAGGCTAAACTGACAGCTCGAATTCGGGTCCGGGATTCGAAATGAATAAAATTTGAACTCAAATTCGGATCCGACACAGTCAATTACCTACTCTGGTCAGCCTAAAAAATAATAGAAAAGCACATCTTGCTTCCTTTTTCTAAAACCAATAAATCAGAAGATAACCAAATTTTAAAATCAAAAACAAAAATTTGAAAAAAAAACAAACGCATTTAATTCAGCATCCACAATTTTACAATAATATTTATAGCTTCGTTTAGTTATACAATTCTTAAAATCATACAAAGTAATTTTTGAAGGTGGAACAGGGACTTCTGTTGAATAAGGCATTTTTTGATCATCTACATAGTAATAGACCTAAAAAATTTGATTTAAAAAAATAGAATGGAAGGGAAATGTACTAAATTTAGTTCAAATTCGATTGTTTATTGTTGCTATATGAAAATAAAAAAGAATTCCAACTCGAGGATTCGAACCCTACACATAAAACCGAAACATATCCCACTGAACCAAAGTGACAACTACTCCTCAAATTACTATAAATGACCATAACTTTGCTTAAACAAGTCAGATTTAGACGATTTTGGTGTCAGTCGACTCAGAATTTAAAGCTGAGTCGAATGATATATAATTTGACTATAAAATAAAAAAATTCTTAAAATTTCAGAAGGAAACAAGCAGTTACATTTTAATAGATTTTAAGCAGATTTGTTCGTCTATTTTCAACTTAACCCCCAAAAAATTATAAATAATATTCATTAACGTATGAAAATGAACAAAATTAAAATGAACACAGGCCAAGGAAAAAAATTATATTTTTTCAAAAAAAAACCTTGGTAGTCAAAGGCTCATGTTCTTCAATATTTTCAACATTTTCAGTCTCCATAATTTCCATTTTATTTTCTTCTTCCTTATTTAAAGATGAAATATTTTCTGAATTATTATTCTCTTTATTTTCCATTATTTAAATAATTAAATTTTAAAAATCTGAAAAAAAATTATTTTTTAATTAAACAATCACACAATAATGAGAGTCTTCAGAAAAAAAGTAATCTCTATTGATTTTAGACTGAATGTGAGTTAAGACTAACAAAAAACAATCAATTCTTGACGTTTGTTTATTCAAACAATTTATTCAAAGCGCGTCTTTTTTTGAAAAAATATTTTTGGCATTTTATATTTTAGATGACACTAGAGTCTCAAATTTGGCAATCCGAGAGAATTGGGCCTGGGGTCCTTGAGTCATATTTTTGGCCATAACTTTTTCAATTCTTAATCGATTTGGATAATTAATATATCAATCGAAAGCTATTGATGTAAGGATTATTTTATCTGACAGGCTTGATTTGATCAGATCAACATAAAAAAAGTTACAGCCGAATAAAAATCAAAAATCACGATTGCGCGCTTATTTACCTGTAACCTTTTGTAGGACGTTCTGATCAAATCAATCTTGTTGGCGAAAATAATCCACACATCTTAAGCTTTCGAATGATAAAAGATTTATTCGAATTGGTTGAAACAGCTAAAAGTTATAGGGTAAAATATAGCTAAGGAACTCAACCGGAAGAACTCTTATATCACTCGAAAGCCCTCGATATCTCCGCCCAGAAAGCAGATAAAACATTAAAACATCAAAATCTGAAAAGAAAACATTAAAACAAATCAAAATATTAAAAACATTAAATCCACGTGTTTAAAAAGAATCATAGGAAAAAATATTTTTATAAAAATATTAATTTATTATTAAATTAAATTGCAACATTAAAATTAAAAATGCATAATAAATAAAAGGTAAATGCTTAAAAAGCAACAAAATAAAATCAAATAAAAAATGATCTACATATATTAAAGATATGTAAAAAATGACCAGTCATTTTTAATTGCTTGAGAAAAAATAGAGAAGGAAGTAGGCGGGGCCCAAAATTTTTTGTTTCCGGAAACCACACACAAAATTTTTTTTTCTTGGGTTTTATTCGATTTTGTATCTTTTTTAACCACTAAAAACAATTTTAAAATGTTTAAAAAATAAAGGGCACTGAGCGGGGTCGAACCCGCGACCCCCTCGAAAACATTTAATTTCCGCTTAAATTTATTTTTCTTAGGATTTTAAACCATTAAAAATTTGAATTTTTATTTCTTGTTACTTCTTAGCTTATTAAAAACAATTTTTTAACTTTTAAAAAATTTCGGGCCCCGAGCGGGTTCGAACCCGAGACCCTCCTTAATGGCGGTCACCCACAAAATTTTCCTAATTTTTAATAAAAATTTTTCTGTGATAAAATTTCTACCCAAAAAATATTCAAAATATTTCCCCTCCACTTCCCCATCAAAAATAATAACAAAAAATACACCTGACATTAGATACAAAAAAATATAAAAATATTATTCCAAATCTAAACTAGCCATTCTATTAATTGTATTATTTTCTTCACTTTTATTTTCTTCAATATTTTTATTTTCGTTTCCTTTTGACTTTTCCGTGCTAAAAATTAATTTTTAAAAATTAAAAAAAATTTATTCCAATTTTAAAAAAAATTCCGGGCCCCGAGCGGGGTCGAACCCACGACCCCCTTTTGATCCATCATTTCTCTTTTTAAAAAGTTTTAAGCATTATTTTTGATAAAATCTGAACTGAAATATACATTTTTGTAACTGTTTTGATCATCAAAAACAATTTTCCACATCTTAAAAAATTCCGGCGCCGGACGGGGTCGAACCCACGACCCGCTCCTATTTAACCCAACATTCCTCTTTTTATTTTTAATTTTTTCACACCTTTTTATTTTTTCTTTCCCAACATTTTCACCGTTATTATTTTCCATTAATCTTGTCCTCTCATTAATTATTTTATTTTTAATTTCTTCGTCACTTTTTAAATTTAATATTATTCCTCCATTTGTTTTTCCATTTTTAAAATTTTCTTCTCCTCCATTTTCTTTAATTATTGTTGTTCCATTACTTGAATTTATTAGAGTTGCTGTTGATGCTCTTTTTATTGGTGGGATAGTTAGAGGTATCATTCTTCCACAACAAGTAAAAAGAAGTGCCAAATTTAAAGAGATAACTCCCATTTCCATTAACCATGCACTTTGAGGACCATATGCGGAATATAAAACACTGAAAAAAAGTTAAAATATAGTCGAAATTCGTATAGAATTTTATTCAAAATTTTCCTAAAAAAGGAAAGATCGGAATTTTGTTTTTAAACATTGTCGAAAGGCTAGAGAATAGGAAGGATTCGAACCGCTATACCTTCTATACATATAAATCCAACACTTACCCACTTAACCATGGGAGACCAAAAATAAAAAATCTTTCCCCTGACAACCTTTTTAAGACTTATAATATTTCGAATAATACATAAAGATCATTCCAATGAGCTTATCTGATAATTATCGTCAAGAGAGGTAAGGTAGGGTGGGGTAGGTTAAGAGAGGGGGTCGTGGGTTCGAACCCGCTCAGGGCCCATATTTTTATAACCTTATATTTCTAATCAGAGACATCATTTTTCGTGTATTTTTGATGATTAACGAAATTAAAAAAATTTTTTTAATCCAAAAAAAGCACCTAATAACAACAGGTCCAACCATTCTAGCTGCCCCACCAGCCATTTGTAACAACCCTTGTTGAAATCCTTGTCTTCTAGGTCCAATAATTTTAGAAAATAGAGTATTTAAAGAAACATTGAGACTTGGAAAAGCTAGTCCAATAAATAAAATATAGCAAATATAAAAATAAAATGGATTTATTGAACGGACAGAATTGCACCAAGAAAATTTTGAAGTATCGCAACCAACATGTTGTATTTCTTCATTACTACCATCATCGTCTATATCGGTGCTATTAAATGGATAATCTGAAATTTTTTTAAATGAAAAGTGGAAATAAAATAAATATTTAAATATATTAAATAGAAAATTTTATTTAAAAAATTTTTTGGCTAAATTAAAAAGGAAAATTATGGGGCAAGTGGGGTCGCAGGTTCGAACCCGCTCGGCGCCCATATTTTTTTAAACATTTTAAATTATTTTCTAATGACCAAAAAAGTTACAAAATGTAAGCTTAAGTTCATATTTAATTAAAAAACATAAAAAACACACTCTAGACTTTTATAAAAATATTTTAAATTGAAGGCTAAATTAAAAATCAAAATTATGGGTCAAGAGGGGTCGCGGGTTCGAACCCGCTCGGTGCCCATATTTTTTAAAACAGTTTTAAATCATCAAAAAATTATCAGTAATCAAGAAAAAGTTAGAAAAAATATATAAAAAAATAAAAAACAAACCTTCACTAGAATATGTTGTAAGATGTCCAGGTAGAAACGGATAAGAATAAGTCAATACATGAAATAGTAATAAAGCAAATAACGAGGCAATTACATTACAGCGTTCATGAAGACTTTAAAGAAATTTTTTAAAATTATTTAAGACAATAAAAATTATAGAAAGTGAGGCATTTTTATAAATTTAAGAAAGAAAAAAAAATTCCGGGCCCCGAACGTGTTTGAACCCACGACCTCCAATGACGGTCATAAAAGCTTACAAACATTTGTAAAATTATTTTAGGAAATAGAAAAACAACAGAAAATAAGGTGGTTCGAATATTTTTATGAATCTGAGAAAGAAAAGGGAAGGAAAAAAATTCCGGGCCCCGAGCGGGTTCGAACCCACGACCCCCAAAAATTAAGAAAATAAACAAACAATCTATCAAATCTGAACATAATAAAGCCAACATAAATTAAAAAGGCTAGAAGAGACATTATTGCTTGCTAAAAACAAAAAAAAATATTAGAAAAAATTCAAAAAAAATTAACCGCTGCAGAAAAATATTTGACAGATTCAGTCCGTGTCCATGCAAATAAAACCATTGCTAAAGAAGCGCCCAAACTGAAAAAGAAAAATTTTTTTTAAATTTTTTAACAAAAATAAACAAACGTTTCCAAATTTGTATTTATAAACATTTGAGTAAAACGAGTAAAATAACACAAAAATAATGCTCTTTTGTCAATTTTTGGTAAAGCTGGTTCATTACGATTAATTTGACTTCTCTGAAAAAAAATAATAAAATTTAAAAAAAATTGTAAAAAAATTAAAAAAAACGTTAAATATTGCCTAATAATATTTTTTAAATATTCAAATCAAAAAATTTAAGTTAAAAAATTCCCGGACCCGAGCGGGTTCGAACCTGCGACCCCCTAAATGTGACTTATTGAAAAAAGGAATAATAAACTTAAAAAGTCTATGGTAAAAAAATTAAAAAAGCGTTAAATAATGTCTAATAATATTTTTATAAATATTTATGACAGAAAATTTGAGTTAAAAAATTCCGGGCCCCGAACGGGTTCGAACCTTCGACCCCCAAAATGTGATTTTTTGGAAAAAAGAATAATAAAATTACAATCTAGGTTAAAAAATTTAAAAACGTTTTAATAATGTCTAAAAATGTTTTTATAAATATTTAAGCCAAAAAATCCAAATTAAAAATTCCCGGCCCCATACGGGTTCGAACCTGCGACCCCTCCCCCAGACGGGAGTTTTGGCCATTTCCGATTAAGTTAAAAATTTACACAAAAAAACAAACCGAACTCATTACTCCAGCATAAACTTCACGAAAATAGGCAAAAATACAAAAAGCATTAACTGCATTCATTATACAAGCCATTAATGCTGGGGCAGTGTACATTGAAAGCATTAAACCAGAAATGAGGATATTTGGGCCTGGATAACCAATTGGAGTAAAAAGTAGTTGGAAAGCTTAAAAATAAAATAGAATGGGAAAATTTTAAAGAAAATTAAAATTTTAAAAAATTATTTAAAATTTAGGAAGAATAAAAAAATTCCGGCCCCGAGCGGGTTCGAACCCACGACCCCCAAAATGAGATTTTTTGGAAAAAAATAATAAAATTTATTAGTAAAAATTTAAAAAACGTTTTAATAATGTCTAAAAATATTTTTATAAATATTTATGCCAAAAAGTCCGAGTTAAAAAATTCCGGGACCCGAGCGGGTTCGAACCCACGACCCCCTAAACAATCTTTTTAAGAGCTAAATATCCCACAAACAAAAAATAGAAAATAAAAGTAAAATAAAAAGTAAACTAAACCTGGCCCCATAGTCATACCCAAAGCCACACCACCAGTTACCAATGCAATAGCACGTGAACGATCGCGTTGAGTGCTGGCGCTAGAGGCATATGCTTTCAACAGACTTATGTTACCTTTAAAAAAATTTTCTTTCTTAAACAAAAATTATTTCTAAATTCAATAACAGAATCGGAAAAGTCGAAAAAATCCCCAAAAAAAATTAAGAAAAAATACTTGAGCCAATCCCCGTCACAAAACGTCCAATAAGCAACGCATATTTACGCTCTTCAATGGGAAATAGATGAACACACAAGTACAAAGCATTTCCTAAAAATGCAAGGAAAATGCCAATATACAATAAATGTCGAATCTAAATTTAAAAAAGTTAAAAAATTTTTAAAAGAAAAAACCTTTTTTAGTCTATTAGATAAATAACCAACAATAGGGGAAGCAATCATTTGACCAAGTGAATAACTAGCAACAATATACCCGTAAAAATTTTCTGAGGCGGAAGAATCCATCTTTAAAAATGTTTTTTTTTTAATTTATTAAAAATATTTGGGAAATATTTAGAAAAATTAAATGAGTTGGGAAAAATAAGGTTGAGTTTATCCCACTTAACCACAGTTGAACTGTTTGTAAGTTCACTCTAAATACCCTCGGTTCTAAGCCTTGGTCAAATTGGAATATACAAATTTATTCAAGGGGTAAAATATTATAAGTAAAAGGAGTGAAAGTTCAATATAAGACAAAATAGATGAGAATGTGGCGGATATATATAGTGGGAATTTGGGTAAACAAATATTGTTATTGAGATGGGCAGAGTCGAGAAATGGGTAAATATTAATACAGAATGTGAATAATAAGAGATAAGGTTTAGCCAGTAATAAATATTAAATTGGGAAAGTCGGGAATCTCTTTAATTGAGATGAAGGTCAACTCTTATCATTTATTTATATTTTTGGGAAAAGTTATTTTTTAATTTGTTTATTTGTTTTACGAATGCAGCATTCCTTCCCCCTTAATTAAGATGACGTCCACGTCATGATTAAAATAAACGGAGGAGATTATAATTATTTTTTAATTTGTTTATTTGCTACAAATCGCATTCTGTAAAAACAAAAATTTTATTCTAGAAGCCATTTAAGGTTCCATTTTAGCTTTGAAATTTTATCGAGGGATTTTTTTAAATTTATTATTTTTAAATTCTCCTCTTATTTTATCTTTTTTTTTAATTTATTTAATTTTATAGTATTTCTCCCATTATGGGATTAATTTTTTTTTTCTCCGACATTAGGTTAAAGGGGTATAGAAAAATATTTAAATTGGATTACAAACTAAAAAATTAAACTATTAAAAGTAAAAAAAATTTTAGGGAATTTGATTAATTATTTAAAAGGAAATGGGGTAAGGAAATTGGTGTTTTTTTGTACAAGTAACACTTTTTATATTACGGATAAGCAGCTATTCTTATCTTTTTGCATTTCGGCATTTGTCCATTCATTTGCCGATTCCATTCCTCTACCTTTGTGTGTCCTGTCTGTTGTTTTGACGTTGGCAGTCTTATCTTTTGATGCTGGATGTGGTCTATCTCTGATGGTCCTGCTTTCTTTGCCGATTCTCCCATTTTAAAGTTAGGGGGCCTTATCATGAATTTGTCCTCAACCCACTTTTTTCTTACTTTTTTATTTGTGGGACTATTTTTCTGATAATTATGTTTTTGGCTTGGGCTTGTTAGGTTTGTGTCTATTCTCAAGCCACAATTCTTTAGTGAATTATTATTTTTATTTATTTCGTGATTGTTTTTAAATTCAATATTTTCCATTAATTTTATTTTCGCCTTTTCACTATTATGATTATTTCTAATTAGCGATTTTGCGGTTAATTTCAATGCACTTTGCTTTAAAATAAACATCAGTAAACATATTATTGTGCTAGCAAAGAAAAAGGCGAGAAATATCCAAATTTGATTTACTATAAGCAAACTCGCATAATTTGAAGATAATTTGCTCTCATTATTTAATTTTGTTATTTTCCAATTGTCCAGTATTGTTTTCTCTTTAAAGGTAAAGGGTGAGTAAGCGGGACAATTCATTTCAATTTGTGGTGCAGAGCTAGCCAAAGTGGGACTTATAATAGCAATAAGTGCAAATATAGTTAGCAAGTATGGGCTAGATATCCTTAGTGGACTTGCAACTCGGCTTTCACTATATCTCACATTTCTAGTGGGTGACTGGCTGTAATTATTTGGCGAATTTTCTCTATAATTTTCGCGATTTCTATCATTATATCTGCGGTTATCTCTATTATATTCATTTCTATAATTATTTCTGTCTTCCCAAAAATTATTTTGATAATTTCTTCGCTCATAATTATTATATTGGCGAGCTTTATAATTATTTCTTGCTCTATTTCGGCAATCCGCTATAACGTGTCCAGGTTTATGGCAGTAATAGCATAAGCGTCTTGTTTCTCTAGACCGATTAATTGCTAGGGCTTCCATTTTTTCTGCCAAATCCACATAATGATTATTTTGGTATTTTTGGCGTTTTTCTCCTAATAATAGTTCAAAATGTTCGGCAACTTCAAATGCCTTAGTATAGTCTTCAGGTCTAGCAGCTTTTACTTCGAATTGGAGATCTGGCAAAAGCCTATCCAAAAATTCATCTAGCAATCGCTGTTGTATTGTATTTTCTTCATATCCAATCATTACAGCACGTACTGCGTCGTTTAATCGCTGCGCAAATTCAAAAACTCTTTCTCCAGGTGCTTGTTTAATTATAGATAGGGCTTGCCTAGCTACCGTACGAGAATGACCATTTACAAATTTTTCTTGCAAAAAATCTATAGCTTCTTGCAGAGTAGCTGGTTGCGGGACTTTAGCATCAAGTTCAGCACGAGCACGACCTCCCAGGCATACTTTTAGACGACTAAGCTTTTGTGCTTCATTTAGGGGAGTAATTATTAAATTTAGAGCATCCATGAATCGCTGGAAAAATTTCGAGAATGAGCTAGTCGGGTTTCCGTCATAGACTCCGACAGGGGTCATTAGACCATTTAAGAATGGGTCTCCGATCATAATCTCAACATTTTCTCCAGTAATGGGTTTCTTAACATCTTCAGGCTCTTTTTCCGGAGGTTTGGTCTTGAGATTTAGGTCAACAGATTCATTACTTCCGTGACCATTCCAGGAAAATCCGGATCCTCTCGATCCATTTTCTAAGACTTCTACTTTTGCCTCAAGACTTTCAATTTTATCAATTAGTTTACGCGCATTTTTAGCAATAATTTCTGCTATTTTTTGCTCACTTTTAGTTAAATTATCCTCAACTTTTTCCATCCCTTCCTCTAGGATGTTTAGGCGTTGAATTTGTGAAATTTGTTCTTTTTCTATTTCCATATTTTTAGAGCGTAAAAAGACTAATTCATCTTTTAATTCTCTATCCTCAATTTTATTTTCAATTTCTTTAATTTTTTCTTTATTTACATCATTATCAACTCCTAAATTTGATATTTCTTCTTTTACAATTTGTTTCAAATTTTTAAATTGATTTTCTAATTTTTCAAATTTTCCATCTATTAAAGCATTTATTTTGTCAATTTCAGATGAGGACGAATTTAGTGTCAAATTTTGTCCTTCAGTAATTTTCGACTCGATTTTACGGAAATTTTTACAAACAGCCTCTTCAAAGCTGCGTAATCGGAATAACAAATTATTCCAATGACGACCTTCTTCAGGCGTAAAAAATTTATTCGCAAAATCTGATCCTGTTGTCTGTGTCTGATTTTTATCCATTTCTAAGATACTCCAGAAAATGTTTTCAGGGGCAGGAAATCCTTTATAGAGCTTTTCTGAGAGTGGAAAATCCAGTTCCTCTCTTTTTTAAACTGAGGATTGCACCCAGCAATTTCCTCTACTTTAACCGTAGCACACAGCAGGAGGATAGAGCACCAAGCAGTCTACCTCGTTTTTCTAAATTAATTAATTACGTGGGGTATTTTCTTCCCACAATTTCTTTCACAACTCTCTAAAACTAGCTCTTTTCAGGATCAAAATATCCTTCAAACAAATTCTTTTTCTCTCAAGGCTTTTACCCGGATTAAGTGGCACCAAAATGAACTGTTTGTAAGTTCACTCTAAATACCCTCGGTTCTAAGCCTTGGTCAAATTGGAATATACAAATTTATTCAAGGGGTAAAATATTATAAGTAAAAGGAGTGAAAGTTCAATATAAGACAAAATAGATGAGAATGTGGCGGATATATATAGTGGGAATTTGGGTAAACAAATATTGTTATTGAGATGGGCAGAGTCGAGAAATGGGTAAATATTAATACAGAATGTGAATAATAAGAGATAAGGTTTAGCCAGTAATAAATATTAAATTGGGAAAGTCGGGAATCTCTTTAATTGAGATGAAGGTCAACTCTTATCATTTATTTATATTTTTGGGAAAAGTTATTTTTTAATTTGTTTATTTGTTTTACGAATGCAGCAACAGTATTACTAAAATCATCTAAGAAAAATAAAGTGTAATTAACCCACTTAACCACAGAAGCATCCAGGACTAGAAATAGAGATTTTTGAAAAGCCTGGACCTGTTCCTGGATTCTGGGTTTGATTTTTGACCTGGGCAGGATCCTGGGCGTCCAAGAAAAACCCAGGAAGGTATAAAAAATGCCTGGGCGTGAACTCTGGGTACAGGAAAAACCCAGGCATTGGTCCAGGCCTAACTCGATCTCTATGGACTCAACCCTATTTAGACAATTAAAATAAACCTCCAAAAATAATAAATTTGCTCCAAAAAGATTCGAACCCAATACCTTCAGCCTAACCCTCAAAAACAGGTGAATTTAACCCGCTAAACCACAAAAAACGCAACCACCAAAACATGGTAACCTAGTGAAAAATGGAAATAAAATCCCTCAAAAAATATTTTAAAAATTAAAAAAAATTAAAAACAAACAATTTGTAAATATTGTCGCATAGAAGAAAAATAAAGAGAAAATTGCACAGCAGAACAAAAAGTCAAAAAAGTACAAATATATAAAGAACGCCAATCAGAATGTTGTGAAGAGTCGATGGAGGAATTAATTGAAGAATGTGTTGGTGTTGGAATTATTGTTGGTGGTGAAGGATTTAAATATTTTTTGAATGATTTTTGCTTAAAATAAAATATTTTTTTAAATAAATTTTTAAAATTTATTTTTAATGCCAGAAAAAAAAATTTTTTTAGAAATTTAGATCATTGAGAAATCTTCCAAAAAAATTTTTTGGAGGTCTCAAAGTGTCCAAAATATTTCAAAAAAATTTTCAGAATTTTTTAAATATTAAAAACCCCAAAATCCATCAAAAGGACTCGAACCATAAACCTAAAAGTCGATAAAATCAAACTGACTACCGACTTAACCAAAAATACCATTAAAGAGAGAATGACCCAAAAAATAAAAAAAAATTTTCTGAAAATCCCAATTAATTTAAAAAAAATACCGATTGATTTTTATCCAATAATGGAGAAGAAGCATTCAAATTATTATCCATTTCTGTTGGCCTTATCGTTGTATTAGGTTGGAAATCAATCTAAAAATTAAAAAAAAATAACTGAAAAATTCGAATTAAATTTAAAAATAAAAATGGGATCAAATGTCACTCTTACTCTACAATCGAGAAATAAATTTTTTAAAAATAAATCTGATAGAAATAATAAAAAGAAAAAAGAAGTAAAGGAAAAAATAAAAAAATTAAAGCGATAAAGGTAAAAATCTGAGTCAATTTAATCAAAAAATGCCCATTTTTGTTAGTTTTTCGGCCTTAACATTTTTTTCAAGTTACCCAAAATTTTAGTTCTAAACAGTTTTTAATAGCCAATTTTAAGCTCTATCGAATGATACCTAAAGAATTTTGAAAGGCTGACTCATTCGAAAGTTGTGGGGGTAAAGGTGGAGACGGTCACTAGTGATGGTCGGGAGTTAAAAAAACCCGAGAGTCGAGAGTCGAGACCGAGACCGGGAATCGACACCGAGACCGAGTCCCGGGTCGAGACCGAGAGTCGAGACCGAGAGTCGAGACCAAGAGATTAGGATTGATACCCTCTCTCAGTCTCACATGTCCCACGGGACATGTGACACAACAAACCATACAACAAACGTTGCAAGGCTTTGAAGCCATAAATCCTCCTATTTCATCCATTTCCCGCGCCGCAGGCGAAAATTTTGAAAAATTTGGGAGGCCAATAGCCAGATTTCTTTCTTTTTTACCGCCGGAGGCGAAAACGCTGCGCCGCAGGAGGAAATTTTGAAAAATTCATGATTAAATTAAAATTTTTAATGTTTTTTTCAAGTTTAAAAAATTAAGAAAAAATAAATTAAAAATTTTAAAATCAAAATCAAAGTTTAAAAACGTTTATTTCCGAAAAGAAAAATTTTCACAACCTCATTTCCACCTTAGGATTCGAACCCAGCACTTAAGAAATATTTAAGAGAGTGAAGTCAGTCAACTTAACCACTCAACCATCAACCATCAAAAGCAAATGGGAGAAATTATAAATATATTTCTTTCCCCTTTCCTTCAAAAAGTTCAAAAAATTTCCGTCATTAGGAGTGTAAATTTAGTCTCGTTTTCCGAGACTAAAACACCGAGACCGAGACCGAGAGCTCAAAAAACCCGGGAAATTTCCCGACTCGGGAACCGAGACCGGGAATCCCGACCATCACTAACGGTCACGGACCCTGTTTTTGAGGGGAAAAAATTTTTTGATTCAAAAAAAAAATAGAAATGGACTAGGAAAAAAAGGAAAATAAACAAAAAAATCCTAAAATGTCCCCAAAAATAATTTCCCCTAAAATAAATTATTTTTCACGAAAAAATGAGTGAAATACAAAGACAAATTGTTAAAAAAAAAGGAATTTTATCAAATTAAAGGAATTATTATTAATAAATTTTTATATTAATTTTATCAATAATTTGTAATAAAAATAAGGAAAATAATTATAATTTAGGATGTAATTATTTTGAAACCCCAAAACTGATTAGAGATCAGGAAATTAGAGAAATTATTTCTCACCGTTGCCTAACTTACCAGATCGGACACTTTTGGGGTTAAAAATTTTTTTCGTTTAATCCAACTTCCTGTCGACTTTTATAATTGTAGAGTGGATCGGGGATGCCTAAACCTTACTCTAAACCCCCAAAACTGGTTAAATATCAGGATATTCGATTTTTTCTCATCACCGTTGCCTAACTTACCAGATCGGACACTTTTGGGGTTAAAAATTTTTTTCGTTTAATCCAATTTCCTGTCGACTTGTCTGATTGTCGAGTGAATCGGGGACGCCTAAACCTTACCCTAAACCCCCCTCAGACTCAAAAATAAATTTAAAAAAATAATAAAAAACAACTAACCTTATCTTCCATTAAATTGTCCTCATTTCCACTCTTCCCCATTTCGTCATTTTTCCCATTTGTCTTGTCTG
The DNA here is from genome assembly GCA_963681835.1 of Meloidogyne enterolobii. Lineage (NCBI taxonomy): Eukaryota > Metazoa > Nematoda > Chromadorea > Rhabditida > Meloidogynidae > Meloidogyne > Meloidogyne enterolobii. The sequence continues at coordinate 502,282 of CAVMJV010000114.1, forward strand.
TCTTGTTCAAAAGTTTATTACCATCCTCCGCTTTATTAGAAATAGAAGAGGAAGAAGACTCTTCATTTAATGATGAAATAGAATTATTGTCGTTGTTGTCATTTTCCGTCAATTTGAGATGTGTGGTGTCCATTTTATTTGTTTTTTTTAAACTAAAACCCCTAAAAATGAGGCCAGAAAAAATTTTTTTTAAATGACTAGGTGGCAGAAAAACATACAAAAATAATTAAAATAAAAATCTAAAAGAAAAAAGAATAAAAACCGCGAAGGGGTTCGAACCCCGACCCCCTTCCCCTGTTGTAGTCAAAAACACACGCACTTAGCCACACTAATCATATTTTTAAGAACAACTAGGTTAGTGGAGGAGTAGAGAAAAAATATAAAAAGAAGAATATTAGACAAAATAAAATTAAAATTAAAAACCTCCGACGGGGTTCGAACCCTCCCCACACCTCCCTGTAACCAAAAACACATCCACTCAGCCACACACATCTTATTTCTTAATAATTTTAGGAAATGTTGGAAAATGAGATTTTAAATTTTTAAGAAATAAAATTCAAAGTACATATTTAAATCAACTAGTTTTAGCTTATTGTTTGTTCAGTAAAAATGATGAAATAGAAAATTGCGAAAGCCTTTCAATTTTTAGCTTTCGCAATCTTTGCTAAAAAAGAATTAGAGAAGAATACTTGAAAAAATATTGATTAAAAAAGAGACTAAAGTTTGAAGATTAAAAATGAAGAAAAAATTAGGAAAAATTCAAGGAAAATCAAGAGTTCAAAATTATTTTAAACCAAAAAAGTATACAAAGACAGAACGCCAAAAAATAATTAAAATTTGAAATTTCTTTTGTGGGCTTTTGTTTTCGTCGTTCAATTTTGGCACAAATTATTTATTGTTAGATCTTTTTCTTTTAATCTTGTATTAAATAGGAAATTTCATTTTTGTATTAATCAAAAAATTATTAAAAAAAAGATTAGAGAGAAAGCTTACGAACACAAATTCAATAAAAAAATTTTTAAAAATTAAAAAAAAAATTCAAATTATTAGTAAAATCAAAGATATATGAGTAATAAAAGAATTAATAAATCCCTATTTATAAAATAAAAGAAATAAAAAATATATATGACGAAACAGTTGGTAAGCAGTTAAGCTTTAATGTATAAAAAAAGCTTTAGCGTTACTAAGAGGAAATAATTTTTTTAAAAAAGAGAAGCGAAGAAAATGTTTAGAAAAAAAAGGTTAGAGAGAAAGCTTGCGAAAAAGTCAAAAAAATATTTTTTAAAAAATTTGCGGATTTTTAAAATTGCGGATTTTTTTAAATTTGCAGATGTCCGCAAATAAACTTGCGGACAAAAATTTTTTTGCGGATAAAAAAATTTTTTTTCAACGATCTAATCAAATAAAAAAATAAAAAACACAAAACAACCTTTATATTATCTTCACATTTTTAACAATATTTTTTTTTAATTTTTAGAGAAACTTTATATTTTTTATTAGCCAGTAACTAATTTCTCTTGAATCGATAATTGGGTCTTTGCCAAATTCGCCAATAAGGAAACCATCAAATAATCACGCAAAGAATGCTTAGAAAGACTTTCGAGACGAGCTGAAGGTAATTGAGTATTTGCCAATTCAACAATCTGTGGGGGAAAATAAAAGATTATAAAAATGCTGACAAAAGTATCAGAAATTTTGTCTGCCTTTTGAGTAGAAAATTCTAACCCGAAAAGTGACATATAAAAAAGGGTACTTATCGGTTATCTCCCCACACATTATTTTCCTTTTATTTCCCCTTCTCTTTCTTCCCATAAGTTACAAAAATGCCACATTTTCCCCTCTTCTCCTTCTTCCCAAAAGTTACAAAATGTCACAGTTTTTATGTGTCACACCTTTTAGCAAGTATATAAGTCCTGGTACTTGTATTTTCGAATGGATTTTAAAGAAAATAGTACATTTTTGGCCCCCCTAAATAATGTTTATAAATTACATTTTCTTTTTAAAATAAATTTATTAATTACAATTATTTGCCTGTGACGTTTTTGTAACTTTTGGGAAGGAGAAGAGGGGAAAAGGAAAAGAAAATATGGCATTTTTGTAACTTATGGGAAGAAAGAGAAGGGGAAATAAAAGAAAAATAATGTGTGGGGAGATAACCGATAAGTACCAAAAAAAGTTGTGGACAAAATTGACAAAACCCCTTAACTAACTTTGTCCGCAAATTTTTTGCGGACAATCAAATTTATTTTCGAAAATTGCGATTAAAATTTTGTCCGCAAATCCAAAAAAAACATTTAAAAAATGAAAAAAACCTCCATCAATCTTCTCCCAACTTCAGGATTAGGATTTTCCTCTTTTCCATTTAATACATTTTTAACATAACGCATTATACGCTCTAACCAGGTCAAAATATTTTCTGTACATTCTAATAATTGTTCCTGTTCATCTCCCAATTCAATTTCACGACGTTCCGAGTCTATTCCTCTCTAAAAAATTCTTTTATAGAAATTTAATAAAATATTTTTCCAAAAATGAGGGAATTAAGCAAACTTTGCATATTTGGTTAAGTGCAAGTGCTAGGGTTAATAGCTGAAAAGGGCAAAGAAAGGATAGGGGTTCGACACCGCTCAGAAAGAATTAATTAAATTAATGTTTTTTAGTAAATTTTTAATTTATCAAAAATATTTTTAAAACATTTTCCCCTCAAAAATTGGGAAATTAGCATTCTTGGTTAAGTGCAAATGTGTTAGATTTAGTGACTTAGGGGGTGCAGAGTTCGACACCGCTCGAGGAAAATTAATTAAATTAAGGCGTTTTTAGGCTAATAAAAATTGTAAAAACCAAAATAATTAAAATAAAATTAAAAAATAATTTTCTAATAGTTGAAAAACCGTAATAAAATTGAGAGCAACAGCCTCTCCCAAAAAAGCATCCATTTCCACATTTAGAGGGCAAAAAGCTCCATCACGCCTTAATAAAAATTTTTTTAGATTTTTTAGTTAAAAAATAAACATAGTAAAAGCTTTAACAGGCAAACGATTTGCTGTTGAACCAGAAAAAGACAAATCCATAGTAAGCAAAATAACTGGTGGAAGTTCTTTTTTAGTTGCTTCGCGAGCCATTAACTTAATAAAAATTTAAAAAATTAATTTTAATTTCTATTTAAAAAAGTCAATAGAATAAAAAAAAACAGAGGTTCAGAATTTTGACAAAAAAAGTTTCCACAAGTATATCTATATCCGCAAATAAAGTTTCGCAATTTTCACCCGGATCTCAAGGACGTACCAAGAGGAAGGAGAATGCCCCACCCCAGTCCCATCGAAATCCTTTTCTGCTCCCTAAAATGGAAAATAAAATTTTTTGGGAAATAATTATTAAATGAAAAATTCATTTTCGCTAGCAGTACAAGTCCGTAATTATTACCATAAATACAAAATTCCGCAAGGATATGTCCAAGGAGAGCTATGTAATAGGGCCAAACCGCCCTTACTTTTCGTTGAGAAAAATAATGAAAAATTTTAGGAAAATAAAAAAAGTGCAAAATCTTCGCTTGCAGAAAAGTCCGCAAATTACTATCCGCAAACAAAAATTTTTTTATTTTTTAAAGAAAAATGTTATCAAAAAAATGAAAGAACGACGAAGATAAAGACTAATAAAATAAAAAAATAGAAAAAATATTAACCTGGCTATAATATGTATTGAAATGAAAACACGAATCAGGCAAATCTGGAACAGTAAAGAACCTAAAGAAGAAAATGAATTTTCAAAAAAATTTTCTCAAAAAATTTTTAACAACAAACCATCCAACAATTTGTTCTGTAGGAGAAGAACGTTTACACATTTGCCACATTGAACGATTAAAATTATCATTAATTTCAGGATTGTCTATTACAGCATCAGAAAATGGAATAGCATAACAATTGGTTGCCTATTTTGAATGAAAAATTAATTTAAAATTTGTAAAAAATTTTAGAGAAAAATTGTTATAATTTTCCTCTCCTAAACCCAAAAAATAAAAAGAACGTATTTATGCCTGGAAAATCCTTTCAATAAAAAGACCATCCGAACTGAATATTAGAGATGACCTACAACCCCCATAAGGTCCTCAATGATGGGGATATCGGGAAATAACAAGCCGCTGATCGAAAACCGGCCCTGCTGAATATTAATTTGAAAATTTATTGTTTGTCAATAACAGTCAATGTTTTGGCATTTTTAAGCTCCATGATGATCCAATTTCGGTCATCGTCTTTGCCCGAACAAAAACAGTTAGAAAAAACTGCTTATTGAAAAAGGCCTCTTGTTAGAGAAAGGAAAGAGCCCCTCACTAATGCCTTGGCCCAGAATTTATCGAACCTTTGGACAACCAAAAAAGTAAATTAAACCCCCCCCCCCCCCCCAAAAAATTAAGAAAAAAAAACTTTAAAAAAACCTGAACAACATTCTTCTCATAAAATCCAAGTAAAGTCCCCAAAGCACGACTTTCCACTCTTTCTTGGCGTTGGGCAGACATTGCAGTTGTTGAAACAGTCTTCCCAATATTTGAAGAAGATTTGCGTTCATAAGCATCAATAATAGACATATAAACAACTGGATGAACTTTAACAGTTAGATCAATTGAAGGAGCCATTTTTCTTAAAATATTTTTTTTTATATCTGAAAAATATTTTTAATCTAAATCCTGTTAATTTTTCCTCATTTTTAACAATTAAAAAAAATTTTGTAGGTAATTTCGGCGCACTCCTATAAGGCGCTAACCACGCCAAATCAATTTGCGCCGAAACTTTTAAAAAATAATTTAAGTAGATTTGGTGGTTAAGTGGGTTCGTTGGGAGAATAAAATTTTTAAATTAATTGAAGTATGCAGGTTCGAACACTTGCTAGCAGAAAATTTTTTTGAATAAAATTTTAAATTTAAAAACGATATAAAAATAATTTAAATCGTTAAAAATGAGAAATTTTTGGAATTTAAAATTAACAAAAAAAAATAAAATAAAAGGTATTAAAAATGTGTTGAACAAATAATTTAAAATATTTTTTAAAAAATTAATAATTTTTATACATTTTAAACAAATTAAATAATAGCAAATTAAAATTTTTTTATTTTGACATTAAAAGTCAAAAAAAATTAAAATTAGGGAAAGAGGAGGGCGAGAGGAAAAAGTGGTCTTATTAAATTTACGGACAAAAATTACGGATAATTTTCTTAATAAATACAAACAACTAGACTTGAAAAAAATTAAAGCTATTTACAAAAATCCGCAAATTTTAAAAATCTTTCCTCATATAAACTTGACATAAAATTAAGTTTAAATATCAAACAAAAAAAATAAAGGCTCTGGTACAGGTTAATAGCGCAACCAAGTTTTCGAAATTAAGTTGTTAGCCAAACAAACACTTCGGTAGGATTCATAAACTATACCAAAGCTAAAAAAAAGTACTAGGGGATTATCTAAAGCAAAATAAGAGAGGGTGTAAGTCCTTTAAAAAAAATAAATTTTTAAATTAATATTGAGCGTCATTAAAATAAGGAGAGGGAAGATGGCCTTCTTTCTCTTCTTTAAATTAAAATTTGTTTAAAAAAACCTTTAATATTTTCAAGGTTTTTCTTGATGTAATTGAATTATAAATTCTTCCAATTTTTCTTGAATAAACCGAACTTGTGCTTAAAAATAAAAATATTTTTTAGAAAAAAAATTAAAAAAACCTAATTCTTCAGCCAATTCAACTTGTCTACCAGTCAAATATTGCTTCTTTTTCTCATTATCTTGAGACCAGTCATTTAAAATTTCCTTAAAAAATTTAATTTTAATATTTAATTTAAAGGAAAGTTATTGCTAAACGCATAATGAATCCATCCCGTAGGTTCAGGGAGTAAAGAAAAAGAGAACCCTTAGAAAAGGTGATGCTAACAGAAGAATTAATATGTAATAAAAAATTTTATTGGGTATTCAAAAAAATTTTTTTTTGATATCTTTTATTTTATAAATTTTTTTGAAAAATTCAGAGCCATCCGCTGAAAATCCAAGGATTTCAGCAAGTGACCGAAAATTTAAAAATAAAATATGCGAATTGATTGTGAAAATAGAGCTTCAAATTTTTAAAATTAATTTAGAATTTTTAAGAGGGCTGGAGTTACACAAAATTTTTTTACTTAAATTACGAAAATCCCTTCATTTAAATAGAAAAACATTTTTTACATAAACTTTAAAACAAAAAATTTCTTCAAAACAAACCTTAACTTCTTTTTCCAATCTTTTTTGTTCCGTATTAACAACTTGTTGCCTCAAAGCATTACAACTTAATTCAAGCATTCGATTAATTCTATAGAAAAAAACAACAGCTTGGCAGTCCAAATCTGAATCCAAACGAATTCCTTGTTTGTAATTTTGATAAAAACTTAGACAATCACGGCTAGCCTATTTAAAAAAAATTTCAAAAAATTTTAATTCCAAAAAAACCTGTAATAATTTCTCCAAAAAATGTTGTCTAAAAACAAGCCTCCATTGTTGTCTAATTTGTTCTTGAGTAACTTCTGCTGTCAAAACATTTTTTGAATCTAAATTACGTCGTACTACAGTCAAGTCATCATCGAGTAATGATTGTTTATGGTCCTATAAAAAATTTTTATTATTTCTCATTAAGACCCTAAAAGTATCAGCAAGTTTTGTCCGCAAGTTAACAACGAACAAGGTTGTCCATATAAAAAAAGAATGTCGCTGGTTTAGAAAAAAAGTGTACGATCATGTTTTCTAAAATTTTACGGATCGAGTTTTGCGTCGAAAAAAAGTCAGGAGGTTCGAGACGGGTTCGAGACGTTAAAAAGGAGAAAAACCTAAAGCAGGTCATTTAAAGTACCGGACAACTAAATATAATAATAAGACGCGGAAAAAACTTGCGCCAAAGCTACTTTTTCTTTTAAATTCTAAAAATCGGAGCAGGTCCCGGCCCTATAACTCAAGTACGGGTTGATAATTTTTAATGTTTTTGGTGAGCAAAAAAAATTTCCATCCCTTCATTAGTTATAGGGTACGGGACTAAGGTGTATCGTCTAAAAATTATTCCTCAACAAAAACTTACAGGATTCGTAGAAAGAATAGAAAATAATTCATCCTGTATTGCCTTATTTATTTGTTGTTCTGGCGTAGGTGAACTCCAAGAAATCCAACCAGAAATGCCTGAAGGACCTCTTGCCGCTAAAATTTAAAATTCCAAAAATTTCAAAAATATTTTTTAATCCCTTACAATCCAAAGTTTTCCTCAATTCCTCCAAACGGTCAGAACACGCTTTTTGCATAAATTCACAGGATTGTTCCCATGCCCGTCTGTCTGGGACGACTTGATCAGCCACAGAATTGAGTTGAATTACACGCTAGAAAAAAATTTTTTAGAAAATTTTAACCCAAAAATATTTTTAAAAAAACCAAGTAATCAAGTGCTTTAGGCTCCCATTTATGCTGTGAAAGTGCTGTTTCAACCAAAGCATTTTTTAAAGAAGTTAATAATTCGCCTGATTTTTTGTGGTCTCTTTGCTGCTTTTTTGCTGTATGACTGCTTATTGTTCCACTACCTTTTTCTACTTGACGACGAAATATTTGGGAGAGAGTTTCCCAACCGACCTAAAAAAATTCTCTTTAGAAAATTGAAATAGCATAAAATAAAATTCACACTTCCGTTGATCCCTTGGAACTCTAAAGGGCGTGATCAAAGTCGAAATTTGACAAGGTCGCAAGTGAAAAAAATTCAGTTTTCGGTCATCCTTTCCACATTATTTTTCTTTACCTCAAGTACAGGAAGCGGAGGGCTTTACCCTTACTCTCACAATCAGCCTCAACAGGTCAAAGGCCCTTGCCAGCATCCTCTTGGTTCGCCTAGTACAATTCTTTAACCCCCTCAGTAGGGTAGCACGAGACCGTTCAATTCGAAGTTTATTTTTCCCTGTGGCGACTTTCCTCAGCTTTAAGGAGGAAAGTCCTACTCCTCAGCTTTAAAAAGGCCAAAGGCCCTTGCCAGCATCCTCCTTGGTCGCCTACAATTATTTACCCCAAGCTTTAAACTTTTAGAAAGCTAAAATTGACTACTCTCCCCACCTTCCCATAATTCAAAATAAAAAAAAGAAAAAAACCTGAACAGATTTATGAGCCAATTCCTTCTCTGCCCAATGCTTCAATTTAATATCAATAAGAGTATTGAAAGATCCAGCATTATCTACAGCTGAGGCGGGCATTAAAATTTGATCAAAAACTTGATGTGCTATAGCATTCCAAAGATTTGTTCTAAGTAGTTGTTCCCATTCTGTGGCTGAAACAAGCGAAAGAGTAACAATTTCATCCAAAACTTCTCCTCGAGCCTAAAAAAGAAAAATGACATAAGTTGGTTTGTTTAGAGAAACGTGGGCGGATTTTAAATAGACATAGCGACTATGAGCTACAGAATTTGACTATCTGCACAAGAATCTACATGACAAAAAAATAGATTACCGACTTTGGGAAACGCGGCTTCCAACCAAAAAAACGTTGGAAATTCCTGTTTATCGGGGATCGGGTCGGCTATAGACTGTCCAATGTCTGACATAAAGGGCGGACCGTCACCCTTCTACTCGAAATTTAATTTAAAATTGGCCTCTTTTAGAATTTGGCTCTTTTAAAAATTCACTTGAATGGATTTCCTCTCTAACAATTTACAAAAACACAAACCTTTTCAAATAACTCATCCCGAGTCAAATCCCTTTGATGTGTAAATGTATTGCGCCATTCAGTTTCCAAATTAAAACGGCTAGCCCTAAACGCATCTGCTTGGGCTTCAATAGATTCGCGTACCATACGCCAAAAACAATCAGCTACTGCCATCGACATATTTCTTGTTGTCATTTGTGTAGCTTTTAATATACCATCTCTAAAAAAATTATTAAAAGGTTAAATAAAGTGAGAAAAAAATTGAAGTAGAGCCCCTCAAGGGAGAGGAATTTGAATGAAATCAGTCGGTTGTAGGATGGTTGGGCGATTAATACCCTTGCAGCGGTGAACTCTCAGGACCAAGTTTATTCAATCTTTAACTATTTTGTGGATTTGTTCGGCCGCTTTACTATGAAATACCTCTACCGATTGATCGTTTTCTTATAGTGGATGTCCACAAAAGTCGAAGGTTAAAATATCGGAACGATATTTTGGGATTAAGGTTTAAATCCCTCTAATAACAGTCAAAATTTTCAAGTTAAAAATCCCAAATTTTTTTCTTCTGTATTTACTCACAAATTTTTAAAAGAAACCTGAATAATTTAGAATTTGCAAAGAATTCTTCCTCATAAGAACGAATATCACCAATACTCGATTCTTTTGTTCCAGTCCCTGTTACAACGGCAAAATAACCCAAAGCCTTCATTGGGAAGAGTTTTCCTTCCAATATTTTTTTGATTCTATTTGGGTTATTTAAATTCTTTTCTGCCAAATCAACCTGAAAAATTAATAAAAAATTTATTTTCTCATTTTAAAATTAAAAAACTAAACCTTTGTTAATACCAAAATCGTTCGTTGTCCAGTTGGGTCAATACTGCTAACCAAGTCAGTGACATTGCTACGTTCAGCATCTACAGAGCCATCTTAAAAATTTAATTTGTTATGTAAATTCGAAAAAATAAATTTCTCAAAAAAGTACTTATTGTATTTTTTCTCTACTCTATAGAAAATCAAGGGTCTAGAACAGTTAGGGGCACTTAAAATATAAATCAACGAGTCCCTTGTTTTCGAAAGTCAAACTAGCACCAGCGTTGTGAAACCAACGCCGACATGCATTTTTTTCTACAAATAGTCTACTCACATTGAGCTACTGATGTGGACTGCTGGTTTGATTCCAAAACAAGGGAATATGTTTTTGTAAATGTGGACATATGAATCCAACAAGTGCTTAAGTCAAAAAAATGAGAGAGAATAGGGAAATAGGGTACTTTTCGGTTTTGCTACACCCCTCCCATATATTCGCAGGGTATTATTTCTATTTTTCCTTAATTTTTACAGAAAGGTCAGTCTTCTTTCTCCTAAATTTCAGTCAATTTTCGCTGTGGCATGTTCAAAGAGAGACATTAATAAAAAAAATATTAATTTTTCTTTCCATCGTGATATTTAGGAAAAAAGAAGACTGACCTTTTCTGTAAAAATTAAGGAAAAATAGAAATATCCTGCGAATATATGGGAGGGGTGTGGCAGAACCGAAAAGTACCTGAAATAGTAACAAATGACGCAATCGAGACTATTACCAACTCTTTTAAAAGTTTCACAAAAAGAACCTTGAATACACAAAATTATAGCATTCGGATTTTCCATGTGTTGTTTACACATTGTAAATATATCTTCTTTTGTTCCACTAGCCATATCTGTTGTTACTGTTGAAATAACACCAGGCAAATCAACTAATACCATTCTTGGAAGTGAAGGGCCTTTAAAAATTTTTTTTAATTTTTAAAAATTTATCAAAAAAACCTTTAACAGTCAAAGAAATAACTTCATTGCTCACAGTTCTTCCACCCTCAACAGAATTTAACATTCTTAATTCAATTTCATTGCGTAATTGTTGAAGGTCTGAAGGATTGGTTAAATCAAATTCGCGATTGCTATCACGGAATTGGGCGATGTGGTAGGGACCCTCGCTGAGGGTGACCTTGAAAAAAGATAAAAAATTAAGAATAAAAGAAAGCAAAAGTAATCTCTGCGGTGTCATAGTTAGGACATTATTTGCGCCCATTTTGAATGCCAAATAAAAAAGGCGAAAAAAAATCCGGCCAAATAAGTTAATTCAATCTAAGTTTGACACCGACCCAAGAGTTGTCCGATTCCTTATCCCTTATATGGATCCGGCGCGCACAAGTAGTGGGTTTCCACTATTTTTCCCACTCATTAATTTTAGTCAAAAAATAAGAAATCCCACGAAAACCATGGGTAGCCAGAAACATTAAAATTAAAAAGGCCCAGTAAATGAGTAAAAATATGTTCGCAAAATTAAAAAATTCCTTTAAAAACAAGAAACCTTAACAGGAGCTCTAGTCATCATTTCACCAGAACCTCGAGGAAATATTCTAGCTTGTGCTATCATTTCTAAAACTGACGTTTTCCCAGCAGATTGATCACCAACAACAACAACTCTAGGAAGATTATCTGCTGTTCCATAAGAAGAATCATATTCAATGAGAATATCAAGCATATCGGAATATAGTTCAATAAGAGAACGCTAAAAAAGTTCGAATGAATTTTTAAAAAAATTAAATAAGAAAAGTCAATAAAGGGAAGGTAATAAATAGGGCGTGTCAAAACACAAATGCATATATTAATGCATATTTTTGCATATTTTGGACTTTTTCAATGCATATATATGCGCATATTTTGGGATTTTACGTGCATATTTTGACACGCCCTAGTAATAAAAAATGCCCAAGTTGAAAAACTTCCCCCCAAAATAAATTAGGTTAATGTAGTCGAGAACGTTACCAATACACCACGGAAACTTATAACAGAAAGCAAAAAGTAGGCTACTTATTGTTAATTATGAAGAATGGGCGTAGTCAACAAGAAGAAATAAGCCAAAAAACCACTATTAATAGATCTGACAAGGGAACATACCAAACTGTGAGTCAAAATTTTGTATTTTTTTGGTACCAATCGGTAGAGCATCATCGATTTACTCTAGAAAATTTTCGGCTTTTCTGGCTAGGAATATGAAACTAAAAAGTAATGGGGCTTCAAAGTTTGGCAAAAATGGGGTAGAAAAACCAAAAAATACAAAATTTTGACTCAGAGTTTGGTATGTTCCCTTGTGAAGCCTAAACCCCCGTCTTCCTCCTCTCAACCAAAATTTTCAAAACAAAAAAATTTAATTTAAAAAACCTTAATTTTCTTTTGCCTTTTCAACTCTCCCGCGTCTTTCAGTAATATTCTCTGTTTCAAAACTTTATTTTCTTTCTCAAGCAGTTCAAGTTCTCTTTGATATTGAAGCTATTAAAGAGGGGAAATTTAAAAAGATTTTTGTTTCGAAAATTAAAAAAAAAGTATTAAACCTGAGTTTTAAGCAAATCTTCTTGTAATTTTTGTATTCTTTCTGTTTCAGTCATCTAAAATTAAAAAATTTTTTTATTGGGATTAAATTAATTTTGACCCTTATACTACCCTTTTTAACAATTTCTCCGAATCTGTTCGACAAACACAAAAAAATGACACCAAAATTTATAAAATACGCTTGAAATGTCAAGCAAGAGCGTTTGCACTAGCTCACATCAGCAAAAATTTCCAGGATCAGGAAATCAAAGTGAGGGTCAAACAAACAGGATCTGTTAGAAGATCAAGCAAGAGAAGATCAGACAGGCCTTCAGCATCAATAAAATCAGACTGAGAGAATTTTTATTTTATACGGCTTGTTTGATCTTCATGCAAAAACAGACCAACGGAGATCCGGGCAATTTTTTTGAATTAAACCGGGGGAAAATATTCTGGAGATGCAAAAAATTGCGGATTTGGGACATGGAGTTAGGGAAGATTCAACACCCAAACTAGTTGAGAAAAAAGTAACAAAATACAAAATAAATTAAATAAAAAATAAACCTCAGACATTTTTGCATCTTCTTCAGCATCGATAACCTCGGCCTTGGAGAATTTTGATTTTATACGGGAGAGGAGAGAACTGCCACCCCCACTAGCGCTGCTGTCGCTTCCTGGAACGTCTAAAAAATTTATTTTTAATTTCACGTAAATAAAGTTCTTTTATAAAAAGACAACAAATTTAAAGGACCCATCCAGAAACCTTTAGAAAGTCCCAAAAAAATTAAAATAAAAACCGTTCTGAGTTGACGCCTCAAACGACGAGTCCATCCGTTCATTCGCCCCACTTGTAGAGTCAATTGAGACACCTGATACGTTTGCCAAAATGTAGGGAGGTGCAAAAACAGACCAAAGAAGACCTTCTCCTTTATGCTCATTCAATTGCCAAAGACGCTCCAACTCTTGCCGAAAATTTAAACCTTTAAATTTTGGGCTAAATTTGTCAAAAGTTGAGGCAATGTGTTCATATTTGGCCCAAGCAGGGAAGTCTGGCAACGATTTTTTGAGATCATCTATCCACTGAAAAAAATTTTTTAACAAAAAAAAAAGAAAATCAAACGTTTGCAGTAGTTATACCACCAGCAGCAGCTCCTCCAATTAACCAATAACGCAACTTTAAGGCATGTCTGATCAGGGCTGCCATAATTTTCCACAGAAAATAAATGAAAAAAATTTTCTAAAATTTTTTCAGTCTAAAATAAAAGAAAATTTAACAAAGAAAAGCAGAAAAATTTTCGAGGGACACGCCCAAAACGGCGCGCGACCATAACGGCGCACAGCCATAACTTGCTTCAAGTTGTCCGAATGTTTCAAAATTTAGTATTAAACGATTCCTCTCATCGAGCTAAAGAGTTTGGTATCAAAATTGATAAGGGCCAAAAACTTTCCAGCAAGTTATGGCTTTGCGCCGTTTGGCCGCGCGCCGTTTTGGGCAGTACCCTTTTAAGGACACCCCACTTAGTCGCGAGATTTCCAAGTATATCCAACTAAAAACCAAAGCTTTCCTTTTTAGCTTTCTTAAAATGATTGAAATCACAGTCAATGACCGATTGGGTAAGAAAGTGCGCGTGAAATGTAAGTCAAAATTTTTCAACTTAAAAAAAATTTTTTTTCTAGGCAATGCTACAGATAAAATTAAAGATCTTAAAAAACTTATTGCACTACAAACTGGAACAAGGCAAGCTGTAAATTTCTCTTTTCTCTCTAAAAAATCTTTTTTTAGAGCAGACAAGATCGTCCTCAAAAAGTGGAACATTATTTACAAGGACGATATTTCTCTACAAGATTATGAAATACATGACGGATTTAATTTTGAGTTGTATTATCAATGATTTTTTTCTCTCAAAAATGTTTTTAATTGATAAAGCCGTCTTTTTCTCTAACTTTCTCTCCTCTTTTTACACGCTAACTTATCCGGGTGGGGTACGGCCCACTTAGTCGCGGGCCACTTAGTCGCCGGCCACTTAGTCGCAGGCCCACTTAGTCGCAGGCCACTTAGTCGCGAAGGTACTTTTTTTCAGGTCACTTAAAACTTAAACCAAAGGTAATATCGAGGGATTTGGATGTGATATCGAGGGATTGAGTAGTGTAAAGTAGATATAGAGATTGGATATCTGGGGATTTGGCCTTCCAAAACTTGGCATTTCTCACTTGGCCTTCCTAAATCACAAAATTTTCGCCTGCGGCGCTAAAGAGGAATGAAGAATATTTTTAAAAATTTGCATGGATTAATGGGATTTGGAGTGAGATCTGTTGGGATTAGAGCTGCGTCGAAACAAAAAAATTTTCGAAAATCGGAACTGGAAAATCAAAAGAAATCAAAAATCTTGGAACCGAATATCGAAATTTTATGAAAAAATTCGAAAATACGAAATTCCGGTTCCGGGATACGGAACTCACTGGATCCGGTTCCGGTTCCGGTCAACATATCGGTTCCGGTGCAACACTGCATTTTAGCTACTTCGCGACTAAGTGGCCTGCGACTAAGTGGGCCTGCGACTAAGTGGTCGCGACTAAGTGGTCGCGACTAAGTGGCCTGCGACTAAGTGTCCGTGTCCCATCCGGGTGTGGCTACAAGTCCACTTAATCGCGGGCCTAAAACTTTTGGAAACAACGAGGAGGTATCATTCGACAACTAGACAAATATCTTAAAGAATTAAAATATGAAAAAAAATTTTTTAATTGGTGTAAAATCACTTTCAAAAACACTTTCATCCCCCTTTTATAGCACATTTGAGGCAGCCCGATTAGTCGCGGGCCAAATAATCGTAGATCTTTGGCGAAATGTTTAAAAATATTAAAAAATGACATTTTGTCCCAGCACATCCAAATAATCGCAGAAAAACAGTGAAGAAATTAGAGTCCGGCAAAATCGCATTCCCAGGATCCCGGAACGGGATTTTTTCAAAATTTTGTACGGGACGGGATCCCGCGGGATTAATCCCGTAAATCCCGTTTTCCGCGAAAACCCCGGGATTCCGGGAAGGGATCCCGTAAAATCCCGTGCGGGGTCCCGTCCCGTGCCGGACTCTAGAAGAAATTATAACTAGTTGTAAAATGTTCAGGGAAATCAGTCCAAATATGAAGAAGATGCCGAATTTCTAAAAATTTTAGGACACAAAACTAATTAGGGCCCAAAAACTGTCGTACAAATGGCCATTCTGAGACGTATTTTTATCCATCTAATAAAATAGCGTTGGAAGAGATGAGAGACATTAGAGAAAAAGGGGAAATTGGAAATTTTTATGAACCGTTTAATGAGGATTTTTATTTATTTTTTAATTTATTCGGGTGAATCATCTTAATGTTTTTGTCATAATTCAAACGTGTTAGGTAGGGTTGCCGTTTTCGAGTCGGGCCGACGGTCGAGGCATTTTTTTTTCGGGCTTGTTTTTATCGAGTCGGGCCGATACGAGTCTTTTTCGGGCCTAACTTTATCGAGTCAGGCCGGTACGAGACTTTTTCGGGCCAAACATCGAGACCTGACTCGATCTTTCGGTCCGAGTCGGTCCATTTTGGCAACCCTAGTGTTAGGGAACATTTTGGTTAAAACTTTGAGGTTTTAGGGCGATTTACTAGCGATTTTGCTTTCAAATGATGGTTCAGAAGCTGTCTGGTCCAGGCAAACACTTGCGAGGTTTGAAGTTCAGTCCTAGGCTTCTGATTGATTAATTTGAATGACCTGAGGGCTGTCGGGGAAAAGAGTTTAGTCTCCTTTTGCCTTCTCTTGTTTTTTCCATGATTGCAGGTTTTCGATCCAGCCTACGCCTACTTGGTCAAAACCTGTAATTTTTAACTCTTTCCATTTCTGGATATAAAATCCTTAAC
Organism: Meloidogyne enterolobii; assembly: GCA_963681835.1. Classification (NCBI taxonomy): domain Eukaryota; kingdom Metazoa; phylum Nematoda; class Chromadorea; order Rhabditida; family Meloidogynidae; genus Meloidogyne; species Meloidogyne enterolobii. The sequence continues at coordinate 518,190 of CAVMJV010000114.1, forward strand.
ATTTTCCTTCCCCCTCTGAATTTACTTTATTTAACTATTTAAAGAGGTCTTTTAAACAACCATAAAAAGGGTGTTTTTCTTCTATTCCCGCGTTGTTTGGGCTTGAATATTCCTCTTCTGTTTAAAAGACCCCTTTAAACTATAAATTCTTTTTTTTAGATCTTTTAGACAATTTTATTTTAAAAAATAAAAAAATTTTATTATGGTTCGTTATATGCAAACCTCTAGACGTGGAACCAAACGAAATTCTAAAGAAGCAGCTAAATCCGAGTCGAAACGTTCAAGAAAGTCAAAGGCGGTTATTGATGAATCCAACTCTTCCTCTCAGGATTGGAGTGTGAATACTTCGAACATCCACATCAATCAACTTCCTTCACATGTTTTGGTTTGTTAAATAGAGCTTTAAGATTTTTAAAAATCTGGGGGTTCTTGTAGCCGCCAATATTGGTGACGACCCAATTTCTGTAAATTGGGCGTTTTCTTGTCAGCTTTCCGTATTTTTTAAAGCCTTTTCGATTTGCCTGCCTTGTGTCCACAGTAGAGATCGGTATTTTTGAAAACCCTGGGCCTGTTCTGGGTTCTTGGTTTGATTTATCGATCTGGGCCGGATCCTGGGCCTGTAGTTCAGGAAAAACCCAGTAAGGTCAAAAAATGCCTGGGCATGGACTCTGGGTACAGGAAAGCCCAGGCTGCGATCCACCAGGCCGATCTCTAGTCCACATTTTCAGAAAGTTTCTGAATAAGCCCATCTTCTAGACAGATGGAGGCACAGTCGATTGTGCTTAGTTTTAAGATCTTTCCATGCTGTTCTTTTTCCCATCCAATGAAATGCTAAGGTTGCCGATCCAGGGTATCCACAACAGAGACAACCTGGACATCATGAAATTTTCGGTCCGGTTATAGGTTCTGGATACCTGGATAGCTTCCAGGAACTGCATAGGGTTCTGGATAGCTCCTAGGAGCCGCCAATCATTAGAAATTGGGCAGCAAAACAAAGAGGGGGATACCCTTCAATATCCCCAAAGTTACAAAAAATTCCTTCAAAAAAATATTTTAGGGCAAAATCTTTTCAAATTTGAATACAATTGATCATCTTCGAATCGAAAAGATTTGTAGACATTGGAGGCAAATTGCTATTTCCTATAGTTGGGACAATTATGAAATGATATCTTATTCACAAGTTTTTCAAGACTGTCCAGCTTCAAAGGTTACAATGTGTATGAAGGTTACCAATCGACACGTAAATTTTTTAAAAAATTTTTTAGACATTTAAGGCTCTAGCCTTATATCATTCCTTTGAATAAAATTTTGGGCATTTTATAGATGGGTAGTTATTTTTGCGGACTTTTTTACGGATACTTTTTTGCGGACAACTAGTCGAGAATCTTTCTCCCTTTTCTCACTTTTGGTTTCGATATCCAAGACAATAACCTATTTTAAAAGTAAAAAAAGTGGGGAAACAATGGTGAAGGCTTATGTTTAAAAAATCAGCGAAAATCCGGAACTTTTCTTTTACATGTCCCAAAAATTGTCTTCATTTTCATAATGTACTTTAGTAGAATTTTGATGACTAGGGTATCCTCTTATTTTTTTGTGATAATCTACCTTTAGCTAAATAACCTTATACTATTTTGTATTCTTTCTTAAGTTCCGTCCGCAATTTTCCCAAAAAAATTTTTTTGCGGACAAAAATTTTGTGCGGACTAAACTTGCGGACTTTTTTCCTCTATCATTTTATCTTTTTTCAGATTCAAATTATTATGAAACGTGCTCGTCATCATTTAAAGGTTATCGATTTGGTTGGTTTTCGTCTTGATCCAAAATTAAATTATTCAATTTGCTCATCTTTAAAAATTGTTCCAAGTGTGCATACTTTATATTTTGACTACATGCAATTGACAAATTCTTCTCTTTCTTTAATTGGACGTCATTTACCGAAACTTAAACATTTGTCTTTTCGGAATTGTTTTAAGGTTTTTTTAAATTTTTTGATTAAAAAATTTTTGCGGACAAGACTTGCGGACAGAAAATTTTTTGCGGATTAAATTTGCGGACAAAAATTTTTTTAATTTTTAGCACACAAATATGGAGAAAGGTCTTACCAAGCTTTTTTCATCTTGCCAATCTTTGGAGTCTTTGAATGTTAGCGAGAATGAAATACTTAAAGGAGATTGTTTTGAAGAGCTACCAAAGACGATTAAAAAGTTGAATATTTCTTGGTATATTTTTTTAAATTTTTTTGCTTTTTAAATGCATTCTTATTAGGAGACCCACGAGGATTAGGATTTGCAGACATATAGAGAGTTCATTTTTTCTGAGTTTTTTTTATTTGGACCATAACCATTGTCTTTCCATTTTTGAAGGTTGGGCCAGAGATGGGACGAGGTGTCCTAAACCTCTAATAGTACCAGCATGACGGGCCCTTATTCTTTTTTTCGATCCGAAATTGGAAAACCTGTTTAAATTTTGATTAAACTCCGATCCAAAATACGACTCGATTTTTTGTTTTCAATCAGTCCCATTCCTGTCATGGGCTTTGGTAAACAGTAAAATTAATCTTTCTGTTAGGTCTGTCGTTTTTTTAGAAGAATCTTTGGATAGCCTTAACAGAATTGAAAAAATCCTCGTTTCTTCAGTTTAATTCCTAATTGACACCCCCTACTTTTTACTTTTTTTTTAATTTTATTTTTTTTCATTTTTGCAGTTGTTTTCGTTTAAAATCTGCTGCAGTTAGTGGAATTCAAGCAAATTGTACAAATTTAGAAACTTTAATTATGGATCAAGTAGATACTATACAAACACAACAAATGAATAATATTTTTATGGCTTTAAAAAAGTTTGACTTTTTTTTTATTTTTAAAAATTTTTTCTTTTAAGCTTAACTGTGCTTCATTTTTCTGAATGTTATGGAACTGGTCTAATTTTTTTTTTAATTTTTTTAAATTAAAAATTTTTTATTTTCTTTTCCCCAATCTTTCTTTTTGGGTTTAAAATCAGAGAGATGTCACAGGGGGTACCCTAAACCTCCAATAAATCTTTCCGATTCGAACCCCAACCCCATTATTTTTTTCTCCTAAGGAGGCTCTTACCCTATTTCTTTCATTTCTATTTATTTTTGCGATCCGAAAAATGATTTCAATTGACATTTTTGTTTTAATTGGAAGTAAGGTTTTCAGAATCGGAAAAACTTTTAAAATTCAGTTAACCTTTTTAATTAAAAATTTTTTTATATTTTTTCAGAATTTTATGAAGGTCAACCTAATTTAACTGCATTAAGCAATCTTACCCATTTACGCGAAATGCATGTTAGTGACAATTTGTTAATCAACAATGATGTTCTTCGAGCTATTGGTTTTTTTTTTGAATTTTTTTAGAAGGGAAAAAGAAAATTTTTTTTCTTTTTAGGCCAAGGCTGTCGTTCTTTGCAACTTTTAAATTTGTCAATGTCTAATCGTGCGGTTACTGATACGGGTTTACGCCATTTGGCGTCATTAAGTTCGCTTAATGAATTACGCTTAACTGGACATAGAGCTTTGACTGATGAAACTCTTATTGAAATTGCTAATCAAGGAAAGTTGAAGGTAGGGGAAAACATGTTTTTTTCGAATTCTGATTTTGTTTGGAGTATTTTGTTGTCCTGTGGTTTTTATTTTGTTCGTTTTAAATATTCTGGTTTTTGTCGTGAATTTGTTTTGCTTTTTGAAAATGTTGTGTTTTTATTAAAAAATTCTGATTTTTATGTTGTTTTTAAATTCTGATTTTTGTTTTAATATTTTGTTGTTTTCTGGTTTTTATGATGTTCGTTTTAAATTCTGGTTTTTGTTGGTTATTTGTTTTGTCTTTGAGAATGTTGTGTTTCTATTCTGGTATTATAAATTCTGGTTTTTATGTTGCTTTTAAATTCTGATTTTTGTGTTGGGTTTTATTTGTTTTTATTAAATTCTGATTTTGTTTGGAGTGTTTCTGTTTGTTTTCCAATATTCTGGTTTGTTTAAGTATTCTGTTTATTCTGTGTTTTTATTCGTTTGTATTATGTTCTGATTTTTTCGAATTCTGATTTTTGTTTGGAGTATTTTGTTGTTTGTTGGTTTTTATTTTGTTCGTTTTAAATTCTGGTTTTTGTCGGTTATTTGTTTTGTTTTTGAGAATGTTGTGTTTCTATTCTGGTATTATAAATTCTGGTTTTTATGTTGCTTTTAAATTCTGATTTTTGTGTTGGGTTTTATTTGTTTTTATTAAATTCTGATTTTGTTTGGAGTGTTTCTGTTTGTTTTCCAATATTCTGGTTTGTTTAAGTATTCTGTTTATTCTGTGTTTTTATTCGTTTGTATTATGTTCTGATTTTTTCGAATTCTGATTTTTGTTTGGAGTATTTTGTTGTTTGTTGGTTTTTATTTTGTTCGTTTTAAATTCTGGTTTTTGTCGGTTATTTGTTTTGTTTTTGAGAATGTTGTGTTTCTATTCTGGTATTATAAATTCTGGTTTTTATGTTGCTTTTAAATTCTGATTTTTGTGTTGGGTTTTATTTGTTTTTATTAAATTCTGATTTTGTTTGGAGTGTTTCTGTTTGTTTTCCAATATTCTGGTTTGTTTAAGTATTCTGTTTATTCTGTGTTTTTATTCGTTTGTATTATGTTCTGATTTTTTCGAATTCTGATTTTTGTTTGGAGTATTTTGTTGTTTGTTGGTTTTTATTTTGTTCGTTTTAAATTCTGGTTTTTGTCGGTTATTTTGTTTGTTTTTGAGAATGTTGTGTTTCTATTCTGGTATTATAAATTCTGGTTTTTATGTTGCTTTTAAATTCTGATTTTTGTGTTGGGTTTTATTTGTTTTTATTAAATTCTGATTTTGTTTGGAGTGTTTCTGTTTGTTTTCCAATATTCTGGTTTGTTTAAGTATTCTGTTTATTCTGTGTTTTTATTCGTTTGTATTATGTTCTGATTTTTTCGAATTCTGATTTTTGTTTGGAGTATTTTTTTTTCCACTGAAAAAAATTTTTTAACAAAAAAAAAAGAAAATCAAACGTTAGCAGTAGTTATCCCACCAGCAGCAGCTCCTCCAATTAACCAATAACGCAATTTTAAGGCATGTCTAATCAAGGCTGCCATTTCTTTCCACAAAAAATAAATGGAAAAATTCCAAAATTTTTTCAGTCTAAAAGAAAATTTAACAAAGCAGAACAATTTTCAAGGAGGGACACGCCCAAAACGGCGCGCGGCCATAACTTGCTTCAAGATTGCCTAATCTTACCAAATTTAGTATTAAACGATTCCTCTCAACGAGCTGAGGAGATTGGTACCAAAATTGGGGTATTGTGACTTATAGGGGGTTTTTTTTGGCTGGACCGATTTGGACAAATGAGGTGTCATTCGAAAGAGCTCGCCGAGCTGAGTCGATTGAGGGGCGAGTGGAGTCGATCCGACAATCAGGGACCGAGATACAGACCCCGGAAGTTTGAAAAAGAGAAGGGGGGGGGAGTAAGCTCATTTTGGGGTGAAAAATTCGAAAATGCAAATAATAGCTCATTCGACTCAGCTCGTCGAGCTGAGTCGAATGACACCAAAATCAACAAAATCCGACTTGATTTGACAAAGTTATGACCGTTTGTTTTAGCTCCTTACCTATGGTCATTGTTGAGGTTTTTGCTGCTACAGAGGCCCCAAGTACGCCCAGAGCAAGAGAGATAGGAATAGGTTTATGTTACGAGCCCAGACCCAGCGACCGTTGACGTCCCGCGAGGCGCGTGCCGCGAAACCCCGCGCGAAGCGCGGGGTTTCGCACAAGCGCCTCGCCGACGCTCCATAGGTTTATGTTAACCATTTTGAACCTGTTTATCTTGGCTCAGAATCAAGATATCGAGCTGATTTTGGTGTCATTCGACTCAGCTCGACGAGCTGTGTCGAATGAGCTATTATTTGCATTTTCGAATTTTTCACCCCAAAATGAGCTTACTCCCCCCTTCTCTTTTTCAAACTTCCGGGGTCTGTATCTCGGTCCCTGATTGTCGGATCGACTCCACTCGCCCCTCAATCGACTCAGCTCGGCGAGCTCTTTCGAATGACACCTCATTTGTCCAAATCGGTCCAGCCAAAAAAAACCCCCTATAAGTCACAACATTCCAAAATTGATAAGCCAGAAATTTTCCACCAAGTTAAGGCTTTGCGCCGTTATGGCCGCGCGCCGTTTTGGGCAGTCCTTCTTAAGGACACCCCACTTAATCGCGAGATTTTCAAGCATATCCAACTAAAAGCCAAAGCTTTCCTGTTCTCCCTAGCTTCCTTAAAATGATTGAAATAACAGTCAATGACCGATTGGGTAAGAAAGTGCGCGTGAAATGTAAGTCAAAATTTTTCAGCTTTAAACCCAAAAAATTTTTTTCCTAGGCAATGCTACAGATAAAATCGAAGATCTTAAAAAACTTATAGCACTACAAACTGGAACAAGGCAAGCTGTAAATTTCTCTTTTCTCTCTAAAAAATCCAATTTTAGAGCAGACAAGATCGTTCTCAAAAAATGGAACATTATTTACAAGGACAATATTTCTCTACAAGATTACGAAATACATGACGGATTTAATTTTGAGTTGTATTATCAATGATTTTTTCCTCTCTTAAAAATGTTCTGAATTTAATTAATAAATCCGTCTTTTTCTCTAACATTCTCCTTTTTACACGCTATCTTATCCGGCTATCGCTATTGTCCACTTAATCGCAAGTAAAAAATTTTTGGAAAATCAGCCCTTTGCAGATGTCGATGGTGGCGTTGATAATGCAAATCAACATCAATGTAAACCTATTTTCAAGAATCAAAACATGAAAAGTACTAAATTGGTATGCAAACAACCTATTCGAAAAAAGTGCTACACAAATTTTGAAATAAAATTTTTATTAAAAACTCTACCTAAACAAAAACAATTTTAAATATTTTGAGAAATAATTAAGAGGTCACAATTTGAGATAATCAATATATATTTTTTACATAATTTAAATTAAATGCAAATATACTTAAAATCAAAGGGGCCCAAGCCGTAAATCTTCTCGGTAAGTGGCTTCTTGATAATCTTCATCGTCGTCATTTTAATGTCAATCTCCATCTTCAAATTTTCTCTTTTGAGAATTTTCTGTTCACCTTCCTGATGTGGCACATGAAGATTCAACTCATACTCAACTTTTTTACTGTCAATTTGAGGCAAGGTGACAGCCAAATCCTTCATAATGCTCAAAATGTCCCAAATGTCTGATTCGTCCATCGAGCCGTTAAATGAGTTTCGGTGAATACTAAAAATAATAGATTTGTGAATATGTGAATGAATAGACTATTTGCAAAACTTTTCAATAAGAATGGGGTCTTTGCTATTATCTGTGTCAACTTTACTAACTAGATAGTGTTATGTATAGAAAATGGGAGAATTTGAGAAAAAGACTAATTTTGTAATTTGTGATTGAGCTAGAACTCATTCAAAAGGATGAGTTGGTCGATCTTAGTCGAATATGAATGGACAGTGTTGCTAAGTTTCTCAAGTTTCATAATAGAAAATTCAACAATGGACACAGATAACAGGAAAGCATCAAGAATGATTCGATACAGGGATACCAAAAATGAAATATTCATCAACAACAATTATCGATTTTTACAAAAAAATCCCAATTTCGGAGGCGGGAATTTAAAATTTTATAAAAAATTCTAGAAACAGAAAAATTAAATAAAGCATACGCATTCGCATGTCCGTTAACACCTTTGGCCCATTTCAAAATGAATTTATCTTTGGTTGTGGCAGCAGCAAACAAAAGCAAATATCGTGACGCATTGTGAGTCTCAATAAAAATCCCATATTCCTTGTAGTAATGCTTCAAGGCACATGAATAGGCTTTATATATCTAAAAAAACATTTTAAAAAATCAAAATCAATTCCAACTAATTCGGAAGCCAGCACTTCGTTTTTCCCCTTTTTACTTGTCAAGCATTTTTCCGCATCGCTGATACATTCCAATGCATTTTTGTAAATTTTCTGAAAATTAAACAAATTTGTTTTGTGAAAACCAACAATAAAAAAACCTTTTCAATTGCATATTCAATCTCAAAACGACGAAGCAATTGGAAAGGGACGGGCTGCTTACCACCAACAGTTGAAGAACCTACAAGATCACGAGCCGTGCTGATTAACTAAAGTATTGCATTTTTATAATAATCTTAAAAAATTAAAATTATACAGAATGAATGGCTTTTGAATCATCTTCGGTATCTACATCCAAATTGACTCCATTTTCACGAAGAATCTAAAATTTAAAATTGTAGAAATTGAAAATTTAGAAACTTGAGAGACTCCGAGATGGGCCCGACGGACGAAACTTTCCAACGCAACATAATCCTCTAAACGAGAAAAATCGGCATATCCAGACATGATTTGTGGATGTTTGCCATCTAATTCAAGTGACATCCTTAAAAATTTATTTTTTAATTATCTAAAAAATAATTTAACTTTTCCAAATTTGCTTGAGAAAAATAACCGCTTTGCAATTCACTTTTAGTAAAGCCAAATAATTCAACTAAAAAACATTAGACTTAAAAATGGAAGCAAAAATAAACCTTTATCAACATTCGGATGGGAAGAAAGTGCCTTATGCGCAGATTCGAAGCCAGGGACCACATTTACAACACCAGAAGGAAAACCAGCCTTCAATTAGAAAAAATAAATTTTAAAATGAATTTAGAAAATTAACCTCTTTAATTAAATTTGCTACATATAAAGCGGTTAAAGGTGCTTGAGGATTTAAGATGAAAGTGTTGCCCTCTACCAAAGCCGGTCCTAATTTCATTGCTTCATTAAGCACAGGAAATTTTGGAGAGATGATGTGGCCTATTAATTGGAATTAGTTAGATATAAAAAAATTTCAAAATGTCTAAAATCAAAAAACCAACCAATAACACCTTCCGCCTCGTTCCGCATATTGTGAAAATTGTCCATTCCAAAAGTTGCCTTCTTATTTGCACAAAATGCATAATAATTATACATGGCAATCGAAATAACTAAATTTAAGAAATGGAAAATCAATTTCGAACTAAGGACAATACTTTAAACCATGGTGTAACCCTACGGAGCTGAGACAGGTATACGGAAACTGGAGACAACAAAACCCCGCCGGGTGTCATGGAGACGGGAACTCAGGGATTTAGAAAAACGCTCTGGTAGGCTACCTGTTCAAGTGAAACTGATTTACCCTGGTCGGGGGTGACCCCCACTTTAAACAAAAAGAAAATTGAAAATAAGAAACCTAAATAACGAGGCTCACAAGGCTTTCCATTGTCAATTGTTTGCAAACAAAACAGTTGAAAAGCATCTCTTTCAATTAAGGAAGCCAGTTTATCAAGTAAATGTCCGCGATCAGCAAAATCCATACGCCGCCATTCAGAGCCAAACTTATTAGCATCACAGGCTGCCTAAAAGATTTTTTTGAAAATTTTGAACGAACGCATTAGAGTTCAAAAAACTCAAAAGCAGTCAAATAAAATCATTAAACACCAACAGGAATCGAACCCAGAACCCCAAAATTCCCAACTTCAGTTCATTTCAGAATTAAGGAATTTTTTTTACATTTATCATTAAATCTATACAAACATATGTGAGCTTAAACAACTCAAAAATAGCCAACTAACCAACTTGACCACCAACCGGATTCGAACCCGGACCCCTATAAACTCTTATACTAGAACACAACCACTACACCACAAACACAACTAACGATCATTAAACTAGCAAAAACCAACCTTAACAGCCAAGTCAATGTCTGCTGTCCCACCCTCCTGGCCTTCAGCAAATTTTGTTTGAGTCACAGGATTGAACATAGAAAAGGTCCTTCCAAGCTGCGAATTTCGCCATTGATTGTTGATAAATAACTGAATTTTGTTTTAGATTTAAAAAAATTCCTTAGAAAAAAACCTTAGTGAACTTAGGCTTATCGTCCATAGCCGTAGTCTTAACAATAGCAGGCAGTTTCATTGTCGACGTGATTCCACGAGACGCCAACAGTAACTTTCGAACATTCTTTGCTACAATTCTAACCATTTTTAGAAACAATTTAATTTTTTGTTTAACAGTTTATTTACTGAAAATTAATATTTTAGGAAAGAATACATAACTGTTTACTAAATACAAGCTTATAAGAGAAGCCTTAAATCAAAAACAAAGAGTACAAGCAAAATACTAAAAAAATTAAACCCTATATGAACAGATTAGGTCAGTTAAAATTACTAGTTAATTCTTAGTCAAACTTTTAAATGTACAAAATCAATCCAACACAAACTTAGAAATGAATGAGAAAAAAAACATTTCCATCGCTTTTATAATACTTTTAAAAAACCCCATCTATTCGCGGACCAAATAATCGATAATTATTGGCGAAATGTTTAAAAATATTTAAAAATGACATTTTGTCCCAATTCTTCCACATAATCGCAGAAAAACAGCAAAGGGCGATTTTCTTTTGATCAATCAATTCGAAAAAGTTTTCATATCATTCGAAAGGTAACAAGATGCTACATCTTTTTCATAATTGGTCCGATATGATTCGAACATTCCAAAAAATTTTACATCAGGAAAACTGATTTTTTCCGTTTAAAACATGGTTTTTCACTTATAACTTTTTGTAGAATGCTAATATTGTATCAGTCCAGTTGTGAAAAGATGCAGAATTTCGAGATCTTTCGAAAGATTCATATAAATTTTTAATAATATTGATAATAGAAAAATTTATGGCCCAAAAACTGCCATCATAGAACGGTCATCTCTTTATCCATCTAATAAAATAGCGTTGGAAAAGATGAGAGACATTAGAGAAAAAGGGGAAATTGGAAATTTTTATGAAACCGTTTAGTTAGGATTTTTATTTATTTTTCATTTTATTTGGGTGAATCATCTTAATGTTTTGTCATAATTCAAACGTGTTAGGGAACATTTTGGTTAAAACTTTGAGGTTTTAGGGCGATTTACTAGCGATTTTGCTTTCAAATGATGGTTCAGAAGCTGTCTGGTCCAGGCACACTTGCGAGGTTTGAAGGCGGGATCAGTCCTAGGCTTCTGATTGATTAATTTGAATGACCTGAGGGCTGTCGGGGAAAAGAGTTTAGTCTCCTTTTGCCTTCTCTTATTTCTTTCTTGATTAAAAGTTCTCGATCCAGCTTAGGCCTGCTTGGTCAAAACCTCCAATGTTTAACGCTTTCCATTGCTGGATATAAAATCCTTAACAATCCCTTTTCCCTTCTGATTAATTTAACTTATTCAATTATTTAAAGAGGTCTTTTAAACAACCAGAAAAAGGTGTTTTTCGGCAATTCTGAAGCAGGTCCCCCCTTTCTTCCTTATTTTTTCCTTCTCTAAGATTGTAATGGTCAGATTTCCCTTTTCCTTTTTTCTCTATGGCATATTCAAACGAGATTCTGAACATATTAGGGAAGGAAGAAATAAGGAAAAAATGGGCGGCTGCTTCAGAATTGCCGTTATTTCTTCTATTCCCGCGTTGTTTGGTCCAGACTAGGACACGGATACTGATTTTGGTATCCGTATCCGGATATTTACGGCGGATACAGACGGATATCCGCAGGCATTTTTATAATATCTGTCTCCATGTCTTAGTCTGGTTTGGGCTAGAATATTCCTCTTCTGTTTAAAAGACCCCTTTAAACTTTAAATTCTTTTTTAGATCTTTTAGACAATTTTATTTAAAAAAATAAAAAAATTATTTTATTATGGTTCGTTATATGCAAACTTCTAGACGTGGAACCAAACGAAATTCTAAAGAGGCAGCTAAATCCGAGTCGAAACGTTCAAGAAAGTCAAAGACGGTTATTGATGACTCCAACTCTTCCTCTCAAGATTTAAGTTTGAATACTTCGAACATCCACATTAATCAACTTCCTTCACATGTTTTGGTTTGTTAAATAGCTTTTTTTCTCGGCTTTAAGATTTTTAAAAATCTGGGGGTTCCTGTAGCCGGCAAGGAACAGGCCTTGGTGACGACCCAATTCCTGGAAATTGGGCGTTTTCTTTCTAGCTTTCCGTATTTTTTAAAGCCTTTTCGATTTGCCTTGTTATGTCTGCAGTAGAGATCGGTATTTTTGAAAAGCCTGAGCCTGTTCTGGGTTCTTGGTTTGATTTATCGATCTGGGCAGGATCCTGGACCTCTAGTCCAGTAAAAACCCAAGAAGATTAAAAAATACCTGGGCCTGGACTCTGGGTACAGAAAAGCCCAGGCTGTGTTCCAGACCCAGGCCGATCTCTAGTCCACTCTGAAAGAATAAAAATTACCCATATTCGAGTCAGATGGAGTCACATTCGATTGTGCTCATGTCAGGTTTGAGCCCCTTCCATGATGGTCCTATTCCCATCCAATGAAAAAATCGGTTCTGTGTATTCAGAACTTGTACAACCCGGACACGAAATTTTTGTCCCGATTATGGGTTCTGGTTTTGGATAACCGGATAGCTCCCAGGAACCGCCAATTTTTTTAAAATTGGCAGCAAAACGAAGGGAGTAGGGCACCCTTCAAGATCCCCAAAGTTTCAAAAAAAATTTTTCAGGGCAAAATCTTTTCAAATTTGAATACAATTGATCATCTTCGAATCGAAAAGATTTGTAGACATTGGAGGCAAATTGCTATTTCCTATAGTTGGGACAATTATGAAATGATATCTTATTCGCAAGTTTTCCAAGACTGTCCAGCTTCAAAGGTTACAATGTGTATGAAGGTTACCAATCGACATGTAAATTTTTTTAATTTTTTAGACATTTAAGGCTCTAGCCTTATATCATTCCTTTGAATAAAGTTTTGGGCACTTTATAGATGAGTAGGTATTTTTGCGGACTTTTTTTTGCGGACAAATTTTTTGCGGACAAATTTTTTGCGGACTAATTCTTGCGGACAATTTTTGCGGACAATTAGTCAATGGTTTTTCCCCCTCTTTTTTCACTTTTGGTTTTGACATCAGTTCAATAATCAATCCAAAAAGTAAAAAAAGTGGGGAAACAATGGTGAAGGCTTATGTTTAAAAAATCAGCGAAAATCCGGAACTTTTCTTTTACATGTCCCAAAAATTGTCTTCATTCTCATAATGTGCTTTACTAGAATTTTGATGACTTTAGGGTATCCTCTTATTTTTTGTCAACATCTAGCTTTAATTAAATGACATTATAATTTTGTATTCTCCTCCAAGTTCCGTCCGCAAATCTCAAAAAAAATTTTTGCGGACAAAAAATTTTGTGCGGACAAAATTTGCGGACTTTTTTCCTCTACATATTATTTAATTTTTTAGATTCAAATTATTATGAAACGTGCTCGTCATCATTTAAAGGTTATCGATTTGGTTGGTTTTCGTCTTGATCCAAAATTAAATTATTCAATTTGCTCATCTTTAAAAATTGTTCCAAGTGTGCATACTTTATATTTTGACTACATGCAATTGACAAATTCTTCTCTTTCTTTAATTGGACGTCATTTACCGAAACTTAAACATTTGTCTTTTCGGAATTGTTTTAAGGTTTTTTTAAATTTTTTGATTAAAAAATTTTTGCGGACAAGACTTGCGGACAGAAAATTTTTTGCGGATTAAATTTGCGGACAAAAATTTTTTAAATTTTTAGCACACAAATATGGAGAAAGGTCTTACCAAGCTTTTTTCATCTTGCCAATCTTTGGAGTCTTTAAATGTTAGCGAGAATGAAATACTTAAAGGAGATTGTTTTGAAGAGTTACCAAAGACGATTAAAAAGCTGAATATTTCTTGGTATATTTTTTTTAATTTTTTTGCTTTTTAAATGCATTCTATTGGGAGACCCACGAGGATTAGGATTTGCAGATATATAGAGAGTTCATTTTTTTTGGAGTTTTCCTTTATTTGGACCATAACCATTGTCTTTCCATTTTTGAAGGTTGGGCCAGAGATGGGACGAGGTGTCCTAAACCTCTAATAGTACCAGCATGACGGGCCCTTATTCTTTTTTTCGATCCGAAATTGGAAAACCTGTTTAAATTTTGATTAAACTCCGATCCAAAATACGACTCGATTTTTTGTTTTCAATCAGTCCCATTCCTGTCATGGGCTTTGGTAAACAGTAAAATTAATCTTTCTGTTAGGTCTGTCGTTTTTTTAGAAGAATCTTTGGATAGCCTTAACAGAATTGAAAAAATCCTCGTTTCTTCAGTTTAATTCCTAATTGACACCCCCTACTTTTTACTTTTTTTTTAATTTTATTTTTTTTCATTTTTGCAGTTGTTTTCGTTTAAAATCTGCTGCAGTTAGTGGAATTCAAGCAAATTGTACAAATTTAGAAACTTTAATTATGGATCAAGTAGATACTATACAAACACAACAAATGAATAATATTTTTATGGCTTTAAAAAAGTTTGACTTTTTTTTTATTTTTAAAAATTTTTTCTTTTAAGCTTAACTGTGCTTCATTTTTCTGAATGTTATGGAACTGGTCTAATTTTTTTTTTAATTTTTTTAAATTAAAAATTTTTTATTTTCTTTTCCCCAATCTTTCTTTTTGGGTTTAAAATCAGAGAGATGTCACAGGGGGTACCCTAAACCTCCAATAAATCTTTCCGATTCGAACCCCAACCCCATTATTTTTTTCTCCTAAGGAGGCTCTTACCCTATTTCTTTCATTTCTATTTATTTTTGCGATCCGAAAAATGATTTCAATTGACATTTTTGTTTTAATTGGAAGTAAGGTTTTCAGAATCGGAAAAACTTTTAAAATTCAGTTAACCTTTTTAATTAAAAATTTTTTTATATTTTTTCAGAATTTTATGAAGGTCAACCTAATTTAACTGCATTAAGCAATCTTACCCATTTACGCGAAATGCATGTTAGTGACAATTTGTTAATCAACAATGATGTTCTTCGAGCTATTGGTTTTTTTTTTGAATTTTTTTAGAAGGGAAAAAGAAAATTTTTTTTCTTTTTAGGCCAAGGCTGTCGTTCTTTGCAACTTTTAAATTTGTCAATGTCTAATCGTGCGGTTACTGATACGGGTTTACGCCATTTGGCGTCATTAAGTTCGCTTAATGAATTACGCTTAACTGGACATAGAGCTTTGACTGATGAAACTCTTATTGAAATTGCTAATCAAGGAAAGTTGAAGGTAGGGGAAAACATGTTTTTTTCGAATTCTGATTTTGTTTGGAGTATTTTGTTGTCCTGTGGTTTTTATTTTGTTCGTTTTAAATATTCTGGTTTTTGTCGTGAATTTGTTTTGCTTTTTGAAAATGTTGTGTTTTTATTAAAAAATTCTGATTTTTATGTTGTTTTTAAATTCTGATTTTTGTTTTAATATTTTGTTGTTTTCTGGTTTTTATGATGTTCGTTTTAAATTCTGGTTTTTGTTGGTTATTTGTTTTGTCTTTGAGAATGTTGTGTTTCTATTCTGGTATTATAAATTCTGGTTTTTATGTTGCTTTTAAATTCTGATTTTTGTGTTGGGTTTTATTTGTTTTTATTAAATTCTGATTTTGTTTGGAGTGTTTCTGTTTGTTTTCCAATATTCTGGTTTGTTTAAGTATTCTGTTTATTCTGTGTTTTTATTCGTTTGTATTATGTTCTGATTTTTTCGAATTCTGATTTTTGTTTGGAGTATTTTGTTGTTTGTTGGTTTTTATTTTGTTCGTTTTAAATTCTGGTTTTTGTCGGTTATTTGTTTTGTTTTTGAGAATGTTGTGTTTCTATTCTGGTATTATAAATTCTGGTTTTTATGTTGCTTTTAAATTCTGATTTTTGTGTTGGGTTTTATTTGTTTTTATTAAATTCTGATTTTGTTTGGAGTGTTTCTGTTTGTTTTCCAATATTCTGGTTTGTTTAAGTATTCTGTTTATTCTGTGTTTTTATTCGTTTGTATTATGTTCTGATTTTTTCGAATTCTGATTTTTGTTTGGAGTATTTTGTTGTTTGTTGGTTTTTATTTTGTTCGTTTTAAATTCTGGTTTTTGTCGGTTATTTGTTTTGTTTTTGAGAATGTTGTGTTTCTATTCTGGTATTATAAATTCTGGTTTTTATGTTGCTTTTAAATTCTGATTTTTGTGTTGGGTTTTATTTGTTTTTATTAAATTCTGATTTTGTTTGGAGTGTTTCTGTTTGTTTTCCAATATTCTGGTTTGTTTAAGTATTCTGTTTATTCTGTGTTTTTATTCGTTTGTATTATGTTCCCATTTACGCGAAATGCATGTTAGTGACAATTTGTTAATCAACAATGATGTTCTTCGAGCTATTGGTTTTTTTTTTGAATTTTTTTAGAAGGGAAAAAGAAAATTTTTTTTCTTTTTAGGCCAAGGCTGTCGTGCTTTGCAACTTTTAAATTTGTCAATGTCTAATCGTGCGGTTACTGATACGGGTTTACGCCATTTGGCCTCTCTAAGTTCGCTTAATGAATTACGCTTAACTGGACATAGAGCATTGACTGATGAAACTCTTATTGAAATTGCTAATCAGGGAAAGTTGAAGGTAAGGGAAAACATGTTTTTCGAATTCTGATATTTGTCTGGAGTATTTTGTTTTCTTCTGGTTTTTATTTTGTTCGTTTTAAATTCTGGTTTTTGTTTTATGTGTTTTGTTTTTGAAAATGTTGTGTTTCTTTTAAAAATTCTGATTTTTATGTTGCTTTTAAATTCTGATTTTTGTGTTTGTGTTTATTTGTTTTTATTAAATTCTGATTTTGTTTGGAGTGTTTTGTTTTATTTGTTTTCCATTATTCTGGTTTGCTGTCTTCTGGTTTTTATTTTGTTCGTTTGAAATTCTGATTTTTGTTGGTTATTTGTTTTTTTTAAGATGTTGTGTTTCTATTCTGGTATTAAAAATTCTGATTTTTATGTTGCTTTTAAATTCTGATTTTTGTGTTTGTGTTTATTTGTTCGTTTTAAATTCTGGTATTTATTTTTAAGTTTCTCAGTTTTGTTTCTGTTTGTTTTCCAATATTCTGGTTTGTTTAAATATTCTGTTTAGTCTGTGTTTTTATTCGTTTTTATGAAGTTCTGATTTTAATTCTGATTTTTGTTTTAATTTTATGTATGTTTCTCTTAAATTCTGGTTTTTATTTTTAATTCTGATTCTGTTTTTATTTTGTTTGTTTTTTTAATATTCTGATTTTGGTGTATGTTTTTAAAAAATTCTGGTTTGTGTAGAAAGTTTATTTGTTTGTGTTTTTATTTGTTTTTATTAAATTCTGATTTTAATTTATTTTTTTTTCTCTCTTTAAGATTCTTGGACTAGGTAAATGCATTAACATAAGCAACATGTCCGTTATTATGGTTATTAGAAACTGCAAGGTGAAAAAAATTTTTTTTAATTTTTAAAATTTTTCAAAGGAATTGAAAACACTTGATGTTTCCTACTGTCCAAATGTTACCCAATTAATATTTAAAGAATTGGACAAACAAATGTTAATTCGTTATGGACGTTCAAATCCAACAACAAATTCTAATAATGACGTCAAAAAATTCAATTTATTAATTTCACGTTCTGGAGCTCATGGCTGTATTCCACAAAAATATTCTCCTTGGATTAAAATTGTTGATCATTATGAAAGTGATGCAAGTGGAAGTGGTGGGGGTGGTGGGCCTTTGGGTATTGGAAATTTAACTCCAGGAATGTTGGTTGCGCGGTAAGGATTTTTCAAAAAAAAATTTTGGAAATTTTTTTTCACTTAAGATTAGCTTAGGGATGGGTTGTGTTATTCAAAACTTGAAATCCAAATTTTTAGACCCGATATCCAAACTTTCTTTTTTTCAATTTGGACATATCCCTGGTCCATTTTAGGGGTCTCACGAAGATTTTGACGTTCCAAGAAAATTTTGTTTCCTTTTTTAAATTGGTCTATGAGTCCATGAGGGGGTCCCTTAAAGATCCTAATAGAGCTGTTCAAGACCGTAAATTTTCCATGCTTTAATACCAAGAGCTCGTTCTGGGGTTCAATTCTTCTTCACGTTCTGGGAATCATGGCTGTATTCCACAAAAAAATACCAAGAGTTTTGAATGATGCGACTAGATGAGCATCTAGAAAAAAATTTTTTTATATAAAATTTTTTTTTAATTTTTCAGTATTTTGCATCTTCCACACGCTCTTATAAGAGAACTTCACCCGGTTTAAAACAAGATTTTTTATTTAAAAGAAAAAAAAGAAGCTTTCTCTCTCTCTAAAGAATATATTTGTTTAAAAAGTGCATTATTATAAGCACAAAAATATTTTTAATAAATAAAAAATTTGAGCTGAAAAACAATTTTTGAAAAAATAAATTTTAAAAATTAAAAAAATTTCTAAATTTAGCTCTGATTTTAAAACAAAAATTTTATTTATTTCTCTTTTCTAAATTGTGCAGTCGAAACTTCATCATAAAACATACACACCCAATACCCCTAGATTACCTTTATTTTTTAGATGGGTTTTTAAAAGTTTGTGGGAAGAGTTGGGTCGGAATTCCGATTTCCAACTTTTTTCCTTCTGATTTCCGAAAAAAAATTTTGATTTCCGAGTTCCGACTTTTGAGCCAGTTCCGATTTCCGGCTCTTCCGATTTCCGACACCTCTGACTGTTCCGACCCGCCTCTGCCATTGGGTGAGCATACACTGCGGTGCATATGTTTATGCACACTTGTTTTTTGTTCATAAGTTTATGCACACTTATTCAAAAAATAAGTTCTAAATAGCAATCGAAAGCTCTATTTGTATCTCAATTGACATGTTTCTGCATTTTTCGAAATTCTGATATTTTCGAAAAATTTTCGACCGGTCTAACAGGTACTACATTTTCAACTTTTCGGAAAAATTTTTTTGAAGTCTGTAAAAAATATATGTGATTCTTCTCCAGATTCTACATACAATACAAAAAATTCATCCAAATCGGTCGAGATTTGACCGAGTTATGAATTTTTGAAAATCGAAAAAACACCATATTTTTGCCGTTTTTCGTCAAAAAATCGCGTTTTTTCGATTTTCAAAAAATCATATCTCTGGACCGAAAAAAGATATTTCTAAGCGGTTTTGTGATAAATACTCACAAAAATATGCTTTATCAAATGGGCTTGTTAAATTTTTTCCGAAAAATTTTTCCGAGGATATGGGATTTGGTATATCCGGTAGATCCGGATTATCTCGGCCAATTTTCATTTTCATGGAAAATGCAGAAACATGTCAACTGAGATACAAATAGAGCTTTCGATTGCTATATAGAACGTATTTTTTGAATGTGTGCATAAACTTATGAACAAAAAACAAGTGTGCATAATCATATGCACCGCAGTGTATACCCTTCTCTCAATTTTTAATAGACATTCAATCCCACTGGGCAGAGGAAAAAAATCTCACTGGCCTGAATTTTTATTAGACACCTCTCATTACGGGGTAAAAAATTATAATTTTTTCTAAATGAGGTCCGACTATACACAATTATTATCTACACAAAAATTGTAAACATAAAAAAATCTTGTCGACATAAACATTCAAAAACATTTTTTTTTGATTTTAAATTTTATTTTTGTTAGTTTTGATTTGTTTTTTTTTTCACCTAGTTTTATATTTTTCGCTTTTTATTTTATTAAAAATGTTTATTAATGACGTTTAAATTTTATTTTAAAGTTTAAATATATTTAATGTTTTAATTAAATTCTGATTTGTTTTTAGGTGTTTTAAAGTTGTTCTGATTTTTATTTGGTATGTTTTTGTCAGTTATGTTGATGTTTTGATTAACTTCTGGTTATTATGTTGCTGAATGTTTTGTTGTTATAAGAGTGTTCTGATTTCGTGTTATTCTGATTTGATGTTTTATTTGGTTTAAATTAATTCTGATTTTGGTGGTGTTTTTCTGATGCTCAATGTTTTTATTATATTCTGATTTGTTTTCAAATGTTTTGTTTATTTTTAGTTGTTCTGACTTAATGTTTTTGGAATATTCTGATTTTTGTTAATGTTTGTTCTTCCGTTTATTTGTTTCTTATGCTCATTTAATGTTTTTATTAAATTCTGATTTGTTTTTAACTGTTTGCTTGTGGAATATTCTGACTTAATGTTTGTATTACTCAAGTCTTTTAACAATCACAACAATTTATTTTACAATCACAACGATACAAACAAACACATATTGAATGCTACAAATATAGGTTTTAGGGGGAAACAAATACAATACAACAAAACATACTATACAACAATAATTATATAGGTATAGAGGCGATATAGGAAAATAGGTACAAATATATTTTTGAGGGAAAACAACAACAACAACAATTATTATTTTGAACTTTCTCTTCAACAATCACACATCTTTTTTTTCTTCTCTGGAACACTTGAAGCTTCTTTTATTGTCCTCTCATCATTCCTGCTGGCTGCTCTTCGACTTGTCCCCCTCCTCCATTTTCGAGTTGGTCTCCATCATCGAATTCGCAGTGGTCGCCACTTTCGACTTCTCCCCCATCTTCGACTTCTCCTCCACCTTGGCCTCCTCCGATTTCCCGCCCATCTTCGAATGTTCCGCGGCCTCCATCTTCGATTTGCCCTCCTCCATCTTTGAAGTCTCCGTGGCTCCCATCAGTGAATTCGCTGTAGTCGTGTCCTTCTCCCGATCAGCCTAAAAATACAATTAAAATTTTTTTGAAAAATTCAGGTTTTTACCGGATGACGATCAGAGTCCGTGCTCAGGCCAACTGAACAGTAAGGTGGAAGAGGCATTTGACGCGGCCCCAACTTTTGTGCTTTCTTCGCATGTTTGATCACTTCCGGGTTGATGTCCTAAAAGCAAAAGAAATTTATTTTTATCTAATAAAAAATATTCCTTACTTCGAAATCCTTGGTGGATTCAAGGTAGTCGTCGATGACAGCTTCCATCTCCTTCTTGTAAGCCTGTTCTTTTTTTCGCGCCTCCATCTCTTCCTTTTTTTCCTTCTCCCTCTGTCTTCTTTTCTGGTCTTCTAGCTTCCCTTCTTCGTATTTGTAGTACTTGTGAACGAGGCAACATGTTGAGACTATAAAGCAGCAGGTAAGACTTGGAATGAGGATGAGGACGATGAGCGGACTTGGATCATTCACTTTAGTGTAGACGAAGAAGACTCCGAGTGCAATTAATGCGAAGATGGTGATGTTTATTGCATGAAGCATTAGACAAGTTATGCCGCAGAATCGAGTGGTCCTCTTTTCACAGCAGAAAACCATTATCAAACAAAAGCAGGAAAACATTATGCCGGCAGGAAATCCACCACGTGCAACAGCAAACCAAAAGTCATTGCTCCGATATATAGGTTTTTCCGTTGTTGTCGTAGTCGTTTCCGTCGTCGTTACAGCAGCCGTAGTTGATGTGGAGGTCGTTGAAGTGGTCTTAGTGGTGGTAGTTGGCGGTTGTGTTGTAGTCGTTGTTGTGGTGGTCGTTGTTGGATCGCCGACAGACAAAAGTTTGTAGTGGTCCTTGTCCTGAATAAAAAGGAAATTTTTGAAAGAATTTTACAAGAGTTCAAATTCCTTACGAATTCAATGAAGAGTTCTGTACAATTTGGACCATCAGGTTTTTCCGTCGTGATTTCGCCTTTGATGTGCTTTCGAGATGCGTTCTGTGGAAGCATGTAAAAGACAAGCAGATGATCAAATCCTGGAGCTGGACTCGTCCCATTGATTTTCCAAGTCAAAGGTCGGGCAATGCCTTTTCCTTGAGGAACGCAGTATGGATGGGTTTTTGGATCATCGTCTGGATTATAACCTTCCTTTTCCAATTTATCCATATAGAACCCGCCTTGTTCTGTTATCGTCAGCTCAAATTCATTAACTTTTTGACTCCATCTTGTCATTTTTTCGCCAACTAAAATTTAAATAATCAAGACAATTAAAAGGTTTATTTTGTCTTACTTGGATGGGTGTGAGCGAAAATATAATAGCTGTCGTCGTCGTCGTCAATGAAGCATTTGTTCCAAGCAACCTCGAGAGAAGTCCAAGGCATGCAAAGTCGTTCATCTCCACCGCATCTATCGAGCCTTCTGCAAGTCCCATTGAGCCGACGTTTCTTGAATTGCGTGATGTTTTCCTTAGTTGTACTGTAGCTGTAGGCGAAGGGAAGACTAAAAAGAATTAAAATATTCAAGCTATGCATGAACTAACGTATTATCACTAGCACCATCAAAAGTATTTGTTGCACTTGAACACTTTTTTAGGCAGTCTGCAGTTTTGTTTTTCACTCCAGCCTTGAACTTGATCTTGTTCGAATGACTGGTGAACAGGTCCACAGCGCATCCGTTGTTCTTTATGTTCTTTCCGTTTTCCCTCTTGTAGTAGAGCACACTGAAAAGAATGAAAATTGTTTCAAAGATGCAAAAAGCATGTCGAAACTTACATGCTTCCTTCATTGATTTTAACATCACAGGACTCAGAACGATTTGTGTATTTGACAAGAAGGGAGTCGTCTCCTGCTCCGACAGCCTCGGAATAATCAGCGAGCGTGACATGACCATCCTTCAGAGTGTGCTTGAAGAATCCAATACGATCATCCCCACTCTCACTGTTGACCTGTCCAACCAGCACAAAAACGAAGAGAGTCGAAGCAAAGAACATCGGCAAGATGGTGGTAGCCGAACGTGGAGTTGTTGATGGCGCCTTTTTCGTTCCAGATCCGTCGTCGAACCAGAAGAGCATGACGCCTTGATGCTTTGTTGTTTGTAGAGAAAGTGTCGTTTGAAGAATTTGTTTTGAAGAAGAAATTTGTCGGCTGGTGTAGAAAGAAGAAAATAAAAGGGCTTTTATAGTACAGGGTGTCCCAACTAAAAAGCACTATTTTAAAAATTAATAACTTTTTACTATCTTGACGGATTTTAATGATTTTTGGTATTTTATATCTATAATTTATGAGAATTTTTTTGACATAAAAATTATGTCTAAATTCGAACCCTAACCCGAGATAATTTCGTACTCTACCGTTCTGTTTTTCCCTTTTTCCGCACATGCATTCTTACTCCCTTTTGTTTTTTTTGAGCAGCGATAGACACTAGAGTAAACACTAGGCGATAGACACTAGATTTTCAATACAGTATCCACTCTTCGCCATACGCAGGAAAATAAATGCACTAAGACAGGGTTAGGGTTCGAATTTAGACATAATTTTTATGTCAAAAAAATTCTCATAAATTATAGATATAAAATACCAAAAATCATTAAAATCCGTCAAGATAGTAAAATGTTATTAATTTTTAAAATAGTGCTTTTTAGTTGGGACACCCTGTATTTTAAAGTTGTCTTTATACAAAACTTTTTTTTCGAAACGAAAATACCGTAACCCTATTTTTGAAGAAAACTTCTTCATTCTATTGAGAAGCTTAATAAAATTTCTCATAAAAAACTTTTATTTTAATCTCAATATTTTCTTTAACCTTTTCAAAAGTCACAATAAATGTACAAATGTATGTAAAAAAACTGGCCGTAGCAATCACAACAACAGAAAAAACTGAGGGGAAATATAAAAATTTGCTTCTTAAAAAGTTAAACAATTAAGAGAAAAATATACATATCCTATTGTCTCTAATAGAATCCCATCTTCACTAGAAGCCCATGCCCCAATAGAAGTCCATGCCAGCCCACCCAATGAGGGGTATCGAAAAATAAAAGCCCAGGGCTTGTATTAGAGACAATACGGTAATTGTTTTAAAGAATATATAAATTTTGATTAAAAATTTATTTTATATGAAAAGATGGCCATAAATTTTTTTCTGAAACTGAGGAGGGTGTTTTGAAGTAGAAGAAATAATAGAGTAATATAAATTTATATTTATTTTTTATTTAAAGAGGAGAGTAAGGTTGACGGATATTCGGATCCGAAAAAGGCCGGATATCCCAAAATTTTTGGCTCGGATCGATAACCGAAGATTTCAAACTATCCGCCAACCTTAGAGGAGAGAAGGAGACAGAGTTTGAAATATAAATGATGAGCTTTTTTTCTTTCTTTGGACAATATTAAAAAAATAATTTTTTTGAAAAAATGAACAGTTCAAGAGAAAACGTCAAGCGAAGTTTTTGAAATAAATAGTCAAAAAATGTCATTTATGTTAAATGCTTTTTCAAATACCCCTATTTTTTATTTTCATCTCCAAAAACTGTTCATGTAGGATCAAAATATTATTATTATTACTTTTATTAGTGATGCCTTAGTTTTGAAAAAACTTTTTTTTGGCAATCACAAAGAAAAATCCCCAAACAGGCACCAGTAATAATAAAATAGAGAGATTGGACAGAGACGAGAGCTGTCAAAAAATCTCGGTTATCGTTCGAGATCTTCATGAAATTGATCTCGCTCTTTGTAAGCCCTTTCAGTCCAACCTCTAATAATAATAATTAATTATGTTCCCCTTCTTTCATAAACGTCAAAATATCTTTTTTTGTTATTATACCCAATAACCTTCCATTATTTGTTACAAGCTAAAAAATTTAAAAAATTATTTTTTGATATAGAAATTTTATAAACTTACAGTTCCACGTAATCCCAATTTTCTAAACATATCAATTACTGTTTCCATTGGTGTTTGATCAGCAACAGTCATAGGGGCCTATAAAAATATATTTCTTTTAATGTTTGAATTAAATTCTGATTTTTAAAATGTTTAAATTTAATTCTGATTGGGTTAGGCTGGTAATTTATTTTAATTAGAAAAATTCTGATTTTCTTTAATGTTTGCAATTAATTCTGATTTTTTGTTTTAGGCTATTTATGTTTTTTTAACTTTTATATTGAAAATTCTGATTTTAATGTTCGAATTTAATTCTGATTTTATCAAATAGAATAAATGTTCATGTGTTTTAGTAGATTCTGATTTCATGTTTTTGTAAGTTCTGATTTTTAAAATGTTCACATTTAATTCTGGGTTTTGTATTAGATGTTTATTTGTTTTTAATTTTTGTTTTTATAAAATTTTGATTTTTGTTTAATGTTTGAAATTAATTCTGGTTTTGTGTCGGGCTTGTTGTGCTTTTAACATTTAAAATTCTGATTTTCTTTTAATGTTTAAATTTAATTCTGATTTTATCAAAACGGAAGCAACAATTATTCTGTTTTAGGTAAATTCTGATTCTCTTTAATGTTCAAATTTAATTCTGGTTTTCTTTTAATGTTCGAATTTAATTCTGATTTTATTTATTTTCTTACCACATCCATAATATGATTTATATACAACGGTGCTGGAGACCCCGGTAATTGTTCTGATATTTCAGAATTTTCTTCTACTCTCTCATTGTTTTCTCTCCTTCTTCTTCTTCTCTGTTCGTCAACAACAATAATATTATCAAATGTTTCTGGTTGTTGTTGTTGAGAATTTATATTATTTCTACTACTATTTATATTATTTGTATCACAATTTGTTGCTGTTGTTGTAAAATATACAGGAGAATTTGTTGTTATATATGGCATTGTTTTACGTGCATTTTTTAATACTTGACCAAGATCCATTCTAAATTAATTAAAAAAAATTTTTTCTTAGAAAATAAAAGATCCGAAGAATTCACGGTCTTCTCCATTCAGAACCCGAAGAAACTCAATACCCCGATACTCTCAAACCTCATCTTTAGATAATTAAAGTACGTCACATTCAGGCCCGTAGCCCTGGGTAAATGGGGCTCTATTGGAGAATTATCCTTCACTCTCACAAAAAATTTTTCCTGGTTACATGAGTGCGTGAGGGGCAAAACAAGGAATGCCAAAATACGGAACAGACAAAACATTGTTTTGTCTTCTCCATGTTTTATCCGTTCCTTGTTTTAGCCCGACACGACATGAAATTCAATCCTTTTCAGACCCAAAAGGGTATACCATTATTTGATGTTTTATAAAATAAAATTTTCATAATTTCCCTCCAAAACAACAACAAACCTTGTACAAAATCCAACAACCAACATTTGATTACCATCATTAACTACAGGAAAACCATTACAATTAGATTCCCTCAAAACAGTTTCTAATTCTCCAACAGACATTCCATTCTGTTCAATAACACGCATTTCATTACTTGGACGCATTACTTGGGCGGCAACTGTTGAATATGGATATTCTCCTTTATTGTCAAGAAATGGATATCCATTCAATTCTATATGAGCATCATATATTCCCTTTAAAAGAATTAAAAAAAATTTTTAAGGTGGAAGTTTGGATATACTTTAGCCGGTGGCCCACTCTGAAAAAACCATAGGAGGGGTAAGCAAGCACAGAAATATGCTTACTCCCCCTATGGTTTTTCGGTTTTTAAGGACCTATAGCTCGGCGGCTCGAAGGCATTTCCACGGATTGGATTTATTTAAAAAAAATTCTAAAAAAATTTTTTTTTAACCGTTTTATAAATAGCATCTCCAACCCATTTTGCAAACATTACAGCTGCCATTGTTGGCACAATAAATTCTAAACTGCCAGTCAATTCAAACATAATAACAACTAATGAGACTGTCATTCTTTAAAAAATCAAAAAATTATAAATTTTCCGTGGAGGGAAAATTAATGGGGTAAGTCGCTACACGCTCACGGGATACATTCCGATCTAACAACCACCTCCCAGTCCATGTGGAACAAAGTGGTGTTGTATCGAACGGGCCACCACAATTTGGATAACCGAAACATACCCAAAAGATCATTGGAAACTGACGAAATATACCCCTCATAGACATGAGGTAGCCCACTCGAACTTCTGGATCCCTATCTCTTTTCAAAAATCACCGGGTATTGTTAAAACTATTACTAGAGCAGACCCAACACTAAAGACTAGAGTTGGACAAGCCGAGACCGATACCGAGACCGATACCGAGATTCTCGGCTTTTTTCCAATATCGGTCTCGGTTTTTTCATTCTCGGTCTCGAAACCGATACCGATATTCTCGGTCCATTTCTCGGCGAGAAACGATACTGACTCAAAGACCCCAATTTTTTTGTTTTTTTTAATAAAACTGAGGATTTTTGACCATTGGCCTTCTGAATTTCAAAAAATTTTCGCCTGCGGCGCTGAAAAGAGTGAATCCTTCTTTATTTGCCTTACAAAATCCGAGCATTTATCTAAGCCCTCACGATTGAGTTCGCACGACTCTTTTATCTAGCTCAACTGAGTCCCAGTAATTTAATAAAATTAAAAGGCTTAAACACAATACTGGGTTATTTGGAGGGATTTGGGTGTTTGAGGGGATATCAATGGATTTGGAGGGTAACGAATGTAAGGCAGATATCGTTATATTTGGAAAGCTAATGGCGGATTAAGTGGACTATAATTGTATAAGTAGACTATAATCCTTTTACCTATAAATCCTACTATTGTATTTAGTATAAAAAAGGATGTTAACCATCAATAGAATCGGATCCAGATGATGAAGAGTATTTATCTGATGATTTGGATGATGAAAATAATGAATAAATTATTTCTATACGTATTTTTTGACATAAAATAAAAATTTCTGTGGGTCTCGGTCAGTATCGTTTCTCGGTATCGGTCTCGGCTCAAAATGATGGTATCGGTCTCGGTATCGGGTTCTTGAGTATCGGTCAATCTCGGTCTCGGGTTGGCCGATACCAGTATCGTTTTGTCCAACTCTACTAAAGACTACCCAAAAAAATTTTCCAAAAAAAAACCTAGTAACTCCTCCAAGAACAGCAGCAGCCCCCACCATTGCATACAAACCAGGCATAACACAATCCCTTCCAATTCTACAAGTCCACAAATCACTTTTTGGGTATTGTTGTTGTAAAGCATAAGTTAACCCTTCTACTTTAATTCCTAAAAGACGTCCAGCAATTGCCCCCATTGCTAAACTTGGAACAAATAATCCAGAAGGAACTTTTACACCAAAAGTAAAAATTGTAAAAAGTAATTTTGCAAATAAAGCCATAACAAGTTGAAATATTGCTGTCTTAAAAAAATTAAATTTAACAAAAATTAAAATTAAATTTAACAAAAAAATTAAAAATTTTTTAATAAAAAATTAATTTCTAAACAAAAAAATTAAAAGAAAAATTAAAAAGAAAGAATTTCTAACAAGGGGAAACTCACAAACTGTGAGTCAAAATTTTGTATTTTTTTGGCACCAATCGATAGAGCATCATCGATTTGCTCTAGAAAATTTTCGGGTTTTTTAGCTAGGAATATGAAGCTAAAAAGTTACAAGGCTTCGAAATTTGCCAAAATGGGGGAGAAAAAGGAACGCGAGTCTTTGAACAGCAACCTTTAGAATTGTGGTGTAGTGGGATAAAAAAATTTTTCCTTAATAAAAAAAGTGAGCAAAGTTCGATACCTAACGTTAGTGAATGAATTAAAAATAAATTAATTTACCCCAAAAACAGAAAAAAACAATTAAAAAGGAAAAGAACTGGATTTTTGGATAAAAATAAGCAAATTTTAAAATGGTGGTGTAGTGGGGTAAAAAATTTTTTAAACAAAAAAACAGGCAAGGTTCGATACTCACCGATGGAAAATGAATTAAAAATAAATTTAGTTTGATATAAAATTATTTTAAAAATTTTGTAGAGTAAAAGAAAATATTTTATGATTTTTAGAAGACCCCCCCATATTTAAAAATAAAATTAAAAAAAAACCTGTAATCCACTCCCCAAATCTCCTGTATGATAATTATCATCTACTTTATCCACAACTTGTCCAAAAGTAAAATTTCTATTATAATCACACAAATTTTGTCCATAATCTTCTGGTCCGCAACGATCAAAGAGCTTTAGAAAAAAAATTTTTTGGAAAATTTTTTGAGAAATTTTCAAAAAAATTTCAAAAAAATTTTTTTCGAAAAATTCTCAAAAATCTTTAAAAAATTGAAAAAATTTCTGAAAAATTGAAAAAAAATATCGAAAAGGTTTCTGAAAAATTTCTAAAAAAAATTTCAACAATTTTTCAAACCCTCAAGAAATTTCAAAAAATTTTTTTTCAAAAAAAACCTGTTTAATCAAAGAACTAGCACTTTTGCGTGTATACGGATTAAAAAAAGACAAAGCTCCAGTTACTGCTGAAACAACCAAAACTTCATATATTGGATTTTGCCCTAACCATTGAGTATTTTTACGATAAGCACACCATTTTATATTTGACCTAAAAAAATTTTTTTAATTAAAAAAATTAAAAAAGAAAAAAACCATATAAATAAACTTCCAAGAAGACCTCCAAATATACCCAAAGCAGCAAACGGAATTAATTCCATAAATGTCCAACGCATAGAATAGTCAACGTGGAATAAAGAAGTCTAATAAAAAAATTTAATTTTGTTGGAAAATATTTTTTAAAATAAAAAGAAAAATTTTTTTGGAAAGATGAGGAGAATGAGGAGAAAAAAAGGAGGTAAACAAAGACAGAACATTAAAAAAAATCTAACAAAAAACCAAAAAGATTCAGATGGGTAAGAGTAAAGAGAATAGAAAAAAAGAGGCCGTTGTAAACAAAATTATATAATTTAATTAGTGTCGGTTTAGAAGCAAAAAAAAACAGAGAAGTCCAAAGATTTTTTTAAAAATAGACAAAAATATCCCCGACATGGACAAAAAAGAAATAAAAATTTCAGAATTTCCCCAACTAGCAAGGCGTAGCCAAGGAGTCGATTTTAGGGAGACTAATTTTTGGGATATGCGCCAAACTTTCGGAGTTTCATTTCCCTCCCAAAATTCTTTCATTTTCCTCATTTCAGGAGGTATAAACCCTTCAGCCCCTCATGACCAAGCCCTTGCCAACTAATCCTGACTTTTTAAGCCAGAAAACCGATTTTCCCTGAATTCCCTAAACAACCCGACCCGAAATCAGACCGAAACGGACAAAAAGGAAATAGAAATTTCAAAATTTCCCATTTATCGGGCGCGTTACGGGATATCTGAAATCCTAACTTTCAGGCTCGAATCCCCCTAAATAACTCTACACGAAATCAAATATTTTTCTCAACCCATGACATCCCTAAACTATAAACAAATAAAAAAGAAAAAAATAAAAACCTGATCACTTCCAAACGGATTAACAAAACGTAAAACAACTCCAGCAACAAGAGCACAAAAGAAGGAGCGCCACATAGTTTTTAAAGGAAAATAATAACTTGCTTCTTCAAGACTAGAAAAATTTTTTTAAAAAAATTCCCAAAAAATCCTTTCAAAAAACCTGAACATAACCCCACCAATTGGAGCACCAAAAGCAACAGAAACACCGGCAGCTGCAGAAGCACTCAATATTTCACGTTTTTTGGCTTCATTTCTTCCATATTTTGGGAAGAGGTAGGAAAATATATTGCCTATACAACAGGCTAAATGAACCATTGGACCTTCTTTGCCAAGGCTTAGGCCTATGGAAAAATTTTTTTTTAAAGGTTTTGTGACTGACAAATTTTTATATGTTGTCTTGAACTTTGCGGACATAGACCAGAGAGCTTAACAATTTGACCTGAAGTCAACCCCCCCCCCCGTCAAAGAAAAATACAGAGGGCTCAAAAATGCTTGGCTTTAAGTTCTGGATACTTTTTGTTGCCTATAGTTGGAATTTGGAGTAAATTCAGTAACATAAGTCTCATTTTATGTTAATCATTGAGTTAGAAAACCCAACAGCCATATAGGAAGCTCTAAAACGTCCCGAATCTAAAATTTGAACCAGACCTATCTATAAATGAAAAACTGGTTCCCTATAAATGAAGTCAAAAAAAAGGCATAAATTTTTTATTTTAAGGCTAGAATAAAGACTAAAGGGGGAAAATCAGCAAAATAAGCCCGCAGGAAATATATTTTATACTTTAGAGGGGAGAGGGAATCCTTAAAATAAGTTCTTTCCAGGCATATACAAGTTCGGATTTTATAGAAAAAATAAAATTAAAAAAAATAATAAAAAAAACCTGAAGCAGAAGCCAAAATTAACCCGACAGATTTAATTATAAACGTCCACTTGCCCAAATAGCCACGTATTATAAATCCAGAAAGTATACATTTAATTTCTGGTATACCAGATCCACAAGCATATGGGGCAAATGTTTTAACCAAAGTTACAGCTAATCCAGCGAGGGCAACTAAAAATTAAAAAAAGGTTGCAAAATGGTCAATTTTTTTGTTTTGGGACGAAATGTCCATTTTTAAAAATTTTTAAAATTAAAAATTTTTTTTAATCCAAACCTGCCCATGAAACAAAGAAAATAAAATCTAGTGAATGGTAAAGCCAGTCGCGATGTCCACGATCACTAGAAAGGAAAACTTCAGGCCAGGAACGCCAATTAAGACAGTCGTTGTCCTTTAAAAGAAAAAAAAATTTTTTAATTTTTAAAATTTTTCTTAAAAAAAATTTTTTTCCTCTTAAAATTGTCAAAAGAAAAATTTATTAGACAAAGTACAAACTTTGCAAACCCTTTTAAATTTTTATAAAAATAAAAGTTCTAGAAAGGACAGCAAAAAATCGCTTCCTTTTCTTCTTTTAAAGGGCAAAAATAATTGAAAGAATAAAAGTAAAAAATCAAAAAAAATAAAGATTGAATGGAATCAATGATTAATTAATTCAAAAAATATTTTTTAAAATTTAAAAAAGGGTTGGACTTTAATTAAAAATTAAATTTATTTTTATTCCTTAAAAAAGCAAGAAAATGGGACTCCCTCTAATAAAATGGGCTTCCCTCTAACACAACATGACGAGAAAAAAATCTTTTTGAATTTTAAAAGGCCCCATATTTTCATAAGGTGGAAATTACGGATATTGGCGACTAATTAATTTTTACATGTAAAGGCTTAACTCTTTAAGACTCCCCATCCGAGCCGATAAAATCGAAAATAGTCGACTACCAACTCTAGAGGAAAATGATAAATGGGGGCACCCAAAGTCCAAAAGTCCTCAAAAATCATTTTTTTCATATCGTAGGACGAAATTAAAGATGTTGGCGACATGATAATTTTTACTGTATAGCGGCTAAAATCCTAAAGACTCCCCTATCAAGCCGATAAAATCGAACATAACCAGCTACCAACACCTGTAGAGGAAGATGAAAAAATGAAGGCCTAAAGGCCAAAATTCCCCAAAAAATTTTTCTCCCAATTTTCGCCAAAAAATTTTTTAAAAAGAAAAACCTTGAAAGCGCTATCATTCGCAGCCCAACAGCAATGTTCTCTATCCAACCAAAATCTATCTGCACAAATTCCATCCTTCAAATCACTCATCCATCTAGCCCCAATATCAATAACCCCAGCAATTGCCCCAGCAGCCATTCCAACCAACAAAACACAAATCCACCCGCTCCCAGCATCCCAAATTGTTAAAATTGAACCAAAAGGGAAGTCTTTTCTTCGATAAGCACGAATACATTTGTGTCGTAAACGGTCTCTAGCCAAATCTCGAGGCCAATCTATTGTGTGAAAATCGCCGTATTTGCTGTACATTTTAGCTTTTTCTTGAAAAATTTTTTTTTTAATTTTATGAACAAAATACAAGTTCGAAACCTCTCTATACGATACCCTCGATATTAGGCACCCCTCTATTTAAGAGACGCTTGTTAAATTTTTAGTTTACTACTGGGTAGGAGAGCTGCCAGGGAATACCCCCCCCCCTATTTAAAATACAACTTAGAATAAGTCAGAACCTCCCTATAAGAGACACCCAATATTAGAGACACCTCTATTTAAAAGATATTTTTGGAAATTTGGTTGGTCACTGGATTGGGGGGGGGGGGAGCTTTCCAAGCTAATACCCACAATTCAAGCTATAAGTCGAAATTTGCCTATAAGATACTGGGGGGGGGGGGGGATATATTGCCTGGACAGCCCCCCTGATGAACATATAAACAAGAAACAAATATAAGATCAACGCTTCGTTAGAACACCTCAATTTAAGGAAAACCCTCTATTTAAGAGACATTCTTTAAAATTTGGTTGGCAAGTGGGGAAGGCTGTCTAAGCGATTCCTTCCAAGTTAAGCTACCCCACGTTACAAGGGACGAATTTTTCAGCCCCAAAAGGAGTATCTTATAGTGAGATTGACTGTATTTTAAAGAAATTCTTGAAATTATTAAAAACGAAAATCGAGAGAGAATAAAAAAAATATGAAACTATAAATGTTGAATAATAATAAAAAATATAAATTGTGTATCATCACAAAATGATGAACATATAAACAAGAAACAAAAAATGAGGAAAAGTAAAACGCGGAATTCCTAAACATTTAATGTTGTTCTTTGGCCAACAGAGAAAGAAAATTAGGCAATTTGGAAGTTTGGGACAAAATGTCATTTTTAAATATTTTAAACATTTCGCCAATAATTTGCGATTATTTGGCTTGCGAATACTCGGGGCTAGTCCAAAATTATTTTAGAAGTGTCCGGCAAGATAATTTTTTTCGTTACCGGAAACTAATCCGGTGTGATCGAACCTAGTAATTTTGTTGGTGTGTTTATATCCTCTTAAGGTACTTTTCGGTTTTGCCACACCCCATATATTCGCAGGATATTATTTCTATTTCTCCTTAATTCTTACAGAAAGGTCAGTCTTCTTCCTTCCTTAACTTCACATTGGAAAGAAAAATTAATCATTTCTTTGTTAATGTCTCTCTTTTAACATGCCACAGAGAAAATTGAGTGAAATTGAGGAAGAAAGAAGACTGACTTTTCTGAAAAAATTAAGGAAAAATAGAAATAATATCCTGCGAATATATGGGAGGAGTGTGGCAAAACCGAAAAGTACCCATCTTAATTTCTTATTAATCACTTTAACAGGCCTAATTTATTTCTTCCAATGATTTTTTCAAAAAAATTGACTCCTAGTTTGCTAATCAATTTGCCGTTGTATTCGTCAAGACGGCCAATAAGCTTTGCTCTTTCACAAAAGTAAATTTTAAGTAAAATTACTTGGATTTATATTTTCTGTTTAGACAACAAGAAATCAAGAAAAATGCATCAAAATTGGCCAAAGAAGTTCTGCAAAGTGTAGCGCTTTATGACAGAACGAAGGAATTTCCAGTGGATATGATAAAAAAGGCACAATCGAGTGGATTGATGAATACACTGATTCCCAAAGAATACGGTTTCTATTTTGTTTATTTAACAGACAAATATTGGAATCTAGGACAGATTCGGAGTGTTGACTCTTCTTTCTATTTTTTAGATTTTAACGAGTTGGCCTCGCTCTTTTATTTATTTATTTTAGGTATACACCCCATTTATTCGCAATGCCTATTGTTAGCTTGTGAATAAATCTGGGGTGACCGGCAAAATCGTATTTGCGGATCCCGCATGCGGGAGTAACTTTTAAAAACCCACGCGGATTTCCCTCAAAATCCGCGTGGGTTTTGCGGGATACCTCTTTTAACTAATAAATACTATGACTCGAATTGCACGGAGAATGAAAAACAGAACAAAACCAATTGTATTTTTAGGCGGACAGGGACTGGATGTATTAAGCCATGCCCTTATCAGCGAAGCTATTGGTTATGAATGCACTAGTATGGGATTTGCTATATTAGGAAACGATCTCGCTACGATTCCAATAATTAATGCTGGAAGTGATGAGATTAAAAAGAAATATTTGAGGAGGCTGATTGAAGAGCCCGTTTTAGCGGTTTTTTAAAATTTTTTAAAAGTTAAAAGGTACTTTTCTGTTATGACGTAACCCCCTAAATTAATGTTCAAAATGTCATATATAGGGTAGAAAAAGGTGCTGAGTCGAACGGTACCACTCTTTTTTCACGAAGATGCCTGTGGACCGAGATATAGGGCTCGAAATGGTCAAAAACCATATGGGGGAGTGCGCCTCGCCTGCGCCACATAGGTTTACGTTGACCATTTTGAGCTTGTTAATCTCGTCTCAAAATCAAGATTTCGAGCTGATTTTGGTGTCGTCTGACTCAGCTCGAGGAGCTCTTTCGGAAAAATTTCGGAAAACGAACAGATCCGAAATAGGTCGAATTATATGTCATTCGAAAGAGCTCGTCGAGCTGAGTCGAATGGTGAAAAAATTTTCGTGTGGACTCATAGAGGGGCTGAGATATAGGTCCGCGAAAATCGAAAAACCATAGGGGGGACCAAGCACTTTTTGGGGTGAAAATTTCGAAAATGCAAATAATAGCTCATTCGAAAGAGCTCATCGTGCTGAGTCGAATGACACCAAAATCAACTCGAAATCTTAATTCTGAGCCGAGATAGAGTCTCAAAATGGTCAACGTAAACCTATGGGGCGTAGGCGAGGCGCTTGTGCAAAACCCCGCGCTTCGCGCGGGGTTTTGCGGCACGCGCCTCGCGGGGAGTCTACGGGCGATGGGTCTGGGCTCGTAACTTAATCCTATTCCAATTATCGCTGTAATGGGTTATCTGGCTTCCTCCGTAGCAGGAAAAACCTCGACGGATACCAAAGGTAAGGAGCTAAAACAAACGATCATAACTTTGTCAAATCAAGTCAGATTTCGTTGATTTTGGTGTCATTCGACTCAGCTCGACGAGCTCTTTCGAATGAAGTATAATTTGCATTTTCGAATTTTTCACCCCAAAAAAGTGCTTGGTCCCCCCTATGGTTTTTCGATTTTCGCGGACCTATATCTCAGCCACTCTATGAGTCCGCACAAAATTTTTTTCACCATTCGACATAACTCGACGAGCTCTTTCGAATGACATATAATTTGACCTATTTCGGATCTGTTCGTTTTCCGAAATTATACCGCTCTTTCAAATGAGATATCATTCAAAAAATGCAATTTTTCACCCCAAAATTTAGCTTACTCCCTCCTATGGTTTTTGACCATTTCGAGCCCTATATCTCGGTCCACAGACATCTCCGTGAAAAAAGAGTGACCGTTCGATTCAGCACCTTTTTCTAACCTATATATGACATTTTCAACATTAATTTAGGGGGTTACGTCATAACGGAAAAGTACCAGTTAAAAAATGGCTCTATCTTAGGACATGCGTCCCATGAAAGTATATGCGTCCCATCAACAAAAAATTGGATTTTTCTTGGTTTTGCAAAGTTGAGGTATGGTTTCAAAGCATTTCTCATGTTCGGGACCTACGCCCACTGGGTCTGGGACCGTTCCTTACTCTATCCCTTGAAATTTCTGAAATTTAAAATCGTTTTTCTGAAATTTTTAAAAATTGGCTATAACTGTCAGAAATTTCGAGGGATAGGGTAAGGAACGGTTCCAGACCCAGTGGACGTAGATCCCGAACATGAAAAAATGTTTTGGACCCATACCCCTACCTTTCAACACCAAGAAAAATCCAATTTTTTGTTGATGGGACGCATATACTTTCATGGGACGCATAAAAGTTCATAGACGCATGTCCTAAGATAGAGCCTAAAAAAGTTCTTTCTTTCTAGTCATATTGTGTGTCAGAATATGATGTTGGCCAAAATGTTTCACGGCTTAAAACAAAGACAGTAATGGAAGATGATGAATGGGAGACTCGAACAGAGGCAGTCAAGAAAGGTGGTGAATGGGTGGTCAGTTTTTTAGCATCCTTTCCCTTCTAAAATTTTTTAAAGATTAAAGGCTCAGAATTTTGGGTTGTTACTGGTGGAGTTGCTTCTATGTTCATTGTTTTAGCACGTACTGAGCTTAATCTTAATGCTCCAATCGAAGAATCATTTACCGCTTTTGTTGTTGATGGAAATTCCAAAGGTCTGTCTCGTGGAAAAAAGGTTTTTTTTTATTAATTTTTTTTGGATTTTTCGATATTTTTTGTATATAGAGAATGGGTCAACGCTGTATTAATGCTCAAAGAATTACTTTTCGGGATGTTGTTGTTCCCTCGACAAATATTATTGGATCTATTGGCGATGGAATGAAAATCGCAAGGATGACTTTTGACAAAATTGGACCAGCTAAATCTGCATTTGCAATTGGACTTGCTTCTAGAGCTTTGGATGAAACTAAAAATTGTTCAATCGAAGGGAAGGCTAAGACTGATCCCAATGTAATTTTTACGTATTTTAGTGAGGCTTGTTCACATTTTCATGTTCTAACTTTGTTTACTCGTGAATATGTTTGGAGTTCGAGTCATTTTTTTCGGGTCTCATTTTTTCGGGCCGGCCCGTCCGAGTCTTTTTCGGGCCAAAATTCGATGCTCGACTCGATCTTTCGGACCGGACCCCAAACCCTACTCGAGAAGACAAGTTCATCTGAATTCCTTTCACGTGCCTAATTGTAAAATACTCTACATACCTACTCGATTAATTCCCCTGGGGAATTTTTTCAACCCATCAGCATGGGGAATTATTCAAGGAAGGGGAATTATTCGAGTTTTAAATTGAACCTGTAGTAGGGTATTTGGGGGAGGGGAATTATTTCCTAACTCATCCGTAGCAGGGGGAATTATTCGAGAGAGAGAGGAATTAATCGAGTAAATACGGCATTTAATTTTAACTTGAAATAATTCAGAGTTCTTTCTCACAACAGCTTCAATCTCTTTCCTTTTCCCTTGATGATTTGGCATTTAACTTGGAGCATTCGCGTAAGCTTACTCATAGAGCTGCTCAGGCATTTGATTATGATGCTTCACTTATTGTTAGTAAGCGGATCTTTGGAAATTCTCAAAATGATAAAATCTTTGCCGATGCTGCTCTAGAGGTTTGCGAGATTATTTTTCTCAAATTTTTTGTTTTCTCACTATTAATTTTAAATTTCAGATTTTTCAAAAGAATGGATTTAATAAACATTTTGATATTTTGAAGACTGAGCGAAACATTCACTTTGTATGATACATTTTACATGGGAGCAGGAGTGTACCGTGAGCCCAATATACCGCCGAGCTATAACTTTGTTCAAAATTGTCAAATCCGTGGCGCCCTAGTATGGTTCGATGCGTCTCGACCAGCTGAATCGAACCATATCAGGGCGCCACGGATTCGACAATTCTGAACAAAGTTATAGCTCGGCGGTAAATTCGGCTCGCGGTACATCGGGGTGTACCCATTTTACATATATATTTTTTGATTAAATTTTCTTTTCGAATTCCTCATTTCTTTGATTTTTTAGGAAAGGAGGCCCTCCTTTTTTACATTTATTTTCAAAATTTGCCAAGAATTTTTCATTCAATGCTTTTTCAGATTTTTCATTATTTTGATTAATTTTTTCCTCTTTTTCTTCTCCTTCCCTCTCGGGGTTATTTTAAAATTCACAATAATTTTAGTTATTCCACAAGTCTCAATGTAAACTGGAGGACGGATCAAATGTTTGTAAAGTGGCTTCTCCTGCTATGTTTCCATTTAGACGTCTGGACAGCAATTTATCTATGTATAGGCGTGAAAAGGTATTTATTTATATTGTTCAATATTTTAATGGTTTAATTATAGACAGGACCAGTTGGAGAATTTCTTAGCCTTGAAAAATTCTCAAAAATTTCCACCTACGCGCTAATTAGATGCGCTAATTTATTTCCCATTCTAACATAAAAAGCCAATATTTGAAAAATATTACAAAATCGTAGAAATTTGTCAAAATGTGGCAAAAAAGTGGCAATGCTATAAAAAGGAGCGAAGGGGTTAAAAACGGGAAAATACCCCTGAAAAGAGGTAAAGGGACATCCTGGCATGGATTAAGAATGGATTTTGAGGCCCTCCCCTATACAGGAACCTCATGCCTGGGACCTAACCCCTATGAGTAAAGCAGTCATGCTCTGCTTTATTATATTAGGTCTCAATTATCCCTCTTAATATGCCCTAATACCATATTAAATATTAACCTTTGACTTTCCACTGGAGTTTTTGTTTCTTGTGATTCAGATCTAATAGACTCTTAAACAAGTCAAATACTTATTTTAATTTGTAGGTTCAAAAAAAGATTTATAGAACTCCTTTCGAGCTTATCAAGGATGCAAAAGGCTACATGCGGGTTGGAAACAGCATACAAGCTAGAGAGAAGGTGGTGTTTCTATATCTTAGTTTCGATATTCTTGTTATTTTTAAGGCGTATGCTTGCTATTCCAGCACTATTAAACACTTATATAAACATTTTAATTTGGCTATAGACACTCATAATGCTACAAAATTTCTGGCTAGACTTGCTTGCACTTGTCAACGAGGTTTTGATTCTGGATGGGTCATCGCTTCCGCTGATGAGTACGTATTTCTTAATTTAGTGATGTCTGAGAAATTTTCTTGGTTAAAAATTTAACTTTTAGTTAGGCTGTTAACATTATTTAACACTTAACACCCGGCTGGATGCAATTGGAAAAAAATTTCCACAAACGCAATTTTTATCTTAAAATCCGAAACGCAATCCGCAAGTCAAAAAAACACTCAATCTGAGGATATAAGGGGTAATCCGAGAATATAAGGTGATTGGAGATATTAAAGGTGGTATATTGATTCAAAGTATATCAGTGATTTGAGAAATATCAAGGATTAGTGAGTTGATTCTTTTTTCAGTGCCGCAGGCGAAAATTTTTGAAATTTTGGAAGAAATTTTGGAATACCAAGGAGTAAAATTTCCCTATTTTATGGTACTAGAAATCTGGAAAAAATTGCGTAAAAATCTTAAAAATCCGCAAACGCAATCTGTAAATCAGAAAAACACGTAATCCGCAATTACGCCCAGTCTTGGTTACCACTCAGTTATTTCTTATAGTAGAAGTGTTTAATAAAAAGTTTATATTCACTTCCATTTTCACATATTTTTTTCATTTTTAGTATGCACTTGGACCAATTTGAAGTTTTTTATGGATTTGATGAATTAGAACAAATTATTGACGACATCGAAATATTTAGTTACAAATTTCAATTAATAGACAAACAAGAGGTGAAGGAGAAATTGCAACAGTACTTACCTGAGAAAAAGGGGGAGAAGAAATCTTCTAAGATCGAAGAACACGACATTACGATTAAACTGAAACACAAACCCTTGCCGCATTATATCTCTGGAGCGGGACCATTCCATTATTACTATAAATGCTGTTAAGTACCGAATCTCAACAATTGTGGGTACTTTGTTCGTATCTTGTCCCCACCCCCTCCACTTCCCTTATGAGTCAGATTAATTTTTCTTTTTTTTACTGTCAATCAGGGGTGAGCGCATTGCGTTATTTGTGTTAAATTTTGGCCTTGCGTTTTGCGTTTTTTGAGATTGTCTCTTGCACTCATCCCTGCTGTCAATCATTTTTTCCTTCAAACATTACAGATAAAAGGCTTTTAAATTTGTTTTTGTTTTACCTCAATTCTCGATAAAAAATTATTTTTTTTTATTTTAACATTAGCATCGGACAAAATCTTTAATGTTTTGATTATTGATATTATTATCAAGAGATTGTCTGCAATAACGACACCTCTCTTC
The DNA here is from genome assembly GCA_963681835.1 of Meloidogyne enterolobii. Classification (NCBI taxonomy): domain Eukaryota; kingdom Metazoa; phylum Nematoda; class Chromadorea; order Rhabditida; family Meloidogynidae; genus Meloidogyne; species Meloidogyne enterolobii. Next base: position 558,410 of record CAVMJV010000114.1, read on the forward strand.
AAGAGCTATATGTTTGCGATTAAGTCATACATATTTCCGAAAATCAAAATTATAATAAAGATTTCTTTTTTTTTGTTTATAACGATAGAACACGTCTGAAATTTTCTTCGATTCAGACAATTTTTTTCGATTTACATGAGAATTAAATTGGTTGTGTACTTTTCTTCATTCTCCTCTAGCTATTTTTTATATAATTTTTTTTTGCTTCCAAAAAATAATCCGAAGGATAGCTGAATTCCGTACATCGCGCAATGAATAGAAAAAATAAAAAAAATTAAGCAAATACGCCGAAAATTATAAAAACTTTAAAAAAATATTTTACAGTGCATGCAGCAAAAATGTATTCTTTTGGCTTTTTATAGGGTATATTACATATCAGAATATTAAATAAACTTTAATTCAGAATTTAATAAAATCAGAATTATATAAATAAACTTGAAGAGCAATAATTTTTAAATAAACTTAAATTCGATATTTAAGGGAAAAATCAGAATTTTTGTTTAAATTAAACTTGTTTGACAAACTGTAAAAAATAAACTTGAAAATCAGAATTAAACATAAATAAACTTATTTGAACATTAAAAAATCAGAATTTACAATTATAGAAAGAAATCAGAATTTTTTTAAAACTTGTTTTACAAACATTAAAAAATAAATTCTGAAAATCAGAATTTTTATCAGAATTTATTTAAAACATGTTTTAGGTGTTTTGTTTCAGGTTTTTTGTTTCAGGTTTTTTGTTTCAGGTTTTTTGTTTCAGGTTATTACTAGCTACTAAGCATTGTCCAACGGTCAATTGCTTATCTTCGTATTTTTTTTAAATTTAATTCAAAAAAAATTAAAATAATCTTTTTATTTTATCTTCCCTATATTTTTCCACGTATTTACTATTTTATTTATTTTTTTTTATTAAAAAAATAATTTTTTTATTTCGCCCACTCCCCTCTCCCTATACACAACCGGGGCTCTTATGTTTGTTATTTTATTTTTTTTTAATTTTTTTTATTTAGGCATTCCAGTTCTTTTTCTTTAAAAACACCATTCTGCACCTTTCTCTCATATTTTTATTTGCTCTTTGGTTTCTTGTATTTTTTTTAAAAACTACTAAATACTAGAGTTGGACAAGCCGAGACCGATACCGAGACCGATACCGAGATTCTCGGCTTTTTTCCAATATCGGTCTCGGTTTTTTCATTCTCGGTCTCGAAACCGATACCGATATTCTCGGTCCATTTCTCGGCGAGAAACGATACTGACTCAAAGACCCCAATTTTCTTGTATTTTTTAATAAAACTGAGGCTTTTTGACCTTTGGCCTTCTGAATTTCAAAAAATTTTCGCCTGCGGCGCTGAAAAGAGTGAATCCTTCTTTATTTGCCTTACAAAATCCGAGCATTTCACTAAGCCCTCACGATTGAGTTCGCACGACTGAGTCGAATGTAATATACTTTTGGAACAGAGTGTATAATCCTTTTACCTATAAATCCTACTATTGTATTTTTTATAAAAAAGGATGTTAACCATCAATCGAATCAGATCCAGATGATGATGAGTATTTATCTGATGATTTGGATGATGAAAATAATGAATAAATTATTCTTACACACATTTTTTGACGTAAAATAAAATTTTCTGTTAGTCTCGGTCAGTATCGTTTCTCGGTATCGGTCTCGGCTCAAAATGTTGGTATCGGTCTCGGTATCGGGTTCTTGAGTATCGGTTAATCTCGGTCTCGGGTTGGCCGATACCAGTATCGTTTTGCCCAACTCTACTAAATACTCGCAGGAATTTTTCTGTCAGTGTTTGATGGCTGGCGAATCCAATTTTATTCCCTAGATTTTTTTTTTAATTTTTTTATTACTAAAATTAATATTTTTTCAAAATTATGGTCTAAAAATAATTGGTTATTTTTAGTGCAAAAATTATTGCTTCAAGTTTAATTATTAATATAAAAAATTCTGATTCCAAGTTTATTTAGTACCTGTAAAAATTCTGATTTAATAATTCAAGTTTATTTTATTCCAAGTTTAATTTTTATAAATTCTGATTTTAAATAAATTTCTAAAAATTCTGATTCAAGTTTTAATATATTTATTTGTAAAAATTCTGATTTCAAGTTTATTTTTTTAATTCTGAAAAAGTTTATTTAGTTATTTATTCTTTTATTCTGATTTTTAATAATCTAAGTTTATTTTATTCAAGTTTTGAAAATTCTGATTTTAAATTTTCTAAAATTCTGATTTCAAGTTTTAACTTTTTCAAGTTTATTTTTTGCTTCATTGTATTTATTCAAGCTTTTTTTTCATTTCGAGACTGAAAGATAAATATATAAAATTGTAGACAAAGTAAATGGGACAGATAAATAGGACAGTAGGCAACAAAAAACAATAAAATAATAAAAAAATATTAAAAAAACTTAAAACTAACTGAGTTGGCGCCGAGCACAATTGAGAGAGACGATTACTAAAATAAAAAAAATTTTCGAACAAAAAATTTTTTAGTAAAATGGATATTTGAATTTTATTTAATCATTAATTAATTTTAAATTAGTTTTAATGTTACAAAAGTTTGTTTAATAAAAATTCTGATTTCACAATTATTCATTTATTAATTCTGATTTTAAGTTTATTTAAAATTCTGATTTTAAAAATAAGTTTATTTTCTGGTAGAATAAATTCAAGTTTATTTTTTAAAATAATTTCTGATTTTAAAGTTTATTTTTTTATTATTCTCATAATTCTGATTTTAATAAAAATTCTGATAACAAGTTTTATTTTTAATTCAAGTTTATTTTCTGCTTCAAGTTTCTTTTTAATTCAAGTTTTAATTAAAAATCAGAATTTCTTTTAATTAAAAATTCTGATTAAATAAATACTCTAATATTCCCTCCCTTCTCTCCGTCAATCTGTTTGTGTACTACAAAGAGAAGACTTCTCCCGCCGCTACCAGCCGCCTATTTTTTTGTATTGTTTTTTATTCACAGCTATTTTTTGCATTAAATAAGGGGCGAGCAACTGACAGAAAATAAAAGAAGAAAAAAAATTGGAGAAAATGCGGGGAAAATAAAAAAAATTTTGTGTGGAATTGGGCGACAGTAGAGTCTGAGAAGGGAAGAAATTTCTGGTCTATTAGAGCTGGACTTTTTTAAATTTTTAAGTAGTGGTATGGGATACGGTAAATACTTTTGCCTTTATTTTAATTGTCTTTAGAGTAAGGAGTCATATTTCTAATAAAAAAATTTTTTTAATACTCTAACGTCCCCGCTTGTCAAGTGAGTAGAATAAGAGGATGAAAAAATAAAAAAATTCGAAAAAAAAATTATTGGGATGAAATAAAAAATAAAAAAAAATAAATGGCGAAGACGGTTGGACGATGACTTTTTTTGTATACTTAGAGCTGTGGGTGAAGAAGGCGGTCACGAGCTAGTAAAAGTGCAAAATCAGTTTTTGTCTAGTCCTTCCGACTGTCCGTTTTATTATTTTTATTCTTGATTGTCTTCTGATTTATTCTAATAATTCTGATTAAAAATCAGAATTTAAACAATTAAACTTGAAAATAAACTTGAACAAATAAATCAGAATTTAAATAACTTGAAATCAGAATTTTATAAAAATTCAGAATTTACATAAATAAACTTGGCAGACCATAAATCAGAATTATTTAGAGTTTTATTATACTAGAAATTAAACTTGAAAATCAGAATTTCTATTAAATAAAAGTTTGAAATAATTCTGATTTCTAAGTTCATTTATTTTTCCATTTAATATTACCTTGTATCAGAATTATTAAAAATAAACTTGAAATCGGAATTTCAGTTTATTTTGCTTCTACATTTTGCTTTAGAAAATTAAAAGTACATTATTTCCCTCTCAAATTTTTTCCTCTACCAATAAAATAAAAAAAATTTTTTTATATTCCAATAAAAAATTACTTGACTAGTCGACAAGTCAATTATTTTTTTGTTTTTTTATTTTTTTTTATTTTTCATGGGTGGATATATTATTTGAGTCACTCTTTGACTGGCACCCATTACTTCCAAACAAAACAACGCGACCCTGGCGTTCAGGCAAAAAATTGAAATAAAAAATATAAAAAAAATTATTATATTTATTTGTGAGTAACGGAAATTTATTTTTAAGTGAGAGGGGTAGGGTAATTTTATTTATTTTTATTTATTTAATAATTTATTTTTACTTTATTTGGAATATTTATTTAAACAATAATTCTGATTTCAAGTTCATTTATTTTAATAGAAATTCTGATTTTAAAAATAAGTTTAATTTCTGTTAAATAAATTCAAGTTTATTTTTCATATTCTGATTTTAAGTTTAATTATTTTCTTCTCAAAATTCTGATTTCAAGTTTTATTTTATATTTCAAGTTTATTTATTTCAAGTTTTAATTAAAATCAGAATTGTTTTTAATTAAAAATTCTGATTTCAAGTTTGTTTATTATAAATTTTGATTTTAAAAGAATTCAAGTTTATTTAAAGTTTCCAAACTTAAGTTTCTGATCTCATGTTTCAAGTTTATTTCTTTTACAAATTGTAATTGTTTCTCATTTATTTTAAATATTATTCTGATTTAAAGTTTATTTTCAACTGTTTGTTTTTACAAATTGTAATTTTATTTGTAATTGTATTTTTTCCATTTAATTATTTTTCCAACCTTTTTTTCCCTTAAATTCCGAAAATTTATTTTTAATTATTTTTAAATTTTTTTTTTCTCATATCACACTATACAATATTTATTTTTTTTTATTAAAAAAATCATTTCTAAACAAAAATTTTCTTTACTCCTCCATTCAATCATTTATTCTTCTCCCAACACATCTCTTACATTTTTACCATTTTTTGCTTTATTTTTTGTATTTTTCCCCCCATTTTCTTTCTTTCTATTCGTCATAGGCTCGTAAAATTAAAAAAAAATTTTATAAAAAACTTTTTTTTTGTTACTCACTGTTTGCCGTCGCTCATTTTTGCTCTTTTTAAATATAAACAAGAATTGTAATTTATAAGAGTACTATAGTTATAAATATAGCAACATCCCTTTTTATTTCATAGTAAAATTTAAGATTCTACAAAGATCAGAATTAAATAAAAACATTTTCAAGAATTAAACTTTCAGGAACAATCAGAATTTGATCTGAACATTTACAAGAATTGAATTAAATAAATCAGAATTAAATTCGAACATGTATCATAATCTAACTTTCTACAGGCATCAGAATTAATTCTAAACATTCCACAAAAATCAGAATTAAATTAAAACATATCACAACAAAACTTACGGAAACATCAGAATTTTATCCGAACATCTATCATAATTAAACTTTCCGAAGAAACAAAACCAGAATTTTAAACAAACAAAGAACAGAAATTTAAATAGACAAAACCAGAATTTAATTAAAACACAATCAGAATTTTAAACAAACATCACAATTAATTAAACAAACATCCTTTTTGATTCAGAAAAATGTCAGAAAAACAACAACAATCTAATAGTACTAAAAACATTTCCAACCTATCGCGTCGTCGTAAATCCCCACAAATACAATCATCAGCATCTTCATCACAAATTGAACAACAACAATCTACGCCTAGTCCACCATTAAATGAACAATCTCCACAATTATTAATTGGAAACAACAATAATAATGCTGACCAACAACAGAGGTGATTTTTAATTTTGTTTAGACTTTTTTTGATTTTTTTTTTAATTTTTGGATGTGACATAGTACACTTACCTCATTCATAGAAATAAAGATTTTTTATGGATTTAATCGTTAATCCTAACTTTTTTTTTCTTTTTTTATTCCGTTAAAGTACATTTAGTTAAAAAATTATAATTACTTTTTCTGTTTTTTTAAATTCTGATTTATGATGTTCATTTTTACTTCTGGTTTAGAATTTAATTTAAGTTTATTAATTACTCATGTTTATTTAGAATTCTGATTTAAATTTTATTAATGTTCATTTAAAATTCTGATTTTAAATTAAAGTTTATTTAATGTTTTTCTAAAATTCTGATTTCAAAATTCTGATTTTAAATTCAGGTTAATTAAATAAACTTGAATTAAAAATCAGAATTTTAAACGAACATTGAATAAACTATGTTCATTCAAAATTCTGATTAATTAAAGTTTCTTTTCAATGTTCAGATCTCAACTTCACCTTTCCGGAATGCGAACAGCCTCCTCTTTAGCAGAGTGGCAGCTACAGGCAGTTCTTTACCGTGCCCGACTTACTCAGTATTTTGATGTGTTTATTTCACAAGGTGGTGATGATATTGACCAAATAATGCAATGTGACGAGACTGAATTTCTCGAGATTATGTCTTTGGTTGGAATGGCTTCCAAGCCTCTCCATGTTCGCCGCCTACAGAGGACTTTAAGCGAATTTTCTGTTAATCGAGCACAATTTTTGATTACTACTGTTCCCTTTATTGGTCTAATTTTAATTTTTTTATTAAAATTTTTTTAATTTTTAAGGTCTTCCCCCAATAGATTTCCCTAGTACTTCTTCATCCACAGATAATTTAACGGCAGCTTTACAATTTTTAGTTCCTGGCTATCTCCCTTCTACTGGCCAACTTGATTTAGCGGCAACACTAACTCAACAACAACTTAACAACCAACAAACTCCTTTTATTGACCCAGACTTTCTTTTTCCGTTAAATCCAACCCCTCCACTAAGTTGTCCGGTAACTACAAGTTTTCAGCAAAATAGTGGTAAGAATTATTGGTGGAGGTCAAAATCAGAATTTAAATAAAACAATGCTGAATTAAATCAGAATTCAAACTAAACATGAGTATGAAATCAGAATTAAAATAAAACATCAATTTAGTAAATACGATCAGAATTTATTTTAAACATGAATGAAACCAGAATTTAAATAAAACAATTTTTAAAAATCAGAATTAAATAAAAACAAAGTTTAATTAAATCAGAACTTAATTTAATTAGAAACAAACTTGAAAATCAGAATTTATCTATTAAAACTTGAAATTAATTTAAATCAGAAATTAACCAGAATTTAAATAAAACCTGTATTAAAAATCAGAATTTAAATTAAACATGAATATAAAATCAGAATTATTCCCAACAATTATTTTTAATTAAAAATTATTTTAGCAACAACATCCTCATTTCCTCCCTCATTTTCATTATCACAACATATCTTGCTTAGCCTTGTAAATCCAACAACAACTTCCAGCATTTTAAATCAACAACCTTTATTTTTTGATAATTTTAATAAAAGGGCTAGAATGTCATTTTCACCCCCTCCTAATACACCCCCATCTTCTGGGGGTGTATTATTTGCTAAGGAAGCAAAGGAAGAACCAGAACAAATTAATTGTAATGAGGAGGAGAATACAACAATAATACAAAATCAGAGTAATAAATTTAATAAAATCAGAATTTTAAATAAACATGAAGCTGAATAAAACCAGAATTTAAACAAAACATAATTTAAAAAATCAGAATTTAAATTAAACATGAAATTAAATTAAAGCAGAATTTAATTAAAACATGAATTAAAAATCAGAATCTAAATTAAACATGGAATAGAATAAAACCAGAATTTAATTAAAACATGTTTTATTAAATCAGAATTAAATAAAAACAAAGTTTAATTAAATCAGAACTAATCTAAGCAAATCAGAATTTTTTAAAATCAGAACTAATCTAAGCAAATCAGAATTTTTTAAAATCAGAACTAATCTAAGCAAATCAGAATTTTTTAAAATCAGAATTTACATAAACAAAATCAGAATTTTTTAAAATCAGAATTTAAACAAAACATTAATTAATTTCCAGTATTTCCTCCACCTTCTTATTCCTCTTGTTCCTCACCTGCTGCCAACGAACGTTTAAACGAAGCCGAATTGCATCGTTTGTCTCAACTCGCAAATGAATTAATTAATTTATTACCCCCAAAATTAGAACCAAAAAAACGTTTGGAAAGGTAAAATTTTATTTTTTAATTTTTTAATTAAAAAATTTTTTTCAGAGGCCTATTGGAGGCTAGAGATCGGACCAAACAAATATTTGGTCAAATAAAATCAAATATTTGACCAAATTTTATTTGATTTTATTTGATCAAATATTTGTTTGATGAGTTTTTGAAGAAATTTGATTTTTTCAAATATCAACTAAATATCAAATAATTTGATCAAATATTTGTTTGATGAAGGTTTGAAAAATCAAATATTTGATCAAATATCAAATAATTTGAAAATTTATTTGATTTTCGTTTTTAGCATGTAAAGATGGCATATTTCCTTATAAAATCGATATGATAACCGAGATTTTTGCTCCAGGACAAATTATTTATCGTATCAGAACATATTCCGATGCACATGATATCCCTATATTACTTCATAGTTGAGTACACACGATTGTGTCTCCCTTGTGTAGTGATTTAGAAGGGATTTTAGAAATTAACAGTGATATTGCGGGATTAGAGGTAGATTGTTTTAGATGATTTGGGAGGATTAAGAGGAATTTAGGTGGATTAAGAGGAATATAGATGATTTGGCGATCAAAATATATGTCAGGGGATTGGGAAGATTAGGAGGATATTAGAGCATTTGAATAATTTCTAGGGATTAACATTGGATGGATATTGACAGATTTGGAGGGATTTTGGGATTAATAGGGATATAGTGGATGTATTGTGATTTGGGATGGATATCGACGGATTTGAGGGAGATAGTTGGATTGAGTCTGTTATCCCGGCGCACGTTATATCCCTTTATATATCACCCTTAATCCCTCATATCACCCTTAATCCCTCTCATATTACCCTTAATCCCCTCATATTACCCTTAATCCCCTCATACATATCACCCTTAATCCCTCCACATCCATCTTAATCCTCCGATGTCATCTTCATATCCTAATATCCCGAATATACAATGAAATACACAGATTTATATGGTATTCCGAAATTTTGTAAAAAATTTGATATTTGATCAAATATTTGATTTTGCAAATCAAATTTTTTCAAATATCAAATAATTCTCAAATTATTTGATCAAATATTTGTTTGATGACTTTTGGGGGAAATCAAATTTTTTCAAATATCAAATAATTTTCAAATTATTTGATCAAATATTTGATTTTGTCGTTTGTCCGATCTCTATTGGAGGCTCTAGCCTTACCACAAGACGACCCTCTACGTGTTGAACATTTCCGCCTTTTTTCGAGATTCTATGGGCGTTTTGACGCCAAACGCCGTTCAGACAGGACTTTAACTAGGCATGAATGTGTAGTTAATGAAGCGGCTGCTCAATTATGTTTATTGAGGCCCGATTTGCTCACAAGAAGAGATCAACTCTTTCCGCTAGCGAGAAAAGTAAAAAATAATTATAGTCAAAACCTCTTTATAATATACCCCCAATACTAGATACATCTCTATTTAAGAGACGCCTTTTTAATTTGATTGGCCACTGGATAGAGGAGATGCCTAAGCGAATGCCCCTAATTTAATAGACTCCTCATTATAAGCTACAATTTTTACATTTCCTAAGGGTATATCCTTTTAATAAGGTTTTTAAACCTTCATTTTTAGTTAGCCCGAATGTTTGAAACGCCCACTGGCAATAGTTTCTCCTCGTTTTTAAATTCATGTACAAATAATTCGAGTACATCGCCAGAGCATTCTCCAACAGAGTTTTCTGGGGAAGACATTGAGGGTAGAGAAGAAAAATATAAAAGGGAGCAAGTAGAAGAAGATGAAGAAGAGGAAGAATTGAAGGAAGAGGAGGAGGAGATGAAGAAAAGTGAAGAAAAGAAGGGAATTGGGCAAATGTGAAATCTGACCATTTTTAAATTTGACCATTTCGAATTCTGACCGTTTTTAAATTTGGACATTTTTGAATTTGACCATTTTGAAAATTTTACATTATGTAATTTATTAACAAACAAATATTTTAAAATTTTCTATAGTTGCGATTTTTCAATTTTTTTTTTAAATTTTCCGAATCCCTATTAATCCATTTTTGTTGTTCCATTCTTCATTGAATGCTGCTCTTCAGTTGGTTTTTTGGCCTTTTCCCGGTTAAATTTCTTCCCACCTCCACGAATATAAGAGTGATAAAAAAAGTTGCCAAAAAGTGCAACATAACTAATTTCCATCAAAAGACAGTACAAATAAGAGGTGACAGCTTTAAATTTTAAAGGGAATTTTAAAAAAAAATTAAAAAAGGGAAGGAGTAAAGACAAAGGTGAATAACTGCGACTTGTATGTATTATTTACTGGTAAGGGACGAAACACCGTCCGACCAAAATACCGTTCGAACAAGAGAGTAACAAACACAGTCCACTTTCACAAATAATAAATTCGATTTATGTTGATATGTACTATATGTTACCTTAATATCTTTAGATTTTCGGCTATCGGATCTACTTTAAAATTTGTACTCTAATAGTGTTTTGTCTGAGGATGAGGCTAATGTTTTGGTCGGAGGGTAAGTTGTCCCGTTCGTTTGTATTGCCTAAAGCCCGGAACTTCGCACTGTACCATATTATGAACCGTACTATCAAGCTGAATATCGATAAATACCGAAAAATATCGTTTGTAGTTCTTAGCCTTGTTGGCAAAACATGGGTTTGGCAAAATATGGAAAGCCAGGTGAGGTATCCTTGATCCTCGATTTCCCCCATAACTTCGATTTCACTTTTCTACTGTCCCGAAAAATTTTACAAAAAAATTTTTTCCTTTACTTGTATCAACACGCAATCCATTAACCATTCTAATACCAGCATGAGCCAATATAGCCAAAGTTATAAGGAATTGGGTTATTTGTGCAGACGTTAAGCACTGTGCAAACCATGCCGGAAGTCTAATTTTGCAAGCAGCTAGGAAATAGTAGGAATACATTACTGCATGGACTGAAAAGTTGAGCCAGACAATCCTTCAATATTTTCCTTTCAAAAAAATTTTTTTTCCCAAAAATTTACCAAGAATTAAAGGCTGTGTTGTCTACGTAGGACATTAGTCCATAATTGAGTGTGGCTACGTGGTGGTACCAATGCTTTGAATTTTTTAAATTTTTTAAATTCAATTTTTGGGTTACCAAGAAGATGAGGGGACGTTTTCGCAGCACAATAAATATCGTATCGCCAAGTTCAGCAAATTTTGAAATACAGAACCTTTAAATTAGGGAGATTATATAACTTTGATTTCTTGGTACTATAATGACGCATTTTAGAAAATTGTTATTTTGAGACTCTAATGTCCATTTAATAAAGCTGTTGGGACTCTAATAGACAGACCTTAAACGGGTCGCTCCGATTTGTCGAAAATCTTGTGGAAATAGGGAGACGATATGGCCTCGCGACAAATCGGGCCTGTTCCCCCTTAAAATGTGAGAGGAAAATCCTCGAGACTCTAGTGATCGATTTCAAAGACTCTAAGAAACATATTAAGACTCTAATAACCTTATAATAACATTTCAGACTCTAATAACAGGTTGAGACTCTAATAGACTTTTGAGAATCTAATAAATAGCTTAAGACTCTATTAAATATTTTTGCGACTCTAATAAACCCATTTCAGACGGAACGGGCCTGTTGAGCGTGGCCGTTTGAGCGTAGCCAGTTGAGCGTGGCCGATTGAGCGTGAAGACAGTTGAGCGTGGGCCAGTTGAGCGTGGGCCGTTTGAGCGTGGCCAGTTGAGCGTGGCCAGTTGAGCGTACCTTGTTTATTGGCCGGTTGAGCGTCAATATATTTTTACTAGTGCCCGGCTCCGGACCGGATCCAACCTGATATTTCCAGAGTCCGGGTCCCAATTCCGATTTCCGGATTTTTTCCGGACCGGATTAATCCGAAAAAATTCGGCCGGATCCGGTCCAGCTCTAATTGCAAATCCGGAATCCGGGTCCGGCAAATTTTTTACAGCGGATTTGTGACTTACAACATTTTAACACAAAAATTAATGAAAATTTTTTTTTGAAAAATCCGGAAAAAAACCGGAGTCCGGTCCGAAATCCGGATAATTTCTGCCGGACTTTACCGGATTAAAACAGAACACGATTTTGTTTTTGATCAAATTAATTCTGCGGAAGACAAAAAGTTATTTGGCTACTAAGTTTTTATGTTCTAGTTTTAGATTTCCGAATAAATCCTTCGGCCACATAGGCATTTGTTGTAGTTATTTTAGGTATTGACGCTCAACTGGCCAGTTATCAAGGTACGCTCAACTGGCCACGCTCAAACGGCCCACGCTCAACTGGCCCACGCTCAACTGTCCTCACGCTCAATCGGCCACGCTCAACCGGCCACGCTCAAACGGCCACGCTCAACTGACCCCAACCGCATTTCAGACCCTAATGACAATGTTGAGACTCTAGTGACCAAAATTCTAAATAAATTTAAAAATGACCAAAAAGTCCAAAGACCAACAGTTCCCTCAAAAAAGCTTCCAATTTTTGTGTAGGATGCAACTAACCCATCTCCAAAGAAAATTTCCCGAATGAGCCCATAACTAGTCACAATAGAACCCAAAATACTGTAAAAAAAGTTTTTTTTAATTTATCAAGTTTTAATTATTTAACTAGGCGTTGTTGACCTAGGCTGCTTCTAGGCTTTATAACTATTTAATAAATAGTCAGATTTGGATGTTTTTGGTATCATTCGATAGAGAATTAAATTTGCTATAAGATCAGTCTAGAAAAAAATTCTAGTTTAGCTTTTAAAAAAGTTATTGTCAAAAAACTGTCGAAAAAGTCTTTCTGAAAAGTGGAGGGAGGTTCATTTCAGAATTTATAATTCTCCAACGGATTTATCATTAAAGACTATTTTGATATCATTCGATAGAGGATTAAATTTGCTACAAATTAGGCATAAAAAGAAATTTTTAGATTGAATTTAAAAATAAGTTGAGGTCGAAAAACATACAAATGTCTTTACATTATGTCTAAAATAACTTTGTTTTTTGACCATAAATTTTTTTGTTAATTTACTAAAACTTAAATTTTTATTTATTTTTGTAGAGAATTTAATTCTCTATCGAATAGTATAAAAATAATTTCTAGAAGGTTAAATGTTCGGGAGTTATAATTTAAAAACTGAACTAAGGTCACCATTATAGCTGAGTTTAAAAATTAATTTTAAATTATTTTTATTTTTAAGTTTTAATTTTAAATCCTTTTCTAACCTAAATAACGCCAACCAAGCATTCCATAATTGCAGACTAAGTGATATTTGTAAAGGTTTGCGTTCCTTCATAAACCATTGAATGCCGAATATGGCAATCACGTAAAGTGTAGCTACCCAAATACCCTTAAGAATTTATTTGTCTCTATTAAAAAATATTTTTTTGGGAATTTTCTGGGTTTTTAAGTTATTTTAAAAAATTTTTTAAATTTCAAAAATTTCAGAAAATTTTCAGAAAATTTCTAAAAAAATTTTTAAAAAATTTTTCAAAAATTTTTAAAAATTTCCAAAAAAAAATTTTTTCTTCAACTTACCGCCCACTGAACAGATTCCGTGTAAACTTTAGCAGCTTGAAAATCAAAAGGTTGGCTTAGTGAAACGGAAAGGAATGACGGAGGTGAAAGGGAGTTTGAAGAGGTCGCAGTGGACATTTAAGTGTGACAAAAATAAAAAAATTAAAAATTAAAAATTAATTTTTACAAAATTAACCAAAAAATAAATAAAATAAAATTTGAAACAGAAAATATTTAAATGAACAAATAATGGGGAGAGTGGTTCGATTGTTTTTTATCTTAATAAATTTATTAAAGGGGTAATAAGCCTGCTGATATGGGGTGACAATTATTTTTATTTATTTTAATAAATTAAGAAAATATTAAAAAAAAGAATTATTTGGGAGTAAATTCTGAATTATAACAAACTTGTTCTGATTTTATTTTTAAAGGGAATTTCCGGAAAACACACAAAACACATTTATATTTTTCCGGAAAACACACTTTTATTTTTAAGAGTTTCCGGAAAACACAACACACTTACTTATATTTTTCCGGAAAACATTCCTTAATTTTCCGGAAAACACAATTTTATTTTTCCGGAAAACTTTATTCACAATTTTCCGGAAAGTTTTATTTAAGGCCTAACTACAGTTTCCGTACCAGGAACAGAATTGGACGATTTATATGTCATTCGAAAGAGCTCGTCGAGCTGAGTCGAACGACACCAAAATTATTCAGCGGAAAAAATTCTGAGCCGAGATATAGGGCTCGAAATGGTCAAATTTCTGGGGGGATTTTTGGGGTGAAAAATTCGATTATACAAATAATAGCTCATTCGAAAGGGCTCGACGAGCTGAGTTGAATAACACCAAAATCAGCTCGATTGGATGATTATGAACAAAGTTATGACCAACAGAATCTTCGCTGGAAAAACTGTTTTTGTGCTGCTACGGAGGGTAGGCCGGGCATGGTCTTCGCTACACGATGGCCGTGCTTCGCTGCTCGTGCTCGCTTCGCTCGCGGCGACCGTAGCGAAGCGGCGGCCGTCGTTCCGCTCGACATGCCCGGCTTCCTCCGCAGCGGCAAAAACTTTTTTCCGCGAAAACCTTGTGGAAGGGGTTAAAACAAACGGTCATAACTTTGTCAAATCAAGTCAGTTTTCGTTGATTTTGGTGTCATTCGACTCAGCTCGATGAGCTCTTTCGAATGAGGTATAATTCGCATATTCGAATTTTTCACCCCCAAAAAACAGCTTGGTCCCCCCTATGGTTTTTTGAACTTTAGGGGTCTGTAACTTGGCTCAGAGTTTTTTCCGCTGAATAATTTTGGTGTCGTTCGACTCAGCTCGACGAGCTCTTTCGAATGACATATAAATCGTCCAATTCTGAGCCTGGTACGGAAACTGTAGTTTAGCCTTATTTAACACTTTTCAGAACAATTTATTCGTTCTTTTCCGTGAGGGGATTTATGTATTTAATATTTTCCGGAAAACTTTTAATTGTAGTCTGGGCTGTGCGCCAAGGCGTTTGGCGTTCATTTTTGGCGTTTTGCTTTTGGCGTGTTTTAAAAATTTGTAAAATTGGCGTTTGGCTTAACAACACGATACTCCATATTTCATTCTGTCGTTTCAGTCCGTACGGTAAAAAACAAAATTTTGGCGCAGCTATTTTTTAATTGAAAATTGTAAGATTAAATAGATTTTTTTAAATTATTGTTGAAATTTGGAAAAAAAACTTTCTAATTGTCAATTGTAAAGTGAGTTTTTTAATTTTATAATTGGACGATAAATTTTTTATTTTTAAAATTCAAAATTAAAATTTGAGAGTAAATTTAAGGATGACGAATCTCGAATAATTTTACAAGAAAATTAATTAAAAACAAGTCTTTAAAAATTAAAAATTTTTAAAAATTAATTAATCAATTTTGTCCTCTCTCAGCTGTTCATCGTCGCACATCAGCAACATTTTTTTAAATAAAAAGAAAAATAAATAAATATATAAAATCATCTTTATTTTTGAAAATTAAAATTATTTTAAAATTTTAAAATTTAAAATAAATTTCCTCAAAAATCAGAAAATTTTTGTAGATTACAACTCTTTTGTTGTAATTGTAAATTGTGTTTCATTTATGTTTTATTAAATAAATTGAAGACAAACTTGTTTTTGTGTTATTTTTCCGGAAAACTTTTTTCTGATTGTCTTTCAGTTAGATTCTGGTTTGTTTATTTAAAATTCTGATATTTAAAGTTTGTTTAAAATTCTGGTTTTTATTTGTTTTAATTTTTCTGTTTTTTTGTTTTTCCGGAAAATTTAATTATAATTAGAGCTCGGAGAAATTTTTCGGCAACAATCAGAATTTAATCCGAACATTTTACAAAAATCAGAATTAAATAAAAACATTTACAACCAAATTCTGGAATATATGTTCGGATTTAATTCTGATTTATTTAATTCTGATTTTTTGAAATGTTTGGATTAAATTCTGATGTTTCCGGAAAATTTTATTATGGTAGATGTTCAAATTTATTTCTGATATTTCCAGAATTTTGTTGTAGATGTTTTTATTTAATTCTGATTTTTGTGGAATGTCAGATTTAATTCTGATTCTTCCGACAAGTTTATTCGTTCTTTTTCCTAAAACATTTATTTGTTCCGCAAAACCTTATAAATTATTCCAACTTTTCCGGAAAAATATTGAATAATTAATATTTCTATTTTATGTCAACCTAAAATATATACCCATCAATTTATTTATTTATACTCAAACCACAAAATAATTTTACTTTTTTACGCTTTTAGTGAGGTCATCTACAAGTCAGTCCCGCATACATGACCGGCTCTTTTTATAGTTTTGCTCATCCTCCCAAAAACCTTTTAAAAAATATATTTTTGCTTTAATAAATTGCCTCTTTACTCAAGACTCTAATGACCTAAATCAAAATTTCGAACTTTGCTGAACTCTAGAGGTCGGCACGGGACAGGATCCCGTACGGGATTTTGCGGGATCCTGTCCCGAAATCCCGTATTTTTAGCGACGAACGGGATTATCGGGATTACGGGATTTACGGGATTAATCCCGCGGGATCCTGTCCTGTAAAATTTTTTGAGAAGAATCCCGTTACGGGATCCCGTGAATTTTTTCAAAATTTACGGGATTTTTGATAAATCATGTAAATTGCCTGCGGCGCTGAAAATGGAAGAATTCTGGTCTCCTGGCCTTCCAGAATTCTCAAAATTTTTGCCTGCTGGATTCCCAGATATTCCTGCCTATCCCGGATATCTTTCGAATCCACCGTAATCCCAGTAAATCGACCGATATTCTTCTATTCCTTCAGATCAACTAATCCTTCACTTAACCACTCTTTATCCTTCTTCAATGTTAGCGCCGCAGACAACTAACAATGACTAACCTATTTTATAGTACGGATTAATTAAAGGAAATATAGATATCGATGTATCAAGAGGGATTAAAGGGGATATCGGTAGATTTTAAGAGATTTCGAAGGATCAGGCAGATATAAAGCGATTTGAAAAGATAACGAGGGATTCGAGGTAATACCGAAAATATCGATAAACTTAATCTGCCGGTAACAAACTTTCCTTGATCTACAGATCGCCCTTAATCCTCCTGATCCAGCTTATCCTACAAATCTTCATAAATCCACCGATATCACTCAAAATCCTCTTATAACACAGATATCACCACAAATATACCCAGATATACTTTTAAATCCTCTTAATCCCTTCAAATCCTCTAATATCCTCAATATTTTTTGCGTAAAAAATTTTTATATGAAAATCCCGAAATCCCGCGGGATCCCGTTAAATTTTTGAACGGGATTATCGGGATTACGGGATTAATCCCGCGGGATCCTGTCCCGCAAAAATTTTTGAAAAAAATCCCGTTACGGGATCCCGTGAATGCGATTTTACCGACCTCTACTGAACTCTAAATTAAATTAGGGGACTCAGAAGATGTTTGGATTAAATTCTGATGTTTCCGGAAAATTTTATTATGGTAGATGTTCAAATTTATTTCTGATATTTCCAGAATTTTGTTGTAGATGTTTTTATTTAATTCTGATTTTTGTGGGATGTTCGGATTAAATTCTGATGATTTTCGTTTGCTCTTTAGAGTCTCAGTGTTCGAGTCTAAAGGATCTCATCGAGACTCTAAAGGTGTAGAAATGTTTAGATAAATATTTAGTGAGACTCTAATGACCCCTTTTTGTGTTTTTAAGAGTCTGACACCCTTTTAATTTAATTTTTATTGCATTACTCAATTCTTTATTTTAACGAATTTTTGTTTAAAAGCATTATTTTCTTTTTTTTTTTCTATTTTCACTTATCGGCATTTCCCTCTTTATAAATAAAAACAAGCCTTGGTGTTAATTTCATTAATCCATTTGCGACTCAGTTTTGCCTCTCTAAAGCTTTTTGCTGTGGCTATATTTTTGCATGTTTTTTTTATTTATTTTTACGTCTATTTGGCTATTTTTTGAGAAAAAAAATTTTTTTTGAGGAAATTTTTTGTTTTTAATACCCTGCTAATACCCTGTTAAGTCAAAGATCATCAAGTCTTTAAGGCTTATAAATTTTTTGAAAAATCTGCTTTTCTAGTAACTTTTTTCTGTTTTTCGATAGAGCAGAGTTTGGGCTACTAAATAATATTAAACATGTTTTTCCAACCTTTTCAAGTTGATAAAATTAAATGAAAAAACAGACACTTATTAGAATTATTGAAATTTGAGGTCGTTCTATTTGGAAACCCATAACTTTTTTCAGAATGTATTCTTTCAATTTTTTCTTTTTTAATAGATGAGAGTTAGGGCTATAAAATGGTACTAGCTCAGTTTCTGTAGCTGTTGAGTTCAAAAAGTTATAGTCAAAAAACTGGCTTTAAGCATTGCTTTATTCTGAAAGGTTATTCTATTTAGGAGCTCATAACTTTTTTTCACAAAATCTTTTAACTCTCTACTTTATATCATCCGATAGAGGAAAGTTAGGACTATTAAATGATAATAGATCAGTTTCTGTACTTATGAGTACAAAAAATTATAGTCAAAAAACTGACTTTGGACACTTCTCTCGTTTGAGTGATTACTTTACTTAAGAGCTCATAACTTTCTTCTAGAATCTCCTTTCACCATCTATTTAATAACATCCGATAGAGGAAAGAATTCTCTACAAATTGACATCCTTTGCTTTTATAAATCTTTAAATTTCACAAAGTTATGGTCAAAAAACTGCGCCCACTACCTCCCTCTCCCAAAAATTTTCAACAGAAAATTAACTGAACCCCCCTTAAATAAATATGCCTGCACCAAAACATCCTTTATTAAATAGCCACATTTCCAGCCAAGTCAGTCAGAAACCAACCGGACACCCTAATATAGCCAGAAGCTACTAGCACCTCGCGTGTGTTTGTTGTTGCCCCCATTTCCGCCTATCCTTTTATTTTCTTCTTCCCCTTTCAGCTCTCTTCCAATGAGGACTAAAAAATGAGAGAAAAAAGAGGGGGCACCCAAATCTAATTTTTTCGGTAACCAACCTATTTTCACCCAAAACAAAAAGAAAAAGGTTCTCAAATTGACAATTCTTCAATTACACAAAATTTACCCTTTAAAACCTGACCAATCCCCTTTTTTTCTTTGAAAAATTGTTTTGGAGTAATTTTGGGAGAGAAAAAATATTTCTTCCATTCTAGGACAAGATTATAAATATTTTTTAAATTAAATATAAGAAGAAATATTGTTATGGCGTTAATTTGGCATTCTGTGATTTTTTGGCGTTAAAATGAATTTTTCAGTACACCTCAGTTCCGACTCAACTGAATTCCGGACCCTATAACTTATGAAGGGATGGTCACTTTTTTTTTGCTTTTGGTACCAATGGATAGAGCATTAAATAGGCTACAATATACCAAAAAATCAAAATTCCTGACCAACTGGTAAAAAATTTATGATCGATAAACTGCTGAAAAATTAGATTTTTTTGAAAAAGTTAGTTTTTAGATCATAACTTTTTTATCAATCAATCGAAAATTTTGATTTTTTGGTATATTATAGTCCATCTAATGCTCTATCAAGTGGTACCAAAAACATTAAAAATTATCAACCCATACTTGAGTTATAGGGCCGGGACTCAGTTGAACTGCTCCGTGAATCTTTTTGGGAATAAGTCATTTTGGCATTAAAAAAATTTTTTGGCGTTGTGATATTTTTAAAATTTTTTATCAATAACTGACTAAAAACAATTAATTATTTTTTCTTATCCTCATTTTTACTCAAAAATTTTCCTATATTTAATATTGACCCAATAAAAAAAGATGCTTTCCCCAAAAACATTTTTTTCTTCAAGACATCCAGCAGAAGAAGGGGAGACTGTTCTCCCCACTCATTTCACTAATTTTAATGAGACCCACATATATTCCAGCCTTATATTATTCTTTTTTTAGTCTTTTAGTGCCAACCCTCTAGGGGGGAAAGGACAGCGCGCGCCACGCCAAATTACCGCCAACCAACTGTCTGAAATAAATGAATAAAAAAACAATTCTTTTATGAGCTTATCTTTTTTTATATTTTTCGGAGAAATTTTTTGGGAACTAGAAAAAATATTTTTTGTTCTAGGCAGACTCTAAAGACCCCTAATTTTAAGAAATTATAAATATCATATTTTTGTGACCCTTTTTTGCGAGGAGAGGCTGACATTAAGGTCCCTGACTCAATTAAGGTCTCTGACCCAATTTGATAATCTCAGACTTTTATAGCCCTTTTGGACCATTATTAAGTCCCATATTCTAAAGGCCTAGACTCTTATGGCCACATTTGAATCATTTCAGTCTCATGACCCTTCCGACCTAAAATACAAACTTACGACGCTAAAGACCTTATTTAAATCAACTCAGACTCTTATGTACCTCTCTAGCTAAAATTCAAATCCCAGACTTTAAAGCCCCCAAAAATCTATCCCTAGACTCTAAAACCCTATCTGCCATATGTCAGACTCTTATGACTCTTCTAAACTAAAATACGCGTTTACGACTCTAGAGACACCATTTAAGTCCTCTCAGACTTTTGTGGACCTGTTTACCTCAAATTTAAATCTCAGACTCTAAAGCCCCCCAAAATATATCCCTCGAAAATACAAAAGAAAAGCGCAGCTATTTTACCACTTTTTTTAACTTTAAAAGGGGGAAATGCACAAAACTCTTGTCTAAATAAAAAAAAATTTGGTTGCCCCAACTACGTTAAAAAAGAGGGTTATTTTACTTTTATTAATTAGCCGTTTAAATAAAAAAATATTGTTTTTATTGTTATTTCCTCAACAAAATTTTCCCTTTATTTTGTCTTTAAAATTGTATAAAAAAGGAAATGCGCGAGGGAGGGAGGAAAGAAAAAGTTTTTTTACTTAAATATCTAAGGTTGTGTCACTAAGGCAAAACTTGGGTAAAAAAAGAAAAAATTTTTCTTTTTTTCTGTTATTTTAGCACGATATTATTATACTTGAAATTTTGTTAAAGTGCAAATTTGTTTTTAAAAATATAGACGAAATCTCCTTATAAATTACTCTCAATAATAGGTACACCTCTATTTAAGAGACAGCTGAATGGGAGAATATACCTTCTATTTAAAAACACCTCATTATAGGGTGTGACTAGTGCTACGGTCAAAATCTCTCTAGAAGACAGGGTGCCCGAAACAGATTTTAAAAAGCGAAACACGAAACTCGCATATCCCTGCTATAAGATACACCCAATAATAGGTAGACCTCTATTTAAAAAACATTTTTTAATTTGGTTGACGACAGAATAAGGAGCTGTTTAGGAGATGCCACCAAAACCTCATTCTAAGGCATTATAAGATACCTCCAATACAAGATACACCTCTATTTAAGAGACGTCTTTTTAAATTTGTTTTACCATATATTTGGAATCTTAATAGACATACCCCCAATTTAAATCCCTAATTATAAGGCATGATTTTTCTAGACGTAAAGGGGCATCTTATATGTCAGACGACTCTTTTAGACAACTTATATTTTAATCCATATCTCCCTAAATATTCCAAATGTTATGACCCCGCTTACGTAGAGGAGCTAACAAATACGTTTATCGCACACAGAAATACAAAGTAGATGAAGGTAGGAAGGAAGAGCTAAAACTGGGAGAGAACTAACTGATGGCTGGGCTTTTATACTAATCACTCTAAGGGCTGACGCCCATACACAACACCTCCCCCCTTGAAAAAAAAGGTTCGGCTTCACTTAAAGCCGAAGCTTTACAATATACTCACACTTTTACAATATACTCACACTTTGCCAGCCAAACAAACAAACAAAAATACATAAAAAATTTTTTTGGGGGAATAAGGACAATGGGAACAAAAATAAATACATACAACTTTACAAAAAAATACAACAACAATATTATCACAATTATATTATATGTGGCTCATCTACATCTCCATATTATTATCGTCTTCAGCGTCCTTCATCATTGACTTGTTCCCAACGTTGTCCTTCATCTTTGATTTGATCTTCTTTGAGCTGGCCTCACTGCTAACACTCGAT
This sequence comes from Meloidogyne enterolobii, assembly GCA_963681835.1. Taxonomy (NCBI): domain Eukaryota; kingdom Metazoa; phylum Nematoda; class Chromadorea; order Rhabditida; family Meloidogynidae; genus Meloidogyne; species Meloidogyne enterolobii. Next base: position 580,418 of record CAVMJV010000114.1, read on the forward strand.
AAAGTTACACTACTATCACTCACTATTTTCTCTTCACTCATATTCATCTTTTTGATGTCTTCATTGAGCAACTTCTTTTTATTACTCCACTCATCAAGACGGATTTCTTTATATGACCTGGACACAATACTCTTCAACACTTGCACTTTGATTTTCCAGCCATTTTCCGTCTTTCGCAATACTTCACCTTTGAGCCACTCAATTTTTCCACTTCGTTTATTGGTATTCTTCACTTTCACTTTTGTCCCGTTCGGGAACGCATTCTTTTGTATCTTGAATGGTGCCTTCTTTTTACTCCACTTTTGGTACTTTGGCTTTTGGTTCCGATCTGACACTTCTTTCAATCCAGGCAATCCCAAGATACACACTTCACTATTCACTACATGGAACTCCATAAAGACATCTTTGTCTTTCACTCTCACTTTGCTTTTGAACTTTCCTTCAATTTCCACTTTGTTGTCACCCAACCCCACTCCACTGTAATTCACTTTTTCAATTTTGGGCTGGCCAATACTATTCCACACTTCTTTATTGACAACATTTATTTGCGATGCAGTATCGACAATCATTTCAATATTCACTTCTCCAAACTTCACTCGTTGTTTAATCCACTCTTCTTTTTCTACACTTTGCAATGGATCGAAGATATCCAGAATTGCGCAATATGGAGCACCTGAATGATGGTTATTACCATTATTCCACTGCCGTTTAGGCTGATACTGCTTATCATTCAAAAACTTACAATGCATACGCCAGTGACCAAAACGTCCACAATGACTACACTTTTTCTCAATAACATTTTGCTGATACTTGACGTTTGGTTTGGACCACTGTTTTTTGCACTCACTTCCAATTTCACTTTCACTCTTTTCAAAACATTTCACTTTTTGCACTGTGTTGACTTCAGGCACTTCATTCTTCACTTCACTCATTTTCTCTTTTACAAGATACAGTGCCTCACTTTTATTGGCCATATATGCCCGACACTCTTCAATAATTTCCTTCAATGTCATTGCCTGTCCTTTTTCACTTTTATTTTCAACACTTTTCATTGCCACTTGTCGCACTGCCATTGCATCACTTGGCATACCTGAAATAAAAATCAGGATTTTCAACTCCTCAATCGACAATGCCATTTCGGCTCGCTCACATTGAGCATTCACTACATTCCCAAACTCGACAATGTCTTGAAGGGCACTACACTTAACATTTAAGGCCTCGAACCTTTTCAACAATTTAGACCTATGGTCACTAAACTCTTTCACTAATTCACTACAGAGTTCGTCAAACTTCATTTCACTCAACTTGGTTGGCAGCATTTTCCTTTCAATTTGGGCATACTCTTCTGGCCCCAATTTACTCAACAACAATCTCACTTTAGAGGATTCTGGCAGGGTTTTACCCTCCACCTCAAAATAGGACCGATGCCTGCCCAACCATGACTCAAAGGTCATACCACTCGTCAAATCAAAAACGAACTCACCAATCATCCCAACTAATTTGCTGTACAATTCGGTGTCGTTCCACTCACTCGGCTTCAAGAGCCTCACTAACATTTTCTCAAAGTGCTCTTGCTGAGCCTTCAACAATTTCTCCACTGTTTTTGCATCCATTTTGCACTCACTAAAAAATAATTTTTTATCACTACACTTTTACTAAACACTACAATTTCACTAACCTTTTCGGTTTCACTACACTACAATTGTCCACACAGATTTTCTTTTTCTGAACTGCACACAGCTTACGTTGACGACACACAGCTTACGTTGACGAGCACTCACTGAAGTTGACGAACTGACTACTGGTTCTTTTTGAACACGACCGCGCCACTTGTTATGACCCCGCTTACGTAGAGGAGCTAACAAATACGTTTATCGCACACAGAAATACAAAGTAGATGAAGGTAGGAAGGAAGAGCTAAAACTGGGAGAGAACTAACTGATGGCTGGGCTTTTATACTAATCACTCTAAGGGCTGACGCCCATACACAACACCAAAAACTCCAAATATCCCATCATTAGCATGGCTTAGATTAATGCAGACCTGCTCATGAATACTGATTTTAGTATCCGTATCCAGATATCTACGGCGGATACAGGCGGATATCCGCAGGAATCTTGATATTAGCTGTATCCATATCCGTATCCTGAGCAGGTCTGGTTTAATATGACTCCAATGAAAAATATAATATGTATCACACATTTTCTTCTATTAAAAAATTTTTCTTACGACTTAATTTTTCAAATTTTTTAAGTACCGTTCATTACCGCGCAGGTGTTTCTCTCTCACACCTTTTTATTAATTTCCCTTCCAAACTTATTTTGCACTTTTTTTATTTAATAATTATAGACTGCCAAGTTTTCTCACAGCAAAATAAGGAGAAATGAAAAGCTGGAAATTATTTTTAAGAGAAATTGGCATTTTGACAGTTTGCCAACGTTTGCGTTACTGGGGGGCATTTGAGTCTCAGAATATTCCCGCCTCAAGCATTTTTGTCATACTCTTACGGTTATTTCTGTATATACAGTAGAATCTCTCAGTTACAACTCCCATTCCTTATATTACTCTCCTTCAAGTGTCACTCAATTCGAACTCGGGGGACGTATTTTAGCCTGATTTGACTTAGAGTTGTACCCCGAATCCTGAGGGCACGTTTTTCGGGGGGCGTTAGAGGATTACTGACAATAAATTGTGAGTGCTATTCTGTCAGTCATCCTCAAACGCTCCCCGAAAAACGTGCCCTCAGGATTCGGGTACAACTCTAATTTTACTCCGTCTCAACGACTATTTCCTTCTGACATCAGCAAAATTCAGCCCGAGGGGTGTCGTTATAGAGGGATTAGACTGTCGTGAAAACAGAATAAGATCAGTAAACCTCAGCCCAATATGTTCTTACATTACTCTTCTTCAAACTTCATTTAATTAGGATTTTAAGGGCGTGTTTCAGTCTGAACGTGTTTAAAGGGATTAGACTGTCATAACGAAAGATTCCAGAAAATCGTAACGGAAGTATTCTATTTTACTAGAATTTTTTCAAATTTTCATGGCCTTCAGACCCTCTTGCTCTTTTAGCCTTCACTGAGGGTCCCTAAATTTATTATTGTTCTGTTAGCTGATGCCAAACAAAGATGAATCTTCTGAATAAAAAAACAACAAAAAATAAATTTGAAAAAAAGGTGAATTAGGTATTCTCCGTGGTGATGACATTTTCGCTGTCTTGACAGAAGCGAATAATTAAAAGATTTGTTATTGCTCGAGAGAATACTAAATTCGCCTAAATTTTAATAAAATTCTCAACAACGTTAAAATTAAAAAGACAATTTTGCTTCAAAAAGGGTTACGGTATTTTCGTTTCGAAAAATAGTTTTAGAATAAACGACAACTTTAAAATACTATAAAAGCCTTTATTTTCTTCTTTCTTCACCAGCCAACAAATTTCTTCTTCAAAACAAATTCTTCAAACGACACTTTCTCTACAAACAACGACATAGCATCAAGGCGGCATGCTCTTCTGTTTCGACGACGGATCTGGAACGAAAAAGGCTTCAACAGCAACTCTACGTTCGGCTACCACCATCTTGCCGATGTTCTTTGCTTCGACTCTCTTCGTTTTTGTGCTGGTTGGGCAGGTCAACAGTGAAAAGGAGTACAATGGCCCTATTGGATTCTTCAACCACACTTTGAAGGATGGTCGTGTCACGCTTGATGAAAATTCTGTGAAGGTCAGAGAAGGAGACGTCTTCAACCTTACAAAGTACACGAATCATTCTGGGTCCTGTGATGTTGAAATCAAGAACGGAAACATGTGAGCTGCATTCTTTTTGGATTTTTTAAACAATTTTGATTTGTTTCAGTGTGCTCTACTACAAGAGGGAAAACGGAAAGAACATAAAGAACGATGGCTGCACTGTGGATCTGCTCACAAATCATTCAAACAAAATCAATTTCAAGACTGGAGTGAAGATAGAACCTGAGGACTGCCTAAAAAAGTGTTCAAGGCAAGAGTTCCTTTTTGATGGTGCCAGTGATAATACGTTAGTGTATTTCCTACATAATTTGACAATCTTATTTCTTTTTAGCCTTCCCTTCGCCTACAGCCCAATGACAGAGAATAACATCACGAGACTCAAGACGCGTCGACCATCTGAAGGAAAAAAGGGAGATTGCAGAAAATTCAAAGCGTGTAGCACAATGTACAACTTTGCATGCCATGGACTTCTCTCGAGATTGCTTGGAACAAATGCATCTGGAAAGGCGATGATCATATTTTTGCTCACATCCATCCAAGTGAGACAATAATCTTTTAATTGTCTTAATAATTTATTTTTCAGTTGGCGAGAAACTGACAGTATGGACTATAAAGGATCTCAATGGCTTTAAAGAGTTTGGTCTGAAGATAGAGGAGGGCGGCTTCTCCATGGATTTGAAAGGAGTAAAGGAGGAGGAGGGGAAGTATAATCTAACCGATCCAGAACAAGAACATCCATACTGCGTTCTTGAAGGAGAAGGCTTTATCAAACCTTCGAATTGGGAAATTATTGGGAAGAATCCTGCTCCAGAACATGATCATTTGCTTGTCTTCTACATGCTTCCACAGAGCGCATCTCGAAAGCACATTGATGGCAATGTCAATGTTGATCCTCCTGATGGTCCAAAATGTGAAGAACTCTACATTGAATTTGTAAGGAATTTGAACTCTCTTGTAAAATCCTTTCAAAAAACTTTTTATTCAGGACATGCAGAACTACACTCTTTTGTCTGTCCGCGATCTACCCACCACTACCACCACCACCACTACAACAACTACACCACCGCCAACGACCACCACTTCAACGGCCACCACATCAACACCAACTACTGTAAAAACGACGGAAACAGCAACGACTGAAAAGCCTAAACCTCAGGATTCTCTCTTTGGGCCTACAGTCATCTTTATCGGAATTTTTGTTGGAATTATTGTTATTGTCTTTGGTGGAGCTATGGTCATCTTTCTCTTCATGAAGGTAGTTTGTGATTACGGAGTGATTGTAGAGTATTTCTTTTTCTTTTCAGGCTAAGAAAAATAGGGCAAAATGGGAGGACGATGATAATTCGAAGATTACATCGGAAAAATCAAAGATGGGGGAGAAGTCAAAAATGGAGGAGGACAAAGCAATGATGGAGGCCACGGCAAAGATGGAGGAGGGCAAGTCGAAGATGGGGGAGAAGTCGAAAATGGCGACCACTGCGAATTCGATGATGGAGACCAACTCGAAAATGGAGGAGGAGGACAAGTCGAAGAGCAGCCAGCAGGAATGATGAGAGGACAATAAAAGAAGCTATAAGTGTTCCAGAGAAGAAAAAAGATGTGTGATTGTTGAAGAGAAAGTTCAAAATAATAATTGTTGTTGTTGTTTTCCCTCAAAAATATATTTGTACCTATTTTCCTACATTGCCCTTGTACCTATATAATTACCCAAACATTTTGTTGTTTGTTTGTTTGTATTGTTGTGATTGTTAAATAAATTGTTGTGTTTGTAGAAAAGACTTGAGTTTTATTCGATTTTGTATCTTTTCTGATCATTTAAAACAATTTAAAAATGTTTAAAAAAATAAAGGCACTGAGCGGGGTCGAACCCGCGACCTCCTCGAAAACATCTTTAATTTCCGCTTAAATTTATTTTTCGTAGGATTTTAAACCATTAAAAAGTGGAATTTTTATTTCTTGTTACTTCTTTGCTTATTAAAAACAGTTTTTTAACTTTAAAAAAATTCCGGGCCTCGAGCTGGGTCGACCTACGACCCCCTTTTGATCCTTCATCCCTCTTTTTAAAAAGTTTTAAGTGGTGTTTTTGATAAAATCTGAACAGAAATATACATTTTTGTAATTTTGGTCATAAAAACAATTTTCAACATCTTAAAGAATTCCGGGCCCCGAGCGGTGTCGAACCCGAGACCCTCTCAAATTTAATCCAACATCCCTCTTTCTATCTCTGATTTTTTCACCTTTTTTATTTTTTCTTTCCCAACATTTTCACCATTATTATTTTCCATCAATCTTGTCCTCTCATTAATTATTTTATTTTTTATTTCTACTTCATTTTTTAATTTAATACATTTTTTAATTTAATATTACTCGAATCGAAGGAAAAAAAGAAAGTTGTGTTCCAAAATATGGCCTAGATATCGTCATTTTTCCAGCTTATAGACAATAGAGTAAATACGATACAAAAATAGTTTAGCAAAAGTTTATCCACCGGGCAGGATTGCTAGGCGCGTTCGCTCACCACATACAGTAGCACTACCATTAAGCTACTGGGGCTTCGACTAAAACTTTTTCTGTTCGAAAAAGTTTTGGTATAAAAGCCGACTTTGAAATACTATAAAAGCCCTTTATTTTCGTCATTCTACACCAATCAACATAATTTCTTCCTCACAGCAAGTCTTCAAACGTCACTACAAACAACAACAAAGCATCAAGGCGCCATGTTCTTCTGTTTCGACGATGGATCTGGAACGAAAAAGGCTTCGACAACTCCACGTTCGGCTACCAGCATCTTGTCGATGTTCTTTGCTTCGACTCTCTTCATTTTTATGCTGGTTGGACAGGTCAACAGTGAAAAGGAGTACAATGGCCCTATTGGATTCTTCAACCACACTTTGAAGGATGGTCATGTCACGCTTGATGAAAATTCTGTGAAGGTCAGAGAAGGAGACGTCTTCAACCTTACAAAGTACACGAATCATTCTGGGTCCTGTGATGTTGAAATCAAGAACGGAAGCATGTAAGTTTCTTCATGCTTTTTTTGCATCTCTGAAACAAACTTCATTCGTTTCAGTGTGCTCTACTACAAGAGGGAAAACGGAAAGAACATAAAGAACGATGGCTGCACTGTGGATCTGCTTACCAATCATTCAAACATGATCAATTTTAGGACTGGAGTGAAGATCAAACCTGAGGACTGCCTAAAAAATTGTTCAAGGCAAGAATTCCCTTTTGATGGTGCCAGCGCAAATCTGTTAGTTTTTGATTTTTCACTAGTCTAACAATCTATTTTAATTTATTTTTAGCCTTCCATTCGTCTACAGTTTAACAGAGAATATCACGAAACTTAAGAAAAGGCAGCTCTCTGAAGGAAATGATACGCATTGCTTAAAGTTCAAAGCGTGTGGCAACAATGAACAACTTTGCATGCCATGGACTTCTCTCGAGATTGCTTGGAACAAATGCATCTGGAAAGGCGATGATCATATTTTTGCTCACATCCATCCAAGTGAGCAATAAAAATCTTAATTATTTTTATCATTTATATTTTTTAGTTGGCGAGAAACTTGCTCAATGGACTATAAAGGATCTCAATGGTTCTGAAAAATTTGGTCTGACGATAGAGGAGGGCGGCTTCTCCATGGATTTGAAAGGAGTAAAGGAGGAGGAGGGGAAGTATAACCTAACTGATCAAAAACGGCAACATCCATACTGCGTTCCTAAAGGAAGAGGCTTTGTCAAACCTTCGAATTGGGAAATTATTGGGAAGAATCCTGCTCCAGAACATGATCATTTGCTTGTCTTCTACATGCTTCCACAGAGCGCATCTCGAAAGCACATTGATGGCAATGTCAATGTTGATCCTCCTGATGGTCCAAAATGTGAAGAACTCTACATTGAATTTGTAAGGAATTTGAACTCTCTTGTAAAATCCTTTCAAAAAACTTTTTATTCAGGACATGCAGAACTACACTCTTTTGTCTGTCCGCGATCCACCCACCACTACCACCACCACCACTACAACGACTACAACACAACCGCCAACTACCACCACTACAACCAGTTCAACGACCACCACATCAACACCGGCTGCTGTAAAGACGACAGAAAGGACGACGACAACAACAAAAAAACCTAAACATCGGAGCGATGACTTTTGGTTGGCTGCTTCATTTGGTGGATTATTTGCCTTCATAATGCTTTCCTGCTTTTGTTGTATAATGACCACGTCCTGCTGTGAGAAGAAGACCAATTTCTGCAACAAAACTTGTATAATGCTTCATGCAATAAACATCACCATCTTCACATTAATTGGACTCGGAGTCTTCTTCGTCTACACTATAGTGGATAATCCAAGTCCACTCATCGTCTTCATCCTCATTCTAAGTCTTACTTGCAGCTGTATAGTCTCGACATGTTGCATCGTTCACAAGTACTACAAATACGAAGAAAAGAAGTTAGACGACAAGGAAAGACGAAGGAGGGAGAAAGAAAAAAAGAAAGAAGAGGAAGAAAGGATCAAAAACAAAAAATATCAGAAGGAGTTGGAAGCTGTCATCGATGATTATATCGAATCCACCAAGGATTTCGAAGTAAGGAATATTTTTTATTAAATAAAAATAATTTTTTCTTCCTTTTAGGACATCAACCCTGAAGTGATCAAACATGCGAAGAAAGCTCAAAACCTACGGCCGCGTCAAATGCCTCTTCCACCTTACTGTTCAGTTGGTCTGAGCACGGATTCGGATCGACATCCGGTAAAACCCCTGAATTTTTTTAAAAACTTAATTGATATTTTTAGGTTGATCGGGAGAAGGACACGACTACAGCGAATTCACTGATGGGAGCCACGGAGACTTCAAAGATGGAGGAGGGCAAATCGAAGATGGAGGCCGCGGAACATTCGAAGATGGGCGGGAAATCGGAGGAGGCAAAGGTGGAGGAGAAATCGAAGATGGAGGAGAGCAAAGCAAAGATGGAGGAAAAGTCGAAGATGGGGGAGAAATCGAAAATGGCTACCACTGCGAATTCGATGATGGAGACCAACTCGAAAATGGAGGGGGAGGACAAGTCGAAGAGCAGCCAGCAGGAATGATGAGAGGACAATAAAAGAAGCTTCAAGTGTTCCAGAGAAGAAAAAATATGTGTGATTGTTGAAGAGAAAATTCAAAATAATAATTGTTGTTTTCCCTCAAAAATATATTTGTACCTATTTTCCTATATTGCCCTTCTATAATTACCCAAACATTTTGTTGTATAGTATTTGTTTCCCCCTAAAACCTATATTTGTAGCATTCAATATATATTGTTTGTTTGTATTGTTGTGATTGTAAAATAAATTGTTTTAGTAGAAAAGTCTTGAATAATACAAACATTAAGTTAGAATGTTCCATAAACACATTAAAACATCAAAATCTGAACTGAAAATATCAAAACACTTGAAAACAAATCAGAATTTAATAAAAACATGAGATACAACAACCAGTCAAAAATCAGAATTTCCTCAAAATCAGAACTAATTTGAAACATGCAGAAAATCATAATTTAAACAAACAAAATCAGAACATTTGTTGTAATTATATTGAAAAAAAACTATAGGAGACTAACTCCACGAAACGTTCCGTCTCAGGCCTTATTTTTCCTTGTATTTGTTCTCGTAATTTTACTTACTTGCCTAATTCATTTTTTGTATTCTTACTAGAGGTCGGCGCGGAATAGGATTTAAAATACTATAAAAGCCTTTTATTTTCTTCTTTCTACACCAGCCGACAAATTTCTTCTTCTAAAAAAAATTCTTCAAACGACACTTTCTCTACAAACAACAACAAGACATCAGGGCGTCATGCTCTTCTGGTTCGACGACGGATCCGGAACAAGAAAGGCTTCGACAACTCTGCGTTCGGCTACCACCATCTTGCCGATGTTCTTTGCTTCGACTCTCTTCGTTTTTGTGCTGCTTGGACAGGTCAACAGTGAGGGGGAGTACAATGGCCGTATTGGATTCTTCAACCACACTCTGAAGGATGGTCAAGTCACACTCAACTATTCTTCCGTTGCTGTCGAAAAAGGAGACGACCACAAGCTTGCTAAGTACACGAAGCTTTCTGGGTCCTGTGATGTTGAAATCAAGGGAAGCGGAAACATGTGAGTTTCTACAAAAATTTTAAATTTTTTGAAATAATTTCCATTCGTTTCAGTGTGCTCCACTACAGGAAAAACGGAGAGAAGAACATAAAGGGCGAAGGCTGCACTGTGGATCTGCTCACCAAGCATTCGAACATGATCAAGTTCAGGACTGGAGTGGAGCTCAATGATAAGAATGGTACATGCCTAGAAAGGTGTTCAGTACTTCATATCCTTTTTGATGATGCCAGTGCAAATCTGTTAGTTTTTCGTTCCCTACATAGTTTGACAATCTATTAGTTAATTTCAGGCTTCCCTTCGCCTACAGCTACAGTACAACTAAGCATAATATCACGAAACTTGAGAACGGTCCGCTCAAAGGAAATAAGGACGATTGCAGACATTTCGAAATGTGTGGAGAAGATGAACAACTTTGCATGCCTTGGACTTCTCTCGAGGTGGCTTGGAACAGATGCATCAAGGACGACGAAAATCCTCGTATCTTTGCTCACACCCATCCAAGTAAACCGAATAAATCCTTTAATTGTTTTGATCATTTAAATTTTTAGTTGGCGAAAAAGCGGCAAAATGGAATCGACCAAATGTCAATGAATTTGAGCTGACAATAACAGAAGAAGGCGGGTTCTATATGGATGAAGAATCGGACAATGTAAAATATGATCCCGACGATGAAAAAAAAGAAAACCATCCATACTGCCTTCCTAAAGGAAAAGGCATTGCCAAACCTTTGACTTGGAAAATCAATGGGATGAGTCCGGCTCAAGGATATGATCGTCTGCTTGTCTTCTACATGCTTCCACAGAGAGCTGCGCGAATTTACGACAACGGGTTAATCGACAAAGACAAATCTCCTGATGGTCCAAATTGTACAGAACTCTACATTGAATTTGTAAGGAATTTTAAATTTTCCCTTGTAAAATCCTTTCAAAAAATTTTCTGTTTATTCAGGACAAGGACCACTACAAACTTTTGTCTGTCCGCGATCCAACAACTACGACGACCACCACCACACCTACGACTACAACAACACCGCCAACTACCACCACCACATCAACAACGACGACTTCCGTAAAAACCACACAAACGACAACAACAACGACTGAAAAGCCTAAACCTCAGGATTCTCTCTTTGGGCCTACAGTCATTTTTATTGGAATTTTTGTTGGAATTATTGTTATCATCTCTTGTGGAGCTATGGGCATCTTTCTCTTCATGAAGGTAGTTTGTGATTACGGAGTGATTGTAGAGTATTTCTTTTTCTTTTCAGGCTAAGAAAAATAGGGCAAAATGGGAGGACGATGATAATTCGAAGATCACATCGGAAAAATCAAAAATGGGGGAAAAATCAAAGATGGAGGAGGACAAAGCAAAGATTGAGGCCAAGGCAAAGATGGAGGAAAAGTCGAAGATGGGGGAGAAATCGAAAATGGCGACCACTGCGAATTCGATGATGGAGACCAACTCGAAAATGGAGGAGGAGGACAAGTCGAAGAGCAGCCAGCAGGAATGATGAGAGGACAATAAAAGAAGCTATAAGTGTTCCAGAGAAGAAAAAAGATGTGTGATTGTTGAAGAGAAAGTTCAAAATAATAATTGTTGTTGTTGTTTTCCCTCAAAAATATATTTGTACCTATTTTCCTATATTGCCTTTATACCTATATAATTACCCAAACATTTTGTTGTATAGTATTTGTAATGTTCAATATATATTGTTTGTTTGTATTGTTGTAATTGTTAAATAAATTGTTGTGTTTGTAGAAACGACTTGATAGAGAGAAAACATTAACAAAGATCAGAATATTCTAAAAACATTTAAATAAGACCGAAAAAATCAGAATTTAATCAAAACATTGGAGAAAACAAGTCAAAAAATCAGAAATTCCTCTATAAAATCAGAATTTATCAAAAACAAAAAATCAGAACAGTATTAAAACAACAAAAACATTTAAAAATAAATCAGAATTTAATCAAAACATTAAATAAACATTGGAGAAGTTTAAACAAAACAAACAAATCAGAATTTCCTCTCACTATTTTTTTTGATTAACCCAAACAAAACAAAAAAATCAGAACATCTTCAAAACAACATAAACATCTAAAAACAAATCAGAATTTAACCAAAACATTAAATAAACATCAGAAAAGTTTAAATAAAACAAATAAATCAGAATTTCCTCTCATCAAGGTAATGTTTTTGTTGTTTAATTTAGCACAAACAAAAAAAATCAGAACACTATTAAAACAACAAAAACATTTAGCATAATTAACAAAATAAAACCATAATTTAATCAAAACATCAAAAATTTTCATTAAAACAAATAAAATAAATTTAAAATAAAATGTTTTGCGCATGTTTTACTTCTTAGAATTAAACACTCAATTCTTTCCTCAAAATTTGATAAGCAATTCTCTCACGGAAATAGGGAATGTGTTCCTGAGTAAATGTAATAGGCGCTCTACGCGATGCATATTCAGCAAACAAACAAGAAAATACTCCACAATCAGAAAGATTTCCTTGAGGAGGAATATTCTTTAAAATTAAAAAAAAAATTTTTTTTGGTTAAAAATTGGAATATACTTTAGCGTACCCCCTGCAGAAAAAAAACGTATCAAAGTACTCTCATTATCTATCTTTGTTAAAATAAAATAATTATTATATGGGGTTTGTGAACACGAAAATTAAAAATAATGGTAACAACTTTGGCTCGGGATATAGGGCTCGAAATGGTCAAAAATCATAGGGAGAGGGGAGTGGGCTGATTTTTGAGGTTAAAAATTCGATTATACAAATAATAAAAGGAATCTCGAGCTGGGTACGCTAAAAGTACAGCCAGAAAATGAAAGGGAAAAACCCTCAAAAAATTAAATTGCCATCCATTCATGTCCAAAGGAATTTGCCTTTTCTCCATAGATTCGTTAATAAGATATTCTCTAGAAAAAAAGAGATTTCGATAAATTTTTGGAAATTTTAAACAAAACTGTAACAATTCCAAACATTCAAAGTTGTCCTGATGCAAAGAATCGTAATAATCCATTTTGCGTTCTTCCAAATCAATAACCTTTAAAAAACAAATTTTTTGAACAATAATACTTAAGAAAGTCTTAGATTTAAATAAACCCTCAATTTAAGATGTTTTTTAAATCTGTTGGCTACTGGATCGAGTTTTTACCTAATAAGGTTGGGGGATAGTTGAAAATTTTCGGATATCCGGATCCGGTATCCGAACCGAAATTTTCCGGATATCCGGCCTTTTTCGGATCCGAATATCCGGATCAGCCAACCTTATTCCCTAAGCGATACAAACAATTTTTTAGACACACCTCACACTATTACACCATATTCAAGAGACTTTTTCTCGCCACCAATATGTATCAGATACAGCTAGCTCATTTTAAGCTACAATTCTAAGTCCCAAAGGAATTTTTTCAGTTTTTTTTTTTTAATTTTTCAGTCCCAAAAAAATCTCAAATTTTAATAATGTTTCGATTAAAAATTTTTAATTAAAATTAAAAAAAAATTTTTTTTACCACTAAACACCAATGAATAGACAAATGTATCGGAACAATAATTATTTGATTTTCAAAAATATCCTTATTTTTAGTCCAACGCTTAACACGTTCATATCCATTTGAAGACAAACTTGAATAAAAGAAGGAATTGAAAGCATAAACCTTTGAAAAATTTTTTAGAAATTAAAAAAAAATTTTTTTTTAACCTTGGGTAAATCATTATTATTATTGCTTCTATCAACAATTAAACTGGCATAAATGTTGATAACTGAAAAAAAAAATTTTTTTAATGGGGAAAAAATTTTTATTAGGGGAAAAGGATTATTTTTATAAGAGCCATTATCTATTCAGTTAAAGTTTTTTAATATCTTGCGGATAAAAATAAAAATGTTGTAAATTAAAAAATCAGCAAAACCTGTCCGCAGTTTTTTAATTTTTTTAAATAAAGATATATTTTTACGGACTTTTATAAATAATGAAAATGTCCACATCTTTCCCAAAAAATTTTCTCTTAAAAATCTTTGCGGATATCTAGAAAATTAAATGAGAAAAAATTCCGCAAAGTTTGTCCGCAAAAATATTTTTGTCATTTTTTCTCAATTTGAATTTTTAAAAATTAACAAAAAAAAATTTGATTTTTCAAACCTTCATCATTCAACCATTCATTCCAAAAAATAGTCATAAGGTCTTTTCTATTCAATTCAAAACCAGAATTTTTAACAATTATTTGATCATTTAATTTGGTATCGTAAATAATAATTGACATAGATCTTAAAGCATTATAAGACAAATCTGAAAAAAAATTTCAAAAATTTTTAAAAAAGAATTTTTCAAAAAGAAAACCTCTATAGCCTCTCGGTTTAGGTTTTTTAGTTAATGGCCATAAAATGAAGGCAAAGAAAGTTGGCCAGACAAGAAAATAAATTATATACCCATAAAAATACATTGATTTTAATGGCTAGAAAATTAAAAAAAATTTTTTTAATTTTAAAATTAAAAATATAGTCAACTCTCATTATAAGAGACTCCCTTTTAAGACTGAAAAAGAATTGTGCCTTATAATGAGGTGTATATCAAATTGGAGATATATCCTCTTAAAATAACTCCTCCACCCAATAGTCTAAGTTTTAAAAAGAGCGTCACTTAAATAGAGGTGTATCTAATATTGAGTGTATCTTATAAAGAGGTTTCTATAAAATGGTGTACCTAATGTGAGTATCTTTTAAATTGTGGGTTCACCCTCCCTAAAGGGCACCCAAATTTTTATAATGAGCGTCTCTTAAATCAAGGGTGTATCTAATATGTATAAGGGGGTGTCTTTTATATATAGAGGGGTTATAAATTTAAAAAAACCAACAGTAATCCAAATTTCCTTTTTAACAAGTCCAAAAGTCAAAAAAGCAAAAGCCATAGAAACACAAATATTTAAACGTCCAAATAACCAACAAAAAGGTTTTGCCCACCAAAGATTAATTAAATGACGAAATTGGGGAGGGCCAAAAGCAATAAATGTATATAACTTTAAAAAAATATAATTTGAATTTTAAATAGAATTTAAAAGGTAAATAAATTTTAGAAAAATTAATCCGCAAAATTTTGTCCGCAAAATTTTTGCGGACAAATTTTTGTCCGCAAAAATTAATATTCAGAAAAAGTCTACTCCTTTACAAGTACCCAAATTTTAATTTTTTTCAATAAAAATTTAATCAAATAATTTATTAAAAAATTAACAAAAAAAACCTGTTCTTGAGCCACCATACACATAAATTCAAAAGCAAATAACATAAAATAACCCAAATGATATCCATGCCAAACAGCCAAATATAAAAGTGTAATTAAATGGCTATAATATTTATTGCCTAGCCATTTAAGTCTTTTGAATATATGGCTGGAAATTTTGAAAAAAATTAAATTTTTGAACTAAAAATGAATTTTTTGGGAAAGACATTTGATCTCAAAAAGGACATTTGATCCAAAATGTCAAAAAACTAAGGTAAGCCCAAAAAAGTCCGCAAATATCTTCGAAAAATTTTTTGAGAAAAGAGTTATGAGCAAAAATAAGAAAAAAATAGATGAGAGACATTTGATCCCACATGACAAAAAAATAAGGTAAGCTAAAAAAAGTCCGCAAATATTGTCCGCAATTATTTTGAAAAAGATTTTTTGAAAAAAAAATTGATTTTTAATTCTTACCTACGTCCCTTTACCATATTTTTTGTCAAAATAATTATCCCCCCCCCCCCCCCCCCCCCCACAAAATTTGAAATCAAACTTTTTAGCAAATTCATTAGTACAACAATTAAAAGAGTCAATAACCGATTGAAAATCACTTCCCAATTCCCATTTAATAATATTAATATTTCTAGTTCCATTCCATTTATCATCCCCATTTAAATCTTTTCCATTATAAGAAATTCCACACAAAATTGAACTTCCCTCTGTTAAAAGCCAAGCAACACAATAACGATACATTGTTGATTTAAACCAAATTGTATTCCAAACTATTTTCCAAAATAATGGAAGGGACTTGAAATTTTTTGAAAATTATTTTTTAAAAGGTCAAACATCATTATAGGATACCCACTTGGGAGTAAAAAATTTGTGTCTTGTAATGAGATGTCTCTTAAATTGGGGGTATCATTCAAGAAGCTTTTCAAATCTAACGGTTAACCAAATTTAATAATAAAGGGTTATTTAAAAGGTATCGCCTAGACAGCTCCCAAATCTAATTGTTTTGGGAGTCAACCAAAGAGTCAACCAAGTCAACCAAAATTGTATCATAAATTAAGGAGATCTTTCAAAGAAGTCCTGACATAATTAAAATATTTAAAAAATACCAAAAATTCAGGAGAATTAAAATAACTGTCAGGCACCCAAACAGTCCCCCATTTATACAAAACAGCAAAAAATACACCAACAACAAAACGTTGAAGACTTGCCATTATACTTTAAAAATTAAATTAATTTAAAAAAAATAAAAAATTTTTAAGCCCTAAGTTTTATCCGCAAAAATAATCCGCAAGTTTTATTAGCAAACCACTCAAATTTTTGCGGATTTTGTTACGGACAAAAGTTGTCGATTTTTTATACTTATTTTTGGACCTCTTGGACTTCATTTAATTACTTAAGAAAATGTCCGCAAGTTATGTCCGCAAATTTTTAATTTGTCCGCAAATATTAAAACCTAAAAAATTCCAAAAAACCTGGATTGTCTAACTTCATTCCTTTCTTTATCCAAATAATCCCCCTTAACAAATTCTCTAAAACGTTTTAAAGAAAAATGAGGGCCAGTAAGCGTTCCACTAAAACAAAAAGCAAAAGCTGCAATTTCCAATAAATTTGGTTTGTCCGTTATTGCTGTTTTTGATTGTTGCTAAAAATTGAAGAAAGTTTACTAGTTAAATGTAAGTTTGTGGGCTTCTCCAACATAATACTTATTGTTCTATTTAATCGGACGTCACGTGTGTGATTGAATTGACGTCTTATAAAAGTGAAGTGATAGAGGGATAAGCCATTCTCCTCCATCCCCTTATTTTAAACCGGAAGATGAATAAACCCACATTGTGTAAACTTGAAAACGAGGGAATAGGGAGTAAAATGAAAGATAAAAGGGGCCTATAAACGGGTCTGTAACCTATTTTCGTATTAATCCCCCCCCCCCCCAAAAACCTGTAAATGTCCATCATATACATCCATAACTAAAGCAGTCATTTTTAAAGTCAAAATACAAAAAGGTGTAGTCCATGTAATATCATAAGTTGAAGATTCCACAAACCAAATACCAATTAATAAATGCCCCTTTTTAAAGAAAAAAAATTAAAAAAAAATTTTTCAAAAAAAAATACTAAAAAGAAAATATGTGCAGCAGCAACAGAGAGAGCAGTTCCAGGAATTAAATTGACAATTAAATAGGCAATAATTATTGAAAAAATTGTGTGGATGATGGCTACACCTGTGAATTAAAATAGGAAAAAAATTTAAAAATTATTTAAAAATCCGCAAATTTTGTCCGCAAATTATAAAATGTGTGCAAAATTTGTAAAAAATTATTTTTGTCAAAATAAAAATATTTGCGGATAAAACCTACGGATTTATGCTACCAACAATAAATAAAAAATAAATTCAAATAAAAGAAAAATTTTTTTAAAAAGGGGTCATTTGGGTCAAAAATGTCAAATTCATTTTTTCCCTTAAATCAAAATCCCGAAAAATCCCCCCCCCCCCAAAATTAAAAAAAACAAACCACAAAAAAACAAATAAAGCAGCACACCAGTAACCACAAAAAATACATGTTGAAACCTTTCAGGTAATTTATAAATAAATGTTCGGTAAATAATAGCTAAAGGATAACAAGCCAAAATTGCAACAAGTAAACGCAAAGCATCCTCCTCTGAACCAATTATTTGAGATAGATAATCCGTAAAAGTTGCCATTTTTAATGTTTTACATAGTTTTTCTAAAGAACAAAAAATTAAAAAAAAATTGGAAGAAGTGAAAATGCAAGTAAATTTAAATGATCATTCCATTATTCTCAAAAGGGGACACGCCCAAGTAGACGCGCGGCCATAACGGCGCACAGCATCTTAAAATAGGCAGAGGCTGTTACTCGCCTTTCAGTGCTGTTTCAGCACTATGGTTTCAGTGCCAGGATTTCAGTGCCAGGGTTTCAGTGTGTGCTCTATTTAAGTGAATATGAATTGTATGCAATTATTAAAATGGAATGTTAATCATTTTATTTAACATTTAAAGGCATTTTAAATGAAAATAAATTTTTTCAAAATAGGTTTTTCCCTTTATTTTTCATTTTCTAAATTTAGTTACAAACCCATGTGTAACTTTTATAAAACATGTGAAAAAACGATAAATTTGGTTTTAAAACAAAGATAAGACTTTGTTTAACGATTTAGTTAAGATAAAATTTTTTTTTCTAAGTTTTTTTTCGAGATAAAGCTTCTCGAAGTTGCAACCTCCAAATCTTTAGAAAATAGCACGCGAAAGAAATAGTGGGGAAAAGAAAAAGATACTGTATTTTTATTTTTTCAGTGCCACTGAAACGGCTTAAAGTAACAGGTTAAGATGCTGTGACGGCGCAAAGCCATAACTTGCTGAAAAATTTGTGACCCTTATCAATTTTGGTATCAATCTCTTTAGCTCGACGAGAGGAATCGTTTAATACTAAATTTGGTAAGATTCGGAAATCTTGAAGCGAGTTATGGCTTTGCGCCGTTATGGCCGCGCGCCTACTTGGGCTGTACTCTATTCTGCGGTTAAGGACGATTCAGTATCGCCGATTCAGTATAGCCGATTCAGTATCGCCGATTCAGTATCCGCCGATTCAGTATATGGCCATAACTTTCCTGATATTCGACCGATTCGAATAATTCTCATATCATTCGAAAGGTCTCGTGATTCGACATCTTTTTCATAATTGGCCCGATCAGATCTGATGATCACAAAAAAAGTTACAGCGTGAAAACCGATTTTTTATGCCTGTGACGTCGTTTATCAGTGATAACTTTTTGTAGAGTGATCAGATCAGGTCAGTCCAATTATGAAAAAGATGCAGCACCCCAAGGCCTATCAAATCATATATAATAATTCCCACAATATTGATCGAGCAAAAAGTTATGGCCAAAAAGCTCGAATACTGAATCGGCCAATACTGAATCGGCGATACTGAATTGGCGATACTGAATCGGCGATACTGAATCGTCCCCTACCCCTATTCTGAAAGAAAACAGAATTTTTCTCTCTCCAATTCTCTTTTCTATTTTTCTTTCTCTAATTATAACTGTGTCTAGTTTTTTGTTAAATTATGTGATTCTTCAAAATATCTAACTTTCGTTTTGCCCAACAGAACAAATTCAGACATTTCGTCTCAATATTCTCTCCCTTTTTAAATTTATTAACCTCCCTTTTTCCTAATTTGAGAGATAACCTTGAAAATCATAAAGCATGTAATCCTTCTTGCAGAATACCTCATTATTATGAGGATTATATTTTTTCCCGCTTAATATGTGTGCTAAATCCGGGTCAAAAATAGAGGAATTTTTTTAATTTTTAGGGCATTATAAAAGCTTAAACGCTGGAAGCTTAATTTAGTTACCGTAAATACTCCAATTAAAGCCCGGCTCTATTAGAAGCCCATATCTAAAATACAAGTCCACCCAAGGGGGCCCATCGAAAAATAAACGTCCATTCCCTAATAGAAGCCCATATCTAATACAAGCCCACCCAAATTGACACTGAAAAATAGACGCCCAGGGCCTTAATTAGAGCATCTACGGTAATTTATCATTTTAAGTATGTCGTGTTTGTTTAATTACTTCCTTATTGGAGCTCTGCTCTTCTCTATGCCTATTTTCTCTATGGCTAATTTGCCTGATAGTTCTGCAACTCAAACTATGGAGTGAGTTTCTTTTCTTTTTACAATTCAAAATTCATTTTTCTCTCAGTTATTCTCATTTTGAAGAATCTGATATGCTGCTAGACAAGGACGATGAATGGCTTCATTATTTGTTATATTCGGCTAGCTTCATGATTGGGTAATTATTAAAGATTGAAATGGTTATAGGCTGAGGCCGCCTTAGACTTTTATTGTGTCTGGATTTTCTTACTAACCACAGACTCAGATTCGGCCCAGAACAATGGATTTCAGAAATTAGTCCAAGGCCAATTAGAGTGGGGCCTGGGACAAGGCTCGGATTGTTCCTGTACCCTAAACCCAGGCATTTTTGGGATTAATAGACTTTTAGTATGTCTTAATTTTTCCCCAAACTTCAAGGCATTGGATTTCAAAAATTTTTCCAAGCCCAACTAGGGAGGAGGGTTTGGGTCAATGGAGGAGGGTTTGGGTCAAAATCTACTAGGATCTTAGTGGGTCTGAATATTTTATGAATCACAGACCCAGATTCGGCCCAGTGCAGTGGATTTCAAAAATTAATTTAAGCCCAGACCCAAATTTAAAAGAATCAATAAATCTTCAAAATAATTTTTAAAAGCTCTTTCATAATTTGGGCAATTGTGCGTTTTTGTTTGGTCGTTCCGCGTTATAAGAAAATTCAACAAATGGAGCAATACTATAAATTGCTCAAGAACGAGTACAAAAGTGAGCGTGAATTGATGTCTGGTCAAAAAGAAATTGTGGTATCGGCTGAGGAAAAAAGTGAAAGGGTGAGGGAAATTTTTAAAAATTTTTGAAAATTTTTTTTTAAGTCAGTACTTGCTACTACCAGCGATCTCAGCAGAAATTACAGTGATATTCCAAGTTCTCTCAAATCTGACAAACCAAAAATTAAAAAGGAACCTGTGGTCGCCGAGACGAATAAATCGGTACGTCTTCGACCTAAACTGCATACAACGGATAAAGGTTAGTAAAAAAAGTTTTTTTAGTGGCTTGAACCTAAATTATTCTAAAACAGGGAGAACTTTTTTGAAATTATTTTCCCTTCATTAAGGGGTGGTTATTCCAATGACTTCTTTTTAAAACGTCTGTGGAGGGGTTTTAGGAGGGAGGAAGCAGGCACGAGGATTTGTTCGGAGTCTGGGGCAAGGCACTAAGGGCGTAGAAAGCAGGGTGATTTCATTGTATTTTTTTCTCTCTTCCCCCATCTCGAAGTGGGGGCTTCAGCCCTCCACTACTATACTCTTACAAGGCACTGATAACGATTGCGCAGGTTAGTTCGTTGCCCGATGGCTACTCTTACTCCACTTCTAATAAGCCATTAAAAATGTTTAGGGCAGCTATTTTTATTTTTAAACGCTTTACGCAAAAAAAAACATTTTATTTTTAAAGGCCCAATTCTCGTCTCTGATAGCAGCAATTATGAAGAAATTGGAAATGTTCATGTTGATGATATTTATTCTGCTCCTCAACAGCCTTCTGTTCCAGAAAATCTTCCAATACTTTCTCCACCCACTAAATCTATTAAATCTGCAAAGCTTTTTAGTGACGAAATGGAAGATGCTGTGCCTTTCAATACTGTCCCGTTGTCGATGTTGAGTGATGCTGGTAGAGGTCTTAAATTACAACAAACTGCTGCCCAACTGGAAGAGGATCAAACTCCGTTTATTGTTGAAACGAAGGAAAAGGCTACTGAAGGTTTAATAAAAAATAAAATAAAGGGGGGTTTGGGGTAATTTATGGGGACATAGAGGGCAAGGGCGTAGCCAGGGGGGGGCTTCTGGAGCTAAAGCCCCCCCCCCCCCGAAATCGACCCCCTGGCTACGTCCTTGCTAGAGGGGGGAATGATTCTCAGTCAGGGGGAGATGGCGCCACGGAAGAGGGGTCTCAAATTCAATGATCCTCTGTAGGGTTGCCAAAATGGACCGACTCGGACCGAAAGATCGAGTCAGGTCTCGATGTTTGGCCCGAAAAAGTCTCGTACCGGCCCGACTCGATAAAGTTGGGCCCGAAAAAGACTCGTAACGGCCCGACTCGATAAAGTTAGGCCCGAAAGTGACTCGTACCGGCCCGACTCGATAAAAACAGGCCCGAAAAAAATTGTCTCGGAAAAAGTCGGCCCGACTCGAACACGACTCGATAATATTTTTACCAGATTTGTGGACAAAAATGGGAGAAATCTGGCTCCTTGGCATTCCAAAATTCGAAAAATTTTCGCCTGCGGCGCTGAAATGAAGAATTTTTAGCTCCATACTTTGCTTCACATCTCGAACTTACTGGCTTTAATCGATAAGCTGGATTACTGGGATTTATAGGATATATTCCGCGGGATCCCATCATCATTTGAACTTTTTAAACTCAATCAGTTTTGAGAGTCCACAATTTTCCGCAGTCCGCAATTTTAACTTTAAAATACGCAGTCGTAATCTTCAGTCCACAAGTCAAAAACACACAATCTTACGCAATCCGCAGTCCACCATCTGGGATATAAGGTGTAATCTTGGAATATAAGGCGGTTTGAGAGATTAAGTCAAGGGCGTATCCAGGGGGTCCAAAATTCTCAAAATTTTCGCCTGCGGCGCTAAAAATAGAAGAAATCTGGTTTCCTGACTTTCCAGTAAGCCCTTATCTAAATACGAATAGTTCAATCATGGTACACTGGGATTTTATTAAGGGATTTGGTTATTAACGCACAATATCACTTAAATCTTGCGTTATCCTTCAAATCTCCGATATCCATTCAAATCTCTTCAATCCTTTTAAATCCCATTACAATATAACACCTTGATTATCTGATATGCGATCCTGATCCCCTTAATCATCTGATCTCCTTTAATAAAACCAAATCTAGCAATATCTCACACCAATCCTCCGATAATTTAAATCACATTAATCCCTCAAATCCACTGATATCCATTTCAATTCTCTTCAGCCCTTCCTTTACCCTCCTGATCCATCGATATACCTTTTAATTCACAGATATCCCTCCAAATCCACTAATTATTTTTAAATAAATCTTTTAAAAAAAGACTCGAAAATGTCTCGGTGCCCGACTCGATAAAGTCAGGCCCGAAAGTGACTCGTTCCGGCCCGACTCGATAAAGTTAGGCCCGAAAAAGACTCGTATCGGCCCGACTCGATAAAGTAAGGCCCGAAAAAGACTCGTACCGGCCCGACTCGATAAAAACAAGCCCGAAAAAAAATGCCTCGACCGTCGGCCCGACTCGAAAACGGCAACCCTAATCCTCTGGGGTGAAACAGGGGTCGGTCGGAAATGATGACTATCAAAAATCGGAAATTTTCTCATAATTTTGGAACCAGAAATCGAAAAAAACGGAGGAGATAGTGATTCCGACTGATCTTTGGGGTGGAGTAGAACCGTAAGGACTTCAAAAGAAATTCATGACCTTGAATCCTAACCGAGGTTTGGTGTTTAAGCAAAATTCTGGGCCTTTAAAGAATAGACTCTTCAAGTTCCAACAGTTAGACCCACGGTTCCGCTCCATAAAAAATTTACTGAAACCGCCCAACAATCTTTATGCCTCTATGTGGGGGCATAAGATCTTTTAACTTAATTTTTTCTTAGAAAGCACTGAAGAAGAAAAAGGTTCGACAGAAGGAGGAACAAGTTCAACAACAGAACATGATAAGGAAGAAAATGAAGAAGATCAGATTTATAAGACTTGAAGTTGTTTAGAATTGAGGTTTAATTGTGTTATTGTTCTTATGGGTATATTTATTTTTTCTGTGTTTTATACATAAAATAATAGGTAAAAATATTTTAAGTTAAAAATTTTTTCTTTTTATTTTTAGAAATTCAATTTAATTTTTGAGATTTATGGTCAATCAAAAAAAAAAGATTGATTGCTTTGTTTGAGTTCATTTCTTATTTCGTCTTTTTTTTTGAAAAAAAGGGTGTAGGGTAAATTAGGGTGTACTTACTTCTTTTCCCCCTCATTTCCTTTCTTTTTCCTTTTTTCTAAGCGAATATTTTTTTTTGTGTTGAGTATATTGATTTATTATTTAGAAAAAAATTTTTCTTATCATTCGACTTATCATTTTTTTATTTTGCAAGTGGGTCACTTGTCTACCCATATCGTTTTTTTTGCAAAATAATTTTTTCATTCAGTTAATTTTTGATAAATATCTGCAGACCTCACTTATAGATATACCCTTGGGGATAAAAAATTTTTCGCTTATAATGAGGTGTCGATTAAATAGAGAGTATATTTTAGACAGTTCCCCAACTCTGTGGGCAACCAAAATTAAAAAATGTCTTTTAAATAGAGGTGTACCAGTATTGAGTGTATCTTATTGAGAGGTTTCTAGGAAATTGAGGGGGTAACTTATAATGAGGTGTCTCTTAAATAGAGGTGGTATCCCCTCCCAATGGGCAACCAAATTTTTAAAAAATGTCTCTTAAATAGAGGTGTGCCTAGTATTGGGAGTATTTTTTTGAGAAGTTTCTTGAAAATTGAGGCTGTATCTTATAATGGGGTGTCTCTTAAATAGAGGGTATCTGCTCCAAATGGCCCAATAAAAATTTTTTAAGAATGTATATTGCATAGAGGTGTGCCTAATATTGAGAGTATATTATAGTGAGTGTTCCTAGAAAATTGAGGGTGTACCTTATAATGGGGTGTACCTTAAATAGAGAGTATCCCTTCCCATTGGCCTACCAAAATTTTTTAAAGAACGTATATTACATAGAAGTGTGCCCTATATTGGGAGTATCTTGTTGAGAGGGTTTCTAGAAAATTGTGGGTGTATCTTATAATGAAGTGTCTCTTAAATTGAGGGTGTATTTATAAGTGAGGTCCTTAATTTTTAATTTTTTCAGAAGTCATTGAAAAATGACTATAAATTATTTATCTCAAATAATTGGTTCAGAAGAGGATGCTTTGCGTTTACTTGTTGCAATTTTGGCTTGTTATCCTTTAGCTATTATTCACCGAACATTTATTTATAAATTACCTGAAAGATTTCAACATGTATTTTTTGTGGTTACTGGTGTGCTGCTTTATTTGTTTTTCTGTGGTTTGTTTTTTTTTAATTTTTTGGAGGGGAATTTTTTGAATTTTCATTCAATTTCAATGAAGAGAATTTAATGAATCGGACATTTTTGACCCAAATGGGCATTTTTATTAATATTTTTTGGTGGATTTTTGGGGGTCTTTGAATTTTTTATAGAAATTCTTAGAATTTATTATTTTGAATTTTTTAAAGAATAAGGGATTTTTTTAGGAAAAACTGTTTTTACATTTGTGACCCAAATGAGCCCTTTAAAAAAAATTTTTTGCTTTTAAGTAAATTTATTCTTTTATTTATTGTTGGTAGCATAAATCCGCAAGTTTTATTTGCAAATATTTTTATTTTGGACAAAAATAATTTTTTCACAAATTTTGCACACATTTTTATAATTTGCGGACAAAATTTGCGGATTTTCAAAAAAAATTTTTTAATTTTTATTTTACAGGTGTAGCCATCATCCATACAATTTTTTCAGTAATTATTGCCTATTTAATTGTCAATTTGATTCCTGGAACAGCTCTTTCTGTTGCTGCTGCACATATTTTCTTTTTAGTATTTTTTTTTTGAAAATTTTTTTTTTAAAATTTTTTTCTTTAAAAGGGGCACTTATTAATTGGTATTTGGTTTGTGGAATCTTCAACTTATGACATTACATGGACTACACCTTTTTGTATTTTGACGTTAAAAATGACTGCTTTAGTTATGGATGTATATGATGGACATTTACAGGTTTTTTTGGGGGGTTTTTTGAATTTTTTTTTTAAATTTCAGATTGGGTATTTAGTCCGTTTATAGCCCTCTTTTTTCTTTCATTTTATTCCCTATTCCC
Source organism: Meloidogyne enterolobii (assembly GCA_963681835.1). Classification (NCBI taxonomy): domain Eukaryota; kingdom Metazoa; phylum Nematoda; class Chromadorea; order Rhabditida; family Meloidogynidae; genus Meloidogyne; species Meloidogyne enterolobii. The sequence continues at coordinate 606,080 of CAVMJV010000114.1, forward strand.
TTACTTCCAAATTTTACTATCTTGTTTCTAAATTTTTTTACTGTCCAAGCTTGAAGGAACGTTTAATTCTTTTGTATTATCCCAAATATTTTTGCGGACAAATTGGGATTTTTGAACTTTCGAAAGCCCTATTTTCTTTTTATTTCCCTCTACCCTCAAAATTAATCCATTCTTGGTTGATTCAGTTATTTGGGGTAAAATGCTAAAATAACGAAAAATGAATTTTTAATTGGGATTTATTGTGGGGTTTTTAATTTTATGTATTTGGCTTCATAAACTTAAAAAAATCGCAAAAAATTTTCTAGACCGCCAAAAATGGTCACTAATAGGATCCTTTGTTTTTTATTAAAAAAATTTTTTTTAGAAAAAATCAGAGCAACAATCAAAAACAGCAATAACGGACAAACCAAATTTATTGGAAATTGCAGCTTTTGTTTTCTTCTTTAGTGGAACGCTTACTGGCCCTCATTTTTCTTTGAAACGTTTTAGAGAATTTGTTAAGGGGGATTATTTGGATAGAGAAAGGAATGAAGTTAGACAATCCAGGTTTTTTTGAAATTTTAAAAATTTTAATATTTGCGGATAAATAAAAACTTGCGGACAAAACTTGCGGACATTTTCTTAAGAAATTAGAAGAAAGTCCAATAGGCCGAAAATAAATATAAAAAATCCGTATCTCTTTGTCCGCAAGAAAATCCGAACAATTTGCATAGTTTGCGGATAAAACTTGCGGACTATTTTTGCGGACAATTTAAAGATTTGCGGATAAAACCTGCGGACATTTTCCTTTCTAATCAGGGTGGCCCTTTTACCCTATTTATAGAGGATTTTCCCTATTTTTGACCTTTTCGCCCTATTTTTTCCCTATTTTCTCATTTGCCATATTTTTGCCCTATTTTTACCATCTTGCAAAATTTTAAAAATTCTTAGAATTTTGTAAAAAATGGTAAAAATGAAGGATTTCTGACTTCCTGGCCTTCCAAAATCCTCAAAATTTTCGCCTGCGGCGCTAAAAATGGAAGAAATTTGGCTTATTTGCCATCCAAAATTCTCAAATTTTCGCCTGCGGCGCTAAAAATAGAAGAAATGTGACTTCTTGGTCTTCCGAAAGTCTCAAAATTTTCGCCTTATTAGAAATTTAAATTATGTTTAAACTTTTAAAGCTACATATGCCCTAATTTTTGCCCTATTTTTGACCGATTTCGCCCTATTTTTGCCCTATTTTTGAGTGGCTGCGCCCTATTTTAGTGTTTTGGAAGGGGCCACCCTGTTTCTAATCAAAAGAATGTCCAAAATGCCCAAACTATGTGACAAAAGATTTGCAAGTTTTATCCGCAAATATTCAATTGTCCGCAAAATATACTTTTGCGGACAAAAACTTGCGGACTTTTTAAATTTTTTCTTTAATTAATTTAATTTTTAAAGTATAATGGCAAGTCTTCAACGTTTTGTTGTTGGTGTATTTTTTGCTGTTTTGTATAAATGGGGGACTGTTTGGGTGCCTGACAGTTATTTTAATTCTCCTGAATTTTTGGTATAAAATTTTTTTATTTTCTTTAAATAGTCGATATTCCTTAATCTAACAATAGGATACTTTTTTAAATTTTGGTTAACCAATGGATTTGGGAGCTGCCTAGGCGATGCCTTCTATTTAATAAACCCTTCATTATAACGTACATTTTCCAGAAAACCTCTCTTTAAGATACCTCCGATATTAGATACACCTCCATTTAAAAGACGTTTTTTAGATTTGGTTGGCTATTGGGATTGAGGTGCTCCTAAGCGATACCCTCTATTTAAGAGACTCTCATTATAAGATACAAAATTCTTTTCTCACTCCCAAGTGGGGATCCTATATTGAGGTTTGACAAGCCACCTCGAATGTCAAAAATCTTGTTAATATTCTTTTGAGATCAATTTTTGGGATCAAATGTCTCATCCCCCATTAATCCATTTTTTAAATATTTTTGTTATACTAATGAATTAATTTTTCAAAATTTTTCAAGTCCCTTCCATTATTTTGGAAAATAGTTTGGAATACAATTTGGTTTAAATCAACAATGTATCGTTATTGTGTTGCTTGGCTTTTAACAGAGGGAAGTTCAATTTTGTGTGGAATTTCTTATAATGGAAAAGATTTAAATGGGGATGATAAATGGAATGGAACTAGAAATATTAATATTATTAAATGGGAATTGGGAAGTGATTTTCAATCGGTTATTGACTCTTTTAATTGTTGTACTAATGAATTTGCTAAAAAGTTGGGTTTTAAATTTTATTTTGGAGGGAAGGGGGGAGGGGATTTTTTGGAAGATCCGCCAACCTTAAATATGTAATAGGGAAATATTTTTTTGACAAAAAATTTCCTTTCATTTTTTGAGAGGGTGAGAGACATTTGATCCCAGATTTCAAGAAAAAAAGATAAGAATTAAAAATTAAAAGAATTTTTTAAAAATCCGCAAATTTTGTCCGCAAATTATAAAATGTCAGCAAAATACGTGAGAAATTATTTTTGTCCAAAATAAAAATATTTGCGGATAAAACTTGCGGATTTATGCTACCACCATTAAATAAAAAATAAATTCAATTGAAAGAAAAAATTTTTAAAAAGGGCTCATTTGGGTCAAAAATGGAAAAAATCGTATTTTCTGAGGAAATCCTTATTCTTAAGAAATTCAAAATACATTCGATTTAGCAAGCCACCTCGAATGCCAAAAAAATCATTTCTGACTTCTTTTGGGATCAATGTTTTTGGATTAATTCTTGGGATCAAATGTCATCCTCCAAATAATTTTATTTTTAATCTAATTAATTCCTTTTCAAAATTTCCAGCCATATATTCAAAAGACTTAAATGGCTAGGCAATAAATATTATAGCCATTTAATTACACTTTTATATTTGGCTGTATGGCATGGATATCATTTGGGTTATTTTATGCTATTTGCTTTTGAATTTATGTGTATGGTGGCACAAGAACAGGTTTTTTTTGTTTAATTTTAAAGAATTATTTGATTAAATTTTTATTGAAAAAATTAAAATTAGGGTGCTTGTAAAGGAATAGACTTTTTTTTTTGAATATTTTTGCGGACAAATTTTTGCGGATAAATTTTGTCCGCAAAAATTTTTGCGGACAAAATTTTGCGGATTAATTTTTAAATTTATTTACCTTCTAAATTTAATTTAAAAATTAAATTATTTTACTTAAAGTTATATACATTTATTGCTTTTGGCCCTCCCCAAATTCGTCATTTAATTAATCTTTGGTGGGCAAAACCTCTTTGTTGGTTATTTGGACGTTTAAATATCAGTATTTCTATGGCTTTTGCTTTTTTGACTTTTGGACTTGTTAAAAAGGAAATTTGGATTACTGTTGGTTTTTAAGTTAAAACCTCTATATTAGACACCCCAATATTAGATACACCTCTATTTAAGAGACGCTCTTTTTAAGAATTTGGGTGGCCATTAGGGTGTGGGGGGATACCCCCAATTTAAGAGACACCCCCATTAGGTATATCATTTTATAGAAACCTCTATATAAGATACACTCAATACTAGATACACCTCTATTTAAGCTACGTTTTCTAAAATTTGAACTAATGGGTGGTGGAGTTATTTTAGGAGGATATTTCCTCAATTTAATATACCACTCATTATACGGCAGAGGTGGGTCGGAATTCCTATTTCCGACGTTTTTTCCTTCCGATTTCCAAAAAAAGTTTGATTTCCGAGTTCCAAGTTCCGACTTTTGAGCCAGTTCCGATTTCCGGCTCTTCCGATTTCCGGTACCTCTGACTGTTCCGACCCACCTCTGCTATAAGGGACACTTTATTTTCGGCCTTAAAAGGGAGTCTCTTATAGTGAGAGTTGCCTCTATTTTAAATTAAAAAAATAGATTTTTTTAATTTTTTAGCCATTAAAATCAATGTATTTTTATGGTTATATAATTTATTTTATTGTCTGGCCAACTTTCTTTACCTTTGTATTGCGCCCATTAATTAAAAAACCAAAAATTTTAAAAGAAGAACAAAATGGTGTTATAATTAAAAATTCTCCTGTTGCTACACAGATTAATGAAGAAAAGAAGGAAAAATGAAAAAAATTGGTGGTAGATTTTAAAATATTTTTTAAAATGCATTAAAAAATTTATATTATTAAAAAATATGTCGGCAAGAAAATAAAAGAGGAAATTGGAAGGGATTGCTTCAATTCAATTTTTTCAACAAGGATTATGTAGTTTCCTCAGATGTCCATTTCGTCAGTAATATGGTTGCCAAAATGGACTAACTCGGACCGAAAGACTCGAAAACGGCAACCCCTAAATTGACTCGTAACGGCACGACCCGATAAAAATAAGCCCGAAAACTCGAAAACGGCAATCCTATTCAGTAAGACGCCCTTTTTAAATACAAAAATGTAGATGATTACTGACATAGTTTTCTTTCCTCCGATATCATTTTTAATTTCTAAAATGGAGATAACGCGGGATTTAGAATGATTAAGGAGGATATTAGGAAATTTTGACGGATATCAGGGATTTGAGTGTACCCTCTAAAGTATCCTTTTCTGCCGACATAACCGAATCTCTTTAAATCAAAAATTTAAATTTAAAAAAAAAGTTAAATTGAGGTTGCTATGCTACAACACAATGTGAAATCGATCAAAAAATCAAAAAAATTCCGCAAAAAATTTTGCGGATTTTTTTTTGACTTGCGGATTTTCTGCAAATTATTTTTGTTTGCGTATAGCTTTAAAAACCTTAATTTTATATTATAAATTTTGACTTTTATGTTGATATACATACATATTTTTAGTCATTTTTAAAATATGGTAAAATTTATTATATAAGGTAGAAAATTTTTTTTAAACAAATTGTTTTTTTTTTAACATTAACCCTTACAAAGGAGACTATATTGGGTGTCCGTGGGTCTTCGGGATGAAATTCTGTAGACAGGTAGATTTTCGTGAAATTTTCACCATTTCCGCTATATGGGAATGTGGACAGATATAAGCTTCCCAGAGGTTTCTTTTCCTCATAATTTCTTTTAAATACCAGTCTACAAAATTTCACCTCAAAGTGCCACGGACACCCCTCTTTTTCGTTAGATTTTAAAAAAATTTGTGAAAAAAATGCTTTTATGCCAAGAAATGTGTTTAAAATACTGTATAGCTAAATAAAATAAAAATTATGTACAATGTCGGTATCCAAGTTTCAATTTTACCTTCAAAATTTTAATTTTGAAGGTAAAATTCAATTCATCCCTCAAAAAATCTTTTTTCCTTTTAACGTTCCCAGATTTTTGTGTTCGGGGGACCTATGGTTAGTTAGTTTTTGTGAGTATATCTTTTAGCTTCAAATAGCCGAGACACCGACATGTACATATCACATCTTTTAACACTTTTTAGTTTTGATGAGGGTATTTATCTAAAATCTAAGAGGAATGGTTTACTTGGAGACCCAAATCAGTGATGTGCGCGTAAAAATTTTCAAAACTCAAGACCAAAAAAAAAACTCCAGGAAAAGTTTCAAGTCCAAAAAAATCCTGGACGTCCTGGACACTTCAGGGGCCTATGCAAATCAGATCATATCTCAGATATGACGTGTCATATTTGTGACTAGAGTCCGACATTTGGTCAATGATGGTCAGTTAGTGGGTTAAATGTCGGACTCTAGTCACAAATATGACACGTCATATCTGAGATATGATCTAATTTGCAGAGGCCCCAGGGGACTAAGTCTTGGACATCTCTACGAAATACTCTCTGGAAACTAAATATTAGTAATGTTTCTAATTACGTGTTCTAAACGACAAAATATCACATTTGTTACAGTATTCTTTAGAAAATATTTTTGACTACCGTAAATTCTCTAAAATAGCCCCCCCTTTTGAAATAAGCCCTCTCTAGAGGTCGATCGAAAAAAAGCCCCGTGGATTATTTTAGAGGATTTACGGTATTTTAGTTTCCAGAGGGCATTTTTTCAGTTCCCACCCAAAAATAAATATAAAAAAATGAAAAATAGAGCCCAATTTTACGTTAAATAAAATAATCTTCTTTAGTCTTTTCGGTTTTCCCTTTTTCAATTCTCATCCAAAATTTTTTAAAAAAAAATTCATTTTCTTCCAAGGCGAATTACTTTCTCTTCACTACTGCCACTTGACTTGCTTGTAAGTTTACCCATCAATTTACTAAAGCCTTTCCCCAATTTAGCTATCCCTTTACCCAACTTCTTCTTCCTTTTAGGGCTTTCATGCATCGGCATATAACTCGAAGTTGCTGGTATTTCTGGTGTAAAGTATGGGGTTACATTCCCATAAGTTTCTTCTTCTATATGTCCTTTTAAAGAATTAATTATTGCTTCAGCATGTATCTTGTTGTACACTGGTGTAACAGCAGTTTTCTATGAATAGATAATTTAAAGAAAATTACCGAAGGAACATTTTTTGATTTTTCCTATAAGATGATTTTCCAAAGAATGCCCAGGATAAGTGGTGTACCTCAGAAATGCGAGGGACATCCTGTGGGATTCCATCGCGAAACAGGATCCCACATCGAAAAAGGACCCTACATCGTCCACAGGATAGAGACGGAGGTGAGCGAGGATCTCACAGGGGAGTTACTCACGATATTTGTATATTTTTGGGATTAACTCAGCAGGATCCTTCCCGTTGGGTCTTCATCTGGTATACATGTATATCAGATATTGGATATCAGATTTGAAGTTTGTTTTGAGAAGAACAATCGATATCTCAATAAACGAGCTTTTTGAACCCTTGTTTAATCTCCATGTTTAGCAGAGCTTAGCGATTTTTTGATAGAAAAATTTTAATTTACTTCAAATAGCTTTTTTGCATCCTCATCGTTGACCATTTTTCTGAGCTTCATAAAATATTTTTGACAAAGTTTTTTTACTTTTACAACACTTGTTTTCTGTTTGAAATAATGCTTTATTCCAAAACATATTTTAACGATATCAGATACAAAGCTCGCATATCTATTAAGGTTTTCCTTGTCCCCTTGTGTAATCAATGCTCCCATAGATTCTCTATTTTCTTTAAAATATTTAATTTTATTCTTCATCAACTCAAACAGTTCATCATCTCCTTCTTGAGGTTCCCCATATACAATTTCCTCATGATTACTTAAATATTCAATCATTGCGTTAACAGTATCATCTTCATAAACTACGGGTTTCTATAATTATTAGAATAATTAAAAACACCTGAAGCAAACTTGAAAATTTTTACTTATAGGACCCATGCTCCTTTTCGAACGATATGTCGTTCAAAAAAGCTTGCTGAACTGAATGAACAACTGTCCCCGGTAGGTAGGGTTGGGGGTTTTGAGTTGGGCCGACGTTCGAGTCTTTTTTTCCAAAATTCAAGGCCAGGTTCGATCTTTCGAACCGAACCGGTAGGGATAAATATAACCCTACTATAAATGTAACCCTACCGGTAGGGATCAGGGCTGGGCGAAATCTAAAAATAAAAAGCGAAACTTTTCGGAATGCGGAATGCGAAACTTTTCGCGCTAAGAAAAGTGAAAAATGCGAAACGCGAAATGTGAAATTAGCCCAGCCCTGTTAGGGATTGTCCTCATTCCTAGAGGACAACTTATGGACCACCCACGTTCCCATAATAAAGAACACCGCAACCCCGTCCCCATAAAATCAGCCACCTCCTGAGAGATATATTCGAACTCGTGTTCTTTTTCAATTACTTTTTTGAATTTTTTACAAAGTTTTTCAGTTGATTTTTTTGATTTTTGTTTTTTGAAATAATGATTTTTATGGATACAAATTTTGTAGATATTATATGCCATTAATAAATCATTTTGAATGGGTTCATGATTCTTATAACGTAAATTATCTAACAAAATATTTTTTATTTTAAAAAAATATTCAATTTTCATCTCCAACAACTCAGACAGTATTTCTTCCAAATCTCTGTCTTCTGAAAAATTTAAATTTTTAAATTTTAAGGAGACCTAAAAGAATTAATATATTGGGGGGAATTCGGAATCAAATTTAGACTGTTTCCAAAGTTTTAGGTTATATTCTGACCTTCATTCGCAGGAATAAGGTGATAATATTAACCGGGCCTAATAATTACATAGAGATTTAATTTTTAGCAAACGCATCTTTTTTGTAAGCTTGGCATAATGTATAATTAGTAGTGGTGGAGGTTTCGAATCGAGCCTTCGAGTCAATTTTTCGGGTCTTGTTGGTTCGAGTCATTTTGTCGGGCCAAAATTTGATGCCCGAATCGATCTTTTGAACCGAACCGGGCCCCCAACCCGAAATAATTAGTGATGTCGTTTTCGAGTCAGATAGATGGTCGAGGCATTTTTATTTTTTTGGGTCTTGTATTTATCTAATCGGTCTGTTCGAGCCACTTTCGGCTCAAATATCCTAGGCCCGACTCGATCTTTCGGTCCGAGCCTGTCCATTTTGGCAACCTTACTATGGAAGGTTCGATTGTACGTGAAAACGCATTTCCTACAACATTTCTCAGATTATGGGGCATCTTGTCAAAATCAGTCGGGAACATATGGTTTTACGACCTGTAACAGGACCAGAATTTACCGAGACCTTATCTCGGTAAACCTTATCTACTCAATCTACTTATTGAGTAGATAAGGTATATCCTTAAAATTCTCATTAAACTTTCATGCCAAAAATTTGTTTTTTTTGGCTAACCTTCCTCAGTTACTCCTTCTGATATTTGAAAATAGCCGAGTAAATTTGTATTCTCATCATCTCCTTCCTCTCCTTGTTCTTCTTCTATTTCACGATACCCACCAGAACCTCCTGACCCATTACATTTAATCGCCAAAAATAATATAAAAATTAATATTTTGACCAATTTAGATCGAAATTTTGAACGCATATTTTAGCGCTTTTCGTCGCTTTTTAAGCTCCAAACTTAGCTAAATTAAATATTTTAAATTATTAAAAAAATTTTTTTTTGAAAATTGATTTAATAATTAATTAAAATGGTATTGAGAGGGGTAGTAGATTATAATTTTAAATGGGCTGTCGCCGACTCTCTCCCTCTCCTGTCAGGGGCGTGGAATCGATAATAAAATTTTTTTTCTGGTAAGCAAACAAGACAGCTGCCTGACAAGGCACTTGATTCTCTCTTCTGTCAGTCTCTCTCTTTCTCCTGTCAGGGGATGGAATCGATAAAATTTATTTAAAGACCTCTGGCAATAGCCTTCACTATCCCTATTAAGCAAACAAGACACCTGCCTGACAAGGCACTTATTCTCTCCTTCTCCTGTCGTCGACTCTCTCTCCCTCCCCTGTTAGGGGATTGAATCGATAAAATTTTAAAGACCTTCGACAATAGCCTTCACTATCCCTATTAGGCAAACAAGACAGCTGCCTGACAAGGCACTTGATTGATTTGACTCTCAATTTTTGGTTTCTTCGCTTCTCTCATTCCTCTCTCCCTCTTACTTGACAGCTTGACAGACTCACAGCAGACTAGCGCAGGCAAAAGAGAGGATGTTTCCTCCCATGTTTCTTTGTTTCATAATCTTATGTTTCAGCAAAGGTTTAGAATAAATATACAAATATTTTTAAATATTTTTAAATTTACTTTTCGGGTAATATTGTTTAAAAATTCGTTAAAAAAATCCGTGTCAACTTCCCAAAATTAGAGCTGCTAAAAACACAAAATTTTCAAGGCTCTAAAAAGCTCTCTAAAAAGTCCAGAGCTGCGTCGAAATAAAAAAATCTTCGAAAATCAGAAATCGAAATTTCGATGCAGCTCTGGTCCCAAGCCCAGACTAAAAACAAGTCTTGGACAGCTCTACAAAATACTCTCTGGAAACTATTAGTCATGCTTCTAAGTGTTCTAAAGTCGAGAGGCTCTTAATAAACGACAAAATATCACATTTGTTACAGTATTTGTTTGGAAAATATTTTTGACTATTTTAGTTCCCTGAGGGTATTTTTTCAGTTCCCACCCAAAAATAAAAATAAAAAAATGAAAAATAGGGGCCAATGTTACGTTAAATAAAATAATCTTTTTTTAGTCTTTTTTCTCTTCTCATCAAAAATTTTTTTAAAAAAATTCATTTTCTCCCAAAATTTTCTTCCAATATGCAGAATTCTCCTTCCTTTCCTTCCACCACCACTATTGCTTACTCGAAGACCCTTTCTTCTTACCAAACCAACTCATTATGCCTTTACTTTTTTTCTTTTCTTGATGTTGTTCACCCATTGGCATAACTACGGTTGCAGATGTTGCTGGTGTGAACGGGCTAACATAATTTTCCCCAGAAGTTTCTTTTTCTTCTATATGACTTTCTAACTCATTAATCATTGCTTCAACATCCTTCTTCCTGTACCTGGTAGTAATTTCAGGTGTCTATAATTGGAACATTGAAAGAAACATTTTTTGATTTCTCCTATACATAGGTCCATAGTCAAATTATGCCCTCAATAATTGGTTTACCCAACAAACCTTAACAAAGGAGAGTGCCTGGGGTGTCCGCGGGACTTCGGATGAAATTTGTTGGACAGGTAGAACATACCCTACTTTACCCTAAAATTTAGGGGGCTTATAACTCGGTCCCCGGTGACATTTAGCGGAAATGATGGTAGTGTATACTAAAGTAGGGTATGTTCTAACTGTCCATCAACTTTCATCCCGAAGTCCCGCGGACACCGCAGGCACTCCCCTTTGTAAGCGTAAAGGCAAGTGACATTCTGTAGGATCCCGTCAAGACTGTGGGATCCCGTCGTTATTCGGATTTATGGAGTAATGGAGACAAGAATTAATCTTGCTTTGAGAGGCGGGATTTATATTTAGAAAAATCACTATCTCAGTAAACCGAGCTTTTTGAACGCTCACTGTGACTCTTTATTTTGACAAAGCTTAGTGGTTTTTTTCTAATACAAAATTTTTAATTTTACATTAAATATATCCTGTCCATTAGTTTCACTGATCATTTGATTGAGCTCTTCAAAAAAATCTTCACAAAGTTTTTTGACAGCTTTTCTCTCCCGTTGGAAATAATGCTTTATACCATAACAAATTCGGATTAGATCGAATACAAATTTATTTTTGTCATTAACACTTTCATAATTTTGTTGCGCAATCAAAACTTTTATCAAATTTTTTGTTTTTGAAAAATAATTAATTTTATTTTTCATCAATTCAATCAGTTTTTTGTCTAAATCCTCTGTTTGTGCAAATTGCCCATAATCAATTATCTCATGTTGATTTAAGGCATTGAACATTGCTATAGCATTATTTTCGTTGTACTGTTCACCAACATTAACTTCCTATAATTATTGGAATAATTGCTCCTAATAGCATGCCCTTAATATCAAACTTAGACTACGGACTCAACTGCTCCCCGATCCCTTTTCCGGGACCATCTCCCATCCTATAGCTTGTCGGTACACCTGTCCCGGACCCTATAACTTATGAATGGATGGTCACTTTTTTTGCTCTTGGTATCATTGGATAGGGTATTAAATAGGCTCGGATAGCTTGTGGCTCACCCACCATCCCAGTCCACACCTCTACCAGCACCCCATGAAAACAGCTACCTGAAAAGTATCTCCAAACTTTTCTTTAAATTTTTTTACGAATTTTGTTTTTTTACCAAGTTCTTTTTCCATAGTTTTTTTATTTTTATTGAAATAATGCTTTATATTGGTACAAATTTTGTAGACGTTATAAAACATGAGTAAATCATTCTGAATGGGTCCAGCAGCTTGGGTAGTTTGCATCATTGTTGTTAAAAAATCTGCTTTTTCGAAGAAATATTCAATTTTTCCCTTTATCAACTCAAACAATTCTTTATCTAAATCTCTGTGTTCTTGATGAGGTGTAAATTCTGAAAAATTTAAATGTGAAAACGTTAATGAACCACAAATGAATTAAAAAAAAGTTGGGGGCAAAATTATAACCTCAATTTGCCTAAGCGATAAACCCAGAAGGTAAAGACCCAGGAGGTCGATTCTAAAAGGTTAAATAAAATTTTTGGCTGATAAAGAAGGATTTGGGCGGATTAAGGCGGATTTGTGGGCATTAAGGAGGATATCGCCGGATTTGGGCGGATTAAGACGGATTTATTGGGATTAAGGGGGATTAAGAGACATAGGACGGAGATACTCTAGTTGCAACTGTCGGATAATGCAAAAGAAAGCAGGCAAACATATTCTTGAGAATGAGTTTGTGGGCATTAAGGAGGATTAAGATGGATTTTTATCCGTCAAAAATTTGTATTTGACCTTTTGTGTCTTTTGACCTCCTTATGAGTTTTGACCTTCTGGGGTGGACCCTCGCCGAAATAAGGAGTTCTGGGATTTCCCCTAGCTCAATAACCAAAGCAGCCTTGATTGTGCGTGAAAACTTGTTTCCCACAACATTCCTTCCATTATGCGGCATCTTGTCTAAACCAGTCGGGGATCTATATTTCCAAGACATATGACAGGACCAGAGTTTACCGACACATGGCTAATGTGCTTATATAAACTAATTAATGAGTAGATAGGGTATGGCCATAAAATTCTTATTAAACTCTAATGCCAAAAATTGTTTTTTGGCTAACCTTCCACAGGTACTCCTTCTGATACTTCAAAAAAGCCGCCAAGTAAGTTTGTATTCACATCATCATCTCCTTCCTCTCCTTGTACTTCTTCTATTTCACCATACCAACCAGAACCTCCTGATCCATTACATTTACCGTATTTCCTAAAATAAAGCCCCATGCTAAATTAGTGCCCCACCCTAAAATAGAGCCCCACTTTGGAGGATAGTTCAAATTTAGAGCCCCATGCTAAATTAGAGCCCCACTCTAAAATAGAGCCCCACCTCACTTTTTTAAATTTACTTTTATTCCAAATTGGTAAACAAAATTGTTAAGATGTGAGTAAAAGGGGAGAGGGGTTGGATGAGTAAATGGATGTTAGTGAATTTGGGGATTAAAAGGGATATCGAGAGATTAAAATTAAGAGGGTTGGGGGAGCTATTTTGGATTAAGGGACCTTCCCAGAGCAATCCGAAGTTTAGCACAAACTGCCATTCTGAGAAAATCCGGTTAAGGAATTTAAGTGTCCATTCGGGGGATATTGAATGAGGCAAATTTAAATGGATTATAAGTGATATTGTAATATTTTGGTGAGTAAAAGTTGTCAGTCCGAAAAAGGATGTCAGTCAGTCCTAGTGTCTGATTCTGAGGGAAGACGTCTCCCGATCAAAACTCCCCTATATCCCACGCTTGCCTATGTCCTATACTTTGCGGAGTTCACACAAGGACGCTTGTGAAACTCCAATCCAATAACCCCATTTTGAAGGCATTGGGAAACGGGACCAACCGCTTTATTATTATTTATTAAGAGTTTAAGGGGAATAAAGGGATTTGAGGGAATAAAGTATTATTGAACATTAGGGTATTTTAAGGCGAAATTTTTGAGAGCCTTGGAAGGCCAAGGAGTTAGCTTTCTTTATTTTCAACGCCGCAGAAGAAACTTTTGGAAAGATAGACAAAATCTTAAGTCTGCAAAAATTATTGAAAATCGAAAATTTTTCCTAAATTTCGTAAATAAAAAGAATCTATTTTTCATTTTTGTAATTTGAAAAATAGGTTGAAATTTAGAGCCCCATGCTAAATTAGAGCCCCACCCTAAAATAGAGCCCCACTCTGGAGGATAGTTGAAAAATAGAGCCCCATGGGGCTTTATTTTAGGAAATACGGTAATCACCAAAAACAATATAAAAATTAATACACTGACCAATTTTGGTCGAAATTTTGAAAGCATATTGAAGCGGTTCTAGCTTCTTTTTAAGCTTCAAAATTAGCTAAAATATTTTAAAATTATTTCAAAGTTTATTTTTGAAGATTGATTTAATACATATAAATGGCGTACTTACTCTACTGAATATCTTAGGTAATATTTATTGCTTCTACATATTAGTCCCTAACCTGGTCAAATCTAACCCTGGCCAAATCCCAAATAGGTGTACAAAATTTGCCGGACCCGGATCAGCAATTAGAGCTGTTGTGTCCGGCCGGATCCGGTCTGGCTCTAATTGCAACGGATACTAGTTTCTATCCCTTCGTCTGTTCCAGCTCTTTCCCTTCGCTTACACATTGTTACATTTCTACATTGGATAAACCGTCATTCTTGTGCCCGTCGACATTCGTTAAATCTCGGACACCCTCGGATTTGCAATTAGAGACGGAACGTATCCGGCCGGATTTTTCCGGATTCCGGTCCGGTTTTAATCCGGAGATCACGGACTCCGGAAAATCCGGACGGAAACGGTGCCGGTCACTAGTTTTTATCCCTCGTAAGTATTTATATATGTAAGTAACAGAGCGGTCGTAATTACTTGAGAGAGGGTAATTAATAGAACATATACGGTAATTTAATTTTTTAAAAAAATTTCTAAAATTAATTTAAGGAGGAAAATTATGCTATTGACTGTGGGGAGTAGACACTGATTTTTATACTACCTCGTTCTCCTGTAAGTGGCATGGAATCGATATAAAATGTCCTCCACACTCCTATTAGGCATACAAGGCACAAGACACTCGATTGATTTGCCTCTTAATTTCCGCTCTTTTTAGTGTTCAGTACATTTTTTTCATTCCCCTTCTTGTCAGACTACGTACATACTACAAGTATAAAATTTATTAAGAATGCGCGGCCTAACGATACGTGGCCTGATCGTTGACAGAATTGTATCTCCGAGTCTCGGTCTCTCGATCCGGGTCTCAGTCTCTCGGTCTGAGGTCCAAGTCTTGGTCTCTCGGTCCGAGTCTATGTCTCTCGGTCCTAGTCTCGGTCTCTCGGTCCGAGTCACGGTCCGGGTCTTAGTCTCGGGGTTGATTCCCGGTCTCGGCTTTTTTCACTCCCGAACATCACTAGTACATACTACATGTATAAAATTTAATTAAGAATGCCGGCCTGACAAGAAAAGGGAACCGGTGACAGATTAACGACATTGTTAATTAGAAGTTGTTAACTTTTTTGGGAATAGAGTGCCCAACTCACCCGGCAATTCTGTCAACTCCAGGCCACGTATCGTCAGGCCGCGCATTCTTAATAAATTTTATACTTGTAGTATGTACGTAGTCTGGTAAGAGGAGAAAGAGGAAATGTACTGAACACTAAAAAGAGCGGAAATTGCGCGGCAAATCAATCGAGTGTCTTGTGCCTTGTATGCCTAATAGGAGTGTGTAGGACATTTTATATCGATTCCATGCCAATTATAGGAGAACGAGGTAGTATAAAAATCATAGTCTATTCCCTCCAGTCAATAGCATACTTTTCCTTAAATTAATTTTAAAAATCCTAAAAAAATTAAATTACCGTATATGTTCTATTAATTACCCTCTCTCAAGTAATTACGACCGCTATGTTACTTATACCCATCAACGAGGGGTAGAAACTAGTTACCGGCACCGGGCTGGATCTTTCTCCGGAGTCCGTGATCTTCGGATTAAAACCGGACCGGATTAATCCGGAAAAATCCGGCCGGATCCGTGTCCGGTTCTTGTTATGTCCGAGGGTGTCCGAGATTTAACGAATGTCGACGGGCACAAGAATGACGGTTTATCCAATGTAGAAATGTAACAATGTGTAAGCGAAGGGAAAGAGCTGGAACAGACAAAGGGATAGAAACTAGTATCCGTTGCAATTAGACCAGACCGGATCCGGCCGGACACAACAGCTCTAATTGCTGATCCGGAATCTGTGTCCGGCAAATTTTGTACACCTTTTGGGATTTGACCAGGTTAGGGACTAATAGAAACAAATACCTAAGATATTCAGTAGAGTAAATACGGCATTTATATGCATTAAATCACTTTTCAAAAATAAATTTTCAAATAATTTGAATTATTTTAGCTAATTTTTGAAGCTTAAAAGGAAGCAAAAAACGCCAAAATATGCTTTTAAAATTTCGACTAAAATTGTTCATTGTACCAATTTTTATATTGTTTTTGGTGATTAAATGTAAAGGGTCAGGAGGTTATAGTGAAATTGTGGAAGAACCTTATGAGGGCGTACATAGAGGTTGGCCAGAAAAAATAATGAGGATTACCGTATTTATTGTATTATAGCCCCCTTCCGAGTTAGGGCCCCCTTTCTCCTTAATAAATCCCCCGTTTGGAGGTTGAAAAATAGAGCCCCATGTAGCTCTAATACAGAAAATATGGAAAAAGGGCATAGAACCTATTGAATCTTAAAGCTAGATTAATCAGGCCTATAGGCAATTCTCTTTACACAAACACACTAGTTGGTGTTAAATCCTTTATCCAACAATAAAGGGGATATAGACACAAACTAGACAAACTCTAAAGGGACATTGGGAACATGCTCTATATTGGGCTTCCCTTAAAATTAATTAAACACAAAATTTCAATTTTTGTTTTTCCAAAAGGTACATCTCAACAAGGAATAGACGAGAAGGAACTGATTAAGTTGATGAAGAAGAAAATTAAATATTTCGGTGACGTAAAAACAATTTAGAAGCAAAAGTTAAGGGACAAAATCTTGGTGACGTTCAAGATGATTTGCTTGTTTCAGATGACGTATATAAAATTTGTAATGAATTAGAACGTTATTTTCAAAAAAAGAAAAACGTTAAAGCTGCAAAAAAAATTTGTAAAAAGTTTATTAAAAGCTGGGAAGAGTTTGTCACAAAAACTAAACTAAAAAATGCATTTAAGGTAAAATACAAAACTTTTGTATAAGGCGAAGGATAACCCAAAATCCTCAAGCTTTGTTAAACGTATAGATAATGAGGGTACTTATGCACCTCCCTCCCTCTCCCCCTCGCTACCCCGTTCCCTGAACGATCCGTTCCCCCCCCCCTCTCTCTACACCGTTCCCTTAAGGATCCGTCCCCTCCCCCCCCTCTACCTCGTTCCCTGAACAATCCGTTCCCCCTCCCCTCTCCCCCTCGCTGCCCCGTTCCCTTAAGGATCCGTTCCCCGCCCAGAAATAATTCAAAACCCCCGTCCCCCGACCCGAAAAAGTTTTGGGAAAAAATAAGCGAGGCATACTTTGGATAATATTTACATAATGATATTTTTTCTATTTAACTTTTTTATTTATAAAAACCCAAGACAAACAAGGAGAAGTGTGTTGAAGAAACGATTAAAGCTTTAAAAGAACACAAAGGAAGAGGAAGTTCCGAAGCAAGCTATGAAGGCCCGATTTTTGCAGCAGAAGCAACGGCAACATCGAGTGAGTATATGCCAATGACTGAATATCATGAAAAGAAGAAAGGTTGGGGTATATGGGATATAGTTAATGCTAAACGAGGCTTAAACAAATGGCTGAAAAATATCAAAGGGAAGAAAAGTGGTAGTGGAGAGAAGGGAAAAACTATTCACCTTGGAAGAAACTGAATTTTTGAAGGTTTGATAAAGAAAAAAAAACTGAAAAAAGAGAAACGAAAGGGATTAAAAAGAGATTATTATTTATCGTAACATTGACCCCTATTTCCCTACTAAAACAAAACTAAAAGAGTTCGAAAAGATGTGCTATGTAAACGTCGGCGTCCCGGCTATTTGAAGCTCTAATAGACATCCCAAACTAACTAAATCATAGTCCTGAGCTCAAAAAATCATACAAAACACCAGAGCCAACTTGAACTCCAAGAAAAGCTTTTTTGGAAAACAAATTCAAAATGGCCGACCAAATTGAATTTTGCCGGTAAAATTGAAACTAGGATGCCGACATTGTACATAGTTTTTTATTTATTAGCTCGTATTTTAAAACACATTTCCTGGCATAAAAAGTTTTTTTTATAAGTTTATATTTTTTAAATCTAACAAAGTAGAGGGAGGGGGTGTCCGTGGAATTTCGGGATTAAATTTTGGTATTTAAAAGAAAATATATGAGGAAAAGAAAACTTTGGGGGCTTATATCTAAGTCCACATTACCCCATAGCGGATTAAGGACAATCTACCTGTCTACAGAATTTCATCCCGAAGACCCACGGACACCTATATTCCGAAGACCCTTATTTCACCTTTGTAAGTGTTACTGGTAAAAAATACAATTTGTTCAGAAAAAATTAATTATGATAATTTTTGCAGAAAATCCGCAAGTCCAAAAGGCCTTAGCCTTAGGAGAAAAATTCATTTGTCAAAGCCGCAGGCAAAAAATCAGAATATTTTTGAAGTTTAGATAGTAATGAAGCCAGACCTTAAAATTTTCTGTTCTCACTATCATAATATTTCTAGAAAATTTACCATTAGAAAAAATATTTACTCAATTGAAACATGGGAAGTAAGAGTAACACCAAGAAAATGCGGCTCTACTCCAGTTTATGCGTCCAATAAAAAGAAAATTGGATTTTTCTTTGTGTTGCAAAGTTGGGGTATGGTACCAAAACATTTCTTCATGTTTGGGACCTACGTCCACTGGGTCTGGGACCGTTCCTTACCCGACCCCTCGAAATTTTCTAAAGTTAAAATCGTTTTTCTGAAATTTTTAAAAATTGGCTGTAACTTTCAGAAATTTCGAGCGATAGGGTAAGGAATGGTCCCATCCCAGTGGACTGAGGTCCCGAACATAAAGAAATGTTTTGGAACCGTACCCAAACTTTGCAATACAAAGAAAAATCCAATTTTCTTTTTATTGGACGCATAAACTTTCATTGGACGCATAAAAGTCGATTGGACGCATAAACTGCAGTAGAGCCGAAAATGCTTGTCCTTATAATTTATTAACGGTCTGTATTAGAGACCGGACTTTAGTGATCGTTCGATAATATCGATATATTGTGCGGTATCGGTATTTTACCGAAAACAACTAGTATGATTTTAAACAAAAAATATTAAAACTATGAAAAAAACTTTTATGCCGAAAAAATGCAATTTAAAATACTAGCTAACAAATAATAAAATAATTGGGATATATCCGTTCATCCGACCCCATTTTCTTTCTCCCTTTGAATGTACATAAAGGTCAATTTCTTCCTCAATTTATATAGAGGCTGGTACCACATAGGTGCTATACTATCAAAAGAAAAGGTCTTCAATCGTCGCATATCACCAGCTTCTGCAATCAAACTAGGCCTTCGGCACCTCTAGCCTTCGGTGTTCGGGCGGGGTTTTTACCAAAAAATCGTAGGGGCTGTTCTTTAGTATATGCCCACCGAGATCGAAACTCGAAGTATATACCATTCGATTCGTCTCGCCGAGCTGAGTTCAAATATGCAAGAATTTTCTGCCGGAGACGAAAACTCGCTGAGATATAGGCCCCCGAAAATTGAAAAACCAAAGGGGGGACCAAGCACTTTTTTGGGGTGAAAAATTCGAATATACAAATTATACCTCATTCGAAAGAGCTCCTCAAGCTGAGTCGAATGACACCAAAATCAACGAAATCCGACTTGATTGGACAAAGTTATGATCTTTTATTTTAGCTCCTTACCTATGGCATCTGTGGAGATTTTTGCTGCTACGGAGGTCCCAAATACGTCCAGAGCAAGGGAGATAGGAATAGGTTTATGTTACGAGCCCAGACCCACCGCCCGTAGACTCCCCGCGAGGCGCGTGCCGCAAAACCCCGCGCGAAGCGCGGGGTTTTGCACAAGCGCCTCGCCGACGCCCCATAGGTTTATGTTGCTTGTTTTTTGTGTCGTAACTTTGTCTAATCTTGTTCAATCACGGTGATTTTGGAGTCATTCGACTCAGCTTGAGGAGCTCTTTCGAATGAGTTATAATTTGTATATTCGAATTTTTCACCCCAAAAAAGTGCTTGGTCCCCCCTTTGGTTTTTCAATTTTCGGGGGCCTATATCTCAGCGAGTTTTCGTCTCCGGCAGAAAATTCTTGCATATTTGAACTCAGCTCGGCGAGACGAATCGAATGGTATATACTTCGAGTTTCGATCACGGTGGGCATATACTAAAGCGACCCCATCGTAGGAGTCGCGTCGGGGGTCGTTGTTTAAAAAGACTAACAAAAAATGGTTTGCTTACTGTTAACAAAGAATAATCCTTAACCCGGGTAAAGACAGAATTTTTCGTCAATTTCCTCTCATAATCCCTCAAGAGTTACCAGAACTTTTTTTGAAATTTACAGACTTTCCTTAATCCCTTTTTTAAAGTCTGTCTTTACCTTGTGGGCAATAAATTGTCAAAAATATCATTTAAAAAATGAGAAAAAAATCCAAAATGAAAAATGTCAAATACCTAGAAATGGCTTAACCTCAAAACCGAAAAAATTCCAAAAAAAAAAATTGAGCCAAGATTCAAGACCAAGTCTTGAGCAGCTCTACAAAATACCCTCAGGAAACTAGAGTAATGCTTGTAAGTACTGGTTCTAATGTCTATGGACTTTTAGGAGTCAGTAAGAGTCTATAAGAGTGTCCCTTCTCTCTACTACCACATTTCTTCTATAAGAGTCTGTTCTTAAATATCTATAGGCTCTTAATACTTTACAGTATTTGTAAAGTATTTTTGAATATTCTAGTTTCCTGAGGGCATTTGTTCAGTTCCCACTAGGGTTGGACACAAATGTTTGACCAAACCGGAACCGGCAATAACCGAAAATCGGACTGAGGCTTGCGGCTCTAGAATTTTTTTTATTTGCATCCTGCCCTGGTACCGATTAATAGAGGGTTGTGTCCAACATTTCTCCCACCGAAAAAGTAAAAAAAATGAAAAATAGGGGCCTATGTTACGTTAAATTATAATCTTTTGAATTCGGTTCGCTGTTTCTTTCTCCGTTTTTCTCATTCAAAACCTTCGAAAATTCAGTTTCTTCCAAGGCGAATTGTTTTCCCCTTCTCTCCACTGCCACTGCTCTTCCCCCCTTTGATTCTGTTCGCCCATTTCTTTGCGCCTTTTGCAAGTTTAGCTATTGCTCCAAAACTCAAACCTTTTTTCTTTTCATGATATTCAGTCATTGGCATATACTCGCTCGATGTTGCGGCTGTTTCTGCTGCAAAAATTGGGTCTTCATAGTTTACTTCGGAACTTCCTTTTCCTTCATGGCTATTTAAAGCATTAATCATTGCTATAGCTTCCTCCTTGTTATACACATTAGTAACTTGAGGTTTCTATAAATGTAATAAAATAAAATATGCCAGCAACATTTTTCGATAACTTATAGTCCAAAGTAGTGGGGAGTTAATCCCGATTTTCTTTTATTTTTTCGATTACCCTTGCGGGATCTTTCTCTTTGGGGGTGGAAGGATCTTTCCTTCTCAATAAAATATTCAAGCCCCTTTGGGATTGCTCCAACATACTTGGAATTTGCTTCTTAAAGGAATTTTGAACTAGATTAACGGGACTAGGCAAATCCGATTTTTACCTCTCTCTTTACAGCGCCTAGCATGAAAGGAAATTAGATTTAGAACATCCAATTGAGATACCAGGTCGATAATTAGAAAAGTCTTTTTATTCCATTAACCGAGCTTTTTAAACGCTCTCAGTGCCCTTATGATTAGCAAAGCTGGTGGTATTTTACCTTGAATGAATCTTTTAATCTAGTATCTCTGACAAATTTTTCCCAGCTTTCAATAAACTCTTTAGTACAAATTTTTTTCGCATCTTTTCCCTTTTTTTGAAAATAACGTTTTACATCTTTACAAATTTTGTAGACATTATATGAAGCGTTCAAATCATCTCTAACATCACCATAATTTTCTACCCTAACTTTTGCTTCTAAAGTGTTTTTTATGGTACCGAAATATTCAATTTTCTCTTTCATAAGTTTTATCAGTTCCTTCTCTAAGTCACCTTCTGATGGTTGTGTTGTACCTTTGTTGGAAGAACAAAAATTAAAATTTTAAATAATTTTAAGGGAAACCCAAAGCATGTTCCCAAAGTTTGTGCCTTTAGAGTTTGTGTCTATATCTCCTTTATTATTGGATAAAGGATTTAATACCAGCTAGTGTTTGTGTAAAGAGAATTGCCTATGGGCCTGGACAATCCTGAAGCTATTCCTAGGCAGTCTAATAATACTCCCCTGCCAATATTCCTCGTTCTCTTTGGATATGGCTTCAGCACGACTTAGGCATTATGCTTTGGGAGAAACTGGATAATGATTTTCCTAATCTGGCTTTAGACTAGGAAATGCCCTTATAATCTATGCCTTTATAATCCTCATTATAGGCTCAGGCTAAAATTATTCTTTCTGGCCAACCTCCATGTACGTCCTCATAAGGTTCTTCCACAATTTCACTATAACCTCCTGATCCTTTACATTCAATCACCAAAAATAATATAAAAATTGATACAATGACCAATTTTGGTTGAACTTTTAAAAGCATATTTTAGCGCTTTTCTATTCCTTTTAAGCTTCAAAAATTAGCTAAAATAATTTAAGTTATTAAAAAAATTTTTTTTAAATAATTTAATTTATTATTCTTATTCAATTAAAAAATTGAAAAAAATTTTTAAATTAATTAACCAAAGGAGAGGGATGGGAAGGAAGGACTGTCAACATAAGTGGGCTACCCTACAACTCATCCAATCCTTAACTCATCTAACCCTTAACTCATCCACACGGCCAAAAACGCTCAACTCATCCAATCCTCAACTCATCTAATGCTTAACTCATCCACACGCCCAAAAACGCTCAACTCATCCAATCCTTGAAATATCGGCCGGTTGAGTCCCTAGCCGGTTGAGTCCCTGGTCAGTTGAGTCTCAACCGGCCCAAGACTCAACCAGCGGTAATCAACCACTCAAACGGCCAGGGACTCAACTGGACATGGACTCCACTGGCCGTGGACTCAACTGGTCATGGACTCCACTGGCCATGGACTCAACTGGTCATGGACTCAACTGGTCATGGACTCAACTGGCCATGGACTCAACTGGTCATGGACTCAACTGGTCACGGACTCAACTGGCCATGGACTCAACTTACCAGAGACTCAAACGGCCGGAGACTCAGACGGCGAGAGACTCAAACGGCCGGAGACTCAAACGGCCAGAGACTTAGACGGCCAGAGACTCAAACGGCCGGAGACTCAGACGGCCAAAGACTCAAACGACTGGTACTCAATAGTCTCGTTCCAAAGGATTGGATGAGTTGAGCGTTTTTGGGCGTGTGGATGAGTTAAGCATTAGATGAGTTGAGGATTGGATGAGTTGAGCGTTTTTGGGCGTGTGGATGAGTTAAGGAATTTTAGCCGTTTAGATGAGTTGAGCGTTTTTGGGCGTGTGGATGAGTTAAGGATTAGATGAGTTGAGCGGGCACGCATAAGTGAGTGACTGAATATAATTTATCCTCTTACGATGCCCTCCCTCCTACACTTCTCTCCTCCTCTGTTTGTCAAGGTCTTGTCAGAGTCTTACCAAGGCCTAGCCATTACCTTCTCCTCTTCTTGACAGGCATGCAATCGATATAGAAAATGGCAATTTATAAAGTAAATGCCATATGTTAAGTTTTTTGAAGTGTCGAGAGCGCCTTTCCCTTCCCTTCTTCCTATCCCGCCGCGCACTCAATAAACAACCTGACTGTCGATGTGTAAGTCAGTCTTATATTCTCGCGCTTCCACAACTTATCGTATTTTCTTGATTAATTCCCTGGGGAAATATTATTATAGGGAGGGAAACTATTCGGGTTTTGAAATTTTAAGGTTTGGTAGGGTATTGAGGGTGGGGGAATTATTGTTTCAACTAGGGTAGCAACCCGACCCAGAAAAGCGACTTTCTCAGAAAACTAGTCAACTAAGTCAACCCCGACCCCGAACCCCGACATGCCTTCCCCGGCAAACCCCGATCCCCGACACACCCGCCCCGAAGTGTCGGGTGGCTACCCTAGTTTCAACCCATCCCTGAGATGAGGAATTAATCAAGATTCCTATTAGATCATAAAAATCAACATCAATTTAATCATTCTGGGAAATTGAACCTCTGTAAAAATTTTCTACCTGGAAAAATCAATCCCGCGGGACCCCGTCCTGTACAAAATGTTGAAAAAAATCCCGTTCTGGGATCACGGGAATGCGATTTTACCGACCTCAAACGTAAACCTGTGAGACTATCTCAGAAAACTTTTAAAGAGACTTAGAAAGAGTCAACAGAGTCATTAGCATTTCGATTTGTCGTTTAAAAAATAGAAAATTTTGGAAAAATTTTTATCAAAAATAGAAAGGTAAAATACATAGAGAGGTACAATTTTTAAAAATACAAAAAGTAAATACATGTTTTTAGGGTAATTTTATGTGTCAGGGTAATTTTAAAAAATGTTTGAAAAAATTTTGTTTTCTCTGTTAGGTTCATCGACAGAAAATTTCAGCAAAACACAAAGTCTGCTCGACAAAATGCCTTCTGGAAACTTTTAGTGCTGCTTAAAGGGCTGGTTCTAAAGTCGATAAGCTCTTAATATGCCAAAATATCTCATTTGTTACTGTATGGTTAAGCAAGATTTTTGATCATTTAGTTTCCAGAAAGTGCTCTTTCAGTTGCAAACCAATAAAAAATGAAAAATATGGGTTAAAGTTACATTTTAAAATAAGAATCGTTTTTAACAGTCTTTCTTCGGCTCTTACCAGTTTAAGCGCCCAATCGCACCTTTATACGTCCAAACGAATTTTTATGCGTCCATTCAACTTTTATGCGTTCAATCACATTTTTTAAGTACCCAGTTCTAAACTAAATTACCGTAAAATCTATGGAAATAGAAAGCTCCTCTTACCAGAGTTATAATACACACACATATTACCAGACCATAGGTTTTGACACATATGTAGAACCGGGTAGTTAAAAAATGTGATTGGACGCATAAAAGTTTAATGGACGCATAAAAATTCGTTTGGACGTATAAAGGTGCGATTGGGCGCTTAAACTGGACAAGAGCCCTTTCTTCTTCTCATCCAAAACATTTAAAAAAAATCTCTTCCAAAATGAATAGTCTTCCCTCTCCTTCCACCGCCATTAGTGCTTACTTGCGACCCTTCTTACCAAACCAGCCCTTGATGCCCTTGCCCTTTTTCTTTTCTTCACGATGTTCATGCGTATATGCACCATATGTTGAAGTTTCTGATGTAAAATGTGGGGTATAATCCGTTACTTCAAAATTCCTTTCAGTATGGCTACGTAAAGTTATAATCATTTCTTTAGCATCATCATAGTTATACTTTTTTTCAACTTTAGGTGCCTATAATTATTTGAATGATTCAAAATACTTGAAGCAAAATTGTGAAGATTTTAGCCTAAATTCTTAGGTTTATCCTAGGTTACTTTCTTCTCTCGATTAATAACGCTTTCTATTGAGAGATTAAAGCAATAATTACTCAGGATAGTCAGTTAATTCGGAAATGCTTGTTTATTAGGGATATTGAGGACAGGGGTGAGCGCAAGAGACAATCTCAAAAAACGCAAGACGCAAAACGCAACGCAAGGCCAAAATTTAACGCAAATAACGCAAGACGCAAAACGCAAAACGCAAGAACGCAAAATTGGGAAAAAAATTTTTTAAATTAAGTATTAGCCATTTTTCAGTTAAAATTGGTGTATTACTATAAGTCAGCGAGTCCTAATTAAGTTTGTGATACATGTAATTTGGATGGGTAATGTTTTGGAGAGGGATAAAGGATTTGAAGGGATTATGAAGGAAGTCAGAGGATTTAGAAGGATCAAGAGGTTTAACGAAGTAGCGGGGGATTACGGAGATTATCATGTAATTTGGAGCGATCAAGGAGATTTAAAAAGATACCATGGGATTACTGAAGGCTGTCGGGTGAGTTAGGGAGATAACAGAGGATAAAGAGCTATCAGTATTTATAATTTGATTCCGGGGATATCAGGTGATTTGGAGGATAACTTGAGATCTGAGCTCCAGATACTGACCGATATTTTTTGAGCCGTTACAAGATGGAAAATTGGTATTTAAATACCTTGCTTTCAGCGCCGCAGGCA